>OZ026507.1:2499400-3098397 GCA_964019985.1 Aurelia sp. 4 Dawson et al 2005
CCATTTATATAAAGAGGTCGGGAGTTATTGCAGCAACAATAGATACATTTAATAACTGCATTACTACGTTTTCTAGACTTACGAAGTCATTCAGAAAATTTTCTGCTTGTTTTGCTAGCATGAACAGGTCAAGAGATATTTAAATGTAAAACTGGGCAGCTTTCTATGAGACACCCTATATAAAAGTATCGCTCGATCAAGGGTTTTTGTGGAACAGCTAAGAGGTGTACAGTAGAAGTAAGCATAAAAGAACCTAAGTTTTTCTTTGGAGGCCTAAATAGGTTCTTAATTTATTGGCTGTTACTCTAAATTCCAGCCGGCAAGGTTCTTAAAAATTTTCTCATACACAGTATACACCTTGCACAAAGTAATACTATTTTTCATCTCAAGTATTCTGAGTTTGAAGGAGTTTTTGAGAATTCTGAAGACTTCTTCACAACATTTTTAGGTAAAAATACTTGTTTCAAAAAATTTGATAGTCTTTTGTGCCACTGAAGAATTCTGATCAGAGTGTAGAATTCTTAAAAATTCTGATGAATTCTGATGACATGAAACCTATCATATAATAACCTCTTCTAGTTTCAGCCTCTAGGGGGCTCTTATTTAGGAGGTTTGAAAAATAAAATTTCAGTCTAAGTGGTAGCGAAGTACTTATTGGAAGCACCTGTACTTTTCTGGCAGATCACAAAATCATTGCCCATCGCATTCTCTTTAGAATAAAGGGCCTTAATAGTGTCGTGAACAGGTGCTGTGAGGAGCACGTACTTAAACTCAAAATCAGTTTAGCATAGAGAGCAATACAGATGTCATTGTTTCACTGAATACAACGAAGTTGGTTGGAAATTTCCTGTGTTCTCGTGTTCTGTTTTTCAAATGAAATGAAAATTGCATGGGCAGTTGATTATGAAAAATTTTCAGGAAGACTCCATGCTTCAATATCAAAATTTCAAGTTCTGCAATTATTTTCTATTTTCTCTTTTTATTTAAAGACTGGCGTCAATTTCAACGATCTTTCCACCGATAAGTTTCTTGACATCTGAATGAAAATGGCTCAACGATAAAATGTAACGATATTGATACCAAACCAATCTTTTTGCATGTACTGTGCACATTTTTTTCTTACCGTAATTTTCAAAGACTTTGCCAGGGTTTTAATGTTTACCATCTTGTAAAACGGAATGTTCTTGTAAACGAGCTGCTATCAAACACCCCCACCCCCCCCCCAGGTAACGAACCCGCTGGACCATTGCCCCGTCAGGATAAAAGGAAGACCCGCCCCTCTAAGTTTGAAATTAAACCCCCCCTCCATGTTTCTGTTGTTCCCCGTTGAAATTTCTGCTTCCCCGTCAAAAATTATACAAGTGCCATCACGGGTATATCTGGAAATTTCCTTTCCCCGCCATATCAATAAGATATAATTTCATGACTTCCCCGCCGTATTTTTAATGTCCGGCGGGGTTTTATCAATCAGTAAGAAAATTTCTTCTGCGCTTCTGTTCCAGGTGTTATGAGAAGCAAGTCACTCTTTTGGAAGTTCAAATAAATAAACAAAGAAATAAATATATTGCCTGAATAGAATGAAGCTTTGAAGATCAATATTGGCTCACAGATACACTAAGAAGGTCGATGCAATCATGCATCCTTACCGATTAAGAAATGAATTTTGAATTCAGAATTCTGTAAGTATGTATTTGGACAGATTTGGACCGTTACAATCACCGCTAGACGTGATAAAAGATTTGAATTTTAGTTGCAAATTTTAAGGACTAAAAGTTCCTCAGAAGCTTTGAATGTGAAGAATAAACATTCTTCACTGGGTATGAACAACGTTGGCCAACCTTGATATGATTTGATAAAAAAGCTGCCAGCAGTTCAGTTGAAAACAAATAATCAAAATTGACTGCAGCCCTTCAAACTCGACAGCTTTTTTGGTAGAAATCTAAATTTTGGGAATCTCAAAACAGCAGCAAATGCTCAATAGGAAAGCTTTAGTTTTGTCGATTAATGTTTCAATATTATACTGAATTCACAAACTTTGCCGGCAAAATAAAGAACATTCCTCTATGTCTGTTTAAATCAAAGAGTTAAGAACATAGACTATACACTTGTTTCTTCGAAACCTATATCCTTGCATTGAATATAATACTTCGTGGTCGAAAATTTAACAGAATTTTCAAAAACTTGTCCAGTACAATACGGAACATTCTTGCAGTGCTCTTGCAGATTTTTAGACAACAAAGTTAGTGTGTGCGTGTGTTTCTCGCTAAGAAGAATTTCAGTTTTCGCACAATACAGAACAGTTTTGCAGCATCAAAAGCTCATGACAGTGAATGTACGGTATTTTATAAATGTCACCGATAAAGATATATTCTTGCTATAAATAGAACTAAGGAAAGTTTAAGGACTTTACGTCCCTGAAATTTACATGCGGTATGTTTCGCTGGCAACAGACTTTCATACACTTACTCAGCAAGATAAGGAACATCACGGCAGAAAAACTTTTATACCACCGACTATTCAATGTTTTATACCTGTTACATAGAACAATATATTATTGCAGTAAAATTTGGGAAACTAGGAGCCTCTATGTCTTACATGCGTTTATTGAAGTGTTTTAATCGCAACAAACTCACCCGGCAAAATACGGAACATTCTCCCAACACTGCTCAAGATCGCTGCTAAATTCATCAGTTAACATTGCGAAAACCACTTCAAATCAACTTGTCTGCGATCAATATCAAAATGTAAGTAATACGATTAATAATTCACAACATTCCCAATGAAGACTTGCTTCTCGTTTCTCTTGTTTCTCCTAACAGTTATCCTATGCTGCAAGATAACCTCAAGTACACACAACAAAACGACAAACACATGTTGGATTATTCATAAAACTGAAATCCTCTCAGTAAAGTCTTTACAAAGGTTCGACGCCTTTCTTTGTCAAGTGCGTTTGAGGTTAGAGCCCTGGGAATGAATCATTGATGGGCTGATTGTCTACGAAACAATGGTTCATTGTGAAACGGATCGTTAATGCATACTTGAAAGAATAAGGTGCTTACGTTGTTTGTCCTCTGGGAAGGAGAATATAACTGCAGTTGAAATTGGAATGATCAAGGGAGGTCTTGTAGCCAACAAACTGCTGGAACCATGAAGACCTTCTACATTCTGCAATGGTTCTACCGGGTTCAATACAATAATTGTCGCGTTTCTTGTGAATTAGTTAGAAACTTACAGTAATAAACTAACATAGATTTGCTACAGAAATTATACTAGACAGTTCGTTTCACTGGGGCTGCCCTTCTTTGGGATTTTCTCGCTAGTTTATGGGACAATAGGCTTTCTGCAGTTTTACACTGCAGCCATCGAGATCAAAGGGTGCGTAACTCTTTCAACGTACAGTACTATATTTTTACGTCAGATGAACTTTTAGGTTTTTTTTCAACTGATCTGTGGATTTTTGAGGGAGTTTTTTGCGAATAGGCTACTACAAGATTTCTCTGGAGTGATGCCCCTCGACTGGGATTTGCTTTGCTGAAGCCTGCTGCTCAAAGCCAAATTCTTCCCGGGAAATTCTCAGGACTAAGAAAGTCGATTCATCGGCTTATCTACTTTGAAGTCTGTGGAGAAGATATCTGAAAAGAATCTCTCGTTTTGTTGTGGGTTTTGGTTATTCGTGATATCTTAAATTATTCATCTTGGCTGCTAAGAGACAAGATTTGGTCATGCGAAGAGAATTTAGACAATCCAGTCAAAAAGAAATACAGTAAATATCTAATGAAAGGCCAGACCATCATGGCCAGACACAGCTTATCGTAGGCTCCTTCCTTCCCTTTCTCCCTCAAAGCTACTATCATGGAAATTTCTCGAAATTGTTTATCTCAACTGCTAGCCAATGTAATTCCAAAAGAACAAATCAAAGAAACACTTTTAGCAACTCACGGATTTCACAACGACCCTATTCCACTATCGAATGCAAAGGCGCCGGGTGGCATGAGTTGTCGAATCTGGTCTTTAAAGAGCAATGCTGTAAAACCGATCTGAATTTCCAGCAAACAAATACCATTTGCGCAATGATTTTTACAGATTTACACTGACTTACGCATACCAAAAGGCTTTAAATCATTTCAGAACATCTAGATTTTCCGTCAGTAGCCTGTCTCTCGTTAGGCAGACTTCTGTTTTGTATCACACAACAGACCGAAGAACGAATCACTTCAGAAATGGTGTACGGGATTTTAGGATTTCCAAAATCTCTTAGATTCTAAAATTTACCGTCAAAGATTCTTCAAGATTTTTAGACTTTCTTACATTCTTAGTCTTTTGAGATTTTCAAAACTTTCAAGATTCTCGGAGATTTTCAAGATTTAGTAACATTTTGGTAGATTTTACAAGATTTTTGAGATTTTCAAAATTTTTCGAGATTTTTCCGCAATATGTGTATCGAACATTTCAAGGATGTGCCTGCAAAGGATGATGAGTGTTCAGCCACAAATCTCCTAAAATATACTCACAGTATGTTGCAGTGCCTGTCTTTCTTTATGAACAGCAAACGCTGCCGTTCACATCAGCAAACAAACAAATGTTAATTCATGACGCATTGGCGTTGTTCAAGGGCGGGCATGTCCCACTGAGGACGATGGTCCTACCTTTGTCCGAAAACCGGTAGTTCACGAAAAAATTTTTCGCCATCTTTGTCCCAAAAACTGGTCTTTTTTGATGACACATTTACATTGTTATTTTTCTTCGACTTGAAGGACAATTTAATTACTTGCGATGTTTGTCCCGAAAACCGGTAGTTTCGGCCAAATACCTTTCCTCGAAAGACAGTGATACCCGTAGCCTTGAAGGCACAAGTGCCCCCAAGCCGGTTTTTCTTGTTCACCAAAATTTCATATCATTCGCAGCGAAACAAGTGTTAATCCTGCAGGCATTACTACCACCGTAATTGTATCTATAGAGAAGCAGTGTCCCAAAACTGGTAGTTTTCAAGCGGCAATTCCGAGGTGGTCCCTAGGTTCTAAAAAAGTTGTTGTTATTTCTCCTGGTTTGTCCCAAAACCGGTCTTTTTATCTTCTGTTGACGGACATAGGTAGAACCACTTTGGTGCAAAAAATTGAATTCCTGCTCCTTTTTTGTAAATTTTCGTGGACAAAGGTAGAACCGCTTATGTAGAAATTTGAAATACTGGTTTTCTCAACTTAGATAAAGCAGACAAAGGTGGAACCAACTTACATCTAAGCTTTAGGACTTTGACTAGATAGGAGGTGAGAAAACTGGATTTTTGAGAGAACTTACTGGACAAAGATGACTGATTTTGAAATTTGACCTTTGTCCCAAAAACCGGTTGTTTTGGGGAGGAAAGTCATACTGTGTCATAAAAGAGACGGTTATTTTTTCGAATTCCTTCGGACAAACATGGGGTCAAATATTTTACAGTACTTGCCCGCCCCTGGTTGTTTACACGGAAATACGTCCAATGTCAAATCCTCTTACAAACCTTCAAACAAAATCGAGCTTTCCAGGAACGTTTCATTGAGTTGAGAACAACTTGTCGATGATAGCATGGAACTGCAGTTGAATCCCAAAATAAAATATCCCCTCTAATTCCCCTTCCAGCAAACTAATATAATGTTCTTGCCCTTGAAAAAAAATCTTCAGCTACATATTCAATGCAGTGAACAAACTTCCAACCATAAGCATGCGGGTACACAGAACATAGGGTACTGCCCGATAACAGATCCATTGTTTAGGAAAATTTTGCCCAACTCTAGGCCAATTCTCTGCCCGATTATGGCTGATTTTTGGAAATTATTCCAAAGCTGGAAGGCCTGCAGCTCCTCCCACAGCCCCCTGTCTCGTCTTTTACGCCTATACTTCCAACGTAACGAAACTTTCCTGGTTCCTATTCCCATCAGTTTGTTATGCGAGGATTCAACCGTATTTAAGGCGACAGAGATGGCACAAAGCAAGTTTCTGTTGTTTGAAAAAATCAGCAAATTTCAACTATTCCCATGAACTACAATCGCGGACAAAACTCATGAAACACTTTGTATTTTGGAGGAAATTTCGAGTTAAGATGCCCCCCACCCCCCATTGCAATGTTGAAAGCTGATGAAAATGTCATAGATGAGTTGACAAGTATGTCTTCTTCCAGCAACCAACATTGCAATGGGGGGAGGGGGGCATTAGCAGTGAAAGGTAGCAGTTTACGTACAGAAAAGGCCTCTTTTAACGCAAAACTCATGTGTCTCAACGGGTTTTGTCCGCGATTGTAGACTTACGACGTGATTCTTTGTATTCTTTCCAAGAGCGATAGGACACCCAGTGTGTACCCTGGGTACCAGACTCTGGTACTGAGGGTACCCAGTGTGTAGCAACTTGAAATTTATATCAGCGAGCCACCTTAAATTCGTGTTAATCTGTGTTTTGAACTTATATTTATTTGGTATACAACTACTTTTCACTATTTCGTAATTTTGAAATTTTTCGGTAGTGAGCCACCTAAGTAAGTGCAGAGTCGCCTTGACCTTTACAATTAAGATGGCCCTGCATTTAAGGTGGCTCAATACTGAAAAATTTCAAAATTACGAAATAGTGAAAGGTGGCTGTATACCAAATGAAAATAAGTTCAAAACACAAATTAACACAAATTTAAGGTGGTTCGCTTCTGGTATAAATTTTAAGCTGCTACACGTTAGGTGTCCTATCGCTCATGTTCCTTTATCATTTTTAATCCGATTTTTTTCTCTCAAAAACATGCAATTCCTTGTATATTCGTTGTATTCAATGAGCGATGCTGCGACTTCATACGGCTACCGATGGACCATGCACCCACATGGAACTATGGAAGCAGAGACAGAAATTCAAACTTACCCGCCAAAAAGGGCAACTCCATTGATCCGCTTCATAACTGTGTCCCAGTCTTCTACAACTGACGCACTCTTCCTTGCAATCTCTGCTTCCAGAATGAGTTCGTGTAAACTTGACTCTGATGTAGACATATGGGAATTCAATTCAACGCCTGAATAACTCAATATTCTGTCATATAGACCGACATGACTCTCATCTCCGTTGTCAAATATAAGGTTTCCTATTGTTTCATTGTCAACTGTTGCAGCTATATGTCTTTGTTGCTGTTGTTGTTCCTCGTCCATGACAAAATTCTCATTCGAGTCTTTTGGTTTTACGTTTTTCGAAGGGTCGAATTCAGAGCATGGTTCGGATGTGGCATACTCTGATAAGTCACTAGGAGACATTAACCCCCGTCTAAAATCTGTATTATCTGTATCAAGAGTACATTGTGAGCCCATCTCAGGGTGTTGTGACAAGCAACGTGAATCACCTGTATATACAGAACACACGTCGCCAGAACTGGTGCAAGATTCACTTTCACTGACTGCTAGCTCAGGCGATAAAACGTCACGATCAGTTCTCGAAAAATCACTCATACTACTCTCACCTCGTTCTGGAATCGAGGCTATATCACTCCAGTCTTGACTTGTCCGTAACCATGGCGGGCACTTACGATCATCAGACAAGCCACTCCCTGCGGAGGAATTTTCATGGGTGTGCCATGAGACATCATGTCTGCACAATCGTTCTTTGTCGTTGCTATAGAGACCAAGGTTAGAGAGTGTGTGTGCGTTTACAATTTTCAAGAGGTCACCAATCGCTTCTTTCGCGAATCCACCACCAGGGATATGGATGTCCCGTACCCCGTCTCGTCTGCCAATTGATCTTCTCCTCCCAGTGCTGCCAATACTCTGAGAACTGGCTTTCCGGGTGCTCATCGGGGGTGGGGATTGCTGCTTGATATCATCCCCCTCTACTCCATCAGGGGGCGATCTGTCAATTGTCTTGAAATGGGTCGGGCTGCTCACTGATCGTCCAAGAGGATTTTTCGCGCGCCTTCTGAGACTCGGGCTTCTTTGATAGGGAGGCCTTATAGGGCTCTTAGACCTCAATGAAGGGCTTGGTGAGCAGGGTTCGGAATCGGAACAGAGAAGTCCCTCTCCCTCAAAAATGTCATCTGGTGTGTTGACACTTACAGATATTGAGTAATCCTCTGATCTGTGCTTGGATAATCGGGTTGATCTTTCCAAATTTTCAAGGTCTTTTAATTCAAAATCCTCGACAAGGCTGCTTGGCTTCCTTCTCGTTGCTTTGAAATCTAAACTCGTAGGTCTATAAATGTTTTTATTTGCTTGTGAAGTTGTGTCATCACGCTTCGAAAAATCATCATTTCTCTCCAGTTCTGCAGACAACAAACTGAGAGCCCCTTCCTGTCCTTCCGCGATTTGCTGGGGCTTGCTTTCGTCAACAAGACTTTGACTCAATGTAACGAAGGCCTCTGCGAAATCATCCAATGTAATTTTTCCCTCTCCATCTTTATCTAGGGCTGAAAATACAGAATGCAGTTGAGAATCGGAAAAACCTTGCCCGATAAATCCAAAAGTTTTCAACTCATCAAGTAAAATAAATCCTTTCTGCTGTTTATCGAGAAGTGCAAATAATTCCTTAGCCGTCACATAGCTCTGAGGGTCCATCCTATGAACACAAATGGCGTTAAAAGCATAATCTTGCAAGCCAGTAAAACCAACAAATTGTAACTGAATAAAATCTTCGGTTTATCACCACCATAAAAAATCGTCGATCTTATGAAGATGTCGTGCCTCTGCCCACAACTACAACTTTGGCATTCTCTCATTCAATAATCAACAAAAGAGTCGCTTCAAAAAAGTTCTCTGGACCGTGTAGGCCTCTTTATTGATGTCATAATTCGATTTTGTTGTCATGGAACAATAAAACCTTCCCTGTGTTTAATGTCACCGCAATATAATTTTGACACACAAATAATGAGCAAATATAAACAAACACAAAAGAAACCGTTCCAGAATCCTTCTCCAAACATTGATTGATCCTTTTCACAATTTGTGCGCGGCAGATTCAAATTTGGAAACGTAGAGAATTTTTGTGACCCAGCCTGCCGGTGGTAAAATGATAAGCTCGAAACCAACTCAGTGTCAATTTTCGAGACCCTACTCATGTTGGGAAGACATTGATAATTTCCGCATGGTGCTTATTTTCTCAGTAGTGCAATGACCTGAAATTTCAGCCATGCGGTTTGCATTAATTTTTATATCGAAAACCTAGCATTTTTGCTCTTGAAGTAATTCTTACTGCACATTTGTAGCGTCCTATTTTCATCATATGTTCCTTGCCAGTGATTTTAGTTTGTTTCGCTGCAAATATGTCTGTAACCATTGTATGAACCATTTATGGCAATTGGCATGAACAAGTAAAACGAAGCCAGTGCCATGTAACTAGGAGTCTGGTACTAAGGTGAGGATTGTTACGTCATATCTCTTTTCTACATTACTAAAGATGTCCACGTTTCTATAATTTTCAAGGAGGTTTTGGAATGCCTAAACTTGTAATGAACCCGGCATAGTGGAAAACCACAGCGAACAACCTATCGAGTCTGGACGGCAGCCAAGGGCCGCCGTAACGGACATCCAACATCCTTCGTCTGAAGAATCCTCTGGCTCCCCTGGTAATTTTTTTTTCTTGGAAACGTCACATCCCTCATCAGAAACATTCTTTGAAAGGGCATGGCCATAACGATTCACGTTAGAAGCAATTGATCTTACAATACAAGATTAATTACAAAATTGGAAATTGTCTGAGCACGAAATTGAATGAAATGTGGGATGAAAGCATGTTGCGACAAGAGTCATCAATGATTCACGCGTTGCCTTGGCAGGCTTTCGAAACGCAAATTACTTTGGTTAACTGAAATGTAGCTGTTATGACGATCTGGTTGTCTCCTGTCTCGCAAAACTGTTATTGTTTGCCTGGCCTGATCATAATTTGTAACAAAATCCCGCGTGTCCCACAAATATAAACGGAAGCTTCAATCGATGAATGTCAAAATGTTCCTTGATAGTTCACTTGAGAACATAGCCATCTCATTTGTTTCACTTCTTTCAGATCTAATATCCTACATCCATGATATTTCTAACACTCGTTCTCAACTCAGCGTATCGACCGTATCCCCTGCGCCCTTAGGCAAATAACCAATAACTAATAACTGATTACTATAAATTGCGATTAATCGTTTTGAATTTGTTGTTGTTGTTTTGTTATTTAATCTTCGTAGATTTAGTTTTTGGTTTAGAGTATACCATGTATAGCTTAATATTGAAAAATTATGAAAAAAATTTGTTCGTAGCAGTATCAATTGTGAGAGCTCAAATTATGTCCACCTCTAAAACAGAACTTTGGTCTTTTGCTTAAAGGGGCAGGGTCACGCCCGGGTCACGTAACCGTAAGCAAACTTATTCAAAGACCGAGACACAGGGAGGTCCAGGGGGCCACTGCCAAAAAGTCGTTTTGCTTACAAGACGATTTGGACAAGTCCACAACAAAGCAGATAATAGAACAAAATAAAGGTATGGAAAATAGATACAGTGCAAAGTACAAACCCACAAAGTAAGCAAAAACTTTGAGCAAAAAATGAAAAGCAAGGAATAAAAATTGGTGTGAAAATTGGATTGGTAGGGTAAAATGGCCAAAGAGGTAATGCAAAGGATAATTATTCAGCTCAAGGTAATTCATGTTACCCAACCCAACCTTGGTAACTTCAACCAGTATTTCATAGCAGCAAGATATAATGGTAGCAGTGTGAAAAAAGTTTACATAATACAATTTAAATCAAAACAGCCCTTTGTCTACAATTTCTACATTAAAAACAACAGAATGGACAAACAATTTACCACAAGTTATGATATCTGTCATTAACTGGGACTGCAAAAAAAGGACATGCCCATCTTGTTTTCACATGAAGAGTTATTGGTCCATTATCAATTTCTTTGGAAGATTCTGAGTTAATGGATCACAAAATTAATGCAATGGGGGTGTGAAGGCAAGCTTTGGCACAAGCAAGGGCATACCACTCTGTAAAGATTTCAAACACTTTTAGCAAAATCCTTTCATCTGTTAGTGAGCCTGTGGCTGAGTGGCTAAGGCCTCTGACTCGTAAGCCAAAGGTCAGAACGGCCGTAGGTTCGAATCCCACGCTGGACAGTTTGGTTGCTGTCCGTTACACTAGCCCGGGTCGACCAGAGCCATGTGAGGGTGGTAGCTGTGGCGGGTAGCTGCGGCGGAGTGACGGTAAAACATCCGTGGCCCCTGCTGGAAATAAGTCTCTCAGACTTACGCAGGCTAGCCACGTTAAATATAAATACCTACCTACCTACCAAGACAATAGATTTCCCTGGAAATCTTGTTTTAAAAAAGTCTTCTACACTTTTCAAGAAGAGTGATACAGCTCTGGGGCAAAATCCCCAAGTACATGGTACATCCATTATGGAATCAACTGGTTATCCAAAGCTGGATAAAAACAGCTTAACATTGACCAGATTGGCACATGAACAAAACTTTACTGGTGTGCAGGTGAACGGGATAGTACACATATCATACAAATTTTTAAATCCATAAAAGATTTTCTAAATCATGGACCTCCAAGCCATGCCCTTATTTTTTGGTAAGGATGTTAAAAATGTTGGTTTTAAACAATCACAATGCACAGGAGTACTTTAGCTAATTTATGTTTTTATCATAACCCTTCACCTGGGAATATTATCAACATAGTCACGTTACAGGTCTGTTGAATTATGGTTGGGCTCAGTTCCCTCCATTTGCATTGTTCGTCCTGAATGGACAGGAGAGCCTGGGGATTCCATTGACACAAAGGACACTAAAGTTGGTGGCTGCCCCTCCTGTTGTTTATCGGGGCGGTCCTGCCAATGTGCTGAGTTCATGTTGTGTGGTGAGTTAATGCTGTGTTGTGAATTTTGATGTTTTGTCAGTTGTTGTTTTTGTTGTTGTTGCTGGAGAGCAATTTGTTTACGTTTTGTTGCACATAGACTTTGTTGTATCTGTAACTTTAGATCCTCTTTTAAAAGCTCATCTGTGATGGACATTATTGTTCTTCCAACATGCTCAGCAAATAACATATCCTCGTGCATTATATTCACATCTCTCTCATTCTTTGCTGGTTGGGAAAGCTGTGATGAGGTGTATGAAGAGTCTTGTGGTGCATAAGTGTCAAGCGAGTCTTTACGGATAGTGGTACTTGTAGCATGGCCTAAATTTAGGCCCGGTTGAAATGTTGTGCTTGTAGGTGGCTGTCTGGGTGTATGTAGCCGATGTATTGCAGCATCAAGCTTGCTTTTGTCGTTGAGTTTCTGCCTCTTCGGTTGCCTGGGCACCTCAACTGGTTCTACACGATAAATAGCGTCATTTTCATCTTCTAAATTCCCCACAGCTCCGTTGATGTTTTCGCCGCCATCAGAGTCGTACCTCGTTATCATTTGGTCCAATGCTGGCCTCGGTGTCGCTTTCTTTTGATTCATGTGTCCTTCCAAAAATATCAACTTGTCGAAGTAGGCCCATCTCGACTTTCCTGCTGCCGACCCAACAACTCCGCTGTCATGAAGCTTCTTTATTTCTCGACCAAAATAGCTTCTGAGGTTCTCCATCTTTCTGATAATATCAACCAAATTTATTCCACCCATTTCTTCGTGTATCTCGCTCATTGCAACTGATCTTTTCTCGCGTTTGTAGTAGTCTTGATGTCTGGTGTTGTACAGAACTTCATGCTTCGACCAGACTTTGATCAGGCGCTCAATTTCTTCGACAGTCCAGAGCCTAGCACGATTTGGCGTTGCCTTGCGACTTTCAAGAGAGTCAGCATCATACTCCATGCTTCTTGAAACCTTTTCAGTTGCTTTTGCAAACTGTATCGTTCGCTTTTCGTAAATTAGACACAACAGGTTGTGTTTGTCGTGTCGCACGATTTGAGCGGCTGTCTAGCAGACCTCAGATGTTGCCGCAGACAAATCAGCCCCTTGACAATGGGGATTTCCGGTCTTGTGTGTGATGCACTCAAGCACGGCAGGTCTGTGACGGGTCAAGTCTCACGTGTCGTCAAAATGTCAAATAAATTGTCGGCAAGACACGTACAGTGTCAAATGTATGCAGCTCTTTTTCAGAATCGAAACTTTTCAGCATATCAACCTCTGCGAGGGGCACTTCACTTTTTGGAAAAAGCGTACACGAGATTTTTTCAGAACAAAAGGATTTATACGGATTTTTGATGGATTTTTCTTGAAAACAAAGGGACTTTTGCCTATAGTGCATGAGATTTTTGGGAGTGAAATGAAATGCCCCTCGAACCTCTGTGTAGCTCTTGAAGGTCAGGTGTCCGAATCAGACTTAGAAAGCCATAATCCTGGTCAAAATTAGCTGGAACACAGACAAATTTCCGTGTTTTATGGTGTTTCCTAAAACATCGAGGCGAAAACATGCATTTCGAACCTTGTGTTCCCCCTTCCCTCTAACTCAATGTTGAGGTGGTCGAATGGCGTTTGATTCAAGCAACATTGATACGGGGGGGGGGCCGGAGGCACGTAATCAAAGACAAAAGTATGCACTTTTGTGAGTTGTCCCAAGTATTTTGTAAATCTGCAGTACAGAGCGCCAGAAATAGGGTGAAATTGAAATGGATAAGCCGTTGCCGTAGTGGTTTCGTAAACTCTGTTGTTTCGGTGACAACGTGAAAGTTCTGAAAATGTACGTATCAACCTTTCTTGTTTTCGTTGTTGACGTTGAATCTTTTCAGCCATCCCTTCAGTTCAGTGCATACGCATAATCAATAATTGCAGAAGTGTGTTTGTTCATCGATTTAAAGTAAATCTGATAACAGATCAAGACATCGACTAGAGTGACTCAGAGGTTAGAGGATAAAGGTTACGCCTTTGGGAGGGACACAAATATTCAGCTGCACGTTTGGGGTTGGCTGAGGAATGAAATTGGGGAAGGGAGAGGGCACTACCACCAAAGGCACAACTTCATTTTGCTGGATTGATACTCCAATTCACGAACAACCTCTCTTCCAGGCTGATCTGTAGGATCTGAGCTTTAAGAATAAGCAAAGGAATAAGTGTGAACATAAAATACCTGCAATCTATTTATTTCTCTTTAATTTCTCATTAAAGTCAATTTGATGTGAGCAGAGTTTTCTTTTACCAGTTACAATAACAAAAACGCAACTGGTACCTACTGGACACCTTTTCTCCAACGAACTAATAAAATGAAAAGCGAAAATATGTTGCATGTTCTGAACCTTGTCGAAGTAGGTCCATCTCTTCAGATACAGTAACCAAACTAAAAAGATTAACATAAGATAACACAGTGCTGTATTATGGGCCAGAAGGCTGTTACATAGCACTGGCTTTGGCTTTTTTACTGGTTTGCTTGGAATTTATCCATGGGTTTAAACAGTTAAACTAGGGTAAGTGCATTGACCCATTTTTCGAGCCTATAGATAACAACAGAAAGATACTGGAAGGTAATGGCATCCCACTCCCAGGATTTTTGGGAACACCAAACAAGGAGTATCTGAATAGATGTAGGAACCGAGGGCACTGGGCGCACATGCCCCCAAGATTTTGCAAAAAAGTTCACTTTTTATTTCAAAACCATCATCCTTTTTCTCAAAGCATAAGTATCCTCGAAGCGTTGTACCCCCCCCCCACCAAGTTTGAGATGCTTCCTGCGTCTCTAAATATTGACCTTTTTAGCTGGCAACAAGGGAATATTTAAGAAAGTGAACTGGAAACGAGAGAACAAATATTTCAAGGAGAAAAAACCGTAATTGTCGAGCAAGGTAAATTTGATCCCTTAGAGAACTACCAAAATAAAAACACAGATATCGGTACTTCCAAGGAAGAGCTCAGGCATTCGCAATTGGATGTGGAACCAAATTTTACAATGCACACTATTTCAAATGTAGATTTATGCAATTCGTTCTTTGTTGACAACATTCAGAAATAGATTCAAAAAAGCAGCAATAGAATTTCTCGATGAATATGCGATATTCTGCGGCAAACAATGGCATGCTTACATAAACATGATGATTTAGGCCATGATAGTTTCGTTGAGTGTATTACAAAGCTACCACTTTAAGGGCCTTTATTAAGATACTTAAAAGGTACCTACCTGTGAAGGTTGGCAAATTCATTACGACACTTTACCCCTACCACTTCAAAATAGCTAGGAATATCGTAAGAGGGCTTCAAATCTTCGAGCTCAGAGCACTGCAGCAAATTCAACTCCTCTACAATATTGAGCAGTCTGTTGAAACATCGTCTTATCGTGCTAAATCATTCTATGAATAGGAAGTTACAACTTAGTTTAATATCGCAAGTTCCATGCTGGGAACACACACCGCAACTTGCAAACTGATCTCTGAGTTAAGTCTTTAAAATTTAAATTCAATCCAGCTTCACCTGAACAGTTTTCCGATAACCCATTTCCACGAATGTTTAATTCATCCTTTCAGTAACAGCTGTGGCTGGAAGGCCAGACTTTGCAAGACCTTCAAATAATGAGAAATTTTTGACCAGATATCTTGGCGCGGCTAAGCCTGGCTTCTTTGACTTATTTTCATTGTGTTTACTCAGTGAAAAATTTGGTCCTTGCTTGACTTACAAACCACACAAAAGTTGATCGCTCCTAAATGTAACATAGTTCATCTATGATTAACCTATAGATTAAAGGACAACATTAAATTAAGATGAATTTTTATGGTGTGCAAAGACAGCGACCATATGAATTTAGGAAATCCTCCTTTTGCGGTTGCAGGGTGTGCCAAGGCAAATCGATCCACATAGCAATGAAAACAGCGTAGTCTGAGGGAGATGACCCCAAAAGAGAAAAATGACTCTAGATTTGAATCACTATGTTAGTCTCCCCACCACTATCACTTATTGTTTTCGGTGTTGCAAGTTATGTACACATCCTTAACATCTACTGACTAGATGTTTCTATAAATGTTCTTAATTATCTATACATTTTCTCACATCTGTTAAATAGATGTTTTCTAGGCTCCTAATCATATAAAAGCCTCTCGCATCTATTGAATAGATGTTCTTCGGTGTTTCAAATTATGCAAATGCCTCTTACATCTTTTAAATAGATGTTTTCCGCACTCCAAATTATACGCCTCTCGCGTCTATTAAATAGATGTTTCGTGGTATTTATCTCACATCCATTAAAAAGATGATTTTCAGCCTTCCGAGTCATCTATACAGTATATCAGATCATTAAATACGGTAGATGGGGGAAGTTTTCCGCTTGTGTCCACATCCTTTCTGTTTCAGCGTTTCCTGTAACAAGCTGCTCACCCCACGTGAAGAAAGAACACGAAAAGAACAAAGTGAGTTTCGTGCAAAAACAATTTATAAACAAAGATGCTTCTAAAACTGCCTAGCATAAAAACAGGCAAGTTAGCAAAATTATTTGTTATTTGCCATAAGCTACTATTTACAATAAATATATAATTAATCAGATTATGAAATCTGGTTTCCATTTGAACGTTTTCCATGTTGTTCGTCGTTTGCTCGTTTTCATATTACTTTACTTGTTTTCATACTGCTCACTTTTTGGTTTTGACGCACAACGTCAAACGAAAACGAGCAAAGGTCTGGCAGGAAGATAAATTTGGGAGAGGGCGCTGCCTGATAAGAAGTTCATCGTTCACCAAAACGTTTGCCTGAACTTTGTGGGGCTGTCGATCTTCCCCAAGGGTCACTCAGCACATGCACATACAGGAAGGTAAGTCCGGTATTTCTGGGTCTAAATATTGCCAAAAGTGATATTTTTGGGTCCAAACTGGCTGGAAGTATGCCCATGATATTTTTTTAGGCATAAAACATGGTCAAACTGAAGGAGCAATCCTAGCCTCAGTTTGCATTGTTTCAGGATTTTTGTGTATTAGTATGAAATTAGCTTATATTTTTGGCTTGTAGTGAAGCTGAACTGACATTTTGGGCTACCAAAAAGTCCTCGGACCATGGGGGGTTTCTCAGCTACATTTCGGATAGGGGTGTGCCGCCAACAGTTTCAAACTGGAACCGTTGGCTAGAACAATTTTTGTGAAAATGATACCCTTGGCTAGACTAATTTTTCCATTAAAAGTGCCCTGAAAGGGCGTTTTCTAGACAAAACTTGCAAAATTTTCGCATTCTCAGGACAGAATTTTTCTTTAAAATTGGTTTTTTTACAGAAATTACCGAACTTTTACAGTTCTTTGACCAAAATTGCCAAAAAGCATACCCTTGCCTAGACTAAACTCGACTAAAATTGCCAAAAAGTATACTCTTGGCTAGACTAGAGGTCCAAAAAGTATACCCTTGTGGGCGGCACATCCCCAGGTACCTTTACTATGGAAGAACCCATGGAAGAAAATTTTGAAAGCTTGTTTCCTTGTAGACTTGCCCAACGTCTATTTCGATATCTGTAATAAGTCTGTCTGAATCCTTTTCCTAATTTTCCCTTTCCTATTTTTTTGATAGACGATAACAATAACAATAACAATAACAATAACAATAACGATAATAATAACAATAACAATAACGATAACAATAACAATAACAATAACAATAACAATAACAATAACGATAACAATAATTCAAGAGGCCATTGACCTAAGCATATAAAATTCTGAAAGATATTTCAAAAATATACTATCACTTTTTAAACGTTTCGACTTTCATCTTCTTCAGTAACTGTTCTTACAAGACTTGGGGACCTACCTAAAAACCTAGATTACAAAAGGGTAACAACAGAAACAACCTAACAAAGGGACCTGCTTAATACACATTTGTTATAACTGAAATAGAAAACGTCGGGCCGGAAGTATAAAGAGAAGTAAAGAAAAAGCCGACAGAGAGAGAATCTCGTCGACAGGGTGAGTGGCCGAGTGGCTTATACAGTCCTCGTTCAGATTTCGGATGGTTGACCACTGAGGCCTGACCTCGCAACTCACCTCGCCGTTCTTCGGAAGGGACGTTAAACTAGGGGTCCCGTGCCTGGATGCGGCATGCACAGTGGGCCTAAGTTAGCTTTCAGTAGCTAGAAATCCTGACAAGCCCACTCAAAACAAATTGAAAACAAACAGAAACAAGAACAGTTACTGAAGAAGATGAAAGTTGAAACGTTTAAAAAGTGACAGTATATTTTTGAAATATCTTTTGATAGACGAAATAGACTTTGAGCAAGTCTAGTTTCTTTGTGCTCCTTTCAAAATTTTTTATTTCACAAATAGCACGCGTTAGCTGTGAATGTAAAAGGAAAGGAGAACAACGCACAATGATATGTAAAAGAAAGGAAAATAATTTCTTGAAGAAACTATTTTTCTAACAATCTGTAATATATGGACTTCCTGTAGTAAGAATTTGATGTGGGTGAAAATGATATTGTCGAGCATTTTAGATATACCATTTCTCCAGCTAAAGGAGCGCATGCTTTTGCTGAAAAGTTCCGAATGAATAAGCGAAATGTGTTCACTGTTTGAGAAACTGTACGGAAAAGCAATGCTGCTGATTTGGAAAATCTTAATTTCATCATGTTACTGATTCTTCAACTTAATTTTCAAGATTGCTCTCTGACAACTTTAGGTGTATCATTTCATTTCCAAATTAGGAACGAGTCAAACATCCTATACCTTGATATGCCGAAGCCAGCGAAAATGGTTTGCTCACAATAATGCTGATTATAAGTTTTGTTAAGGTCAGCATTGGTGAAAAAGCATAGTTATATTACACCATCAGGGAAAGCAATGCTTGACTTCAGAAAAAAGTTCTGCATGGCTTTCATGAGTAATATGCGTTATCGCAAATTTCACGTCACATCTAATTTGAAACAAACTTTAGCTCGGCATTTGTTGAGATCACAAATCACTGTATGATGAAACACCCCGCCATGCAAGAACTATTTTCCTTCAATGAGCTTGAATACTAGGGATGCTATGTATGTATATGGTATAGGCTAACTTTTCTGTGGATACAAATTGGACACGTTGCTTGCAAGCTCCCTCTCAGTACGTAAATAGCTCGTTATTACATTATATACAAACTTTAGTATTCACAACCAGCTTAGCACCAAACAACAACGAAATTGCATTAGCCGTGCAACTGCAAAATACCCCATATAACGTCTGCTTAAATATGGCTGTTATTTTCGATGCAATAATGTGAATGATATACGTATAGTCTTACTAAATGCTACCAGAGAAATTATGATCTTTGAACAGCGGAGGAGCGTATTGTCCTGGGTTTGATGAATACATGTTATTCGGGGCACTCACCGATGTTGAGCCTCCCATACTCATGTTAGGAAAGGACGAAGTGGGCGGGAAGGCACTGCCATTTGAACCGGGCATAAAATACTTCATATCCTGCGCTGAAGGCATATTTGAGGGATTGAAGTAATTTCCGGCCTTGGCTGGATCCGACATCGCTGAATGATAAGACGGTTCTACTCCAGTGCCAGGCAGCCGGAATGAATCTGACATCATCTTTGGATATGAGGCTGAGAACTGATAAGGAGGCAGGACAGGTCCGCCAGTTGGGAATCCAGCAGGGAAGCTGATTGGTGGATAAACATTGTGGTTTTGTTGTGCTTTTCTTTTCCGTCGTCTAGGTTTGTATGAGTAATCCGGATACTTCTGGCTGTGTATTGTCCGTAATCGTTTTGACTCTTGGATGTAAGGTTGTTTTTCTTCGTCTCCCATTCGGCTCCACTCTGCCCCCAGCAATTTGCTTATTTCACAGTTCAGCATGTTTGGATATTTCAAAGCGAGTTTACGTCTTTCAGTACGAGACCAAACCATAAAGGCATTCATTGGTCGTTTCACGTGATCATCATCATCATCAACACCATGTGACTCTTGTTGTGTGTTGCCATGAAAACTTGGTGTGCTGCCTTGAGTTGATTGGTTGGTCACCGAAGGCGCCTCCTGTTTCAAGCTGTCCTCCGTTTTTAGCTGATTCATCTTTGCGGTCTAGGAGAAAATATATGATAGAGTTCGTTCTTTTATTTAAAGTTGGTTTTAAAATCATAACTGTAATTGCTAAATAAGGTCAACAATACAACAATCCATAAAGATACAATCAAGCTTGTATTGTAAGATAAACACAATTTACTTTGAAAAACAAAGACCAGGGTAATTATTTTGCATAGTCAGCAATAGACCTTTTAGCTATTCTACAAAAGAGACTGGATTGAGCGATATTTTATACAAACTTATACGCGAGGTTCGAAAGAGTGGCGTTACAGCTTTGATCGCAGTTGTGCACATTCGAAAATGCTACAAATTGTAATGAAATATCGTTCGATCCACATTCGTTTTCAGAATAGCTAAAAGGTCTATTGCAGGTTTGATATTGTTTTATGGACTTGAATAAGTCTTTTGAATATCTGACAAGAGTCCGAGCTTTTCTGTTCTGGTGGTTGTGTTGCGTGCAAATTCTCATTTTGAAGACGATGTCATATTTCTTGAATGAAAACTTGAAGAACTTTGTTCGTTCTTTTAAAACAGCTCCCAAAGAAAAAATTCTAGGGTCACATGACACATCTTAGTGAATTATATTGTCAGTAAAGCCTTAGAAAAAAACAAATGATTCACAGAACTTCGTGCAAAATTCGTGAGCATAAATCTGCGAGATGCAAGACTGGCAACACACAATGCAGCATCAAGGAGGAGCAGATAAATCATGTGTTCTGAGCTTCTAAGTTCGTTGCGTTGCGGATCGGTAATTTTCAAAGCAACAGAAGCGAATAAGTTCTCAAAAATATTTGAGAATGATATCACATTTGGAATTCTGAGCATAAACCAAATCGTTGCTGTGTGAGTAAGAAGATTTACTTGGCTAATCAAGATGTCTGTTGTTTGAAGTAATTCTCCAAGTTATTGAGTTTGTTGCTCAATCTGCGGCGAGTGTGTGCATCTGTCTGACAAACCAATGAAGCGAATGCACTTGATCACCGCAAGGGAACAGCGAATGTCCTGCATGTAACGTAGCAGATATATGCAGAAGACGCTGCATATATGTATTCTTGTCGTAAGAGACTCTTGCATAAAGTTTCATAGGAAACTCAACTCATGCATAAAGTAAGTTTCTTAAAACTATCAGAATCACCAAGATTTTCTTGATAATTCTGATAGTTTTAAGATAGAGATTCTTGGAGAATGCCAAGATTTCCTTACGAGGTTCTTACGAGTTTCTTGACAACCTCCGTGTTTCCTTTCTTGTGCCCTCGTTAACATTTCAAAACGCAGTTTTTTAAAGCCTTTCCAAAACTTCGACATTGCTCTAGCATTTCCGACGTAGCAGATGTCTCCACAAACTGTCGAATACCTGAAGCTATTTAGAGTTTTATTTCACTTATTGCTAAAATTTTTCGCTGTACTTTATCAGAAGCTCCCTGGGGACGCTATCGCCCTTGAATAACTTCGCAGTACTGTATTCCTAGACTTCCCCTAAATGTAGGAGATATCTCCAAAGATAACCGAATAACTGAAGCGAGGATCAAGATTTATCATGGATATCGACCTTATCGCTATTTTGTATCTGCACATACGATAAGATAGGTTCCCCAAAGGAAACTATCACCTTCGAATAAACACCTCGTAGCTGCTAGATCCTTCTAAAGAGCATGGGTCTCGCGAGGTAAGGCATGAAGCTTTCAGAAATTTTCACTTTGTTAGTTGTATCTGCCTGCTTTTATTCATTTACAAGACTATTAAGCTTCAAAGGAACAGTGTATCTGTGTATGGCTCAGTTGGATCATGCCATTAATGACTGTAACAGTAAATAACAATTCAATTCAATGGAGCAAAACTTAGCCGAAAGTCATCAGTCTGTCATGCCATACACAACAAGATAAAGTCCAGTTTCTCTGCATCTCAGTGCTTCAGCCATCGTTGAACGCAGCATTTCATACATTGTGCAAATTTTTCATAAACTTACAGCATTCCGTTTCTGTAAAAACCATGTCCAAACTTTTACGCCATGTTTCATCAATCTTTATGTACAATCTCAATGAAATAATGTTTTGCTTCATTCATGCTTGCTATCCCATTTTAGATGCTGGCAAAGTGAACTATCGAATTATCTGCCTGACAGCAATTGGTACAAACTGCAACTTTTTGCCAATTGCCAAGCTAAAGAACCAACGCTGGTAGCAATCTATTGTCAAGGCTAAGTGCTATTTTTGACATTTTGGACAGACTTTCCAATCTTTCCAATTTCTCAGACAGAGAAGATTTCTTGCAAAACGAAGATGAACCAAGACTATCGATACATGCATCATGATTGCAGATGGAGCATTTCAAAGGAGCAAACTACTTTTCAGATTGCTTCAACGATGCAGGAATTGCGTTGGAAATTGTAAATAAACAACCCAAGCTTTTTGGAGCACAAAAATATATCTGGTTATTTGTTAGCTACAAGGCTTTGCAAGGAGCAAGAAAGTTCCTACAGCAATCCAACAATCTAAAACTAACCAATGATACAAACAAGAAGAGGAAATATTGAGCAGAACTTGTGCTTCTTTCTGAATCTCTGTCTCCAGCAACTCTTTGGCATAAACTCTGCAAACTCTGCGACTTTAGCTTTCTCAGTTAGACGTTGTGCAACGTCATACTTCTTTATGGAAGAAAAAAAGGTGGTTGTGTCGATACTGAAAAGATGAGCATATCAGAACGAATATTTTTTGTTTCTGATTAAATTTCTTTTGCTAACATAGCTCTGAAACCCAATATTGGCCCAAAATCTGCCGATAGAAAATACCTAGAGGATCCTTCTTTGTGGCGAAATTGATGCTGCAAATTTTGTAGCAGAAAATCTGTACTCTAATGCATTTTCTTGTGCATAACAGTTCAAGACAATCTTGGATGCCAAATCTGCATCCTAGATTGCAAGAACAGTTTCTGGTCTGCATGAGTAGGCAACAGTGAGCAAGCCAGAGCGTCAGAAATTCTCAAGATATCGAGTTATGAAGTGATAACAAGAATCAGATACAAACTTTATCATGGCTGCAATCCTTTAGCCATTTTGGACACAGCAAAAGTCATGTTTGCCTTAATTCTCAAACTGATCCAATGCAATTAGGAGGTCCTTTCCGACGTTGCAAAAAAGATCACTCTCTGCTTACCTTTTTGACAAAGCCTTTCCATCACACGAATTCCAAATTCTGTTGTTGCAAAGATGCTTCAAGAATAGACCCATATATTTTGCATATTTCTGCAAACAGGCCTGTGCAATTTCATAGCTATCCTTTGCAAGCACTTAATAGGTTGCTAATAAGAATTTTGGACCTGAGTTCGCTCAAGAATTGAGGCCTCTTTTCTCAAGGACAAGACATGTCAAGAACAAACACATATTTTGACCTTTTCTGCAATGGAGGCCTACAATATTTCATGTCTGGGCATTGCAAACAACCAATTGTTGTTGAAAATTTCGACATGACTTGACAAAGAAATCAAGGCCTCTGTTATCTTGATGACCCCTCAAAGTAGGCTGAGCATCGGCGAGATCTTGGTTCGCAGCAACAAACAGATTTTGTGACTCCGGATGTTTGTTCCATCTTTGAGCTGCATATTTCTTCCTTTGAAGTAACTCTTGATGTTTCTCCATCTTTAATCAAGGTGAAGTGCTCCATTTGATTGCCTTTTTTTATCCATCAAACAGCTTCACGTCTAATCGTAAAACCTCCACGCATATCCACAAATATGACGGATGGTTTATGCACGAAGCTGACTCCAAAGAGCACAAGGACAAATAAGGCGAGAAGACTTGATTATAAGTACCCATGAAGCACTTAAACGAACGAACAAATGAAGAATGAATCGCATTCAGATTTAATAGAGAGCTGTTGGATAAGCGATTTAAGTATGTTTAAAACAATTTAAAATTGTTGATATACTTACCCAATGGTTATTTGGCCTGTAGCTTCAATACTTTTGTAGTTTTGAATGGACCTTTGCAATAGAGTGCTGTAAGAACGTCCATATGAATTCGACTGAGTGAATGGAGCTGAATGCTCCCGCTTACCCATGCATAGTGATTAATTATTAAAACGAACACAATGAATAGAGCGAGGGGCAAACTCAGGGTGGCTGAATGATCATTGAGCAACCAGCCGAGATCTGTTTGGTACCCAGAATTGAAAGATTCACTGCACTGCCTATTCATATTTTCAGATATAATAAATCGAGTTGTGAATCGTTATTTGTATGCTACTTTGAGCATAGAAGTCCGGATTTTGCAAGCCGTTCACTTTCTTCAACTTTTAACCTCTCAAATTCAAATCAGAATGGACCATTTTCCCTCCCTCTCTTACTTCAATCAAGTCATATTCTTCATCTTTGAAAATTTTCAATAATTTCATTTTGCTTCTTGTTAATGTTTAATGAGGCTGAAAGCGTGCGTTTCGTTCCTTATAGCTATACATTTAATAAGAGGCTACATGTTTGAAACGAGGCTGGGAGAGGACTTTGGTGATGTCAAGCCCAAACTCAATCAATAAATCTAGAACCACAGTGACTCATTAATTAGAGCTGATTTGGCATTTTTATCGGGTGAGCAAATAGTATCGGTAATGGTCAATTAGGCCCCGTTCACACGGTATAACGGGGATCGGCGTTACAATAATTGTGTGCTGTTTTATGTGCGCAGACGCGGAGCCAGAAATGGAAGTTGTTGTGTGACGAATATCAAGATACTGACTGACTGACTGAATTCACATATTACTACAACTTAAATACAGATCTTACAGGAGGTGAAATGCATAGAAAAGAGAGTTCATAGACTCCAATGCAAGTGAAAGCGAGGTTTATTTGTAAGGAGGCAGGAGACATTATTCCTGCTACAACGGGAACGCCATCACTCAGTTCCATCTTCATTCCAATCTCTGGAAGGCAAAATTCGACTGTTCATCTGGCAACGGAACGATTACATAACGGTTTTTGTTTCTGTTTACATGGGAACGCAATCTCTCCGTTCGACAGTCGTTTCTTCAATTCTGTCCATTCATTCTAGCAACAACAACACCCACGCATGCTCTTTGGGCCCTAGCCTGATCGTTCCGAATTTTTGGACCAGTTCTACGCTTGATCGCCTCCTCGCTAGGGAACGGAGAGGAACAGCTGCGTATCGTTCCACTTTTTCGTATCACTTCTTTATTGTTCCTCTTTTAAAGACAGAACTATAACTTTTGAAACGTTCCCGTGTGAACACAACCCATGAGCGTTCCACTTTTCGTAGTCTGCATGCAGCCTCGACACTTCTGCGGGGGAGCCTTGAGGACACAAGCAGGCTAACTTTGCAGAAGGGAACGATATGGACCGTAGAATGATTGCGTCCCCGTGTGAACGGGACTTTGAATGAATTCGACAAACTGCACTGGGTAACCCCATGAAAAATGAACCGAGAAAAGCTTATGGTGCAAAGCAATAATCTTCGAAAATCCGTGATTCAAATGTTGTTTGGCAGTTAACTGACTTGACTACATCGTTACTATTTTTGCAACTTTCATCCACATAGCAATTTGGATACGATGAGGATTTAGTGAAAAAAGCAGCTCCATCGAAAATATTCTTCAAAAAAAGAACTTAAGATTTACTTTTTGAACACTGTCAACCAATAATTCTAAGCTATTTCTTGATATTTGCACGCAAAGTCAATTGTGTAAATTGTTTGGAATCATTTAAATCATTTAAATCAGACCAAACTCATTTCAAATCATCGCAGGATTGGAAGGGGGGGGGGGCTCTCTCCTCGATTCATTTACCTATTGAGAGAGCTCCTTCTTTAAGTAATTCCCCAAACTCAATTTATCCTGCTTTTCTGTATTTGCATTTGTATTTATTTTCTGTATCAATGTATTAATTTTCTGTAATATTGTCTTATTTCCTTATAGTTTACTTATTTTTCTTAGTATTGTAAATTACGTATAAATTGGATGTTGTGGAATTGAAATTATATGAAACTGAAACTGAAAAAGTTCTAAAGCGTATCGAAAATCATCATATGGGATAAATTTGATCGGTACGAAATAATACCGAGTACCTTCTGCATTAGATCGTGAATAGGCAGTTCAGATAGAAATCCCCACTACATGCAGATACTTCTCAATAACAAACCGAACATAAAAACCTCAGAAATAATCAGACTATCCTCAGAAGTGATCACGATTTTAACTTACTGAGATCAGTAATGAATGGCTCAGAAAGTGTTTGATATAGGGGTCCACAGTTATGGTGTACACTTCCAGTTTCAATTTGATACTCGACTAAATTGATTGAATTTAAGGCCCCGTCCACACGTATACGTTTACGTTTTGTAAACGCATAGGATGTTTTCCGTCCACACTGATCCACTAATCGTTTATGGAGCGTTTTAGCCTGTCCACACGTAAACGCCAAAACAATCGAAAATGAATGATGAGCATGAAATCTATGGCGTCATCGTTTAAAAAAGTATGCGTTTATGACCGTCCACACGAAAACGAAGTAACAGTGTTTTCAAAAAAACTGCAAATGACTGGTGAATATGAAGTCTGTGACGTCACCGTTTACGAAAGTATGCGTTTACGACCGTCCACACGGAGACGTAAAAACAGCGTTTGCAAAAGTATCCACTTTGGAAAGCGTTTTCGAATGTATGCTTTTAGGATAACTTGAAACGCCGTTTACGTGTGGACGCAAGGTGTAAACGTATAAGAATGTATGCGTTTACAGACGTAAACGTATACGTGTGGACGGGCCCTAAGACCAAAATCAAAGCTTGGAAAGGAAACGAGGGCCAGTTTAAATGTAGGCTCTGCCGACGTTTTATACCGCTTTTGGTTTTATATGACATCTTCATCCATTCTGTTTTTTGTAATTCAAAGTAGTTGTCCTTTACTAGCTTTGCTTGTAAATATCTTATCTTATACATGCTAGAACATAGCATTAATCAGGAGGCGCTACTTAGACAGTTGTTGTTGCTGCATGCAAGAAAGGTTGATGAAGCCTGGAGTTCTCACAGTTTCGATAGATCTATTTTGCTTCTTCAGAGGGAGATTACTGCCTGAAAGGTATGCTTTTTGCGACTTGCAGGTCATGAAAACACCATTCTTTGTACTTAAAGTTTCCTTTTCAAGGTTCGAGCTCCTATAGACAAGATTTTGATGCGATTTGTTTGAGTCTACGAGAACTCCTCTAGTTTACGCCATTTTGAAAAGTGGGCCCACTGTTTACTGTTTAAAGAGTAATATTATGAGTCCTATTGACCAAGTGATATCAGAAAATCAAAGAACGCAGGGAAACAATGAACAAGAAGGCAGTAGTCTGGTAAGAGACAGAGCAAAGTTTATTTCATAACACGGCCGGTGCAAAACGCAACGGGGCATCTGCTTTTATTGAGCTTATCAGAGGTAGGTCAACACCTTTTTGAAGCAAATCAATGGGGCAGAAGCTATTTGTGAGCTCAAGATGAAATTTGAAATGTAAAATGCCTCATCTTTTGGGGAATGTTGTGAATCACGCAAGCAGAGAAATGCTTGGAAGGATAAATTTTTTAGATGATACAAAATTTCCTTGTCGGCTACATGCATCAGTCAGATCTCTTAATCTTCACAGTAAATCTTTCATTGAAAACATTCGTTCGTAAGCACAAGAATTGCGATTTTGTTTTGGCTACTTCATCGGTGATTCGTACTGCAAAACATCCGTTGTTCATGAATACAGGGCAGATACATTTTCAAGGACTTTGAGAAAAGGGCGACGGGGCAGTTGATTTATCTGCAATAATTTCATACGGGGCAAGCAGATTTTTCCCCAAAAGTTTTCATCTCCACCACTGGCCATGTCATATATTAAATTTTGCACTGTCCCTAAGTGCACAGGTACTACTTGCTGAGATTTCCATGTGCGCTGTAGGTAACTGAGGCGATTGTATAAAGGTTACATGCTCATTAAATTCTGCAATTTTTTACGTGCGGTGTTATATTCAATTTGTGTTTAATTATTGATACAGAATCCTTCGTTCAAAGTAGTTCGTGCCCTATCAAACATTACGTTGTTTTTCTTCAAATCTTTAGGCATTTCTTATTTCTGCTCGGAATGGATTTTTAGCAAGCTTTTCTGGATGCAGCCTGGATCGAACGGTATATCTTCACACATTTAGCAGAAATCTTACACATTCTGCATTAGTCATAGAAAAGCCAGTGAAATGGGTTGATTATTGCAACCAAAATCTGAGAAATGGCTCAACTTGAAAAGCTGCCAGAGAAGCATGTTTACACTTGGACGACATGAGTTGACCCACCAGGAATCTGCAATGTTTTCGTTCCTTCTCTTTATGGGAAAAGCTTGTTTTGGAGCGGTGTAAAACCTCGGTGTAAACGCGATCAAAATAGCCTTACCCCATAAGGGCCGTCAAGTTACGCTTATCTCATTGAGTTGAATTGCTGTTCATATTTTCTCTCCACCGAGGGCCAGCCGTAAAAACGGCAAAAATGTCTCTCGGCGACTAGTTGCTGTCGCCCCAACGTCTACTGGTCAGATTATTACTAAGAGGAAGGCGATTATGCGAGAAATTGCAATGAGACATAGTCATAGCGTTATCAGTTCAGGTAAAAAGCGAAACTACATGACGTAATCGAGTCAAGGATCAAGACTGCACGGGTACAGTGTAAACATAGTCTATCAATGTTGCATAAAAAGCAGAACAGTTTCTCAAATCAGTTTCTGTTGCACTGTGCAGAGACTGTGATTTTTAAGCCAAGAAAGAGGGGGGCTACAGGGGGACTCCTTGGTACCGGTACCAACTCATTTGCTACCAGGTTCTACCACGATTGCAAAATGTTGTACCAGGTACCACCCCTCTGGTACCATGGTACCACTACCCTGTCACCCCCCTCAAGAAAGGCTTTCATTATTCGGCACTGAAAGCTTGGAACAACATTCCTATTGACATCATAGAGCTCCCTACAATTATTAGATTCAAAAAGCAACTACACGGTTATTTCAAGAGCTGAAAGAAAACAAAAACACGACCCCCTGGAAGAGCAGCTGCTTCTAAATTGGTTTTAGATAGATACACTGTATATATGTATATATCATAATGTAGTATTGTAATTAGGTTTTTTTCTTTTGTCACTTTCTATTGCTGAAGGGATTTTTTGTTTAAATAATTCAAAATGAAATGAAATTTCGTATCAAAACAATATCACGAGAACATTGATTATGATTATTATCATTCTGTTGATCCACGTGGTATACAAAAAGGCGGATGCATCGCATAGTAAGCAAAACAATATGAAAGATTAGACTCGATTTCATGTTGTAGCTTCGTTTTTGCTTGAACTGATAACGCTATAACTTCAACTCATTTCTCGACTCATTTCCCTACCCTTGTAGAAGCTGTAAAGCTCCGTACTGATTCTATATGAAACCTTTCCGCTACTCTACAAAGCTTCTATTGCTATTGTGTACATTCGACCATCGTTCAATGTATCAATCGGTGTTCGATTAGCATTCTAGAATTACTGTACCATAAAACTAGATATCAGTACTTCGGTAAAGGTTCATTCTTCCCGTAGAAGATGACGGGGCGAAAGAATCTCGTCACCGATTGAACTTTTTTGCCGTTTTTACAGCTCTGGGGGAATAAGACCCTAAAGGCAGCGATAACAACAACAACAACAACAATTCAACTCAATGAGATGGGCGTACCTTGAGGGTCATTATGAAGTGAGGCTAACGTAGACTGCTGACAATGAGTCCCTTGAATCCCTGCGGTAAACCTTGCTCGAGAGGGACTCATAATGAAACAGTGAAAATCTTGGCCCTATTTTCTTCAAGCATCAATAGAATTATGATGGAACACGGCTTCGAATCTCAATCCCGTGGGAGTGTTTTCAATTCTTCAATCGAATCGAAAATTCTATCACATTTACACCTTAACAATAGTAATTCACAAATCTCGCAATCTGATTTGGTACTAGAGGAATTGCAAAGTTTGGGTCTAAATAGGGGCAAGTTTTTCATAGTAATACTATGAGCCTCTATTGCCCGAAGCGCCATCATCAAGTCAACGAGCACAGGGCAACAAGAGACTCATCGTCATCAGTCTAAGGCTAATGTTAGATGTCGTTATATACTGCCCATTTAACTACGCTACAGAGCAGAATCAAACACATTTTCATGCAGCAAGTTTCATGCCTAAGGACATTTTGTTTGTTAATTTGGTAAACTTCGATGCCAGTTCGATTCTAATGCATTCAGCTGTATGAATAGCTTGAATCGGGAAAATGAATCGATTTGAGAGCGTTTCGCCAGTCGATTCATTTGTATTGAACGCGCGGTTAGGATCTACCTGCCGCGTCTTGATTCAAATACATGCTTATCAGCTGTTGATTAAATAACACCAAAACAAGAGGTGGCCGTATTCACAACCGCGTTTTAAACGACGAGTCGTCGCTGGTGGTAGCGCTACGTTTGCAAATGCGGTTGCCCAACCCGTTCGTAATTCCATTCATCATGCCGCCTTAATTAGCAAGCAGCGTGCACCGTTTTTTGAGATGAGCCTGACCGTAGGTTTGTGGTATATTGTCGTACACGAAATTTTAAGCTTGGGAATCATTTCTGCAACAATTTGGGCCTAAAATCATGTCAACTAGGCCCGTCTGCTAGTTCATCTTACAGAACATGCCCTGAAACGCATACAAACAATTTTCAGTACTTTCGTTTGCATATGAATGAGGGTTAGGCCAAGTTTACACCATACCTGTACAGTTTCAAATCGTTACAAAGATGAAAGGTGTTTACACTGCTTCAGGCAAAATAATCACCCCTTCCCCGGGGAGGGGGGTACTTGATTATCCGAGATGGGATTTACTCTTTGCTAGAAATTCTGAGAATGCCCAGGTTTGGATTATATAACAACTTTATTATTGTTTTGCAGTGCAAACACTGGTCAGAAACCACTTCCATATTCTGCGATTGGGCCTCAAAATCCCACTAAAATTTTGGGATTGGGTCATAACAGAATTCTTGGAACTCAAATCCCCATACGACCCAATAGTGAAGTGCTCCCTCTCCCGCGCCCTCTCCCAATCCGGACTAATTCTATGGAAGAAATAAAAGTGTTACGCATTAGCAGGGACAGCGAAAAAGGGAGCTGATCCGTTCCAAAGTGAAATTGGTACCCGCCGTACCGGTACAGTGTAACGGGGTCTAAGAGATTCTGAGTCTCAGTCTATGAATCTTGATTACAGATTACACTTTCATTGAAAAATATTTACACCTTCCCAAAATATTTTCAGCTTTGTCGAAGATTGGTATCGGTCCCATTTCAGAACAGGAGAACCGATTTTGGAATTACTCTTTTTAATAAAATGCAGCAGGGGGCCAAAAAGGGGCCAAAAAGGGGCCAAAAAGGGACCAAAATGAGGTCGAAAGTGGGGATAATAATGTGACTTGTAAAATGGCACTTCAAAGCGCTGCCCCTTTTGAATGTTTGTCCTTCAAGCGCTAGCCTATCAAAATGCTAACCCCTTTAAAATGCTTCATGGTACTGATTTCACGCTGCTCTTCCATAGTATTGACTCTTTAAAACACAAGCATAGCAAAAAACTGGCCTCTCGAATTGCTGCCTACTTGAAATGCCGCCTCTCCGAAATGCTAGCAGCGCTGTCAGAAACATCATTTAATATCGTTAGCTAAATCAAAGCCCCCTTCCCATAACGCCACAGATGTCCCCTCCTCCATACCGTCTTTAGTGAAATGGTTAATACATAGATAGATCACTGCAGCCATGAATTGGGGAGCACGTGCTGAAAACTAGCAGTCAGTTTTCTGGTCGACCGCTCGACTTGAGCAGCTTTCGTCGCTACAAATTTAACGGAAAAGTAAATCGGAAGTTCACTTACACATGTCTTTAACCAAATTTACAGCAGAGGTGGCCTTTGGCTACTAACTGGCGCTTGTTCGAGATGAATTCTGGAGGCATTTTGCGAAATTTGATGGCCTAAACTTTAGAGGCCCACAAAAAATTTCTGTTCTCAGATGCAGAAGAATGGCACTGCTCAAAACGAAGTGCCACTCATATTCTAGGAAATTACTCGTGGGAATATTCGTTGGAAAATACGAAAAATTGAAAAGAAATGAAGTCCAGCGGGAGCGTATATAACATTTCTTGGTTCCCATGATACCTTAAGGGTAGCTTTGGACTTCTCACTTGGGGGTAAAATACACTAAAAGAGTGACATTGATTTAAGCCTGATTCACAATAGGTCTTTTGAGTAGTTAGAGTCGTGCAGAAACTTAGGTCCAAGGCAGGCAGGCATGCAGGCAGGCAGGCATGCAGGCAGGCAGACATGCAGGCAGGCAGTTACTTAAATTTGAAGAAATTATATTATTATAAGCTTCCCAAATTTTTGGTTCTCTGGAAATGGAAATAATTCATTTTTTGTTTAAAAGGCCTTGAAGAGTCTCAAAACAAGTCTTAACACGATTCACGTACAATGATGCCAAGGGGTTTGCATACTGGAGTGTACTGGGAAGATCAGAGTTGCAAATTACAACGTTTTTAGCTTTTTAAATACAGGCAGCAGGCTTCTTAATCGTTGGAAAAATCGAGCTTTCGGTTTCTAACAAGCAGATTAAAAACGCCACTGTATGGGTGGATGAAATTCTTTAGATAAAAAACTGCAATTGCACAAGACTTAAATATAAGAGAATTAACTGAAGTCTTGAAGTTACGCACAAATGTCAGCGATGAACAACTATTTGGGTTTTGCATCAGTAATTAAGTGTTATCGCAAATCTCAGCGACATCTTCTTTGGAAAAGACTTTAGATATGTTGTCACAATTTCCTTGTTTTCACCAACGTCAGGTCCAACAAGGTGTGGCTTTTGGAAGCAACATAAGATTATACAAAGGAAGGAGCTGAAAGCATCAACGCACGTTTTAATTCTATCTGATTAATTCAATTTTACAAAATCGTGAGGACATGAATTGAACGACAAAACGGTCAATACATCAAAACAGTCATGGGATGAAGACGATTTACAAAATCCTTGTTGCTACAAAACACTTCAAAAACTTGACAACCATGACAAAATGCTGAACGAATTACAAATCTAACAGTCAATAGCACCAGCACTGAATTACAAAAGGCACCATGGGCAATAATGCATCGTGTTTGCAGCTTGGAAATTAAAGTTGTTACCTCGATATTACCATAGTTTTCTTCGTTGTTTTCCCTTTGGCCCAAGCCAACCCAGTGCCAGAAATCAGATTCCAATGGCTCCTGCGCGTCGGAACTGTTTGCTTCTACACAGCGTTCATCCTCATTTGAGGCAGTTTGAAACAAGGATGAACACTGTGTAGGAACGAACTATTCAGATGCGCAGGAGCCATTTGAATTTGATTCCTAGCACTGGTGGGGCTTCAGCCGAATAGAAAGCAACAAAGTAAAACAGTAATATTGAGGTAATAAACTTTAATTTCTTAGCTACAAACACGGTGTATTATTACCCATTAAGGTACTACAAACAATGACCCCAGAAATTAAATTGCTCAAAAGCTAACTTAGTGACACGAGTGAACTATAATTGTCTACGCCCCTGTGTCAAAATTGGGCACAACTACTAATTCACATGACAACACTACAAACAGTGACATCCTACAAATATGGCGGATATTTAAGGTGCAAAGGTTTTACTGGAAGGTCTAAAAATATTGCTGAAGTTGCATTGAAAACGAGTTTTCTAAAATTATATCTACTGTAAATACTTCTTCCTGAGCAATTGTAAGTTACCCAATTGCTTCCCATAATCATAATCGTAAAGTTTTCAAGCCAGCAAAAGAAACTTTGACTGCATGATAGGAGGAAAATGAAATGACTACACAAGCCAGAAAGTTTCAGTTCAGTACTAACAGGGTCGGCTAGTCTGCACTTTAGCGGACCAGCTTTCAAAATCGGCACACTATGTGTCATGGTGTAAGGGTAAGGGTTAGAGTTAAGTTTTAGACATGGGGCTTTAGGGTAAGCTAGGGTAAGTTAGGGTTAGATAGGGTTAGTTAGGTTAAGTTAGGGTAAGTTAGGGCTAGTCATGGTAATCTTTCGTAAGGTAGAGTTATGTTATGGTTAGTGCCTGAGAGATGTGACATAAAGCTGGTCCGCTAAGGTGCAGTCGTCCCACAGGGTCTGTGCAAAGATTAACTTCCGAACTACTACATAAAACTATACGAAGGAAAAGGCACCCTCCAGTATACCCACTGGGCGAGAGTACTTCTTTATGTAGCGCGTTTTTTTGAAAGAACATTGGAGAAACGGTTGGATTTCAAACTTGAATTAATCCCGTTCCAAAAGTGGGTACAAAGTCATTGTAAAGTCCGATTTGGCATCCAAACCTCGATGGCACACTCGCGTAATAAGGGAGCCACGTACATCCTCTCTGGAATCAGTTTGCAGTACTATGACGGGCAGTCAACTGTCTTACGTTTAATGCTGGCGTCCAAAATTATCTGGCAAACCAACTTCCAACAGAGAATTCGATCCGATTCACACCAACTTATTGCAACTTTCCATAAATACTTAAATACGAAGAAAATAGAATTCACCTACGCTTAATTCGAGTCAATTGCGCTAACCTGTTCATCCATGGTGGGCGTTGGTTTCCAAATTCGAACGAGACGATCGCTGAAATCCATAAAAGAATATTCTCGTTTAGAAGAATTCGATGCAGATAATCAAAGTAATACTACATTCACACTGGCACAGTTAAACCAGCTTTATCTAAACAAATTTAAATTTCAACCAATCAAATGACTAGATTTGTTGGATTGACCAATCAGAAGGCCATATTCAGAAACCTGGTTTAGTTTAAGCTGGTTTAACTTGCAGTGTGAAAAGCAATCATACAGGGTAAGCCAAAAAAGTTAACCCGTTTGGCGAGCTATGGAATAAAAAGTATCCGGCCGATATTCCAAACTAAAATGTTAATCTTTCAGCCAGAGGCTATCGTAGTTGAGAAAACTTTTGCCTAGTAACATCACACATCTTTAAGACCGAACAATTGGAAAAATTTCTGTAAGGGGTTTGTATGGGAATCGAAAGTTCCACGTCATTCTGGTCCATGATTTATGTGTCCATGAACTTTACATTGTCAGTTTCAGAAACAGAATTTTAATTTCAATAGCAAGTAAATCATAGACCAGAATGGAAAGTGGAATCCTTGTTCCCAAACATGGCCCTCGCCAGCATTTTCCTAATTTCTGGGTCTAAATGATGAACTATTTTACCACACAAAATTTTCTCATCCAAGTTTGCCTTTGACTGATAGATTAAATGTCAGTTTTGAATATCGGCCTCGTAGCCCGATAGACGCATAAATTTTTTTTGACAGTGCAGTATAATCTTGAGAGTGACTTCTGGCAATAGCTTCTGTAAGTAAACATAAATTTCTGTATTAATCACAAAAATACTTTGATCTTTCACCTTTTTAACTAGAATTAAACCATTCAAAGCCATCAGTTACTCTTGGTGCCATGACTGTTCAAAAGTGGGAACTTTTTTCTCGCTCATCCGGTATATATTGAAACACATTTATTGTGTCAGATTACCCATGCATATTCATGAATTATATCTGATACCATGCGACGTCTGCCAGAAAAACCAAACAAATATTTCCATTCTCTATTTATCGCAGCTCACAAAACGAACTTACAGGTAAAATATTCAGAACCTGCTATATTTACCGAAACTACTTTGAACCAGCTCGCGAAAAAGCTAAAGTGATGCCTGTTGTCTGGCTGCTTTAAAACTGCCATATTGAGCTTTGAAAATCGAATTTTTTAAAAAGTAATTCGAAAATTTCATGAAAAATTTGATTCTAGGTGCAGCAAGTCGGAAAAACCGAAAAATTTAAGGCGAAAAACGAAGAATTTTTTTGGATCCTTTGCAACCCAAGATCATCATTTCATCCATGGGTCTAAGATGTTTGAAACCAAAGCCCGAAAGCTATTCGTTGGAATGGAAATGAGTCTATGCGCTCTTTCCGCTTTCCAATGACAGTGCAGAAAGCCGTACCTATTTGTTTGATTCGTCAATTTCATATACTGTGCCAGGCGCTAGTTAATGTGGTGGTGCATCGCTTTTATCATTTCCAGGAGACTGCGATCACATGGGTCAAAATAAAGCAAATAATTTCAGTACAGAGCACAGTACAGTAATTCTAAATGCCAATTTCTTCGAGGATTTTTGCCGTTACAACTCTTGCACGATACTGCAACTTTGTTTTGTTTTGGCAATTGGTTTGTCAAAGACAATTAACGAAAGATCATACTCTGTTCCATAACAAATGAACTCAAGTGCTAGTTTTGTGTATACCGGGTGACCAAAAAAAAACTTTACCACCTAGACTATCAAAACGATGCCAGCCAAAAGTCTTGGAATACCTCTGCTAATTTTGCCTTGCTTTGCGATTTCCCCTCTCTCCCCCTCAGCAAAATGTTGATCGTGGTAATAAAATAGGGATGACAGGACGATCTGCGACTCTGCTGTAATGCTAGGACAATAACCTTCAGAATCAACATTTCTTCGGGGGTGAGGGGGTGTTTAAACCTAATCACTACGGTTAGAAATGCGGATTATCAAGAATGGCCCATTTCATTTTTCATTTTAAATTCTTTATACACGAAAGTCCCTTCAGCAAAATAAGAAAATCAAATAAATACCCTAATTACATTGATACAATCTATATACAGTTAAAGCTAAATTATTTAGAGAAATCTATTTAGTAGCAGCTGCTCTTCCAGGGAGTCGTGTTTTATGTTTTGTTCAGCTCGTGTAATAACTTTTCAATTGCTTTTTGAATCTATTAAGTGTAGGGAGCTCTCTGATATTGATGGGAATATCGTTCCAAGCTTTCAGAGCTGAATAGTGAAAGCCTTTCTTGACATATTCAAGGTTGTTTCTTGGGATTTGTAGGTCCCTGCAATTCCTTGTTCTGTAGTTGGAGTGCTGGGTCCTATGATGATATTTATCCCAAAGGCTTTCGGGACATTGCCCGCTGATTATTTTGTATGTCATAACTGATCGGCCCAAGATTTCCGAGGAGTTTTTGCAGGCATTGTAGCTCTCTGAAATCAACACCTATTGGCAAGCCTTCATTTTCACCGCCCTCTTAAAGGCTTGGCTAGTTTTTGAGATGCTTCATGGTCACTTGAAGCTATGGCTACCGTCCAAAAAACCAAATCGAGGGAAAACTTCATTCATATTCATTCATTTTAACATATTTATACACGGAAGATTCATTCAGTTAGCAAAAAAAATACTTAATAAAAGTAATAAAATTTAGAATGAAACAATCATCATCATATTTTCGTGAAAACTCAGCCTAGCTCTAGATTTGGAGTAACCTGCGGAAAGCTATCGCTTGCAAAATGACTGCATCTTGCTCTATGCTCGAAAGCAAGTGTGGAATTTGCTGTTTTAACATCTTCCAAGACAAACAAATGGACTAAAAATGGACAGGAAAGTCCCGGAAATTAATGCATTATCACATTTTGAAACTGGTCGCTTGGACGACAACCATGGCTAAACTGATCAAGCAGTATCTCAAGAGATAGCTAATTCTTTCAGCTACACGCTGATACGTTGTTGGTGTTCACAATATTTGCTTTCTGGAAGATAGTCGTGATCTAACTCGTGAAATTTATTTGGGGCTACCTAGTACATTGTAATCTATACTTATAATGCTAGACCAAGTACATAAAAGAAAACCTCTTTTGGTACCAGTCGAATCTTTACAAAATAAGAGAGGCTACTTGCTTGTCTAGACAGAATGGAATTTACCAAAGCTTTTCGTCGAACTGCCATCATAATAATGTCGGAAAGTGTCCTTATCTGAGCGGTACGTTTGATACACCACAAACCAAGAATCACCGACCTCATAATCATGTTTTCCGCCTTCTTTCATTTTCTTTAAAATGTTTTGTAAATTTCTTGGCTTTGAAAAATTATGCAAGATGTGCCAAAGTTATATACTTTGATACTTTTGGTTAGCTCCATGGCTAGCATTAAGGCTCTGTTCACACTGCTCCGTTTTGTACAAAACGAAGAGAAAAACCTACGGTTTTGTGCAAGTGTTAACACTGATTCGGACAAAAACGCCACATAAACGGAGGTTTTCGAAAAGACTATCAAAAGTTGATGTTAACAAAAAAGGAGGCGCTTAAAAAAGCACTTGATCAGTGTGAACGCAGAAAAATGAAGCTTTTGACAACGCTCTGATACTCAACAATGAGTTTCACAAAAATGGAACAATGTGAACGCAAAAAACGGATATCTTGGCTCCGTACTTGCGATCATGTCTATCATGTGAACGGAAAACATGGATGGCTTTCCCTCCGTGTTTGTTTTAAACGGGTAGCTTCGATGCATAAAAAACGAATCATAACACAAACGAAGCAGTGTGAATGGGACCTAAGGCAGAGTATGACCAGGCTTGTCGTGGGATTTTGACGAGCAAGATCTAGAATATTCAAGGAAATAAAAGGGATAGAAAGAAAAAGATTATTGGAAACAAACCTTGATGCAGTGAAAACTAAGGATGAATTCGCCGTTATTGCATTAATAGCTTTCGAATGTGCACTTATTTCTCCTGGAAATAAAGCAAGATGTTGAGTTATTAGATCACATTTACAATTTTCAAGTTTGCTACGGGAACAACTCCGCTGAACAAAATGGTGTGTAACGATGTTTCTGTAGGGTGACCCAAAAATTGACCCCTGTTTGTGCGGCGGCTGTGGAGGCGCTGTAGCTTTCAGTGTCTCGGTTTGTACACAGCTGCATAGGTCAGGCTTCGACTTAGAGTTTAAGATCTTATTTAGTCAATTAGACACGTGGTTGCTGATTTATGGCAAAGGATAGGCAAAATAAGTCGTCGTTTCAAAAACAGCACATCTGTTGTTCTCCAGCAATGTCAAAATCAGGTAATGTTTAAAGGAAAAGGCTCTAGCGTTGTATGACGCTGTTTGCGTACATAACTATACAGTCAACCTTTTTCAAAATGTAGAGAAAATTTGAATGACGCTAGAACTCAACCTTTGACATTACTTGATTTTGACACCGCTAGGGAATAACAGAAGTGCGTTTCTTGAAGCAGCACTTATTCTGCCTTTTCTCTGCCATAATTTAGCAACGACTTGTCGGATTGACATAAATAAGGTCTCGAACTCTTAAGTTGAAGGCTGGCCCATACAACTTTGTAAAAACCGATATAAATGATGCTATCGCTCCTCCACAGCAACCACACAAACGGTACAGTTTTTGGGGACAACTGGTTCTTTCGAAAGAAAATTCCTAAATTTGTGTCACTTTAGACGACAGACGTTGAAAATTCCACCGAAAAATGCAAATCCAAAATTTGTAAAGTAACTTTATTTTTACTCTGAATCGTATAGCTTGGCATAAATATGTTTGAAACGATTAACAGTTCATTACAAATATCTGAGAGAAAAGACGTTACGTCAAAACATACCTATCTGAGTGCAAGAATCAGCGTGCCATGTTTTTAGAACTCCGCTTCGACATCCACTCACAACGACATCATATTTTGGAACCATATTTAATGAACACACCCAGTCTTTATGTGCAGTTGTTATGTGCTGTGGAAAAAATATGAAATTCATTAGCGACGCACAAATCCATCTTCAAGATACGAGGTGCCAAAACTGAAGTCTTTTGTTGTTTGAGATGTTGCATTTTGAGGCTAGCATCTCGTTCTGCGTACAATGTTTATTACAGAGGCAAATTTTTACTTTCATATCTACCTTCTTTTGGAGATCACAGCGATTCTTAGAATTCAAAGTTATAAGGGCTTTGACCGTGAAATCAGATGTTTGGACAAATTTTTGTCCAAACTTTGATTTCACTATCAAAGCCCTTATGATTTCTAATTCTTTACATCACCGTAATATTCAAATGAAGACACACATGAATGTAAAAATTGGTTCATACGCTAACTTTGTATGCAGAACAAGATTTTAGCGTCAATGATGCGAAATCTCAAACAACACAAGACTTCCGCTTTCGCACCTCCTATCTTGAAAAGGTGGATTAACGAACTAAATGATATTACAAAATTACATCGGGTGTGCCAAAATAACCTACCCACTTTCGCACTTTTTTCAGGCTACGATAAATGAGATACTGGACCTGTTTTGAAGATTTATGAGTTAATATTTAGCTAAGATCCTCAATTAGATGCTTATTTTTGTATACTTTTTAGTCTTCTATTCATGCAGCTATAAGCGAGTTTCTTAAAATTTTCAATTTCGAAAACACTGAAAATGACCCAAAAAACGTTGATCAAATTTTCAACACTCAATATAAATGGAAAAAGGGTAAGCATTTTGTTGCGGTCTGGGCACCTTCTAGCTTTAACTAGAATTTGAATCCTTCAAATCTTGGAAATAGTCTTGATGCTATGAATTTTCAAAAATGGGAACTTTTTTCTGGCTCACCCAGTATTCAGCTGAAAAACTTAGGCAATAACATTTCACACAATTAATTTCAAAGGTGTTCGAAGATTCGAGTTATGTGCTGTTCTCAAATTTTGACAAAGCTTCATCAAGGAAATAAACATCGCAGTATGCTGCAACTTTACGAACAATGCAAAAATCTTCCACTATATTCATAATTAAAAATTTTCAGCAAAAACCACAGTGAAATGCTGTTAAGTTTCAGATCTCGCGTAAAAATCATTGTTTTCCCCATTAGCATTTTTTGGCTTTCCTTTGAATTGTTTTGAAATTACAGCGTCAATGAAATGCACAAACAAAAGTCTTTAGGCCTGTGATTTCAAAACGCTTTCGAATAAATTGAATCGTGGGAAGTAAAAAAACATATTTAGTGACCTCTCGTGACCTTGCTTGAAAGCCGCTGATAACGAAAACCATGAATAGGGACTGCTGTCATGAGGACTTGTACTTGCGGTCAGCGGACGCACCCTCTTTCCGCGCTGGCAGCATCAGCATGATTTCTTATCCTCGAATGAAAACTGCCGCGATCATATTCAAAAGAAAAGAAATTTGCTTTTAAAATTACTTTAATAAACAGAGTTCACACCACAGGCAGCGAAAACTTCTTTTTCAAAACAAACATTGCACAAAAATATGCTAATTTGTTTATTAAAAATTGTTTTGGCGACATGTCGCGAACATGGAAAACTTAATGAAGCTTGGAATATATTTTCAATAAAAAATGTCTAGTTTTTTCCAGGCGTGACCAGCTCACGGGATAATTAATGAATAAAGTGAGTTCCTGTTCCTCGAAGGGCAGGAAAATATGCTGGACTTTAGCCTTTTTGCTTTGGAGGAAAGACATATTTCTGAAGGATTCCTGTTTCTGAATAATAATGGAAAAAATCAATGACCGAAAAATTATGTAATGCATACAAGCATTTTATTTTGCTTGCCCTAACATGTTCAGTAGAAGCTTGGAATAAAAACATTCGCATCATTTTCATTGCTAATGATTTTTACATGTTGATGAAAAAACAAGCACTCACGAAAAGAAAAACGGCAGGTGATGGGCACGGAAACAGGTTGAGACAATTTTCTGTTACCTACATTTTGTTGCTAACTGCTGTACAAATGTTCACAACTAATCCTACATTCATACTGACACAGTTAAACCAGCTTTATCTAAACCAGTTTAAATTTTAACCACTCAAATGACTGGATTTATTAGACTGACCAATCACAAGGCCCTATTCCAAAACCTGGTTTAGTCAAGCTATTAAATTTGCAGTGTGAATGGGGCATAAGCTGCCGTTGTCTGATAAATAAACATTTTAGTTTGAGCATCGGCTACATACTGTGAACTCCACAACCCGCCTGGGTACAAGCTTGCTAAATAGTGTTTCAAACTGGATTTCAAAGTTAGTCATTGAAATAAAAATAAGAAGGCATTCTGATTGCCTCTAATGCTCCCAAATATTTGCTATTTAAAACTCAAAGCCAGAGGGGGTCAAATAAGTACAAGTTGTGACGTCAAAAAGCTTATGTTTTATTCAAGACATTACTGGTACCAACGATGTGATGTGTTGATTGCCTTGAACTTCGATTAAAAGCGGAAATGCACGCAAAACTTGAATCTGGCGGCATTTTCGAACATGTTCACCTTCTTTTGTTTTCAATCTTTTAGTGGGCTTGTCAGAATTTCTACATGTCTCTATGTTATGGCCATGGGGTAGTCATGGTCTTCTGCTCCTCATGGCATCGTTCTTGTAGTGTAGTAAAGTAGTTTGTAAGTGCTGTTCTAGGTAATTTCGTTATTGTAAATTTTCATATTGGATAAAACAAAAGAAAAGAAAGAAAGAATGTCTAGCAACTGAAAGCTAATTTAGGCCCACTGTGCATGCCGTATCAAGGCATGGGACCCCTAGTTTAACGTCCCTTCTGAAGGACGACGAGGACGACGATTCTGCATGCAAACCCCAGCTACATTTCACCGGTACAACTTTGCATTAGTAACGAAAGTGTAACGGATTAGCCTCCCCGTTACACCGTTCCTACTCATTCGTAAAACTGTTGCTCTCTCTTCCTAAGGAATAATTTCGTGCTAGAGCAGCGTCAGCCCTGTCGAATAGTAACAAATTATATAGGATCAAACTGTACTGTACCGGCAACACGTGAATATATGGTACCGTTACAGTTTTGTTACAGATCCAAACTCGGACCGGTACAGTGTAAACAAAGCCTAAGCTGCAGGTTTCTGCGAGATTTCTTTTGAAAATTACGGACCAAGAAATCATGGACCATGGAATGGCGGAACGAATAAAGAAATGAACAGTACACCAGTACGTCGTAATCGGGGTATAAAAGATATACAAAAAGCCTCTGAAGGCTGCTTTAAAAAGCAAAATTATCATCAAAGATGCAGAGAGTGATGCTTCTCATATGGTAATTTCGGGACGAGTGCAGTTTAGCGGGCGGCGCTGAATGTCATATTCCTTGTGTAGATATTGAACTAAATACCAACCTAACCAAAAGCCTAACTATGACCCTAAACAAGCCCCTACTCTAATTGAATATAACTAGCCCTAAGTTACCCTAACTAACCCTAAGTTACCTCTAAACGCTCTTCTGAAACTAACCCTAACCCTTACCCTTACCATATGACATACAACACTATAGCATTGGAATACCGCCCGCTAGACTGCACTCTAGCCCTAATTTCTTAGTGGCTACCAAGTGACTTTGGTCTGTACAACAATTAACTAGCGAAAACAGGAAACAATTTACTTACATGTTTCAAATTATAATTGTTTAGATTCCATTTCTTGATACTATTGTCACGTGATCCACTAAACAATGTCTCTTCTTTGATGACCAATGATTCTACTCCATCATAATGAGGAGGCTCAAGATTGTGTCGAGGCATCTACGAAGCAAAACAACTTTCTTAGTTACTTTGCAGGTTGTCTCAAACAGCGTAGAAAATCTATGGAGAATGCAGCATAAGTCAGTGGAAATGTACCGCCTATTAGCATAAGTTTCCAATCTTGAAAATGATCGATGCAAACATTCAAACATTCTATGGCTTATTGCTTTGAACTAATTTCTTTGAATTGCAGTCTGTAAAAATTAGTTGAAAAATAGTTAGTTAAAGGCATGTTAGTAGTTAGCTATTTAAAGGCATCGTTACCTTGGTTAATAGTTATTTCATTATGTGAACTAATGGTTAACAAGGAGAGATTTGTACCATAATAGACCTTTTAGCCATTCAGCAAGAGAGCTTGGATCAAGCATTATTTTCATAAATTTTTACACGCGAGGTTCGATCGAGTGGCATTAGAGTTTCTATCACTATTGCGCACCTTCGAAATTCTACAAAATGTAGCAAAGTATTGTTTGATTGAGATTCTTTTTCAGAGTAGCTAAAAGATCTATGGCATCATTATGCTATTGACGTTTAGAAGGAAATCAAAGTAAGTTAGAGTTTAGTGAGGCTTATAAATACTGTTGCGAAATGACTCCAATCATTCATTTCATTTCATTTCTATTTATTTAGGTACGGTAGCCCCATCAGTCCATGAGCACTGCTTTTCAGGGGGCCGTGGCCAATGGCCAAATCACAGTCATAAGTTTGGACATCTCTTGCCGAAAATCATCTTTCCAATAGTTTACAACCATTTCATACTCAAGAATGCACCAGCTCTTAAAAGAGACCAGTACTAACTAAGTTATTACAGGTATTAACCTTCAAGTTACGGGCCGATTACAGGGAGCGGGCTAACCCAGTTAAGTGAGATAAAGCTTTTCTCTCGGCATCCCGGGTGAATTCCAAGCAGGCTGGCCCAGCTAGCCGAAATCCCGTCTCCTGCCTACCGGGGGCTAGCCCGGCAAAACGGCCTGAGGATTAGGCATCTTTCTCAGGTAATCGATTCTGTCCCGAGTTGGCCGGCAAAGCGGGCTGAGAAATCCGCAATGCATGCGCTTTATGAGCCGATTATACAATTATAGCGTCAAATATTTTACAGCTCAGGCTGGAAATCCCCGTGTAATCGTTCAGATCATTTCAGTCCTCTTAGGCGAGCCAGCCTGACAAGCAGGGCTAGCTACTATCATGTAATCAGTGCAACAAGCAGCTCTTTGATAAAAGCACTTTTAAAGCGACATTAAAAATATTAGTTTGTTTAGTAGTTATTAGTATATTTTTTGGGAATCGCAGCCCGAATATGACTTTTATTGCAAGTGTCACGACGAACAGTTTCATGTTAAAGGGATTGTGTAAGGCTGTAAGCCTGCATTTGCACAGAGCAGAAAAATCTAAAAATAACCCATTGAAATTGATGGCCCACACGTGTTGTTAATAATCGATAGCTAAAGAAACAATGCTGTGTATGCGCATTTTCTTTGTTCTATTTATAGAGAAGCCTATTTACCATTGCACACTCCCTTTAAAACATTCAGGATTACATGATAGAAGAGACAACGAATCCAAGTAATATTAGTAATGACGAATCCAAGTAGAAAATCGACAATCCAGTAGTTAAGACATATTCAAGTTAGCGACAATAAGTAGTTAAGACATTATGAAATAAATTAAAACATGATCAAGTAATTTCAGAACGTTTCGGCACTCAAACTCGTGCCATCCTCAGCTAATTAATCAAAATACACGCGCTGTTTATATAGCACTGACTATGAAACCGGTTAAACTGGTCAGTCAAGACAACTAAGGGAAAAAACAAGTGTTTATTAGTTATTAGTATTAGTGTTATTATTAAAAATGGCTTACCATTGCACTTAGTTTATCAACTCCATGTTTAGAGCTCTTTATGATATTCTAAAACAATATGGTTAATGGAAAGGTAGTCAAAAATGAGAAGTAACGAACGTAATTACAGTTATATGAAATGAATAGCATGATTAACATAAGCTTCGCAAGAAAACTATACGATGGCTAATTATATCAACGAGATGCGAAAACTCAGAGATCCAAATTTACTAGATTTAAAAGGTAACAGACATAGCTATATCTCGTAGCTGCTATGAATAAGCTATAGAAAATGCTTACAAATTCATTGCCTCCTTGGCTTCTCAATGAGGCCGCACGTCTCGAAGTTATCAAATTCAATAGATTAAATTTTCAACCTGGCCCGGGCCAGCTTTTAACTATCTCAGCTCCCTTTAATGTTTCTCGATTATTCAACGGGAAGAAGTTCTGCCGGTTGGAGCTTTACGATTAAGGTGGATCTGGACTTAAGGTGGGTCACTATTGAAAATTTCGAAGTTACTAAACAGTGAAAGATGGCTGTATATCAAGTAAAATAATTTCAAAACACAAAAAACAATAAGTTAAGATGGCTTGATACAGATATAACTTCAAACTGCTACACGCTGGGAGTATTATCGCTCATGCCGTAATGCAATGTTACCTGACTTCCTGAGATATCATCAACAACTTCAAAGACCTGCAGAAAAATATCAAAAATAATAAACAAAGTTTACGAATCTCTTAGGTAGAGGGCATTTACATTTAGCACAAAGAATACGCCTAGTTTTGGGAACACTAATATTCAGTGGCTACAAAAGAAAGAATATGCGGAAGGAACGCTCAGATCTTTAAGTTCTATTCCTCATATCTCAAACTAACGTTTTTGCAAAACCATAGCAAAGAGTTGACTTTACAAGAAAAATTAAAGAAAAGTGCAAACAAAAGGTATGGCCAGGAATTTTTTATAGATTTTTCTCATTAGCATAAAATATCTCTAGTAAAATCTGTTTGATGAAAGAATTGACTGCTTGCAGAGAAGCTGCGTTCTGTCTTGCGCTAGTAGGAAACATTGCCTTTCGGACCCACCACAGGTATTAATGGAGGGTTATTTCTACACGTTCCACTTCGGAGAGGTCCAATCCCGGTGTATACTGTTCTTGTAGCATTTTGTAGCATTGATGTAGATATTGAAAAAGAGAGGTCCAAGGACGGATCCTTGCGGAACACCAAGCTGAACATGCTTATAGTTACTGAAAGAACCATTAATATTTACTCTTTGTTGTCGATTTTCCACATAGCTGTAGACAAACAATAAAGCTTCACGGCTAAATCCGTACGCATGTAACTTAGCAATCAGTAAGTCATGTCGAGTACAGTCAAAGGCCTTTGAAAGGCCCATGAATATAGCTCCAACTTTTCCACCCTTGTCGAAGCACGTTCTCCATTTTTCAATTGCCCGTTAGGGTTATTTCAACACGTTTCACATCGGAGAGGCCCAATCCCGGTGTATACTGTTCTTGTAGCATTTTTTTCTGAGCAGCTTTTAGATCACAAAATAGCCTTGATTATACAGGGACTTTTGAATTCTTCTGTGTGTGTTTGATTTAACAAAGAACAACAGAACTTTTCTTGCGACACTGTTTGCTTGCTGATCAGACAATCAAACGAAACTGTCAATTAGTTCAATGAACTGACTATGATGTCTTACCACGGGCTGTAGGAAACGCTGAGTTTAAGAGAAAGATTAAACTTATCATTTGGTCTGCAATATGTCGACTTTTTTCCCTTCTGTTTATACTTCTCTTGCGGAGGCACCATTTCAATCCTCGCGCGTGGCGGCAGATTGACATGACCTCATGGGCCCTGGAGAAATTATGCCACTAAAACTGAAACTCCTTTTCCGTTTCATGCAAACAAACTTGAGTTGCATAATTTTTCCAGGGCACTTGCGGTCACGACAATCTGCCGCCACGCGCAGGGATTAAATGGTACTTTCGCAGGAGAAGAAAAAAAGAAGGAAAACAAGTCAATATCTCGCGCACAAAAAGACAAATTAGGATAGGAACAACTCGATAAAATGCGTAAATCTTGCTTCTAGACGTAGCGTTTCCTACAGCCCGTGTCCTCACCTTGACATAATGATCTTTCGAACCAGTAACACAAATATCTCCTTTTCTGTCAGCATTCGTCACCAGCAGACATGTAACTGTGCCTGTATGTCCTGATAACTTGCCAAGGGTTCCATATCTGCGTAAAGAAATAATCAAACGGTCAAAATTTGCAGATTTTAATTTTCAGATTTTAACAATCAAAATAGTGGAAAAAATAACAAACTAATAGACCTTTTAGCTATTCTGAAAACGAATGTGGATCGAACGATATTTCATTACAATTTGTAGAGTTTTCGAATGTGCACAATTGCGATCGAAGCTGTAACGCCACTCTTTCGAACCTCGCGTATACATTTGTATAAAAATATCGCTCGATCCAGGCTCTTTTGTAGAATAGCTAAAAGGTCTATTCCATGATGTTACTGGGTGAGTAAAAAGAAAGCCTGGCGTTTGAATGGCTACTGCTCCGTGAGTAAAGATGGAACGATATTTTGCAATATTTAATTCAATAGCTAATATGTTCAAGTGTCTTTAGAACTTTTTCTCGACGAAATCGGTCACTCCGTTCAGATTTTACAAGGGATTTTCTGAAAATAATGTCGCTTCGAGAAGCCTTAAAAAACGTGCTAAAATTACGCGCAACATTTCCTGATATGTCTCCCTCACAGCGATGACTTCAGTATAGCACGTGCTCAGGGGATTGAGCAAGTTTTATCCCTAGCGTGAATAACTTTTTCAGGGAGATTCCGTTCTTCCAAGAGGACAAATGCATAAACACATCCAAGTGTAATTGCTAGGAAGGACAGCATAGGGAAATGTTGCTTGTTGTTTTCACTCGTTTTGGAGATATTCGAAAGCTTTCTACAGAAAATCTCCCATTTCGACGAAAAGGGATGGCTGATTAAAGTCGGTCAAATTAGTTAACCTAATTGGAGACATCGGGAATAAAACAAGATAGTTTTAAATATCATCACTTTGATGTTCATTTTCTCAAAAGCAGGGCCTTTTTATTCACTCTCTCGGTATAAATGTTACGATGTTTACTGATTCCAACTGGAAAATCCTTCATGAATTAATAATGAATCTTTGTAACAACTGATAAGCTACAAAGTTCCTTCATAAGTTACAAAGCTAAAAATTCTTGCAAACGAAAAATATTTCATCTCAATATACATATTCTTACGTTTTCAGGTCAACCATTTTCACAGAATTTCCAACAGCTGAATACAAGATCGTACCAGCACCGTTAATTTCGAGACTCGTTATAGCACTTTCACCAAGTTGGAAGAAGTTCCCACTGTAAGAAGACATGAGGCATAATGGTTAAAAAGAGATGTCAAATTACCAAAGACGAGTGGAATCAGTTGTTTAGCCTTCAGAGATCCAAGTGATAGCTCTAGAAACAAATTTCCTGAGTCCAATCCAACGTGGATCATAATCATGTCTTTCTGCAGAAACTAAATTTAACTACATCACATACCACTTGTTAGATGTCATCTAATCTCGAAAAAATCATCTTGACTCATCGTATCAGCCCCTCTGATCACCCGTTCTCAATTTACAAGGAATTATTTTATTATGATCTTATGTTAACTTGTCAAGAATGCTTACTCAAATTCGGAAACATTGATGCGAATTTCAAATGACGGGTGATTTCATTTTCCTTCATTTGACCAAATGTGTTTTGCTGAAATTTAAAATTCTTAAATTTCGATGTATAGGCGCCCTAGCTGTATTGATCAATAAATCAGCGAATACAAGAAAGAAATGTTTTGAACACAGAACTGTTAATTGGATATGGATTTTGTTACAGCAATTAAAAATCACTTACGAGCTTACCTCAAAGTTTTCACACAAGTTCCAGTGTTTTGTCGAATGTCCCAAATCTGAAATAAACAAAACAACTTTCTATCAACTCTAACTGCAGCTTATCGAGGTTTTACTTGTACCACAAGCTTTATAATGAAGACCACTTTTGGTCACAGAACCCATGTGACAACAGAATGTTTAAGACGTTTCTTCGTTAGATAAAGAAATAGCTGAGAAATTGGTCCTTGAGGTAGATTATAAACCGTTCGTGTAAATCTTACCTTGATTGTTGACTGGTTAACTGTGAAGACCAACTTCGTGGTAGGCGAGTATCTGACAACAGTTACATCACGTTTATGACCAGCCAGTGACAATATTTCATCACCTCTGTTCAAATCCCAAATTTTTGCAGTACGATCTGTGAATATGAAATCAATGAAGTACACGACAACATCAAAGTGTGTGCTTCGAGGGGCAAATCATTTCTCAAGATAGCGTACGTGACCTTTATGATTTTAAAATCACAATGATTTCTTTCTGTGATTTTCTGTGATTTTTGTGAATTTAGTGATTTTTTTGCGTGATTTTTCAGTAATTCTTCTTAGTGATTTGTGATTTTGTGCTTTTTCTACGTGTAATATTTTTTGTGATTTTGTATGTGATTTTCTTTGTAATTTCGAGGAAAGTGTACGAAAAAATCAGTGATTTGCCGCTCGGTATGCGTCTGAGAAAAATGCAATAAAAACTCGCACAATAGCCAAAATCTTTACTGAAATCTGCTTTATACTGCTTCAACCTATAGGTGGTTGCAACGATTGACATCATAAAATCAAATTATCCATTAACCTTCAAAAGTTAGAATGTTGCTTATCAGAATAGTTAAGAATTAAGGTTTTATCAGCACGGTTGGTAGATTGAAACTAATCACTCGGAGGGAGGTTGGACTACTAAATCAGGGAAAGCAATAATCAACTGAATAATAAGCTGCACTAGATTTTTTCGTTCACATCAAACATTTAAGTTGAACGGAAAGACTATGAACTTTCCATGAAAGATGAAAGATCAATGCAAAAGCATGGTCATTGCGATCTACAGAGGTTCAGCAAGAAGTCTGCACAGCTTTCAAGTGCAGTTACTGTATTTGGTTGCAGGCTATCTTCGCTTGTACCTTCATTTGCCGACTGTATTTTACGGTTCCTTTTCATAATAGTTATGTGCTGCTTTATGTAGCTTTTAATAACTTTTAGAATGACTGCAGGGTAGACATAGTAAGTCGCTCCCTGTGGCATCGCGTACTGTACTGCAGTTTGTATTTATTGTAGTTAGTAACATGTTTGTAAAACTTTTAACGGAATATAAAAAAGATGCTTAGCACTTACGGACATACTGGACAATCAGTTTCTAAACTCAACTTTCTTCAACGATCCTAAACCTACCTTTCGAGCCTGTTATTAGCAGATCCTCAGTCACAGCCAAAGACAGTACCGCATTGTTATGACCGGTTGCTGTGTGTGTACACATCAGATTCTCAGGTCTTCCCTGTGGAGCCTTGTTCGGCAACATCTGCCCTCTATGGAAAAGGAACACGATCAATTGTAGATTTTAAACTCTGAGTCTATTTTAACTTCAGGCGTAAAAGAGTTTGCTGTACGGAGCTCAAAATTTTACTCTATTTGTGCTCATTCTCTTGCACAGAGGAATGTCTTAGAACCCATGAACCTATAAGCCAAATGAGGTTGACTGGGTTTTAGCAGCAAAAGCAGCTACCTAGGGATCTAAAGAAAGAAAAGGCACAATCCTATCACAAAATACTCCGCAATATCGGGAAATACAAAAGTTTCCTTCTTGTAAAAAATCTCTTCTATACTCTTAGGTAACAAATAATTCGGGGCCGTAACAATTGGGAGGAGGGTGCAAGATGTGGGTAAAACTTCGATGCCGTGATATGTGGGGGTCTTAACACAAAGGGGGAGTGTGAATATTTCAAAATGAAAGCATCTTTCCTGGCAGCTTTTAATCGATTTTGCATGTAAACTTGAAACATTGGTTGGAAAGCGCAGCTTTATTATATATCGTAACATTAGGACCACGACGAACATCATTTTGAGGATCATTTCAGAGAAGACAAACCAATATCGTAGTTAAATCGACATTTCCAATTAGTTAAGACAAATCCAGTTGTAATGTTGTAAAGTATTAGACTAGGCCATGATGAATGAATGAACGTTTCGAGACGAGCTTGTCTCATCTTCAGCTAAATTAAAAGTTACACGTGTGAGAACCTTTGCCCACATTTCTACGAAGTTACTCATCGGGGGTCAAAATAAGGCTCGGGGTTGGAAAATATTTCACATTCTAATAAACGGGAGGGGGGGGGGTATATTGGAGTAGGTTCTATTCCAGCCACTCAGTTTTAATCAAAAGACTCTAGTGACCCCTGCGACTCCAGCAACTGCAACGACCATATGTGAACCAAATGTGAAGGTATTTTCATGAACAAGGGCATGAACAGGCGTGAAAAACATATTGAAATTGTTGCAAATGGCACGAGCACGAGCTAAGGAGATAGGATATGTGTGGATATTAATTTCCTCTATCTAAAGACAAGTAAAATTACCACTGCCTATATTGCAACTAATAGCGGCGTTAGCTGCACAGTATTTCAAAAGAATCAACGAGCTGCGATATCTCTCTTTCTTTCTTTCGGTTTGTGGAAACGCGGCAATCCTGCAATTCGCTTTTCTATAAATAAGTAGGTTTATCCATTTATATCCATTTATCTATTTCCATAAATAAATATGTTTATCACACAATAACAAAAACGCCAGAGGCTGTGTCATCGAAGCCTTCTTAATTGACTGGCAGTGATTTTGTGATGCAATACTAACAGAACTGAACTGACTGCTCGAATGACGAACGGGTCGTGAGAAAGGAGGGAGGGGCGGGGAGGGAAGGGGGAGGGACAAAGTCATCTTGTAATGTCAACAGAATGAAAAAATCCCTATTACTGTTATTCCATTCCATGTTGGTGCAGTTTGTTCCCATTTTCCAACACGCTGCACGCACTAACTAACTGATGTTATTGCTAGAAAAATGGCCTGTAAACAGGCTTCAAGGCTACATAAGGCCTGTTCATATATACTATTATAATCTGTAAGGGTTTACATTATTTTTGTTTCTGGTTTAATCAAGCTTTACCTGTAATGTGTTTAAAAATTCGCATGTTTTAACGTATGAATTTGGTTGATTTTTAGAACGAATCGATTTATTCAAGATGTTTATTGCAAACCACCCATTTAACTTTTCAAGTTGAAGGCAAATTCTCTTCCCTTGTCAATTATTGAGAACTTAAACTCCAAACTATATACTGCACTATGGCTTGAAAGGTTTCTACAAATTCTCAGTTAATTAAACCTAAACGATGCATACTCACTCACGGAAGTTGCCCATTGCGGCTCCAATCGTGGAAAAAAAGCTTTGGCGATGTCAGCACTTGACAGCAATTTCCAATATCAGGCATTAAAATAAAACATTGTCACAGCAAAGATTAAGTCTGGAAATCCAAAATATACTGAAATAAAAAACTTACAAATCTGGATCTGCCTCTTGCGGTAAATTGCTGGTTAGCCGTTTGAACACATCAGTTGTATCCGTATCTACCCTAATATTAAGAGATCAGAGAGTTACACACGGTTACTTAATGCTACACAGTGTTACACAGGGTTACACAGGGTACACAGTGTTACACAGGGTTACATAGTGTTACACAGTGCTACACAGTGTTACATAGGTAATAAGCAGGGTTACAGGAAATAGTTCGGTAAGATAATAAAGGATTCCAAATGTATGGAGGCAAAAGAAATAAACACAAAAAACGAAATTACAAACCATAAGTTTCGTTACGGAAATTAACTTCAACCTTATCAAATAGCAGTAAACTTGTCAAATCGTGCGAAATTAGTTGCGGATTTCTGCATCTGTGTAGAGAAGCAGAATGCTAGCATCCACTGAAAGCTGTATGTTCGTGGAGTGATGATGGGACTGGAACATAACATCGTTAATTGACTATCTCTTCAAGAGCTACATAACTGTCTACTGATATAACTGAATGTTTTAGTTTCGATTGAGGTATTTTGTAAATCTAAGATATTCATTTGATTGATAATTAAGTTTTGAAAATTTGGTTAAGTTGGTCTGCATTCGTGTTGCAAGTTAATTTCTTATCGGTGCAAAGTACATGGAAACCGATTTGTTTAAGATGTAATTCTTAAAATTTGAAGAAGTAACTTTAACGCTCCTAAACAGCGGTATGTTTAAAAATTTAAGTATATACGTTAACGGTATAGAAGGGTAAGTGTGCAGAAACCTTGGAGTGTGTTTATCTCCGGTCGTGTCCCCTCTGTTCGAAGGATTCCTTGCACTGAGCTTCGGAGTTCTAATGAAAGTAATCAAATTAGGATCATAATTTGTACAAAAATTAGCTGATTGCAAATATGCATCACAAAGATGATAAATAAACACATAGCCGGCAAGAGAATTACGATAACGTTCCCTTCTTCCTTGCTTTTAAGTCGAGAAACCGGATGAATCGAGAACGTGTATAGATGTTTGAACCCTGCAAATCTCAAGCCATGTATCAGGTTCCTGTAAACAGGCAATGCTTGTGCAGTTCGATATGAAAACTTACTTCGTTGAAATTAGGCGTATCTTCTCATATTAAACTGATTGCATGTTTATAGGTATAGTTGAAACATTTTCTTGGCATACCGCGTGAGAGAATCAAAAGGCCCGGCGATTGAAAAAATGATGCTTCTAGAAATTGAAAACTATCTTGTTTATCCCCAATGTATCCAATTTGGTTCAGTAATTTAATAGGCTTTAGTCCGACATTCCTTCCACTCGAAATGGGAGATTTTGTTCCAAAATTCCCCTCCGAAAACCAGCAAAAACGAGTGAAAACAACGATTAAGATTTCTCTTTGCTCTCCTTTCAGGCAATAATGACACTTGGATGTGTTCATGTATTTCTTCCTCTTGGACGAATGGAGTCCACCTGAATAAGTTATTCATACCAGAGGGAGAAGACTTTTTCAATCCCCTGAGAGGATAGCACGTGCTAAGGTGTACTGAAGTCATCGCTGCGAGGGAAACAAATGGAAAAGCTTGCTCATAATTCTAGAACGTTTGTTAAGGTTTCTCAAAGGGACGTTTTTGGCAAACTCCTTGTAAAATCTGAACGGAGTGACCAATATCAGCCAAGACAAATTTCTAAAAATAATTGAACATGTTGGTTACTTAATCAAATATTGCAAAAATCATTTCTTATATACTAAGGGCGCAGTAGTCTTTCAAACGCCGGGCCTTTTTTGACTCACTCGCTATACGAAGGCTGTTGTCAGTTTTTTATCCTCTTAGCACGTTCAGTCCACCTATTTCTGCCAACCTCCTACAATCACGACAACGAGGCGGGAACGTTAGCACATTTAATAAACGATTTTGGGATTAATATGCTAGCTACAAAGAGGTTACCTGTTTATATATCTGATATCTGATTTGAAAGCTACTTTTTGACTAATTCTGTATAGATCTGATTTAGATAGCCACAAAAATATGAATAATTTTCATGAATAAAAGCAATTTTAATTTACCGATTTTATGAAACAATTCAGAAAGGCTGCATTTGAGATTTAAAAATTTATAAAATTAGGTATTCTTTATGTTAAAATCATTTTACCTTGGCGAACTTTTATAATTACTATTTGAAGATTCTCCTCGGACGTTGCTAGAAGACCCATGACTGGGTAATCTGAAATGACGAGTACAATATTAAGTAAACAGTTATTGCAGTTTTATACACCGGTTGTCCCAAAAAAGGTACCGTTTATGAAGGTGATGGTAAAGTTGCATTTTTCAGCGCCAAGCGCTGGGATCGCAGGGCTAGAGCAGACCTGATCGAGTATGCGACCTCTTGTCATGACACTCAAGTGGTGTGGTCCTAACGAGATTCGAACCCACTCCGTCTGACTGTTCTGGCTGTAATGTCAGAGGATTACATCACGGCACTACAACACCTCCTCCTATCTATGTTATCTACGTTTACGTTGTCTCATCTCGATGAAGTTTGAAAGTTTGAAATGAGAGCCATTGCTACGTAGCAGCTCAGGTCCGAAACACAGTTTGAATAATGGCATCATTTAATCCAAGCTGCACGTAACAAGAAGAACGAAGGAAACATGTAAAGAATTGAATAACATATCACGTACTGTGAAGAAGGCCTGCTTCCTTTATCCCCATCAGCAGAGTGCTGCTTTCTCAAAGTATTCGGAGATCCTCTTGCTGAAGACGGCAATTTCTGTCCATGATCAACTTTCGCTACATACGTTCTTGCAGATTTCGAGACACGATTTCCTCTTTGAAATGATGCTGGCAAAGGTCCATTTGGCACATTCCCCGCCTCATTCAACGAACCAGTACTCCCAAATGAATTCGACCTCGCTTTTCGATCAAATTTCGGGTCGATTACAGAACGTTGAAGCGAGCGTGCTCGTGTCTCCGTGTTGGTGTTCGTGTTTTGCGAGGAGCTCGAGATCCCGCGCGTTGATGTCGGCGGTGGCATTAGCTTTGAATCGATATCACCCTTCTCTTTCTCTTTTTGTTTCAATGCTTTGTCAATTTCCAGCAATTTTTGCATCAAAGCTTGATTCACTTCTGGAGTGTCGGACACCTTGCGTGAAAGAGTTCCAGTAAGCATGTCCGGTTCTCGTGCTACTGTTTTTGTTGTTCCTTCGGTGTCAGAGGCTCCTTGTAATTTCAAAGCAGGTCTAAGGAAATCTTCTGGTGTGCCTGTTCTCCGTCTGGCCTGAAAGGAAGTTCGAATCAACTTATGTTAAAACTGGCATACTGAGAAACCCTTTGTCAGCAAAATCCAAAGTTTGAAAACCACTGGGTGAGTCAACAAAGATCGTTTTGACTTTTGGCAGGAAGTGGAATAAACAGTACGTGTCTGATATTCAAAACTAAAATAAGAATTTACCAGTCAACGACTAACTTAAGATACGAAAATATGGTTTGGTAAAATCACTCATCTTTAAGACTCATGAATTAGGAAAAAGCTTGTAAGGAGTTTGTATGGGAAATAGACTTCCACACTCCCTTCTGGTCCATGAATTATTTGCCATTGAAATTTTCATTTTATACAATTGTCTGCTTCAGAGATGGAATTTAAATTTCAATAGCTAATAACTCATGGACTGGAATGGAACGTCGGATTCTCGTTCCCATACAAACCCCTTACAAGCTTTTTCCAAATTCATGGATCTAAAAGACTTTGAATCTAAACTTTAAATTTTCGGCTCAACTGGAAGGTTCAAGTTATGTACTATTCAGGACTTACCTTTCCAGAAACTCGTCTGAATTTTGGCTGTAACTCAAGTCTGAAAGAAATAAGAAAAGCACTAGAAGGTGAAGGTGAAACTGCGGTTGTTCGCACCAAGTGCTGGGATTGCAGAAGTAGAATGGGCCTAATCGGGTCCGCGACCCTTTGTCATTATGCTCAACTCAAGTGGTGGAGCCCTACCGCGTATCGAGCCCTGTCCGCCTGACTGTACCGGCTGCAACGTCACAGGATTACACCACTGCGCCACAAGACTGAGACTATCAAGTGCTAAGCCAGAGCCTTCATTCACAAAGAACACCAACTAAGTTCTGTTTGTATCGAGCATACAGCAGTATTCACCAAAGTTAAAGTCTGTTGACAAATCTATTCGTCAAATCAACTAAATCTTAACTAAGAGACACACTTACAATACGTTGAAGCCATAAACGGCATTTTGGCGTAAGGAGAGAGCACTGAAATTGGCCTATGTGAACAACAGAGATCGCTATCGCCAAGATCAGAGACTTCACAGGCAAGTGTTAAAACAGATAACGCCACCTGCATAAATCAGTGAAAAGACAGAGCTTAGGATTCCTGCATGAGTAAATCAGTATCATCGCAATCTCACCAAAACAAACTCTAATTCAATGCAACGTCCACAAAAAGTCACAGCTCCACCTAATATTAATTTGAGGAAGGTTTGGTAACTCTTGAAAACCTTGGAAAGTTTGGGTAACTTTCACAACGGAAACTGGTTTATAAATTTTAGGGATATGCTATCAAGAAATCAAATGCACCCTCCCAGTCATCATCACTATTCTCCGCTACATTTTCGGGTCACAAAAACGCGAGCAGTTCGAAAATCTGGTTATTCTGACTTCATCAAACTAGGAACGTTGAGATAACGACACTGGTATCCAGAAGAATGTCTGACCTTTTCTGAACTCTCATGCAACAAATCGAAACTTAATACAAACCCATTTTCACTGACAGTATCATCTGTAATATGTCCTTGGAATTCATCGTCACCTCCAGCTTCTCCGAAATGTTTCTCAACGAAAACATGTTGTAATAACTGTTGTTGCACTTCACAATGTTGCTCCATGGCTTCTAAACGCAATTCGAGCTCCTTGTAAGCTGCATCCTTGTTCGCTACGTCTTGACTCTATGGAACAAAGACGGAAAATCAAAAACGAATCAAAGACGACCCAAGACAAATCAAAGACGACCCAAAATGAATCAAAGATGAATCAATGATGAACCAAGACGAATCTAAGACGAATCAAAAAAGAATCAAAGAAAAAATCAAAGAAGAACCAAAAACGAATCAAAGATGAATTAAAGACGAAAATATTTTCAAATGACAGAATACAGTAAATCTCTGCCTAAAAACATACTTTGTTGAGACTCAGAATGAACCAGGTTCTCAATTAAAGGTATTTATATCAAGTTCAGGGTATTAAGGTTAATAGAGGCTCCGATTTGAAGAGTCCCTTGTGCGTTATTAAGAGTCCTCACCAACAGATTTCTAACCCTGTTCCTGATTCTTGTACGCTTTTTGAAGAGATAATCACAATAATACACACACTAAATATTTAGAGGATCGTCCTGGGATTGGTATGAGCGATGTAACGGTCAAAGGCCATTGTCAGAGCGTTCTGACGTTAGGGTGAAAGCAAATGAGGCTGCCTATCGAGCACACTTGCAAAATGGCGACGACATTTGGCCTAACCTGTGAAAAATGGACAATGAAATTGACAGTTGCGTTACGGACTTCAAACTGTGGAAAAAGAATTCACTTGCTTTCCAAAAGTTCATGAGATTGCTTTTGACAGAAGTTCATAAAACATGGAATCCCCTTTTAAATCTTTGAAATACTGATCTCAGATGGGTTCTTGCACACTTCATCAGCTGAGGTAAAATGAAGAAATAAAAGTTTTGATGGAAGTGCAAAGACTTACAAGTTCGATGGCTCTGCCATAGAAATGTTCCAACATATAGCGGGCTTCTGACAAAGAGCATCCTCTGATGATTTCACCTGAATTTATAATCTCACCAACATCCTGAAAGTGAAATATAACAGTTGTAATATGTAAAAACATTTACTCTGATACAAGGAAGTTAAAGCAATGAGCCCACATAAACACTTCAGCGTTAACGATATCCTGAATTTCCCTCACAAACTGCTGACAGTCCCTTTGCTAAACACAATAGTGCTAAACATAATAGTGCTAATAGTGCTAAACATAATAGTGCTAAACACGGAGGAAGATTCTTAATCGCTGCAATTTTCCTCAAGAATTTCTTTGATTCTTTTCAATGTCGATAAAATGACAACTTCTGTTTCATTTGAAATGAAGGTAGTATTGGTCATGAGCAGGCTATTTATGCGGAATAAATGCCTCAAGGATATGTATCTTCCGAAGGGTGTATTCTTCATCTGTTGAGCGAGTGTAACCAACCAAGCCAGAGTTAGTAACACAGTGGTATCAGTTTTTAGGCACTGACGCCGAATTCAAAGCAATTAACGATTGCAGACAAAGGAAATTCTCTCAACCATTAATTCAAAACGAAGAAGGCCGCAGATGTTGCCTTGAAACCAGTCGGGCAAAGTGTCGCCTTATGCACACGAAAGGGGCGTTTGAGAGAAATCAGGAGTTTATGATCCAAGAAGGATATATCAAAAGATTACCTACTGAATTATGTTTATTTGATTCAGGAGCTCTGCTGAGAAGTAAGTACTTCATTTCAGCCTTACATATGCAACAACTGCAATGCCTTCTGCTCGGCTTCAGGATCAAATAAACGAAATCCACTCGGTTGAGTTTAAGATTTATCCTTCCTCTTTTGCTAGAAGCTCGTGACATGTCATAAAGCCACTTTTTGTATACCCTAAAGACTTTACTTCATGGAGATTACCAGTCGGACAAACTGTCACCTTATGCACGTGAAAGGAGTGTTTGAGTGAAGTCGTGAGTTTACGACCAAAGAAGAAGGACATATCCAAGATCTGGCGGGTGGTCTTTGTTTATTTGATTCAGGAGCTCAGCTGAGAAGCAAGTGTTTCATTTCAGCCTTAAATATGCAACAATTGCAATGCCTTCTGCTCGGCTTCAGAATCAAATAAACGAAATCCACTTGGCAGACTTTTAGATTTATCGTTCCTCGTTTGCTAGAAGCTCGTGACATGTCATAAAGCCACCTTTTTGTATACCCTAAAGACTTCACTTCATGAAAAAAAACATCAAGCAAAGGTCTTCTCAACAAGTAGCAGACGACGTAGGAGTCAAGTAAGTTACCTCCATCTCCATGATCGTGTTTTGGCTTTCAGTGATATTTTCTTGAATATAATCCATTTGTGCTGTAAGCGCTTCGAATTGTTCATTAAATTCTTGAATCAAAGATTCATCCTGCGAAAACAAGGATGAGGGATGTTATAAAATAACGGCCCGCAGGATTCAGACGTCGTTGTTACGCACAAAATAGTCCTAAGACAGTTCTTAAAACTACCAGCAACACAGTGCAAAGTGCCTAGAAAGTGTTCTGTGCCAGATTCTTAAAAGTGCTGTCGAAAAGCTGTCGATTATCAACTCCCTTTAAGAAAAGATTCTCGCTATTGATTTCAACGTTAAAAACAATGTCTGGAAAAGAGAACTTGCATTTCGACCAACGGTAGAAAAATTACATCTTTTCTGCGATTTTTACACAAGATACTTAACGCCATTGAAATACTCAAAGCATTGCAGTCCATTGCACATGGTACGCAGGCTTTATCATCTATCAGCCCTGCAAGTTTGCTGTTAGTACAAGTACGGATAAATTTTGGGGTGCAACTTGAACCAAGTTCCTAATATACTTCGACTAAACAACAAGGATAGTAAAAAGAGCATAGGTTCCGAAGAGAGAAATTACTAAGTCACGGAAAATCAATATAAAAAAAATGAAGTTGGAGGATTCCTCATAGAAGGATGAAACACATCCCAACTTAAATTCCAACCACTGCAGTTCTACTTTCTTCATTTTTACAGAGTTTTGAACATGTTTACGAACCCGTTTCATCCTTGCAGCTTCTTCCCTTTTCTTTTGACATCCTTCAAGTTGTTTACTTATACGATCCCTATCTTGCAGCCATCTTTCCATGTCGTTTTCCATATTTGCGACTGTCTTCATTTTCAGCATCAAATCATTCATCTAGAAAACAAACACACAGGAAGTCCCGATTATCTTATTAGAATAAAACGCTGAGGAGACACAGACTATAAATACATCCCGCAAGCTAATCTGTAATGATACGGGAACAAGTGATACCAAAAAATGGGCTACGATGCTTCAAGGCTCATAAAAGGATACCAAAAGCCTTATAGGCAGGGCGTCCCAAAATAATTGGGCACTGTTTGTGTGGCTACTGTGGAGGAGCTGCGAATTCAATCATCTCGGAGGTTACATTTTAACTTCGAATCAATCTGACAAGTGGCTGCTGACTTATTGCACAGACGAGGCAAAGTAGGTGGTTGCTTAAAAAATAGCACTACCTTTCTTCTCCAGCAAAGTAAAAAATAAGTAAATTTTGAAAGATAAAATTTTAGGGTTGTAGTCATCTTTTCTACTTTTTAAAAACCGTTGTCCGGTTCAGTCCTGTCTATTTTCAAGACTGAGAAAACAGCACAGATTTTCACTGCCTTAGTAGAATTTGGAGGTTGGCAAGAAAATATTGGTTATATCACAGGAGCCCTTCTGCATTTGGTAATCATTGCTACGAAAATCTCTTCTATGATCAAATTAATGGAAACTGCATTTTAAGCCGGGTTTCCACTAGGCGAATTTTTTTGCGTGAAGCAAATTTCTTCGACAGCATAAAGTACAGGGTGTCCCAGAAAAATTGTGCCCCGTTTGCCTGAAGATTGCGACAAAACAACAAAAGATTCTCACTAACCTTTTCCATGATGTTGCTCTTCAGATGTTCAATTAAAGTTTGCCACTGTCCCCGTGAAAATCCGTTGAAAAATGATGGAGCTATGACTTTCAGAAGAACTAATTTGCCTGTTGACTGAATCCAGCGGTCGGCCATTTTATCTTACCATTTTGCAAAGATAAACAGCTTCATGGATGAACTGAAATAGCAGCTTCTAATGTCAGCTCTCACGAAAATTCCAATAATCATCAGAGAGTTCAACTATTTTGTACCCCACGATCTTTGATGGAATACAAAAATGAAGATAAGAATTCCCAAGGCAGTAAAACATCAAAGGTTTCGACAAAAATATATTTCAAATTAAATTTGTCGCCTTCCCTATGTAGATTTCTTCCTTAATTTGTTACAAGCAATTGTTGATTTACTACCGAAGACAATGAACTAAAAGAAACAAGAGAGGCAAAAGATTTTGAACTGATCAATAAACTAAATAATTGGTTCAGACACTCCTCACACCTGCAAACAAAACGTGACTATATGTTTGTCATTACCGTTACGTTGTTTATTATCTTGGGGCCCTTGTCTTCGTTTTGACATTCAATCAAGGGTCGTGGGGTACGAAATAGCTGAACTCTCTGATGATTACTGAAACTTTCGCGAGAGCTATGAAATTGGAAGTTACTGTTTCAGCTCATCCATGAAGCTGTTTACCGTTGCAAAATAGTAAAACAAAATGGCCGACCGCTGGTTTCAGTCATCAGGTAAATTTGGCCTTCTAAACGTCATAGCTCCATCATTTTTTAACGGATTTTCACGGGGACAGTGGCAAACTTTAATTGAACATCTGAAGAGCAACATCAAGTAAAAGTATGGTGAGGACCTTTTGCCGCTTTGTCGCAATCTTCAGGCAAACGGGGCACAAATTTTCTGGGACACCCTGTAGAAAGTGTTCGAACTCACTTTTCGCGGAGAGAAAAGGTCCCGGTGAAAATGTGGCGCCCGTAGGAATAAAACTGAGCATGCGTGATTTCGAAAAACTTCCCTTCGCGCGAAAAAAATTCGCCCAGTGGAAAACAGGTTTTATAGAGAAAATTAGCGAGCACCTTAGATCAAAATAGAGCATTCACCTTAGAGCATTCAACTGAATTCGATTCTCTTTGCAGAAAACAATTTCTAATACAGAGCATAACATAATAAAGCTGAATTCGACACAACTCAAGAGAAGCAGAACTTATCTTGCTTGAGCCGTTAACAAAACAATGATAAGAAAAAGTAAAGGAGAATGCACATTTACTTCCAACATACACAAATTTTAGTAAAATAATGTAACTGAGTTTATAAGAGAGAAGTTCAAGCCGACGATCTGTGTCGTTATTCATCAACTTAAAAAGTCTGCCTTCACCCACGTTGGAACGAAAAAATCTGCTTTTACTTATCTCACTGCGTGAGAAGTTATTAGCACAAGGTCTGCCACAGAATTCACACATTCTGTGTCATGCATTGCCACGCGCTAAGAAGAAGATCTGAAACATTTTCTCCTACAAAAACAGCTTCTGCGGAAGGAATTTACGCTTTTTTATCAAACCGTCCTTCTGACTTAAGAAGCACTTAAAGACATATGTGCTCAAATCAGTGAAAATTGCCGTGGACCACAAATAATGCAAACAGTCAAACCCGAAACCAAGTGTTCAGCTGGGTCGTGAATTATCAAGATGCTTGCGAAACCACACTTTTCTCTCATGAAGATCCTGGGAAGTTTAATAAGTCATAAACAGACAGCGTACCGTTCAAGTGTAACACAACCAAGATATCTAAAGGTCTGCTCAAAATGAATGCACAGGAGAGCTGATTCTGGGATGCAACAATTTTGGGCGAACCACCTAAAAAGACCCACTTAGCCCCCTTCTATTAACCCCCTCTAGAAATCTCGTCCCTTCGGAGCCAAAGTAATAGCCAACTCCCACTGACAGCAAATGCCGGGGGTTACAAATTTTCTATTTTCAATTGTATCAATTTTATTGTAACCTGGAGAAACAGCTCTCGGGCCCTTTTCCTCATGAAATTTGTTGGTTTTTTTATATCTCGAGGCAACTTCTGAAGGCAACTTCTGATCCGTGATCCCCCCCCCCCACCATCAGCAATCAACAATCCTTTTGGGCACTAAGAATATGTGCAAAACTAACCTTTCTCTCGAGCATTTCCCATTTCTTCTTAGCATTCCTAGAAACAGCAGGCGATTTCTGTGGAGTACTTGGCTTCCTCTGATTTGGATCTCTAACAGGACTCTTCAAAGCTGAAGTTCCTCGCTTCTTGAGTTCATCACTTGATGGTCCACTTTGAGTTGCATGGTGCGCTCGTTGTTTTGCATTTTCCTCTTCTATCTTCTTCTTCATGCCGACTGTGCCAGAGACCGGCTTGATTTGTTTACGAATCGATTTTAGCTGAGAGAGAAAGACACAATATATTAATACACATTAGTAGTCACTGGTGTACTAAGGCCCCGTTTACACTATACCGGATCGCTATGGTTGCGTCTAGTTGCGAGTGACCTCTATCGGATTGGGCAACCGTTTACATTATATCGGATAGCTATCGTCGCGGTCTTATATTCCATGCCAGTTAGGCCTTGTGTTTACATCACGAGGGAGCAATTCAGTATTGTTCTAAATCCTTTGTTTTCACTTTTATTGTTTATTATTGTTCTCAAAGAAAAGAAATGTGTTTGCAGAACGAAACGTATCGGATAGCACCATTTACATCATTACAATCCGGATTTAACGGAACAAAGAGAAAGGCTGGCTGTTCATGACCCTAAAAACCGGAGATAATTAAACGAGATATGATAATCCGCAGACCCAGAAAGACAGCCAGCGTGGAGGAATCTGTCAGAGTGGTAAATCGAAAGCTTTTCTTGTGGGTCACACTAATAAGACCTCAATAACAGCAGTCGCTGATTGTGTGTTCCAATAGCTACAGTTAGTTCATCTTCTCCCTTAGATACCGCTTGCTCATACTTCTTAACTAATGGTGTACTCTCGAGTACCGAATAAACGGGGGGGGGGTGAGAATAATCGGGGGGGGGGGGTTGGAAATGGTTCGATATAACAATAATCGGGGGGTTGGAATAATCGGGGGGGGGTGCTTGGAGAAGTAGAAAATAGCCGTTTCTTAGGTAAACACGTATCTGTTATATATCTATGTGAAAGTGATGTTACTGATACATATACTTTTGAACTCTGGCTCTGTTGAATGCACTTCTTGAGACTTTTTCTTGCGCTTATACAGAAATTTTGTCTAATATCATTTCATTTTTCCAAAAATCAATAAAAGGGGGGTTGGAATAAGAGCGGGAGGGTTGGAAAATTTTTCAAAAATTAATAAGCGGGGGGGACCATTATTCGGTACTCGAGAGTATTTTATTTAATTACGGTCCGTCCGGACAGCTGAATTTCTAATGTACAACTTGTAAGTAAAAACTGAAGTAGCTCCAAAACATGTTGAAGCTCATTGAATAAATTCATGTGGCTGGATATACATATATATAGATATTCCCAGCTGAAACAATGATTGTGCCGTTCTTGCCCATAGCCCCCTCCCCCCTCTTCCTTGGCCCTGATGGTCGACGGAGTAGAAAAATAAAATCAGCAGGAACAGTTTCCTAATCGAAATGAAATGGTACATAAAGAAACACCGTAAATTCCGAAAGAGATCTCGCTTGCCTCTTCAAGCAGCAAGGATGTACTTTGAAAAATAAGGCGACAATGTTTCCGGGAACCAGAGCAAAAGGACAGACACATGCAAGAACAAAAACAGCATCAACATCTTGTCACACATATTCCTCATTTAGGGCGATTCAGTGTTTTCCTTTGCGTTCCAGGCCTCTCTCAAAATGGAAACATTTGATCTTGAAGCCAAGATAAAACTTTCCTAAACTTACTGAGACTCTTTTCCCTTTCTGAGATCAGATAAATTTTGGAATGAAAGCCAATTTAAAATAAAAGGATGTTGTAGATAAAACTATTACATGATAAATAAGTTCAAATGTTATTCTAAACAAGGAGAATTTCTCAAACCGAGGAAATTGGCAAAACAAGAATATTTCTTGAATGTTGACCACAGAAGATACCAAAGATCATAACAATAGAATGAGACAACGTTAACAGGTTTTAAAATCTAATTTACTCATTTAGTTAGAAAGGAAATATTACAGAAAAGGGATTGACCAAGGACGTATCTATCTAGTAAGCGTAGGAAAGAATGTTGGATTTTTGACGGATACTTCCTAATGCGATAACAAAAACTAAAGTCCAAAAATCAGATTTGAAATCGTCCTAAGTGCTATTTGTATATTCATCATAAGACAAAGCTTCATCAGATTTATAAATTAGTTCAATTTAGGAAGCATTTGAGCAGTAGGAAACAGAGTCGGGGCTTATTAAATCGATGAGCTTGCTTAGGTCCTTTTGAAAAAATTCGAGAAGTAAGAAAGACCAAAATACAAGGACAAGTTTGGCACAGCAAATAAAAGATGTTTTCCACATTTTGTCCAAAATTTTCAACGATGTTCCCAGAGAAAACATCAAAATGTGGTGGAAAGCGACCCCGACCTAATAGCAATGAAGTAGTGGTGGCGTTGAACAGTGACGTCGGCAGATGTTGTGGTTGTTGCTCTCTCGGCTGGGATCATGTTGTTCAGCATTATCGTCTATCATTGCCCGACATACAATGTAAAACTGACCCTAGTATTTATCAGTGAAATCGTTTATGCGTAGCTTTCTATAACAAAAGGTGTGCAATTGCCGTGGGGGTAGTCATGGTCTTCTGCTCCCCGGGGCATCATTCTTGCAGTGCAGTTAAGTAGTTCGTGGTGGCATTGCTTTAAGCAATTTGTCTTCGTAGACTGTGGCATTGAGCATAACAAAGTAAAAAGATTTCAAATTGTTAGAAAACTAATAAACCTACCTCGTCCTGTTTTCTTTTCAAAATCAAATCTTTCTGCTTTTGCTCTTGTTTCAAATTCTTAATTTGGATATCTCTTTTTCGGTTTTCTTTAATCATCTGTTCAAGTTGTGTTGAGAATTTCTCTTCTCTGTGTTTCGCTTTTGACATTTCATCTCTCATCTGCCTCATTAACTTCACTTTTATCTTCTTTAAATCACCTAACTCGCTTTTGAGTGATTTCAACTGGTGCTCATTTTGCTCCTTGGAATAAAATGATGAAATAAGATCAGTTAGACAAGGACAATGGCAACATGGTGTTTTGATTTAAGAGAATTTGAAATATCATCATGAAATGTCATAGAATGACCATCTACAGATTCACTTTCTCAGTGCAGCGTAATAATTGTACTTAATTCTGGTACCTTAGTAAAATTTCATAATAGTTCAATGAAGTTTCATGCCATTTACAATACGTAGAAAATTGCTTACTTTGATGATCTAGCACTTTGTAACATCTGCTTTCTACTTTTAACGAAAAAGAACTATTTCAAAAAGATTTCTTAAGCCGTTGGCTTCTTGCAATGTTTTAGAAGTATTGGTTGCATTTGACGGTATTTCGGGCACCAAGTCAACAAACAAATTTTAAGTAAAAATGACTGTTTTTTCTCGAATGTCTAACAATACAAAGTAACAGCCGGATTCGCCCCTAATTAAAATCAACATTGATATCAAACAATGGCTATAAATATAGTCAGTCAAACTTCTTTGAAAGCCTTAGCCGACAATTTTCCTTTTAGCAACCACAAATGTCTGTAAAATAGTTTTCTGAATAAGAAAAACTAAAATCGCATTTTTCTGCCGGGTCAATTGCTTATCAAATAATGTTTAACCGCAGTCAAACTAAAACTTTACAAGGATTTTTGAAGACCAGTACCTTCGCTTTCATTAGCCTCGCGTGCTCTCTCTTCGCTGATTGCAGTTTAGTTAATTCTTTCTGCATCTGAGTTAATTTCTTCTCATATTTAATTCGAATTTCTTTCGCTTTTTCATTGGCTTTTGAGTCCACCGAACCAAGATTCCTCAAAACCTGTAAAGGAAAAGAGGACAAGATCAGATATCAATTGCATAAATTGAAGCACTCACGACCAAAGCAGAAAAACGATCAGAACTACTTTCCAGATCAATTTTGATATAGAGGATTCACTAAAGCAGAAGATTTCAAAGATGCTATAAGTCTGAGCTTATGATTTTGATAAAAACCTCAGGGTTGAATGTCCTTTAACGCAGTGAAGCGTGAAAAACTCTACTGTCATGGAATAGCTAGCTTGGCTAGCTAATTTGGGGTTTTTTCTATTTCTGCTCACTGCTAGCAAGACATATGCTAATGCTGATCACTTTTTATCTTAAGATCATTCTCCAATCGTCAATCACTAAATCACAACAACACTCAATCACCTGATCAGGATCAAGAATCTGTCAATCAAAGAGAGGGTCATTAATCAAAGAAATACTACCGAAATCAGACAAGAATGCCAGTTAACAGAAGAGGAAGAAAGAGAAGAAGGACAATGAATAAAATTACTTTGTACCTTATCCCTTTCCACTTCTGTTTCCTTGATCTTATTCTGCAAAACTGAAAGTTTTTCTTCATACTGCTGTTTGAGAGCACTTAACCTGTGCTGGCTGTGTTCCAGTTCCTCAATCAACTTCTGCTTTATCGTAATTTCAGTCGAGAGGTCAGCAATGTCTTCGCGGAGGGCCTCCTCGTCTACGATACAAAAAATCCAATGTCATAATGTAGCACCTCTCTGGGTTCATTAGGTCTCCCAGATGGTCGAATAGATAGCTGTTTCAAAGTCACAAAAAGTTGTCATAAATCTCTTCAACTAGGGATGTGCTATACTTGCCATTTGCGCAATGGCGGACACCTTGCCAAATACTGGCGGCAAAGCCATCATTTCAGTTGAGAAGCATTGTTTATTCCTATTGTTTTCAAAGAATAGATATTGTTTCTAACCAGCACTGGAGACGGTCACACCCGCTCGCTCCCCCCCCAACCTCCCCAGTTTCCGCCACTAAAGAGGAAAGAAGAGGCAAGAACCTGCTGCAGTTATTTTTGATGTATCTTTTCGTGCTCCTCACACTAATCAAGACTCGCCAATTTTCTCATACTTTGTTCACCTTTCCTCCGCTTCTTAAGATTCCTTTCTATTCGCCACTGAAAGCCAACGAGCCATTTAGATATCAATGTGATCTTTTTACTTTCTCTCAAGCAAGTTTAAAGCCAAAGCCATCATTCAATTCAATGCAGAAAACTAAGACTCATTTAATCATTCTAAGAGCATTTCACCAGTTGAAACAAAACGAATTTACTCACGAATACTGGACTCAGCAAGTGAAATGGCGTCATCATCATCATCATCTGAATCAAATGAATCAGCATCATCATCATTTTCTCCCTCTGATTCTTCCTCCTCTACATTGTCCTCGTTTTCATCATGATCCTCCTCCGTATCTTCATCACCAGTACTTTCTTTCTTCTCCTTCACAATGTCTGCCATCTTCTCACTGCCTTGTTCATCGTCTTCTTTCTCGTTCTACGAAAAGTCAAACACCATAAATTCCATGGCTGAAAAACATAACGAATGGCAATTCAAACCAAGGCCAAGCACTGTCCAGCGAGTACCTGAGATCTGTTTTAAAAGTGGCTTATGTTTAAATTCCACGACATACGATTTGCACAAATTTACTATCCAACCAAATTCTACAATCCTGGACAAAAAATATATTAGAACAACGTGAAATTTTACCATTTCAAATTAACAAGCCCCTTTCTCCCCGATACGAAATGTTGATTTGATCTGTTTCAGCTCGAGGATGTCATATGTATTCAAACAACATTGTTTCGGGGGTAAAAGGGGGTGGTAAACAATGAAATAGGAAGAATTTAAGGTTAGCAAATGGAAACACATCTTTGTTCTAAATATTTTGTCCAGGATTGTAGGATCTTCGATGACGTTACAGAAAATTACTTAAAGGACGAGCCCAAAGGCGAACTGATCGAGGAGGGAGACCCCCTACCCTCAGCCAGTTATTGCATGAAATCCAGACTGTGTAAGAAATTAGAAAAGCTCACAATATGAGTTGACTTTGCTCAGTCATGAAGATTTTCAGCTTTTGTTTCGATGGATATTACTGGCGGGGTACTTCTGACTTCTGCAGAGAGAGCATTCAAGAATTAGGAACTCAGTTGACGCATCGATTTAAGACCACACTGAAGACTGTATTTTTCGGTCTGACATAAATCAGAGATCCGTTTGTAAACCAAGGTTTTCTCCATTGGACTGCATCACAAACGTTGCCTCACAAGCAGGACCAGGCAGAAATGGTTAGACTTCGTTTCTATGAAAATTTAAACAACATTTACTTCACGCCATAAGCAAACCTTGTTCAGTGTAACAGGTGTTTGGGGCGAGGAAAAATGACCAACTTATTTTCTAAGAAAAACAAAACAATTCTGCTGAACAGTTCTTCCTAGCTCGCTCCAGGCTTACGGCGTACGAGATTTTGGGATTTTAAAAATCTCTCAGACTTTGCAAAGATTTTTGGGATTCTTTCTGAGATCTCTTCTTAGAGTTTTAGGATGTCTGGGATTTTTCTAGATGTTCGAAGATCTTTAGGCTTCTCTTTAGGATTTTTAAAGCTTTTGAAGACTTCTGAGATTATGAGATTTTTGAAGATCTTCTAGGATTTACGAGAGCATTTGAGCTTTTTGGAGTGATTTGAGCCTTAATGTATAAGCTCAGTTTTCCAGTTCAACATATCCTATTTGAACTACAAAGTCTACTTACGTGGTTGACGTCTTTTTCTCCTTCGTGATCTTCTTTCTCCTCGGTCAGTTCCTTCATGTGAGGAACATTATGGTGGTGCTTGTGATGTTGATGCTACAAGCAAACAAAACAATAATTTGAACCCAAATGTGCACATCGTTTATAGCAAAGCTTAGTTGCAAGTTCATAAGAAGATTGCTGTCACATTACTGCTTACAGTGAAAGTGACGGTGTACACGAACAGTTTACGCCCAGACAAGCTTACCCTTGACAACTATAACGGAAAAAGTGCCCAAATTAAAAAACACACATGCATGAATTCTTTAATACATCAGCGAGATTCCCCTTCGTAAAATAAGAACTTTCACGTATCATAATATTTTAAAGTATGAAAGTAATTAGTTGCTCTAAGTTATAGCACTTTGTTGCGTAAAGATGTAAGTAACGAATACTTTTTGTGAAAGTGTACTTACTGGAAAACTGCGTTATTTTTAATTTCTTGCCCTTTGCTTTGATTCTAATTGTAAACTTGTCACCGTAAAAGCTCTATCAAGCTCCCGGGACCTTATTTGATTCGGACACTAAAGACGTGGCCAAAAGAAAGGGAGCTTAATGGAGAAGGGGGCTTATTCACAAAGTCAAATGGAAAGGAAATAAATGACAGTATTTTAGTCCTTTTATCCCTACATTTTGCGCAAAACCTCTGTTAGTTGATGTAAGTGAGGGAACTTTATGGAGCAGGAGCAAAAAAATCCATACCTTTCCTTTCTTCATCTTCTTCTTTTCTTTTTGCAGATCAAGTTTTGCCAATTCTATCAATGATGTTGGGCCATCTTCTGGTGTCCCTGGAGACATTGCCACTCGACTAATAGCACGAGCTCGTTTGACAGCAGCGGAGGACATTGCCTCACTCTGAAGCAGCTTGTTGCTAAGAGACACGAGAAAATACAATTTTTACTCTACTCACACCTGCAAATTTTACCAGCTGAAATAAACCAGGCTATCGAATAGGGCCTCTAATTGATCAGTCTAACGAATCGAATACTTCGATTTGGTGAGATCTGCCTGGTTAGGGGCTCTATGCCTCAATACCGCAAACAATGCAGGGTGAGTGGCCGAGTGGCTTATACATTCCTCGTCAGGTGACTGAAGTTAAGCTTGGTCGAGTGAGGTCAGATTTCGGATGGGTGACCACTGAGGCCTGACCTCGCAACTCACCTCGCCGTCCTTCGGAAGGGACGTTAAACTAGGGGTCCCGTGCCTGGATGCGGCATGCACAGTGGGACTAAGTTAGCTTTCAGTGGCTACAAATCCTGACAAGCCCACTCAAACAAATTGAAAACAAACAAGCAAACAAACAGCCAAGGTTTGCGCTCTTAACCTTCAACCGTGAGCCACTTTTTCTCTCATAAAACGCAACCGTCAGTCTTCTTCAGTACGATAAATATTCTTTTCAGGATAGCTATTTCATGTAAATGAAGCAGGAATCCCAAGGAATGTTATGCGAATCTACAATTTGTTATGACCGTATTTTTACAGCTATTCAAAGACTTGATAGATAATAACGTTAATCTAGCAAAGGTTCTTGGAAGTAAGCGAAACCCGTGAACTGTTAGTGTACATTACAATTCTCCGCAACCGCATAGCACTACAAAAACGCAAACTGCACTGCTTTCCTTGCAGCAATCGTATTCCGCATCCAAATTAGGCCAGATCCACCACACCATAATAAACTTTCTGGCTAGATAAAGCTGCTTTAACTGTGTCAGTGTTAATGTGGTGATATATGACAGACAAAAGAAACTGGCGAGATGTCGGAACAACATTGTAACTGAATCTAAGGATCGCAACCCCAAATGAACTCGTTCATGAAGAATCATGTTGAAACACCGTTCCACAAGCAGAAGCTCATACTGCTTTAGTAATCTGGTGGACATATGCTTTTAATGCTGCAACCCTCTGTTTACTTTTTACTAGCAATTGATATTTCTGCAGTACTGCTAAATTGTACATTACAGTAAATCCCCGCATATAAGAACCTACCAAAATAAGAACCTAGAGGCTGTTTTTCCTAAATTATGTACCTTGCAATTAAGAACCTGTTTCAGTCTGATGAAACATAGGCTCTAATTGCAGAGGTTGCAAAGTTGATATTTGATTGCTGTTATCAAGGTCATTGTGGTCTCTGTTGGGTTTGAAAGATTTATTCTCCTCCCCAATTACTTATTATGTCCATAAGAACGCTTCTAAAACAAGTAATAGGGCTCAACATCTTCGTGAGACTCTCAAGGGGACAACACGAGGTACCCTTCAAATAAGAACCTTTATACCTTGAACTTAATTTTAGTATCTTTGAAATAAGAACCAATTTCAGCCTGGCTCTCAAAAAAGTAGCTTCTTATACGCGGGGATTTACTGTAAGGATCAACAGTAAGAATATTTTGCCCAAATCTGGCTTTGCGAAAATTCGTAATAGCACCAAGCAAACAAGTCAAAGACACAAATACAAAACATTTGTTGTCTTAAAGCTTGTAAAAATGTGATATCTAAGGCCCCGTTTACACGGGATCGGATCCAAATGGGATCGGATCCATTTGGATCCGATCCACTTTTTGAGCGGCGTTTACACGGGTTCGGATCCAGAACTGTTCGCGTTTACACGGGATCGGATCCATTTGGATTTTATGGATTCTCAGCAGCGCTCTAGTAAACCTTTTCTCCTATTTTAATCAGATCCATTGAAATTTTTCACTCTAATAGACTCTGTCTCATCTCTGATTCCCCTCTTTGAAATTTCAACAAAGGATTTTCAGTTTAATCGTGTCACTTCCTATCCGTACCAGTTTGGATCCGATCCCACCCGTTTACACGAGACCCTTTTGGGATCGGATCCAAACGGGATCACCTTCGAAAGTGATCCCGTTTGGGTACGGATAGCAGATCCAAATGGGTTCGGATCCATCGAGTCCCGTGTAAACGCAAGGACTATCCGTTACACTTTGGGTGCGGATCCATTTGGATCCGATCCCGTGTAAACGGGGCCTAAAGATGTTCTCAAATCTCACCTGAGTTCCTCGATCTCTTTCACATATCCAACGATCAATGCCTCCACGTCATTATCACCTACACAAGAAAAAATCAATTGGACTAACGAATTTAACACGGATCACAAAACTACACTCAAAAAACTACAGTGTCGGAAAACCAGGACGCACAGATATGTTTGTCAGAGATATCAAACTAGTCATAAACAAAATCACGGATTTTTCGCTGTATCACATTCTTATTGACTGTAATGGTTAAAACTTCTCTACAGATCTAGGCCAGTTATAAGACGACAAAACAGCGAGTAATGTTCCGTTCACATTTATTCACATTTGATGATCAAATATTCACATTTGATTGGTCTGACAAATATTTTTTATCATTGAATAAACCGTTTGTAGCCTTTAATTGACCTTATTTTGCATTTCATGGTTACTTTAATGGCAGGAAATATTTATTTCAAACCACACTTACGTTCAGATGAAATGTTTTAGCCTTAATTACCCCTCAAAGGCGAATGATTTACTTACCCTCATTGCTATTAGTGGCCTTTGGGAATCTATGGTTTCTGAAGAAGTTTAACTTCAAATTTCAGTCTTGACTGGGACTTCCTCTAAATGTTGTTACGTCTGCATACAAACATATTAATTAGTCCTTACTCACCATCGCCTAATTTCCCCACTACAGCAGTGGCTTTCAACTCAGTGATCTGTTGCGTTTGAGAGTCTATCGTTTCTTGTAATGCTTTAATTCTCATTCGTAAATTCTCATTTTCAGTATTCAACAAAGTATTTTCATGATACATATCGCTCATTTGGTCACCTCCTTCACCATCAGCGACCCTTTTACCCTGCCATAGGAGAAGAATTTAGTTGATCCATTGACAAGCATTTAGTAGCTACCTGATGGCAAAAATCCAGCTTCGAGAACATCTACTGTAAAGAGCTCTCAAGTTGAATTCTTTCAAACATTTGGAAGTAGTAAAAGCACTAGAAGAATTTGACAAGAAGCTATAGATGTTCCATTTATATGTCTATTAAGCGGTGTGAGTCCTCTTCAATGCATCATTCTGAATCTGTGATCGCGAATTTAGAAGCTTTGCTAGGCTAAGCACAGAAAGTGAAGATTCGTAAAGGGGCATTTGATACAGTAGTTAACCTACGCAGCGTCACAGGAAATCAAATAAAATAGTGCACTCAAAAAGCTAACTACTTCTAAAATAAACGTTCATATTCTGAAGATAGAAAAATTTTGAAGTCTAATGAAAGTGGAACACTAGCCGGTTCATCGGGCTATCAAATTTTCTATCTATCCAATGCGATCTGTTTTGCAGTTAAGTTCATTTTCTATAAGCGTACCTGTTTATATTCCAATAGCTCTATTTGTAGAGTTTGAATCTCCGCTCGTAATGCCGCTATCTGTTTGCTTGCTTTGTCTTGATTCACAACAACCTAAAACACAGATGATGAAACATGATTATTACGAATATATTTGCTCCCGTCAGCTTCATCACAAATAAGTGACAACGCCAGCTTGAAAATGCTAGCATGGCATTTGGTGGAAAGCCTTAGCTCGCCCCCCTTCTGAGCTCTTTTAAAAATAATTCAGGAGAGATGCTCTCTCTAGCCTAACTTACGAACAACACAAAATAGTAAGGTTCAACAGTCTGGGTCCACTTCCCAACTGCTTTCATTGTTCATCAAAATCCAATTAAACTGACCATCCTTTCTGACACAACAATTTCACATGTGCAAATAATTCATAATTTACCACCGCAGTATTTTCTTGACTATGTTTCAAAGTTCGTCTATTGATTTTCATCAATAATGAGACCGAATAAAATTTACAACTGGACTCAACTTTTGGATCCTTAGTACGTCTTCGTATGTTATTTAGTTTCTGGTATCTAACTTCCTTTTTATTCTTCCGTCAGGAGAACCCACAAGTAGTTCATGAGCAAAACCGTATAGGGCACACCATTTTACCACCATTATTGGAAATTCATACAAAGGGCTTGAATCCTGAAAGCAATGTGCACTCATACCTGCAATTTCTTTTGAAAATACTCCACTATATACAATATAATAATATAATTCGCTTTACGAAGATATCCCTTCAGTTTGATAAAAAATAAACATATTAGCTAAAAAAACCTGATCTTGCAGGGAGCCGTTCTTGAGGGGGCTAGAATTAATTATCAAAGCTCATCAAATGCCTTTTCAGATGCATTTCAAAAAGGCGTAGTGATGGCAGTTCTCTGATATTAAGTGGAATATCATTCCAAGTCTTAAGACCGTCGGGGAGCACGGATCGCAAGTGTTGAGAAAGTTGAACTGAGTTGAACTTTCCCAATCGTTACGACTGTCCCGATCAAGAAAAGCTTTTATGAAAAAAAGCATCGCTGACGATCGGCGATCTTCGTATACGCACTTTTGTTAAGTCATGATCACGTGGCTCTGATCAGCCAATTAGATGATAGTAGTCGTTGTTGCTACACTTTGCAAGTTTGAGAAGGGTCATGGTATATGAGCATCGCAGGCCATCGCAGACAGTAGCTGATGAATAGAAATGCACTGCTGAGATCGCAGATGGAAGATGGAAGAATTAGGGATCGGCGACTATCGCAGATTGTCACCGATCCCCTTACGATTAAATGGAAACCAGGTTTACGACATCCTAATATGCTTGCAAAAAAGGCAAAAACGGTACCAACCTTATTCTTGATATTCCTGGCTCGGTTTGCATACTTCAGTGTGTTCAGAGTTTCCATAAAATCTCGATCTGATGGGCTGATACATGCTATCATTATGGTGCGACTGTCATGGATAAAGAAGACTGGATTTTTAAAGGAGATTAAAATTTGTGCCTTGAAACAAATTATGAGACGATATAATTTAAACCATGATTCGCTGCAAAATAAGAAATTACGACTTAAAATTAATAATGATGAACAAAACATGAGGATTTTGGAGATCACCATAAAATCAAGATCTGATCTCTAAAAAGAGGCTATTTCTAATGATTATATCATTACCGCAATCTCATGTTCCTAATGATTCAAATTTTCACCGAATGTAAAAATTTTTTAAAGCACTCTTTCAGGCCCTGTTCATATGGAGGCGAGCCAGCCCGCTTACCGGGCTGGCCCGGTAGGCGAGACAGTTTTCATCTTGTGTTCATATGCAGAAATTCCAGCCTGCTTGCCGAGACAGAAATTTGACACGTGTCAAAAATGAGACATGTGCCCATTGTTTAGAGACGCAGCGCATGAGCAATAGCGACATTTTCGTCTCGGTAGCCGGGATGGAGTGTTCATATGGGGAAATTTTCATCTCGCCTACCGAGATCTCGCCACTACACCAGTGGGATCTCGCTAAGCGGGCCAGCCCGCCTAGTCATATGAACAGAAATCAAGTTTTGTATTGGAATTAGGGATGAGGTGAGATCTCGGCAAAGAGCTCCAACCCGATAAGCGGGCTGGCTCGCCTCCATATGAACAGGCCCTAAATAACTAAACTACATAGGCTGAAGACATAATTTTTCAAAAAAATGATACAATGTTACAGAAAACTAAATGCAATATACAGGTACAAAGAGGAGCTAAATAATAAATTGCATGTAGGGAATTACTTAATGGAGGATTACTTTACAAGTAGGAAACTACTTTACATCTGATCGTGATGAGAAAAGCATACGGATTTATCAATAATTATATCCACAAAATAATAGTTTTGACGGTAGAAGAATTTTAATGAATATCAAATTTCTACAATCTAAGCTCTTTGAAAATCCCATGTAAATAGCCCTAAATCTAAAAGTATAAGTCACCCTTAATTATGATGCATAAAACGGATGGATTTAGTGAAGGGTTCATCCTGAGAATCTACAACAGGTAAAAGACAAATCTACCAAATTGCAGCAATCTAATTTATGTAATGATTCAAATTGTCATCAAATTTAACGTACTCAATTCACTGGATAGCCGATAATGATAGTAACAATTTGAAACAAATTGTGATGCGAAAAGCATGGGGATTAGTGGCGATTATATCCTCAAAATTCAAATTTCATGAAAACAGAACCTTTTGAAATATCAGATTTAAAAGATCTAATCTTTATAATGTTTTAATGATAATTTTTCTTGTGTAATCAACACAATAACGAATGTCGATCAGATATGACTCAATCTCAATCATGATGAATGTTTTTAAACTATTCTTCAAGTTCTTAAAATTCTTACTCGGGAGGTCAAACGTAGGTCCTCACAAGGCAAAGTCATAAGAAAGGTGTAGCAAACCATCTTACAAGCAAGTTAACTTATCATTCACAACTACATACATGCAGAAATGAACTAATGTTATCATGGTAGATTTTAGTTGTCATGGTCTTGAAATGATCCCATGATGCTCCAAACGATGCATATAAAAACGAGAGTGAATAACCTACCTGTTGCCGCCAAGAGAATCCTGCAACAACCTCGTCAGTTTAGAATCTCGGTATGGAACATGACAACCTCGTTTTACTTTGTCACCTAGCGCACTGATCACATTTCCAAGAGATAACTAAAGGTTAAAACACAGAAAGCTTGTGGACAAATATACGAAAACAAATAAAGGCGCGGGGTGAGTGGCCGAGTGGCTTATACAGTCTTCGTCAGGTGACTGAAGTTAAGCTTGGTCGAGTGAGGTCAGATTTCGGATGGGTGACCACTGAGGCCTGACCTCGCAACTCACCTCGCCGTCCTTCGGAAGGGACGTTAAACTAGGGGTCCCATGCCTGGATGCGGCATGCACAGTGGGCCTAAATTAGCTTTCAGTAGCTAGAAATCCTGACAAGCCCACTCAAAACAAATTGAAAACAAAACAAACAAATAACTATATATCATCACGAGAAACAGTTATTGGGCTTTTAAATGGCCCTAAAATTTTTTCAAACAACTTGCACCGATTTAGAACTATCTTGAGAGTAACACGGGACAACTAGATAGGATGGGAAGCTCGAGCCAAGAATTCATTAGCATATTTATTTCGCATATTTGGGAAAGATTTGACAGAATTCATCTCTTCAATTAATATTTGACTTGTCAAAGTAAACTCTACACAAAGAAAACTTTGCTGGTTCTGTCCTCCATGAGATATAAAAATTCACTCACCAGCCCTTGATTGATAGATATCCCTTCTTTCGCTCGATCTCCTGTCGCCCCAGTCCTCTTCAGCCTTTCTGAACCGGCAAGATCAACAAAATTGAATTTCGCAGACAGCGTTTCGAATTCTTCCGATGTACCACCATCGTTGCCTTCTCCACTTTCTTCGTCGGGTTCGATCTAGAGAAGATGTGTCATTAAAGTGAAAGGTTTCTGTCTCATTGACCCATTCAAAACAAATAAGTTAACGTCCTAGCTTTACCATGAACCACAAGTGAACTAAAAAATCTCCATAATCTGCGGCGAGAATATCTACAAATAGTGGATATGATGCTTCTGCAATGGCTACCACTAGAAAACTTGGTTGGCACACTGGTAGTGAAATCAAGCATAGGTTTCAAATCTTTAAAAAGCTGGGTGTGAAATTCTATGACCTATTTCTTTGAACTGAATGGCTTCAAAGAAACTTGAACTATTTTACAGTAAATCTGCCGTTGGACTTTCCGAAATCTTCAATATTTTCAGAATTACAGTGTTTTTCTTCTTTTTTTAAGAATTTGATAAAATCTTCGAAAAACAATTAAAACTATCGTAATTGTTAAACCTCTTGACGAAAGACCAAAGAATTTTCAAGAAAACTATAGTTTATGGATGCCTACAATATGGTATCAAGCAAAACTCTTTGACTCTTCTTGTTTGTGATTTAGAAATTTGACGATGTCACATCATAAAATGAGCTGAAATATGAAAAAGGCTGTAATTTCGACGAATATTCAAGAATTCTGAAAAGTTGAACGGTAGAATCATGGAAAAATAGCTAAGGTTTCTGTCAAGTCATTCAGTTTAAGGAAATAGGTCATTGAATTGTACACCCGCCAACCTATGCTGTGAAATCATACACATGAGGCTTTCACAAAAATCAATCAATAATCTGGCTCCCACTTACTTTACAGACAGCTACCTTGGGAATTCTAGTTGTTTGGTTCAGCAGATGAGTGGTAAATATTTCAACTACACCCAAAGCCACGAGAATCCAATCGCCTCGACATCGGCCTTAGACTTGCTCCAAGTCAATTCAGGTGGTCTATCAGCGTAGCGCGTTAATTATATTCCTTAGTGCTGATAGACGACCGAATACACCTGAATCAAGTCTACATCAGCCTCTGCAACAAACAAGTCGAATGCCCGAGGCAGATATTATAGACGTAGCCCTTTTCTTTCGATACATGCTCATGTTTGCTCTATAAGCGATTTCTGGAATGCACAACAAAGCGATTTCTGGAATGCAGAAGAGCGAGCTAGCTACATGGGTTTCCGAATAAGTTTCTTTGTAGCCTTGTTTGTCTGGAATTATAAGGCCTTCAGCTCGGCTTCTGAATCAAATTCACGATATCCGTGAGAAAGAACTTTAGATTTACCCTTCTTCTTTCATTATAATCACATAACTTCTCTTAAACGTCACCTTCCGCTTGCACAGGCGGGGAGTTTGCCCCTATTGCTTTCGGGACAACTTTTGCGGCCGTCTTTATTTTGACTTGCTGGTCGAGAGAATTTCCTTTATCTACGATCGCTGATCGCTTTGAATCATAGTGTAAATCAAAGCAATTGATGCTATCGTGTTACAAATCTGTCCATGTTGAATTGTTACTTACCTGAACCATCCTATGATGCTTCAAATGAACGGTGAAAATTGCATGGGAACGAGATGACGTTGCGTTCATATTTGTACTTGCTGTCGTTCTTGAAAGTGCACCTTCTTCCAGTACTTTCATGATCTGAAACGTAGAAGCACGAAACCATATACAGATATTCGAAGTTGGACATAACAGATATTGTAATCTTTGCTTGTACGCTTGTTTTCAATTTGTTTTGAGTGGGCTTGTCAGGATTTCTAGCTACTCACAGCTAATTTAGGGCCACTGTGCATGCCAAATCTAGGCATGGGACCCCTACTTTAACGTCCCTTCCGAAGGACGACGAGGTGAGTTGTGAGATCAGGCCTACGAGGTCACCCATCCGGAGTTTGACCTCCCTCGACCGAGCTTAACTTCAATCACCTAACGAAGACTGTATAAGCCACTCGGCCAAACACCCCAAGATAACCTTTACTTATGAACGCGAAGAAATTATCAAGGACACAAATCAAGTTACGAATAAATTGTAGAAAAGTTCTTTGCTTTAGGAGAAGAAACTTGAATGCAAAAATAAACGCTTTTTAAAATATACAAACCCAAGCTTTTCCATCATATGATGTCATCAAAAGATGACCAAAGGTTTCAAAAATCAATGAATCAAAACTGTGTTGTTTTGATAGAACCAAAAACTATCGATTGAGAATGACACTGCGGCGATTTGTCTTGTGTGAATAACAGAGCTCACGTTTTCGGGCCGACTTGAGTGATAATATGGCTGCAGTTATCGCTATTTGGGCTGCCGGACGCTCTAACTACGTATGAGCGTTGTCGGTTTGGTGTAAGCCTCTTTTTGAAGAAAGATTACAGGGATTTTATCGTAATGAGACTAGCAGCCGTCCGGCTCATGACATTTTGCTCTTTTCATTCATTTTGATTTAACTGGCTGCACTCTTTGGCTTTATCATATCACAGACTTGAAGTTGTTGTTTCATAAAGTTCTCCTTTCTTGCACTAAACACAATTGGGATTGTCAATTGGGGTTATAATGCTCTCCTCCACGAGGTTTAATTACGGACTTCAGAACCGAGGACCACGGAACTACGGAACTAATAAAGAAAAACATAAAAGAAACATCGAGGAGGAGAGCAGGTTTATATTGAACCTTGTTACCTGGCTGAATTTCAGAAATGAGGGAATAAAGGAATCGACCACTCTAAATGGTCAATCACGCATTTCCCACAGCTTTCCAGCAGCCTCGTACAATACCATGCAAGGACGCATTTAGTTTTATTGCCACTGCAGAAAATGCGTCTGATTTAATATTATGAGTCAAAATTAAAAGCTATCTTCACACTTACAAATCAGAAGCTACCCATTGTGTCAGGTAATAAAGCTCATGCAAACCGGCTCTGTGTTGCACAGGAAAATAAAAAGCTTACGGTCTTTATGCATAGACCTGGCATAAGAGTCTGCAATCTGCAAATACTTGAAGTTCTAAAAATCTGAAGTTTACTCACGTCTTTTTCAGAAGAAACATTCCTCATCAAAACACCAGTTGTATAAATATTGCTGTTCACATCTTCGTGTACTTTGATAAGCTTTTTTCCTTTATTTTCAATATCGAGCAAATCAATGATTTCTTCGTTGTATAACTGGAAAACAGAGTTTTAAATTACGTATCAAATGTTTTGAAGACGCATAAAAGAACAAAGACAGATTTTGTAATGTAATTGAAGGCAGATTGAAGACAAAGGAAATTCTCTCAACCAGCAAATCAAAACAAAAAAGGCCGCAAAAGTTGCCCCGAAAGCAGTATTTTTTCATTTTTTTCATTTTCATTTAATATCATTTATACACAAAAGAAACCCTTCAGCAAATCAAAATATACAATATCTGATTACAATGATAAAACTCTAAGAATAAAAACCTAAAGCCATATAAACCTAATCATTGCTGTTCTTCCAGGGAGTTGTGTTTGAGAGTCTAGCTCTTTAGATGCGTTTTTAGTTGTTTTTTAAAACGATCTAATGTCGGTAGCTCACGAATTCCGGCAGGTGTATCATTCCATAATGTGAGAGCTGCGTAATGAAAGCCTTTTTTGGCAAATTCAGTCCTATATCTAGGGATCTGGAGATCTTTACAGTGCCTCGTATTGTAGGTCGAGTGAAAAGATCTCGGTTGGAATTTATCCCATAGGCTTTCAGGGCATAGTCTGTTCATAATCTTGTAGGTCATGACATTCCGGTCGTAACGGAAAAGATTTTCTACGTTCAACCATGAAGTCGACCAGCTATCTCTTACTCTTGCATTTGATATTATTGAATAGGCCCGGTCTTGAAGGCGTTGGAGAGCAGCTAGTTTTGTTTTAGACAGTATGGAAAACTCTCGCCTTGTGCAAGCAAAAGGTGGCGTTTAAGAAAAGTTAAGTGCTTCCAATGAAAGAAGAAGGGTAAATCTAAAGTTCTGTCTCGCAGATTTTGTTTATGTGAATCAGGAGCCGAGGTGAAGGCATCATAATTCTCGGGTATATAGGGATTAAAAAAATTGATTACCACACAGCTCCTAAATCAAGTAAACCAAATCCTCGAGACAGAACGTTAGATTTACCCTTCTTTGCTCGTTACATAGCACATAAATTCTCATAAAGCCACCTTTCACTCGTAAAAGGGGAAATTTGCCCTCAGTTCAGGGAGACTTCTGCGGCTATGTTTGTTTTGAATTACTGGTTGGGAGAATTTCCTTTCTTTGCAGTTGCTAATTGCTTTGAATTGACGTGTTAATAAAGACAACTGGACCACGGAAAAATGTCCCTTTTGTGTAGTAACGGGAAAAGTGTATGCACATTTGGTTTGCATCGTTCCCGTAACTATGTGAGTAAGACGTCCACCAAAGGAGCAAAAATTTGGAACAGTTTTTGAAATAATGGGAAAATATGCTGGTCGGGTAGTAACAGGAACGGTGTATACACATTTATTAACACCATTCCCGCTACAGTGTGAGTAAGAATTCCGGTTAAAATAAGGATTTAGTTAAATTAGGAGAATAAGGAAAGTTGATACCTCAATGAATTGGCACTGAACTTTAAACTCAGGAGGTGCTCTGTTGTGATCAATAGCATCTTGTTTTCTCTTTTTGATTCCTTCAAAAAGCTGGGACATTGCTCTTGGGATGATTCCAACTTGTTCAGGTCCAAGAGCATTGTTCATGTCAAAGGACGTCCCCATTGTGTAGGTTTTGCCAGATCCCGTCTGAAAAAGACAAGCAGGATGTTAAAGAAGATTTCAGAAAAGTCTATCGGTAGAAATATAGCGAAAAAGCTTAAGCTTCAGAACTAGGCCATACAAATTTTACAGCAACTTTTTTGAGGATTTGGAATCTATGAACCTTTGCTGTAATTTAAAAAAATACTGAAGATTTATCAGAGAGAAAAGTCCAATTGAAGAATCATATCAAAGTAGCTAACCCTGTCCTTGAGACATGCAAAATGAATAAGTTGCCTTCGCCTTTCAAAAGCGCAGTTATTACTGATCTTTATTAACGAAATAATCGCGGGTGAAACTGAAATTAAATCTCGAAGAAAAAGTACTACGGATAATATTTTATTTTCTCCTTTCAAAATAAAAATGCAGACGTTGGCCTAACCAACGAACCTATTGGCCCAACCATAGAAAATGTTGCATTCCCAAAACTAGTCGTTGGCAAACATCGTTTCTAGAAGGATTTTTTCACTGGCAGCTGAAATGAAGGCCTTCATGAATAATTCACACATCACCAAATAATTGCTCGTTTTTTCATAAATCATTTAAACTTTATATGAAGAATATTTGAAAAGCTTTAATAAAGTCTATATATTTGAAATATGTTGCTGCTTTCCTATGTCAAAAGACGGAATAATCTTTGTTATCAAGATAACCACATTTTGCTAAACAAACTTAACATCAATTCTTGATCGCTAATGATTTTAACAGCAAATAATCACTAAATGATAGATGGAGGATATAAATTCAGAGTTAAAGTACTATTTACATTACCTGTCCATATGCTAAGATAGTTGCATTGTAGCCATCAAAGCAGCTGTGAAAAGAAATGAATTATTTAGAGGGAGGAAATATTTTCAGACTAAGTGCTGGAAGGAGTTCGAATATAGGGCGTGTAAAACAGTTTCCTATAGCATATGTTCTAAATCTTTGAAAGCGTCCGTGTAAAATCATATGACCTATTTTTCAACTGAATGGCCTCGAAGAGACCAGAGCTGGAAAAAGTGTGCAACGCCATGAAGCATTTTAGAAGGAAATTTGATTCCTTAGAGGGAAGAAAATGGGAGAAAAAAGCAGAATAGGAAGGGGGAAAAAGATAAGATGAACGAAAAATGGAAGAAAGAAGAAATGAACAGAAAGGAGGGACAGAAAAAAGACGAAGACGAAAAACGGAGGATGGAAAGAAGATAGGTTGAAAAGAAAACAAAGATTGAAAGTATAAAGAGGACAGGGAGGAATAAAGGAAGGAAAAAATAAAAGAAAATAAATGTTTAGAATTTCCTCTTGTGATCCAAGGGAGCTTTAAAGAGTAATTCCAGTTCCAAGTAGATTATCAACTACACTGTGTACACAATAACACAATTCAACTAAAATCTGGAAAAAAAACAGAAAGTTGATAAAACAACAATAACCTTTTTGGGGAATCACACAATGATTTTCAAGGCAGAATTAGTCTGGTATCAATCAGGTATTGAGTCTTTCACTCTTTTGGTTTACAATTCAGGAATCTAATGGTGTCATTTCCTCAAATGAGTTCCAGTACACTGTGTCTTTGATTCAAGATTTCTGAGCTGTTTTTTGAGCTGTCCAATGGTAGAATTATGTCAAAGCATAAGCTCTTAAAATATTTGCCTAAAAATTAGGGCCGTTGAGAGGTGGAGCAGCCCCCAGGGTTGGGAGTAGAAAGGGGTCTCCAGCCATAAAGGTGCCAAAAACCTTTTTGGGCCATGCTCCTTTTCTCTTGAACCAAACCTTCAAATTCACTGGTAAAGCACTACTTTTAGGTGAAAACAAACTTGTGTACAGTATACAATTTTTGATGGAAAATCGTTTGAGAAGGCCAGTGGGCCCACAGGCCTTGAAACATTCCTCGATGAAAACTGAAAACAAAGGAAAATGCCTAAGATATATCTTCCCAGGCCCCTAAAGGCCCTGGGCCCCCTGGTAGCTACTCTAGCTACCCCTTTCTTGATTGTCCTGCTAAAAATGTTTCTCAGCAAAGTTATTTTACACAGTAAATGAGTGGCTACATGTTAAAAGAAAGAAATTTATTCCCTCATAAGGTAGTGATGGAAATATATTTTTCTCCTCATAAACTAATGCAGCAGATTGCACTTAACAGTCCTTGAAGGGGCAGGATAAGAAATACATAAACAAATCATCAGTTTGTATGAAATGTCACATTTTGAAAAGTTAGATTCTTTTTTGAGTAGATACATTCAAAAGATGAGATCTTTATCTAGAGACACACTGAACCATCACAAGAAATACTACGTGGAAATCCATGATCTGTGAGCACATGGAGATTTTATTTGTGACAAAACAGAATAAAAAGATTGATCTCCAAGATGAACTATTTATTTTGCACCTACATCTCAATAATAATGATCATCGAAAACCATTACAAATCAGAAATATGTCAGATAATTTCTTATCCAACCTCTTTGAGAAGGGTACCTGTATCTGTAGGAATAGCAAATATAGGAGATATTTCTTGGACCACTTGCAAAGACACCTTGGAAATTTCAAATGCAGAAACAAAATGCTTTTTGTACCTACCCTTCAATAAGTTGACTTGAAACATCCTTATAAATTTCCTCCTGATGTGATGTCATGTCAAAAACATAATCGTATGTAAATGCTTTATCTTTGCCAAGGACAATCTGGGGACTGTCATCCATCACAGATGTACATATGCGACACATGTCTATTTTCTCAGCTGCACTCTGGGGTCTTACCCTGCAAACAAAGAACAAAGGAGTTCAGTCTCAAGCAAGGTAAAATGAAAAATGAGGGAACTTTGATTTTGAATGGAAGCACTTAACAAACAGTGCATCCAAATGTTTTAAAACCATGTACTTTAAACTTTTGGAAGATGCAGGAAGTGCAATTTTAGCAAATTCCATTAGATCTTTATTTGGATATCAATTTCTTAATCCAGTTTTGTGCAAATCCTGAGGACAATCTCTTGGCTCCTCCACCCCCCTTGGCTCTGAAACTGTATTAACTAGACAGGAGTTGTCCCCCTTTTGCTAAAAAGTTGTGAATCACAACAAAAAAGTGGCCAGTGGACTTCAAGAGGCACTGTACTGCCGCAACAAAGCTTAAGCCCTTTGCTTTGGCCTGGAATTGATTCTACAGAGTTGGAATGATTTATCAGCTTTGCAAATTGGTTCAGGTTTTGTGTTTTGTGGGTGCACTTCGTGGGCAGTGTTGAATCTGTCTTGGTTCATGGCCATGGGATAGTCATGGTCTATTGCTTCCCAACCTGTAATCCAAAGGGTATATATTTTGTAGAATAATTTGCAGATAATGTAATTAATAATTTGCTTGCAAGAAAAAATATCTAAATTCATTGATAAGAAAAGAGAGCTTTTGGAAACAAGGGAGTCCACGAAAGTCATCCCCATGTCACCACCCTCTGATGGGCATGCGTATTTACTAAGGGAATGGTTGCACCTGCCCAGGAATGCTGAAGAAGGAACATGAGGTGACTACTCTCTTTGAGAATGGCCCAAATATCTTGTCTTTCTATTGTTGTGCCTTTGAATTTGCAATTATGCCCCCTGAAAATGTTCCTGCCCAAGGTCCCTATCCCCTCCAATCCTGGATGACCTCACCTAATAGAATTGCAATCTCCATGACAATCATATGCATAAGCTTATTGGATATATAGATAAAAATCTGTGAATAAGATAAGAAAATCTTGATTCTATGGTTGCAAGACTTTCTTTTCAGACTCATAAGAGTCCATTTTGGATGCTTTTGTTCAGCTCCCCTTTAAAGCCTTTGCAATTTACCACTTTGTCAATATTCAGACTAAGGACTTAGAACATTTCTGTATGTTTTAGTCCTATTTTGGCTGGATTTTTTCTTAAGACAATCTAACATGATGGCTGGGCTGTGTGTAGCCAGCCATGACATAGCTGCAGCTGTGTCTGTAGCAGATACTTTGGTTCCAAAATATTTGGGAAATAGCTAGCCTATCAAAACAGGACCTGTGTATGCTCTGCAGGTCTGTTCATAAGATTTTTGGCAGGTGAGCAGTAAATGGCTCTCCCACTGATGTTCAGGCAAGCTTTTTCTTAATGAATCTATAGACACAACGGAAAAAGATTTCAATGATAGTGAATTAATTCTGAAAAGTTCAGGAGAGCAGGCTTCACCTTTCTTCCAGCATTTGATGGTAGCTTTGACTGGAGGGGAGTTACAGCTATGTTTTACCTGTAAATTTATGGCAGGAACTTTGCGAGGGCATAAAGGGCTTTAGAAAGTACTAGGCAAAGCTAGTGGAATCAAGGGGCTTCCAAGATATCAACATGGTGGACAGGAGATAGACAGGACCTTGAATTTGGTAACAGTGCCAAAATATTCAAATGAAATCCTATAAACGACCAAGGCTTTGGATTAGGCATATTGAAAATAACTGGTGTGCACACATTGCAAGACTGCTATTCCTTGATTCTGCTGTTAATTTGAATGACAAAATCTATACCAGGTCAATGCCTTACTTTTTGATTTCATCAAGAAAACGCTTTGCTGGCAATCATAAGATCAATAAACCTTTTTTTATTGTCCTTTTATAACAAAGTGTTTGAAGTCTGAGCTCTGGAATCACTCCATTGTTTGTTTTGCTGTCTTTTACACATTTACTCTCGTCAACAGTCTGTGAGGGGTTGTGTGGGGTAACGGATGTCTACATCGGGAGGCATACCTCTTGCATGAATCAAACCAAGCAGCTTAAACATACAAGGCCCAAGCAATAGATTTCTTACGAAGGAAAACCTTTGCTTGGACCTTGCATTGTACTTGCCTCAGTGCAACTTGAACAGACGAATCATCTTTAGGGTTATCCGTTGAAAGAGTCATGATTCTGCTGTTTGTTATGATAAGCTATTCAAAACAGCGATTGTATCTTCTGCCTTGCTTGGCTTGATGGGTCTGTAGCCGAGGTCTTTCTTATGACTGCGTATCCGCTTCACCAGTACTTATTAGTCTATCCTTGAATACAGTCTCCTCCATCTTTCTTTTTAGTGAATGTTTTAATCTTCTAAATCTTCTTCAAGTATCGAAATATCTAAATCCAATTCAAATCTTTGTTTACAACGCTGCGAAAGCAAATGCATTCAACCTTTTCCAGCCCACCTGTATCCTTGGCCTACCCAACGCGCCAGATGAAGACACCGCTGCTTTGATCTCTGTAGCTTCTCACTGCTAGAATATTTGCTCGTCGTCAACACAATATTCTATCTCTTTACCTTTGTCTTCTTTATTATAACAGTGCAATTAAGGCCTTAATGTTTGCATTTTCATAAAAATACGGTCTAAAGTAACGAAAGACCGGGCGCAAAAAATTTGCAGCTAAAAATGCAAATCCAAAATCCAAATTTGAATGTGAGCTTCAAATGAGGCTGCACACAAACGAGGTTCTTTTGGGGTTTGAGCAAGGGAGGGATGGAGGGATTTTGAGGATGGCGTCGAACTTTAAAGGTTAGGGGTGGCGGGGAGGGTATCCAAGGTATTAACTGTACAGCATTTTTTGCAATAATATCTCGATTATCAAGACTGGAAATTAAGTCTTTCATAACAGCATTCTCTTCCCTAAACATCGATGTCTGTTTATTTCGCAGTTTGTTTCTGTTTATTTTGAAATATCTGCGCTCTGACAATAAACAGTTGAAATCGTACGTAAAGTTGCAAGCCACACAGAACACTGGAAACTATTGTTGCTGAATGAAATAACAATTCAGGAAGCGCAGCAAAACCCTGCAAATTAGACCTTCAGCGATTTTCTGAGTTTACAGTAATTACGTTTCTCTGTGTCAGCGAATGCTTCAAATAAGGGAAGTAAAACAATAAGGTTTGAGCATGCCTTGATTTGAGCGAGTAGCATTTCGCAGCGCACTTCTTTTTTTGTATTATACAAAGAAAATTTTTGTAAGATTAGGTCCTCGCAACTTTTGAAGACCTCATCTATTTCAAAGTCTCGTATCTGACACTGTTCCGTGACTCACAGTAACGTTTTCCAGCCCTCGCATTCTTAAAACTCCCTAGATCTTGCTTTCTGTTGTTTATCAGTAAAGAAGACCAATGTTTCTTTTCGACAAACTGAGAAATTCTTGCGATAAGAGCATAAACAACAGCTAACAGACATTCCGATATCTATGTATCAAAGAGTTCACTGTTGGCCTACATCAACATGGGTTGAGATAGAAGATAACTGCTTGAAAACCATGGGAAAGCTAGTGTAAGATTGATAATACCTATTACGCTTGTTTTACCAATCTTTACGATACAACAATATAGACATAATCTGATTTCTGGAGAATGTACTAATATAACGTTTGTATTGCCAAATGTTGAGAATATGATGTTCAGGAGGGGCAAACAATCATTAAGTAGCAAAGGCACAAACAAGCTGGGATCCTTGCAGAGCCCCAAGTAAAAATTTTGACAAAGGATCCTTTCATTGCTGCTAAAAAATAGCAAGAATCTTCCTCGATTTGTCACCATAGACGTAGGAACCAGGTGGCACTGGGGGCACTGGAGGGCAGGCACGTTTGAGATGCTTCCTACGTCCCAGTTTGAGATGCTTCCTATGTCCCTGTTTGTCACAGAACTGCAATGTAATGAAATTCTCCACTAAAATTCGTTAGTCTAGCGGGAGGATGCTTCTCTGTCAGAATCTCTCTTCAGGCTGAACTTTGGAGAAAAAAGGCTAACAGGATGAGCATTGAATGCCAACATGCCAAATATAAATACTAAAGTTACAACTGATTTACACATCTTTTTCTGCAAAAAGGACACAACTCAAAATTAAATAAAAATCACTTTAAAAAGCTTCACTATTACTGGTCTTGAAGATACTTGGAAGCTTATCGATATAAAAATGGCTAAAGATATCAACTGGCCAATACTGAATCGTTCTTTTTGACTATGAGTGGCTCTGATTGAAGGCTACGATGGATAATGGTGGATGGCAGACCACGAACTGTAGGAAATGCCGAATTTGGACAAATATTTATGCATGATAAATCGAAGTCATTCCTATCTTCATTTATCTTTTCGTTCGTGGTGTATCGACTCGTTTTCTTGCTGTTTGTATTTCTCCTCTGGAGCCACCATTTTAATCCCCGTGCGTGGCGGCAGATTGACATGAACTTTAGGGCCCAATCTGCCGCCTGGCGTGGGGAATTAAAATGGCACCTTCGCAGGAAAGTACAAGGAGAAGGAAAACAAGTCAATATATCAAGAATGAAGTGATACATTAGGATCGGAGTAACTCGAAGTACCATGCATTAATTTTTCCAAATTCTGCGTTTCCTACAGTCTGCATGCGGAACTAGGGTTCTCCTGAAATGAGCATTCCTACAACTAGAGGGATTGTTTTGATGAAAAGTAAAGACAGACTTCATCCTATGCTGACAATGACTGCTAAATAAGTTCAGTCTGAAAAAGACTAAAAACATTTATAATTACAACAATAACTGCTTTCTACGGGGTGAATCAAAATACTTCACGAGCTAGATCACCCATAGACTTATAACGATGAGCCTCTTGTTTCCATGTGCTCTTTGACTTGATGATGGCGCTTCATTCAACAGAGACTCAATATTGCTCTGAAAAACATGGCCCTATTTAGGCCCAAACTTCGCGATTCCTACACAGTACCAATCAGATTGCGAGATTTGAAAATTGCTATTGTTAAGGTGTAAATGTGATAGAGTTTTCGATTCGATTGAAGAATTGAAAACACTCCCACGGGAATGAGATTCGAAGCCGTGATTCCATCATAATCCCATTGATGATTGCAGAAAATAACGCCAGTTATTTCACTGTTACATCATGAGTCTCTGTTGAGCAAGGTTTATAGCAGGGACACAAAGGACTCACCGTCATAAGTCTAGATCACGCCTAGCTTCTAGAAAATCAATTTACGAACAGAACGATGTATCAACAAGTAGATGAAACACTCAGCTACCTTTTGAGATGTTGCTTGGTCATTTTACAGTCAAAGCGGAAGAAGCGTACCATATAAATTCGAAAACTATTTGAAAATGGATTTCATGACTGGATGACTATTCGAATATTGCTTTGTTATTTGCTTCCGCTCTATTTGATAATTTCTTCCGTTGGGCGGCGCATATGAAGGATAGAATAATTCTTTCACTTCCAAACAACAATAAATATGAATGTTCAATAATTTTCTTCATGCAGAGAAAATAAAGTCTGAAAACATGGGTAATACGCTTCTCCCGCTTTGGCATTAAGCTTTGAGTACCCGTCAAAGAATTAACAAGTCTTTCAACTAAAAAGTGACACAAAGAATTTTTCAATGATTTGTCGTTCCAGGGAGAGCATACAGCTCAAATCTTTCAAATCTTTAAAAAGGTGGGTGTAAAATTGTATCACATTTTTCTTTGAATTCATGTGCTTGAAAGGAACTTTGGATAATTTGCTGTAAATCTACCGTGGCAATTTTTTGATAGATTGATTATTTACAATATGGCGGCATTTTGACTTATTTTGCAAAAATTCATCGAAAATTTTGAAGAAATTAAAATCATGGTAAATCTTAAATCAATCGAGAGAAATTGATACAATCTTCAAGATAACCATAATTTATGAAGGTCTACAACATGGGTGCAAGAAGAAATCTGTTGCTCTTCTTGTTTAGGATTTAGAAATTTGATGACGTCACAGCCTCAAAATTAATAAATGCCACCATTTTGAAAGTAGTTAAGGTATCAAGAAATTGCCACGGCAAATTTATTGCGAATTACCTGAAGTTACTTTCAAGAACTTTAATTCAAAGAAAAATGTAATAGAATTTTACACCCACCTTTTTAAAAGATTTGAGATCTATGCTTCCAGGGAGTAATTTATGATCAAGACCTTGAAGTTTTCTTAGGTCACCCGGTTTAACCGTTGTTGTCATTTTTGTAGTGTTGCAGTGTTCCGGTTTTACCATTTCAAAATAAGGAAACTTATGAAAAATACGTCATCGAATTTTCGAACTCTGTTAGAGTGATGAACAATAATGATCCTTGACTTTAAGTTCGTTGTAACTGATAAATCTTGGATCTCGACGAAAGCAACAAGCCAGCTCTTTCTTCACTTTTGAAATGTCATTCATCTATCTTGCGCCTGTAAATAAAGAAACATTTTCTAACGATATCGTAGATAGTAGTTAATTTTGACGAACAACATTGTTGAAAGATGCAAAAGTTGGCGCCAAAAGTTTTGGCGCTTGTTGATTGATTGCTTTTGTTCGAGATTAAGCCAATCAGTGGCTCATGTGTTGACGTTCACGTGATTCTAAAATTTCTTTTGTTTTCGTTCGGTGTAAAATACACCCCGGGCGTGTCATTTGTCTGTTCTTCGCATGAACCAAACTGAAGAGCTTGTGACGAAACGCGTATTTCGTGTAATTACGTTGTTGATTACTGATTGCATGATTTTCTTGCAGGTTTAACAGCTTTCTCTCAAGTTACAGGTTTATCTTATGTCATTGCTGTTCTCTTACAGGAGTTGATAGTGTTTTCTTACAGGATACAAGTTTATTGTGCGTCCATGATTTATTTAGATGAGTCCGCTACTTAAGGCCATTTTACAGATGGAAAAGATAAAAATGGTTCTAATTGCAATGGGCGAGGTAGAAAAAAGCATGAGGCGTTTATAAAGCAATATTTGGGTAAAAAACAAATCCAATCGGGTGTGCTGAGATTTCATTTTTCAGATGACAGGTTCAATTAGTTATAAAAACTTGGTTTGGTGAAATCAATCATTCTTTTCTGTATTTATTTGCGATTCTGTGGTATAGATATTTCGATTGAAAGTTTCGGAACTTTCTGTTTCCCAAAAATGAAAGTTAAATCAACAGTTGCCAAGGAATGAAGGATGATTTACAATAATATTTTTCTTTTGAGCTCTAAAACAACAAATGTTTGTTTCAGTTTTACAAACAAGCAATACAGTAAAATTTAAGCACTTTGATATAAAATGAATTCATAAAAAGCACTTAAAGTGAATGACCTGACTGCTTTCTTTCACCACGAGCTGGATAACCTAATACAATTGGCTATTTATAAACCTATGCGATCTCTCATCTTTTAACTCAGGTTATTTACATTATATTTACTATAGTAGCATCGCCCTGAAGGGCCTACCCAATGCAATATGCAAATAGAAAGACAGTACAAAAATGGATTGTTGACACGTTATTCTTGCCTTACATTCGTATTAGCTCGACTCCTTTAATTTCTTAATAGGTTGAGAAGAAATTTTCTGATGCACTTGAAATGTTATCGTAAGTGTCTTCCTATTTCTCCATTTATCTTGTCCAGCAGTGCTTTAGATTTGATTCAATTTTGTCATCGTAAATACCCGCAACGGTCAAATGACTTGTCTTCAGCGCTTATTTTAGCCTCTTTGATTGAAATACTCGAAGTCCTTCGAGTTATCGATTTTCACCTATGCTGCAATACTGGAAAACAAAGATCACATTCGACCAATCAAAGTTTGTTATCTAAGTTAGCCTCTCTTTAATGAAATGAACGTTATCAAAGAAACGAATCTACAGTGCAAACTGCATCGATAAATTTGGCAAACTCGTCACATTTTTTTCTGATTTACCCACGAGATACACATATCTTTGTTATAAGAGACAAGGCAACTGAACGAGCAGTTAAAGCTTCTTATCAGTATCACATTTTGAACACTCGTAGTTTCTTAGCAGCTGCTCAAAAGGGTGGTTCTAGTTCCAAAATTCACTTATTATTCATCACTGGGGCATAGCCTGTAATAGCCTGCTTTTGCAATTTGTGTACTTATCCGAAAAAAATTTTTAATTTTTGTGCTTTGTTGCGGGCCCCTGAAAGCAGTTTTTCTTGACTGAACTGAGTTGCCATGTTGAAAAATAGAATGAAATTAAGTCAAAGAATAAGCAAAGGTTTTCTACTCCACGCCTTCTAATAAATCTTAAATGAAGCAATTACCTGCAAGTCAATTCTAAAGCAAACTCAAACTATGGCTGATTGGATCCGCCACAAGTCCTTATTGTGGTTTAGATTTGATAAACACGTGATATATTGGAAAGGTCTCCTTGGAGATAGACTTGCCCCAAGTCAATTTCGTCAAGTCTACCTTGGAGATTCGTTTTCATGATCGAATCCCGGATCTAATTTTGTCACAGAACTTTTTCCTCAGCTGTAGTTCTGTAACTACAGCCTTATATTTTTTCTGCAGCTCTACAAAGCATCCAAAAGCAGTTTTTAGAACACCGAGCCCAAGGGGTTCTCAGCACGTACGAAGAGTCAGTCCAAGAAATTTCAGGCAGATTCAAGAAATTTTCACGCAACCCAAAAATATCAATTCAGATTCATTGCATCCAAAAATATCTGCTCATTTTATAATTTTTAGAAACAATGCAGGTTTATAGGGTCAGAATTGCCTCTAAAGAACCCAAAAATATCAGTTTAACAATATCTGATGCCAAAAATATTATGAACATAATTTCAGCTTGATTTGGACCAAAAAATATCACTTTAGGCAAAATTCTAATCCAGAAATATCGGACGTACCTCCCCATATGGGTATGTGCTGAGTACCCCCGCCCTGGGATACTGAGAAGCCAAGCTTATGTAGAAGCTGTACCCTTGTTCTTACTCACGATGTCACCACACACCATGACTCCTTTAGCATGGAATCATGGAGAGTTAACGAATTTCCTTATCGCGTAGACTTAAAAGGAAAGTCCAGGGTTGGTATCATCGTTGAGTATTCAAGAGATTACACTGTTGTGAATGGTGTGTACTTTTGTAATGGTGTGTGAATACTTTTTACCAATTCTTTTCTCGTTTAATCTGTGAAACTACACATTTCAATCTGCTAAGAAGTGCGAAATGACGTTATTTTCGATGACGTCACTTCACGTTGACCTGAACGAGGCTGCCAAATGAGTTGATTATTATATCATTCCCATTGTTAGCCTCCTTATCACTCCTTCACACACTAGTACAAAATACAAAATGGCGACGATATTTGGCCTAACTTACGAAGATTCATCAACCAATTTATGAAAGTTGGAGGCATCAAAACTTGGAAAGAACTCACAACTAGTGTTCAGCAGTTGTTAAGGATGGTTTTTAACAATAATTCTATCAACCCCGGACTTGTCCTTTAAGGGTTGTAAAAAGCAAAGCAAATAGAACATAGACTAAACTCACTTCATCGTCCAAGTTATTGGCTTCTTAGCAACGGCAACAACAGCGATAACTGCGTAAATATTATGAGTCTATAGTCCGTCTCAAATGAGATGTAACGTGACAATAATCGAGGCACAAATCACTGATTATTCTTCATACACCTTCCTTGAAGTCACGTAGAAATCATAAAACACAAAATAAAATTACAAAATCTTAAAGGGAATCGCATAAAAAAATCACAAAATCACTGACAAACTACTGAAAAATCACACAAAATAATCACTAAAATCACAGAAAATCAAAGAAAAAATCATGTGATTTAAACATAACAAAAATCACGTACACTATTTTGAGAAATGATTTGCCCCTCGACAGCAATTAAAAGTTCGTCCACGAGTAATTTTGCGCTTCGAAAATCTCACGAGACATTTTATTTGATACAGACTTTAAAGGACAAGTCCGGGGTTGTTATAATTGTTGATTATTCAAGAGATTACACTGTTGTGAATGGTGTGTAGTACTTTTTCAATTTCTTTCTCTTTTAATTTGCGAAACTAAATATTTAAATCTGCTAAGAAGTGCGAAATGACATCATTCTTTATGACGTCACTTCACGTTGACCTGAACGAGGCTGCCAATTGCGTTATACCACTCACATTGCTAGCCTCCTTATCGTGTCTTCGTACACTCGTACCTCGTACAGAATACAAAATGGCGACAATATTTGGCCTAACTTACGAACATTCATCAACCAAATTAGGCATCAAAACTTGGAAAGAATTGGTGTTCAGCAGTTGGTAAGGTTGCTTTTTAACAATGATTTTATCAACCCCGGACTTGTCCTTTAAGGCCCCATTTACATGATACCGTTTCCATTTCAAATCGGATTGGTTTCGAATCGGATTATCGGATTGGCCTTCTGTTTACACTTTACCATTTTCATTTCACATCGGATCGACCTCCTGTTTACAAGGGAACTCACCAATCCGATACGCATCATACCATCTTTGTGCTTTCAGATGAAAACGCTATGAAAGTGGCATGAAACAATCCGATATCGTGTGAACACTGTCAAATCCGTTATCAGCTCAATACGGAACCTAATATTACTTCTAGGAACCTCCCCCCATTCATCTGGGGTGCTGCGAAGAATGGGCAGTGGATGCGGAAAGCATACAATGAAAACAATGCAATACCCCAAGGGGGGGACTTGGTAGTTCAAGGTGACGTATCCGTTGCAAAATGTTACAAAACCCTAAACCCTTAGCAGTATTAGCTTTTAGCAGAATTAGCTTTTATTAAATTTTTAGCCTAGGTGGTGGTAACTCGTTGCCGAAGCGGTTGTAATTTTCTCCGTAAGCTACAATAACAATAGGTCAATTGTTCCAGAAACGATACTGCTATTGAATAGCAGACATGAGCAAGAAAATGACTTCCATGCGCTGAAAATAGTATAGGTGTAGAAGTAAAGGTAGGACTGGGATTGGAGAAACTTCTCCTAGTAGAGCATATGACAGTATGGTCAATGGTCGATCATTGATCAGAAATTGATTGCAATTTGTTTTGATAGATTTGCATAACGCGTGAGGAGAGTGAATAACTGGTTGATTTCTATCGTTACAGAATCTTACTAACAACAATTCAGTTTATCAAACTTTCTTAAATCTCCGCGAACAAATCATATCAATTTTCACAACCCGAAGCAGTAGTAACTTTGAAAAAAATTTTACCTTAAGAGGTTGTCAACTGCGGAATTACAGACCCTAAACTTTGCAACGGGTTTGTCACCTTGCACCGACAAGTCCCTGGACTTGCTACAAGTCTATCTTTTTTGGGGAACGAGAGAAGGAAAAAATAAAAAAAAGAAAAAAGAAAAAAGAAGAGGGAAGGAAAAAGTTCTTTTTTTCTTTTTTCTTTTTTCAGTTCTTTTTTTTCTTTTTTTTTTGTTTTTTCCTTCTCTCGTTCCCCAAAAAAGATAGACTTGTAGCAAGTCCAACAAGTTCCCCTCCTGGGTGCAATGCATAGCGGAGCATTCTCGTGTAAACAGAACCCCAATCCGATATGAAATGACAACGGTATCGTGTAAACGGAGACTAAATCTACGCCACAAACAATTTTGATATCACAAACTTACTAAATAAAACCTTCGCAAGAACACACTGGACGATTACGTCAAAGACAGCGTTGTCGGCGACGGTGTGCCAAGATCCTTTGCGCTCTAATTCTATGACAAATCTACGGAAATTCCGAAAACATGAATTTCAATTTATTCAAGAACATTTCCCGTGTTCAAATGAAGTCTAGGAATGTTTATCATACTTGAATCGAAACTGATACCTGACACCAACAAATATTCGTGCTTTTTATGTGAAATGCACTGGTGGCCGTATATGGTTTACATTGGCTAATATATTATGCCTTTTTGTGGTAACAGGCCACGCATCAATCATTCAACTCAACTAAGTGAAACAACCAAGGCACCCACAGCAATGACGGCAAATAACTTTTCAGCGCATTTTCCCATTTCACGTCACCATGAGGAAGCACACTTCCACGAAAAAAGCACTCCCCAACATCATCTAAATCGCCACTATGTGTAAATATACATTTCCACTTAATCACTGCTCAATTAACCCAACTAACACGGGGCTACATTTCCTACTTAAGCACTGCCACTTATATGAACTACAGCGAAGCTAAAAGGAACGCGGAGGCGCGCCGAAGGCGCGCCGAGCGGGCCTAGTATTTCGCTAAGCTATGGAGCATGCAGCTAATTAGTGATGGATAATGAGCGTTTTACTTTTATTCCATGGTTACCCAGTGTCCTGTATTTACCCAGTAACCCTTGCGGGTACGCTACGATGTCAGTCAACCTAAAAATCAGATTTGGCCTAAATAGAAATCATAGATCCCCAGTAGTTGCAAAAACAGAGCAATTGAACGGTCAGTTCAACCACTAAAAGTATTTTTTATACGAAACAAAGAATTTGGGCCAGTACTGAAAGTTTCTTGGATTCGACCTTTTAAAGGTAACGGGCACGAAAGCGGAAGTCTGTTGTTGTTAGAGATTTTACATTTTTCATTCTAAAATCTTGTTCTGCGTATTGAGTTTTGCAAAGAAGCAAATTTTCACTTTCACATCTGTCTTCGTTTGGGAATTATGGCGATTTATAGAATTTGATTTCATAAGAGCTTTGACGTGATGTTTGGACAAATTTTTGTCCAAACTTTGATTTCACGGTCAAAGCCCTTATGAGTTTAATTTAGTCATATCGCCATAATTTCGAAATGAAGACAGAGACGAATATGAAAATTTACCTCTACACTGTACGTAGAACAGGACTCAAAAATGCAATACAGTAAAACCCCGCAAACAAGAACATAGGAAATTGAGAACCTGCAGACTGATTTTGTGGGAAAAGACACCCAAAGATAAGGACCACATATAGACTGATTTACTTCAATGTTCTTATGAAATGGTACACTTGATTAAGAAATTTCATCAAATCAGTGTAAATAATATATTGACAACTGAACACCTCCAACAGTTTCAGGAGTTTGCAAATTCTTTTATCTAGCTGTATGATTTAAATTGCTTTGTCAATAACAAAAATACCATACCTTCTGATATTGAAATGAAGTCATTATACCATTAAGTATATTTAGCACATACTGTATACTGTAGCCATGTATTCATCATAGTCATAACTGTCCTTGTGATAAGAACCAAACCCTGTACATGTCATAAGTACCTCATTTATAAGAACCTAGCCAGTCTGTCTTTTAGAAAATATGTTCTTGTTTGCCGGGTTTTACTGTATCTCTAACAACAAAAGACTTCCGCTTCCATGCCTCTTGCCTTCAAAAGGTGGATTATCAGATCTTCAAGCGGGGAAAAGGAAGGTAATTTTCAAGCGCTATCATATCAATGAAGAGAGAAACAAATTTTAAGCAACCCTGCAGGAAAAACGAATTTACTATTAGAAAGCAATCTTAGAAGGGAATTCCCAGTGGTTAGGCTACTGTTTTATGATGAGTCCCTGTTGAGTAACCTTTATCACAGGGATGCAATAGTCTTAAGCAATCAATTTAACACATACCTCTTAGCACGATTATCGTGTTTATCTCTATGCCTCTCCTCCTCACTGTCTGAAACTGAATCAGATTCGCTCTCTGACCCAGAGCTGTTATCAGATGATGATGATGACGACGAGCTACTGGAGCATGACGAACTTGAATCCGAGGCTACGCCAGTATCTTCGTTTACATCTACTGAATCAGCAATCTTTGCAATCTCTGGTCGATGTTTCTAAAATAGAAAAGAGATATCTAATATCTGTTGGGACACAACGGCCCGGGGGGGGGCAACATAAAATGTTGAGGGTAAGGGTATGTGCCGCCCATATGGGTGGGTTTTTGGGTAAAAATTCTCTAAACAAGGATCCCTTTTCAGCAGATTTTCCTTTAACATGGGTTCTCCAGAAATTGGGAAACAATAGTAAAAAATGGGTACTTTCCTGCCAAAATTCATACTAAAAGTGGGTATGACGGCAACTGTCGGTAATTAGAGGAGGGTAGCTTTCTGAAAACCGGGCGGCAGACCCCGTTCATCCGCAAGTCATGTACCCCCCGGCATAACGATTGAAAAACAAAACAATGATAAAAATCTCCCTTCGCCCGCACCAAATGAGAGTTTGTCGCACTGGTTTTGGGGCAACTTTGCGGCTATGTTTGTTTTCAATCACTGGTTGAGAGAATTTCCTTTGTCTGCAGTCACTAATCGCTTTGAATTGCGGTGTGAGCCAAAGCAACTAATGCTATTGTATTACAAAATCTGCCCATGTCAATACGCGGATCTTACCTTTATCACTTTATACCATTTCTTCGAAAGCTTCGGTCTACCCCTGGAACAAAAAATGTGATAAACATCCAGAAAAGGAATGTAATGAGAGAGCTACTTTGCAGAACATTACAAATTTTTTCCAGTATGGATGAGGAGAACGCTATCAAAATTTTTTCAAAAAAGAATGATTTTGTCGCCAAATACCAGATGAGAAAAAAGTGTAAAAAGTTTGCAAGGCTGCATGAAGTTCGTTATACACTTATCTGATTCCTTGCATTTTGTATTTGTATCTTTACTTTTTTAAGCACGGTAGCCCCGTCAGTCCTAAAGGACTGCTTTTCAGGGGGCCTTTTCAGGGGGCCTTACAGCTGACTACCATTTTTGCCACTCAATAAAACAGCGCGAGTAAGATTCACTTTCAGCGTTGTAGCGCTTACATGTTGTAAAATTCGATACAAAAGTTATGGCTTCTTCGGGACAATTCTAACATCAAACACACCTTCATTAAATCAGATGTAAAAAGAGAAATATTTGAATGCAGTTGGCCTAAATTAGCATTTTTGTGCTATCGTATATTGCACATAGCCAACTTTAAATAAATTGAATAAGAAAAAAGTGAGTCCCTATTGACAAAGTGATATCAGCAAATCAAGAAACGCAAGGAAACAAGGAACGAAAAGGCATAAGTCAAAGTGACAATACAAATATCATCTCAAGAAGCCTAATTCTATGTTGCCTGACAGCCATTATTTCGTTCCGTTTTTTCTTAATTCCGTGGTTTACAGACTGCCAAAATTATTTGGTGTTTAATCCGGGGGGCGGCACATAACATGTTGAGGGTACGGGTATGTGCCGCCCATATGGGACGGTTTTTGGGCCGAAATTCTCTAAACAAGGGTTCCTTTTTCGGCAGACTTTCCATAAACATGGGTGGGTTATCCAGAAATTGGCGAATAATAGCCAAAACTGGGCCGTTTTTCGCTAAAATTCATCATATAAGTGGGTATGACAGCAAGTTTCGGTAAATAGAAGGGGGTACCTTTCTGAAAACCGGGCAGCAGACCCCCGTCCATCCACAAGTCATGTTCACCCCCCCCCCGGGGTTTGATCTACCAAACCAATAAAAGAAACATAAAGGTGAGCAATGTAATCCAATTTTGGGGATTTTTCAAACAGCAGTAACCTTTTTTTGGATATCCAGTATGAATTCTACAAAGAGGAAATTACCAGTTCTGTTTCAACTAGCATGCATGGCGTGTGCTGTCTCTTTGTTGGTTTTTGTTGTCGCTTGGCGACAAGGAAAAACACGTGTGAGGCCCTGCTGATTAATGCAGACCCTTCAAGAGACGAAAACGGCTAAATGTTATGAGCAGAATATTTCATGGAATGTTCTCTTCTCCATGGTTACTGAGTATCAGTGAATGTGTATCAAGTCAAATACGATAAAGCGTTTTATAAACACACATAAACATGTTGAAAAGGAAAAACTACCGGGTGAGCTAGAAAAAAGCTCCCGAAAAAAATCAAGAGTACTTTACATATTTGAATAATTCAATTTCTAGTTATGGACTGAAAGATCGAAGTATTTTTTATGATTTTCGTCGCCGTCTTACGGGCACTAAGAACAAAGGTTGATTCAAATTTACAAAAATTCCATTGTTACAAAATGACTGGAAAAGGGCCTAAAACATTGATCAAATGATAAAGGACTCTTCGCGCAGAACAATAAAGAAAATAAGATTTCACATGGATGACAGCTATACTCTGCACATTTATTGCCACAGGATTCAAAATCTTCAAGTATATGATTTTTTCAAAATAAATGCCCTATCAGAATGATTATATGGCAGTAGTTTTCGCTATCAAAAGACTGCCGGACGCTCCTAACCAAGATGTGCAGTCTCGGTTTGGTGTAGAAGTCTCGTTTTGGATAGCGATTCTTGGGACTCACTGTAATCAAATGCATTATAACTCTTGCGAGAGGTGAAACACCCATTGCCCATCGTTCTGTGTGAGGAGAGGCCATGCCATTTGATTAATGTTTTAGACCCTTATTAGTTATTTTGCAACCACGAAGCTTTCAGAAAGCTGAATTTACCTATACCTGTAGTGTTGGTGAGAAGGCGAGAAAAATCACAAAAATACTTCGATCTATCAGCTGTTAACTCGAATTCTAATCATTCAAATCTGTGGTGAACTCTAGGTCTTAAGAATTTTCAAAAGTGGGAACTTTTTTCTGGCTCATCCGGTATGTATGGTAGGCACATTTTGAATCGCGATTACTGGGACTCATGTAATCAGTCTAGATTGTCGGGTAAACTGAGAAAAATTAATACAAAGTTACCTCACTGTTTTATGCCACACAACAGGAAAACTAGCAACCGAACAGAAATTCTGAGTAACTGCACAAGTGTCATCTATGTTCATAACGACATGCCACCAGCCTCCCGGAACAAACACTGTTTCTCCTGGTCCTTGAAGAATCTCCAGCTGAAATAAAAATCGAAATTGTGCAGGCATTGCTAAAATTACAAATATGAGACTGCTCTTACAGGAGACGCAAGGCTTGTGCTAAGGTATACCGGGTGAGTCATAAAAAACGCCCGGTGTTTGAAAGGCTACTGATCCCTGAATATATAAGCAATGATATTCTGCAATACCTAATTGAATAGCTAACATGTTCAATTATTTTTAGAAATTTCCTGGCCAAAATCGGTCACTCCGTTTAGGTTCTATAAGCGATTTTCTAAAATGAATCCCTTTGAAAAACCTTGAAAAACGTGCTACAATTACAAGCAAAAATCCAAATGTGTTTACTTCACAGCGATGACTTTCAGCTCGCTTTAGCACGTGCTTTCGTTTTGGCGGGTTCCCCTTCGTGTGAATAGCTTATTCAGGGGGATTCCATTCTTCCATGAGGACATAATACACGAACAGATCCAAGAGTCATTATTGCTAGGAAGGAGAATAAAGGGAAATCTTGCTTGCTGTTTTCGCTCGTTTTTGCAGGTTTTCGAAGAGGGCTTTCAGCAGAAAATCTCCATATTCGACGGGGAAGAATGACCGATTGAAGCCAGGTAAATTACTGAACCTAATTTGAGATATAGGGGATAAAACAATTTAAATGAACTGAATTCAGATTACTGGGGTTGTTTCCCATTTTGGGTCAAGAGCCAACTGGGATGGAAATTCATTGCTAGAATCACTTGCTAACCGCGAAAAATGTTCCAGTTCTGTCTGCTCATCAGTCTGTAACGATTTTACAAGGTTTTTTAAAGAGCTACGCAGAGAGATATTGCAACAGATCTATCAACAAAACAAGCTCCAAGCAAACTATTTTGTAAAATAACTAATAAGGTCTGTCATGGGTGCTAATTATTTTTAGCAAAATGGCACGTCCTCCTCAGGTGATTGGCCTAGATACCCCACCCCCCCCCCCCCCCGAGAAAACACACCGACTTACTTACAGGTTTACAGTCTTGTGGCCAAGATGGTAACTGAGTTTTCGGGTAAACTGTATCAAACCATATAATTGCTTCATCAGACTGATCCCCTCCTTCAGATCTCTTGACTTTCACAAGTTCTCTTGGGGTATGAGATGGCAGCAATGCCCATCTTTTGTGACCAGATACGAGTGCGTTCCAAGCACTTGTGCCAAGAGGATCTATATGGATACCTGTGCCAGATCTGCCTGGTCCCATTACAAACCATCTGAAAAAGATTTTGGTCCAACGGTACTATAAAATTATGTCAAAATGGAAGATGCTAGAAACGAATAAAGTTTTTTCCTTGGTTACCTCAAAATCTAATTCATGACTACTTGTTTACCCATGGAAATTAGAAAACCGGGCCAAGTACGTTTTCTTACTCAATTTCTTTAATTTTGATGGAAAATATTAAATACTCTCCTTTTGAGGTAACCAGTAATTTTGCCTTTCTTACTCGATAAATACGCAACTGCTTGTTATATTTACCCCTTAGTTGAGGTATCTTCTATTCACAAATTCAAAACAGGAAAAATCGGATTGATGGCTCCTTCACAGTAGCCACTCAAACGGCACCTGTGTGGGATACCCGGTCCAGGATATTGCTGTACAATGGTTTAGTTAGTCACACTCTGTTGATACCATACGTTTGGAAAGCATTAATGTGCTAGTAACTTAGACTTTTTCCTTTCTTTGCATCTGGGATTCTGCTATCACTTCAAAAAATATCAATATTTACGGGGTAATTAAAACCAATTTCGTTGCCTGGTGTTCAAATGTAATACGCTGATAACGAAGCCGAATGAACAGTCTGGTACATATCAGTCAAATCGGGCAGATTTGCAGCCATTATGGATTTGCAGTTTGCTAGGCAACGCTAATTATACGACCTCAATTCCAACAACAAAGCAACACTGTTATAGTTGTTGCTGGGTGACAAGACTTCATCGTTGCTATTGGATGGGAAGTTTTCGAAAAATGAATTCACGTTAGTTATTCTTTTCAAATATCCTATCTAACTACAAAACGGCCTCTGTACCCCAGATAAGAGGAGAAGCAGCGAACTCACACTTGGGACGAGATTGGGACCTACCTGTAAGGCGGCCTCCGCTTTTCTCCTGCATATCTGAACAGATCATCGACGAAAAACCTTGGAATTTCATAGTCTTCTAGAAGCTTCTTTTTCTTCGGATGCTGCAAAGTGAGAATTGACACAGCTGTGAGAATCTAGCCTGCGCGCAGACTTTGGATCCACTGGGGAGGAGAAGAAAAAGGAAACTACAGTCGTGTAGTTTCCTCTTTCCTCTCCTCCCCAGTGGACCCAAAGTCTGCGCGCAGGCTATGAGAATCGACAATAAGGGAATAATGTCCATTAGAGACCTGAGAAATAAGCTCTAACCACATAAAAATAACAATCAGAATATTTCAAATCAAGTAATAGACATAGATCGGATGCAGAATAGAATAATGAAGACGATGCGGTCACACTTGGCTGCGGTCACACTAGGCGGTTTATCCCGTTGTTTCCTTTCGAAACAACGGGCTTATAACGCTGATGTATGTGACCGCTCTTCCTGTTCACATACAACGGTGTTACAACGTTTCGTTCTTGGGCAAGGGTCTTTAAAAAACCATAGTGTCCAAAACGACGGGATAAACAAGGCTCTGACCTAAATTACAGCGTTGTTTAAGAAAAATTAACCAATCATGATTCACCAAGATAATCACGTGACAATTACTTTCGCGCCAAAATAGTTAGCCACAACACCGGCAGCTTTGCAAATGAAGTGACGGGCGCAGTGTGACTGGGTATCTTTGTCTCGTTATAACGCCGTACTTTCCGATGTTAAAGATAAATTTCAAGAAAGTAATTTGAAACAATTTGAAAAAGCTGAAACAATTCAGATTATAACGGGATGAGATTCCATTGCAACCGCAGCCATTAATTACAGCTTCAAATATCATGACTTATCTCTCTTATTTGAAGCTTATACCCTGTGCATAAATGCAAGTTCATCACACCTCTCCAAATGATCCATCAAAAATGTAAAGTGGACTGTCATCCTTCTGTCTTTTCACGTAATCAATATAATATTTCATCTTCATTTTGACAGAATAACCATCATTGTCCTCCCCAACCTTGAACTTTTGATTTCTGTATTTCTTTCTAAGCCTCTGCAAAGAAAAAAAAGGAATTGATGGTTTGAAAGTATAGCATTAACAATAATTCATATGCTGGGTGAATAGAAAACAAGATTTTCTTGCAAATTTGTGTGGCAGCAATTTCTTTTGCAAAATCAATAATAGCATGGCATTTGTAGCCAGAAAGGACATGTGGTTACTAAGTTCTTCTTATAAAAGCCACAACTGCAGAGCTGATACCAGCCATGACTGCATGGGGGCGGTGGGAAAAGAACCAAAAATATCAGATAACAAACTAGCAACAACAACAGCAACAACAACGATCGTAGAAACATATGTTAAATCTTGTATTATGAGACCAAGCTAACTCCTCAGTAACTAAAATTTAGCCATGAAGGGGGTCTGGGGCCTCTTGTAACTATGTCCATGATGTAATCTGATGGTTAGGATGTCCCTCTGGAGTCCTTAATCAATGATGGCCCTTAGTCATATGCATTTAAGGTAAACACAGTTGGCTACGCCACTTCCTTCACCATATGCCTTGACACCATAACATTGGACAAGAATGATTTCAAGAGAATAGTTCTGCGGCTTCACCACAATGATTCCTTAACATATTCTATATTTCTCCTTTTGAGTGTGGTACAGTACAAATAAGTACAGTACACTGTATATTGAAAAGATTCCCCATACCTCAACTGTCCACTTCTTTTTTGCCAACCAATGATCTTGGACATGAGTCAATACAACTGGAATTTTGGGGTAATCAAATTTCTCAACAAATTCATCTTGAGATATTTGGCGGACATCAATTCTTCCTACATTATCTTTTGCTTTGAGTTCTTCAAGGGTAAGATCATTTTTCCATGCAAACTTGTGTTTTGTCCAGCCATACTCCCCTTTTAGCTCTGAAAAAAGATGCACCAAGTGTCAGTTTTAATTATTCTATTCTAGTATTCTCAGAATACGACAAACTGCAGTAAAAGCTTTATGCAGCTACCATTTTATTGTCCTGACTCCTTCCCACGACCTCAGGCAAGGGTAGGCTGTTGTGGGGCAGATTGCCTCTAATTCACTGAAAATTTGACCCTGGGGAGTGGGGACACTCAGGATAATTTCATTTCTTTGGCAAAATTCAAACAGTGCATGCATAGTGGCACTATTTTCAATCTAAGATGGCATCAAGAAAGGTCAAGAATGCCAAAAAGGTCAGGCTAAAATGTTGTCATTGGTTGACCAAAAGTACAGGATAACAAACAAGGTTAAAAATCTTCTGGAAAATCTTGACAAACAAAACCTATCATAACTGCGGTCAAGATTTTATGTTGCTGTTGCAAGTTTTGGAGATCTCTGTGTGTAACATAAATGTTTTCTAGTATGGTGATAGAAATTCTAAAGTCAAATGAAAGACTGTAACATTATCTCAATAAGGGGTCATCAACAAATAATTTTTGTCACAGTTAACGGAATTAGGCCATTAATGGCTTGATCCCCCCTCCCCTTCTTAACGGACCACTCAGTTCATCGCTAGATTTCCTCTTGATGCGGGCATCCCACAAACTCTTGTTACAGGCCAATTGTGTGTCTCGGATTGGGGCCTAAGCCTACCGCAACTTTCTTTGTGCAGATCGCAACATCAAAATTAAGTAGTCCACCACCAAAAAATTTACTGCCACGAGTTATTCTTTAAGGATTGATAACGAAATAGTACGTACTTCAATTTTTGTCACAAAAGTAAAACCTTAACAGATTTGAGCTGAGCCCCCTGCCCCTAATGGCCGAATTCTGTTAACTGTGATGAAAATTGTTTGTCAATGACCCCTAAGAATTCTTCTTAGGCAAAAATCCATTTTAATGTATGTAGTAATGGGAACTAGTACAGAACTGCACACTGTGCCTATTGTCCTGACAGACACATTTGAAAGTGTGCATGGAAGATGCACACCGGACTATTGTTTTAAAAACAATGATTTGCACCAAACAAGTACAATAAAACAAATAATGAAATGTGCACCAAAGATCTTCTGTGCACAAAACATAAATGGCAGTCGGGCTTTTCATAAGAGAAATACTACCAAAACCTTGTCCGGTGTGCAATTCAACAACCAGCCTACACTTGCTAAACCTAAAGTACGACCAAAAACTATGCAGAGTAAAAACATTTTTTGATGCCATTTTGGCTCTATTTGCTTTAGTAGTAAAAGCTAAGTTCTCTTACGACAGAGGAAGAGAAGCCTAATATTCTTATGGACATTTTCAAAATTTATACATGCAGAAAGGAGTTTGAAATCAAGCCTCAAAAGAGCAAATTTTGGCCTACGCAGCGGTTGAAGCTGAAAAGTTATTATTATTAAAAAGCTATTTCAAAAATATACTATCACTTTTTAAACGTTTCGACTTTCATCTTCTTCAGTAACTGTTCTTACAAAACTTGGGGACCTTCCTAAAAACCTAGATTACAAAAGGGTAACAACAGAAACAACCTAGGTTAAACTCCCCTTAAGATAATTTTTCACGATACAGTTTCAAAGTGATAAAGTTCTTCTTATTTGTTGTTGTTGTTTGTTGTTCTTATTTGTTCTTCTTATTTGGTTGTAGTGACTTGTTGCTTCCCCATTATTGAGGAAATCAGATTTTCCAAAATCTGCTAACCCTTGGCCATTTCTTCGTATGTGGATGAAAATCTATTGGGTTTGCAAATAAACCGAGCACAGATTTGGATACAACCGGATTAGACTTTTTAATCATACCTTTTCAACTTTGACAGCTGCGTTGGCCAAAAGTTGCCTTTAGTTAGTTGATTTTAACCCCTTCCTGCATGTTTTAATTTGGAAAATAATATTCCATAAAAATATTACACTTCTCTTCTTCTTTTGAAAGCGACCTGAGCTTTTACTATTACCCAAGTAGAGGCAAAATGGCATCAAAAAACGTTTTAACTCTACATATTATCCAGGCAGGGTGCATTTCATGAACTTAGGCCCAAAGATCTTCAGCGAAGACCTGCCTTTTTTGTTGGTGTAGCGGCATCCTTTTTTCAGTAAAATCGGTTTTTGGCGTGACAGCGTTTCAAAATCTGCTTGCCTTGACGTGAATGTGAAGTTGTCCTGGATCTTTTAGCAGTTTCTTTTGATAATACATGCATTCCTTTTATGAGAAGTAAAATTTAGGCCAGAACTCGAAGTTTCTTAAAATTAACAGTACTCAGATTCTTAGTAGCTCTCCCTGAAAGTACCTGGCGTACGAAAGCTTAGGGATCGGCGTACCTTCGGCGTAGGTCTTACATGGAATGCACCCTGGCATATTATTGATAGTACTCCCCCTTTTGGCTTTGCTGCTGTGCGTCAGATGATAAATGACATTTTTTTTACCTCATCAAAAAAATAAAAGAAGTGCCCATAACATAACAGAGCATGAGGCACTCCCCTTACGCTAAAATCTTAAATCTCACCTGGTCTTGCACGTTCTCTTGCTTCTTTGATTACATAATCTGATCTTGAACTCACTGTCTTCATTTTCCCGGCCCTTCTTTGCTCAACAAGAAGGTAGGCCAGGTTTACTGCTATTGCTTTGTTGCTGCTGTTGCTCATAATGAAATCGGGGCCGTTCGAAGATGGCTACTGTCAAGAAGGAATTTTTTCGCGGGAATTTTTTTGCGCTTATTTCTTTGACATTTTTACTGGCGATTGAATGAAATTTAATCGCAATTAATGGAAAGCAATGTCAGTTTCTTATTCAATAGGTCTGTGTCCCTTTTGAACGTATTTCTATTCTTTGGGAAAAGATCATTAGAAATATGGGCTACACTGTGGGGGCTATCAGGGTTTGCGGAACAGCGGAATTTGAAGAGAATATGTCGCGGAATACGGAATTCTAGCAATTTCTCGGCGGAACGACGAAATTCTTCACACCTACCGCACGCGGATTTTCACGAAAATGATAAGCGGAATGCGGAACTTTCATGAAATTTTATGGATTTGCGGATCCTTCATCTGGTGTCTTGTAAAAAAGGTCGTCGTCACATCTCTGTTTTTCTGGTCAGCACTATGAGAATATTTTCAAAGCTTTGCACAAGAATTTTAACTGCCAGTCTCCTCCTTTTTCCACCTGGATGGATGAAAATGCCTAACAATACTACTTTGTGCCATCATTGATAACGAAGTGGCGGGATGCGGAATTTTGGCTAAAAATGACCGCAACGGCGGATTTTTACCCCCTTGATGACCCCCACTACACTGCAACACCTGTTCTTGTGGGAAGTATAAAAAAGGAAATTAAACGATAATACTGTAAATGAAAGATTTAAGTACCAATGCAGCATAGATGTTAAAAACACGACGTTTCGAGCGTATACTCGCTATCAAGACTCGTTATCAAGACTCGAGTATACGCTCGGACTAGTCCTCCCATGGTGCCACCACTGTTTTTCACATACAGACACTCCTGTCATATCTCCTAGGTTATCAGGATTATCAGAGCAATGTAAAGAAATGGCGATTTTGCTCTGGTTTACGTTTACATGTGATTTGCGTGTTGGCTGTTATGGTGTTTACATGCTACTTGTTCAAACATTAATAGATTTTATTATCCTAGATAAAGAGATGCGTTTGCAATTGCCTTCTCTTGATACCCTGTTCAAGAAAATAAGTGAAAGCGATACCCTGAAAATGGCACATCCCCGTCGGACAGATATACTAAGTACCTCCTCCCCCCCCCACGGGAGACTCACCCAGTAGATGAATAAACAAAAATACATGAAGAAATAGGTTCTAATCTCTATTGATCATTTGAGTCATGTTCTTTTCCTTGTCATCGCAATCTTTCTCCCTACTCCAGAAGTCAGATAACTTATCATAAACTTGAACAGAATAATCTGTATGCAATAAACGACACAAATCACAAACCCAAATGTCTGCGCAAACCCAACCATGATCTTTATTTAGTTCGTACTTGCTTTTCCAATCAAAATATTCATTATAAGCCGTGTCATTTTTATCCAAGTACTTCAAATAATCCGCTAGCGCCTTCACTGATGAAAAATCGGCTGCATTTATGTAAGATCCTGGGATGGCTATCTCATTATACGGCCCTCCTCCAAACACTATTGGCACTGCATCATGCTCCAGTGCGTTGTACCAATATTTTTCTGTCACATACTGGTCACAAAATTCATTTTCAGCAGCTAGATAAAATTTGTAATTACGTATGTGGTTCATGCAAGCTTCTCTACCGCCACTGTTACAAGTATGTAGCGGATTTTTAAAGTTCCGGGCGCAATAACCGGCCACATCGACAGAGACATACTTCTGTAGCTTTTTAACAAATTTGTCTCGCAGTCTACCACAGTGACTGCAAGCCCACATCACCAGTCTGCGATTATGGACTTTATTCTTTTCCTTGGCATAGTCGATTTTTGCAAGTTCAGTGCCTTTTGACTTGATTTTGTGGTACTTCTTGTACGGCAGAAAAATATCGCTCTCAAATTTGTAAGTCATCGTCCAATTAAACAAGCCATTTAGCGGCTTAGGGTTAGGCGTATTTAACGGGTTTTCTAAGATGAAATAGACCCACCTTTGACTACTTGGGCGACCTTCAGCACTGATTTTTCGCAGATAATTCACATCGGGCATATCCCTTGCATGAAAGACAACAGCATCACTTTCGTTAAATCTCCCTTTATCGTAACTAACTTCACAATTATGAAACTCACATTGTGAAATTTTAGCAAAATTTGCTGCATCTTTCATCGGCAGTTTTTGCCATTCTTTGCTGCCAAACAAAGTTGTGCCAATTAGTATAAGCCGTTTTCTAGAATCTGTGTGGACTGGACGAGCCTTTGGAGGCATCATTTCGGCAGCACTTCGTTTCGCACTAAGGCGTAAAACGAGGCAAAACTTTTCAACATACTGACCACAGACGTCTTCCAAGCTGGCAATAAAGACGATCAACCCAATCCCAACGAATATCGAAGCGAGCATTAAAAGTTTCGGTCCTTTCGACATTTTGCGACAGCGTGAAAAAAATAGCCTTGTTGAATTAAGTCAACTGAGCACTTCTCTTTTTCTGATGAGCAGTTTTTATCCCTTCCTCACTTACCACAGAAAACTTCAATGTTATGTTAACAGTTTCACTCCTCAAAATGAAACACCACAACTTCTGACTCCCCAGCTTATGAAACTTTCGAGTTTTAGAGCCAACTTTTCTGTAAGTCGTGAAACGAAATGAGAATCTCTAACTTCTGGATAATACAATGCAAATGCGAGTTCCTTGATGCCCTCAATAAATGTTCTGTCGTAAACTGAGAACTATGCTGTATTTGCCCACACATCCTTACAAGATTTCCTGGTGAAAATCAAATCAGTTTCTAGAGTCCAACCTTGCTCTTACCAGTTTCCCTGGATACTGGACTTTTGAATAGCGCTAACAAGTTGAGTGCCACGCACACAACATTCGTAAAGGTTGAATTCTTGCAAAACTTTAAAATTGTTCTTGTAAAATCTTATTGTCTGATCGTTTTTTAACTGAATTGAATTGAGCTAAGGCAAATTTACGCAGTTTTCTAAAATCTCAGAAACGGCATCTTTGATATCACCTTATTTCGACAATTAAAAAAGGAGACTGGGGAGAGCAGTTCGTGCTGGTAAATGGCTGCCACGGAGTTTCTATGAATGACAGACTTCCCTCCACAAAGACTTAAAGTTTAAATTCATGGTTGAAATTGCGACTCTTTGAGAAAAAAGTCCCCAAAAAGGTGGTGTTAAAGGCATTTATAAAATGCATGCTAGTTTTGAAGTTAAGACGTCATCAGCAAAGGGCTCCAATCTTTACAATTCTTTGAAAAGCTGGGTGTAAAATTGTATCACAATTTTCTGTGAATTGCATGACTTTGGCTAATATTCCGTGAACCCACCGAAGCAATTTTTTGATACCTTGATAATTGTCAAAAAGGGAAAATTTTGATTATCTTTGTAAAAATTGATCGAAAATTTCTAAATAGTTAAAATCATCGCAGTTCTTGAATTACTTGGGGAAAATTGATACAATCTTCTAGGAAAGGATAGTTCATAAAGGTCTTCAATTTGATGGCAAGCAGAGATCTGTACCTCTTCTCGTCAGGGATTTAGAAAATTGATGACGTCACAGCCTCACAAAACTGCCACGACAGCTTTAAAGGTGGGGTTCGTGGGGGCTGAAGGTTTGCGGTTCGGTTTCTAGCTGTTTTTGGTAAAAATAATTCAAGGTGGCTGCAGGGGGAAAAGTTTTGGATTTTTGTCAAAATGATCAGAATTTTTTTCATCATCGATTCAGGTGCTAAAATGATCTGCAGTCCTTTTTAAAGTGGAGAATCGTATTTTTGACATATTTCGCTGCAAATCTTCTATACTTTCGGACTAAAATTCTCAGCAACGTCCAGAGCAATCAATTCTGGCTCCCGTTGCTTCGCTCAACGAAAACGTAGTCAACGAAAACGAACAGATTTTGTCCATTTTGCAGATTTACTCTGTTGGAGCAACAACAACAACTACCACTTGCTCGATGCCTATGATATGACAATTAAGCTTTAAACAAAGAATTCTTTTGCATACAGAAGAGTTACTCTTGTTCTTACTATTTGTCATGTTGCTTTAGGAGGAGTTGAGGTCCCAGGATTTGGACAAGTTTAAGTGGGAAATGCAACGAAGAAGACTGCACAATGTGAGTATAAAACCATAAAGATAGATCTAAGACAGAACTGAAACTTATAAACACTACTCTCAATGTTTGGGTAAAACGTCGTTGTTGTCAAACAGGGATTTGGCAGTTGCATTTTTAGCGGTAGGTTAGGCCTTATCCAAAATGTCAACGATTTTTGGGTGGCCTAGAAGTAATTGGTAACAAGCGATCGTGCTATGAACAAAACTTTGTTTCAGCACGATTATGTATACTCAATACTCAATTTTTTCATTTGCGATGTGACATTGTGTAACACAGAGGAAGACTGTCTGTCTGCTAAAAATAATTGGGCAGGGCCTGCATTATGCAGGGCCTAACATGGGATGCTGGAGGTGGAGAGCTGTTAGCCTAGATTCTTTTTTAATAGGCTTCCAAAGGTTGTGTGTATGCATGTATGTATAATTAAAGGCAGAAATGGAGCAGTCAAGCGGTTTTACTTAACTATGGAACAGCCAAAACAAGCCATTATCAAAAAAGGACCAAGAAGGATCCAAAATAACCCAACCCAGAACAATCCAAAACAACCCATAACAATCCAGAAATAAGCCAAAATGACCTGGGATGACCCAAAAGCTAACATAGACTGATAACTTTGAAAAGTGCACTTTGAAAGATGCGCTCCTGTCCATTGTTAAAAAACAAAATTGTTTTTCTTTTGTAATATGTTTGTTTGTTTGTTTTCAATTTGTTTTGAGTGGGCTTGTCAGGATTTCTAGCTACTGAAAGCTAATTTAGGCCCACTTTGCATGCCGCATCCAGGCACGGGACCCCTAGTTTAACGTCCCTTCCGAAGGACGGCGAGGTGTGTTGCAAGGTCAGGCCTCAGTGGTCGCCCATCCGAAATCTGACCTCACACGACCAACCTTAACTTCAGTCAAATTGCACATGTGAAATTGCACATGGAAGATTTTCCATTCGCACAACATAAATAGCAGTCTGGAAGCCAGTGACCAATAAAACTGTGAACAGAGGCTGGTTCAATTCTATCTAACTATCTTAGGTCATTGTGAATCCAACATAGGTATGTGAATGTACGTTGAAGATTGATAAATTTAGCTGTCCACTTAAAGAGTAATAATGTCTCCTCATTTCATATCTATTCCCAGTCAAAAGGAAGAACTTTTTTGAGATAATTTTCCTCTGCAAGTGAACAAAGTGGCAACAATGAAACACAACAGTGGTACTTTAAGGGCAGATATTTTCGCAGGCAGAAAGTTTCGTGATTTTCACGTTTTTCGTCATTTTTCGCGAAAGTTTCAGCCAAGGCATAATCTAAATTCACAATTCTTGAAAGTTTTTGCTCGCCAAATTACAGATTATTCTCGACTTGCGAAAGTTTTTTCTATCCAAGTTTTAGTTTCTTCAAGTTTTTGCTTTGCTGTTCCTTAATCACCCTGATCTTTAGTTTCTGGGCTATAAAACCTTGTAAATTGTCACCGTGACTGTGACTAGAGTACTGAAAATGAATAGAAAATTGTGTTTTTCTCCCTCACTTTTCTTCAGTCGCTAAAGTTTTTTCATGCAAAAATGCATCTTTTTTCTTGATCGCAAAAGTTTTCGTCACAAAATTTGCAGCAAAAAATGTCATTAGAGAAAGTTTATGCCCTTAATTTCGCGATTTTTTCTTCTCCCAAAACTTTCTGCCCCTAAATTATCTTCCCACCCATATGTGGTTTTAGCTTTGAAATTACTTTCACCACGACATTTTCTGTTCCTTTAGGCACTATTATGATTTCAAGAAAGTTGCAGTAAATCATTTATGACATCATCAACTTACAATGGGTACAGATGTATTAACATTCAAGTCATTTATAGTTTTGCTGTGTGTCACAGTTCTGATTTTCATTCTCTACTTTGACTTTGGAGGCTCCCAAAACTTTTACTCTCTAAAGTTCCACCCAAAGATGATTAGTGGAAGTAAACCTGAGCTTCCCCCCAACAGAAGAAAGAGGGTTATTTTGGTGTATACAAGTCTGTTTGGTAGACCAGAATGGTATCACCTCCCTAGCAAAGATGCTACAAACTTTGCTGCAATCGCAGGGTGCAAGTATCAAAATTGTGAAGTAACTTATGACAAGAAAAGATTGAGGGAGAGTGATGTTGTGATATTTCATGCCAGAGACATGCCCCCAGCCCCACATTTGAAAAAGCTGACTGATAAAGATCGCCCATACAAACAAAGATGGGTGTATTTCATCTCTGAGACGCCTATAAATACACCAGATCGGAGACCAATCAACGGTCTCTTCAACTGGACAATGACATACAAGAAAGAAAGTGATATATGGATTCCATACAAAAAGTATGTTCCTCTGAGCCCAAATGATACAGTCCCGAAACTTCCTGACTATGCTGCTGAAAAGAATAAAATTCCAAATAGGAGGCTTGCATTTTGGATATCAAGTAACTGTGGGAAACTGCGGGATCAGTTTGTCCGAAAGTTACAAGACTTGGTCTGGATAGATGTTGCAGGTTACTGTGGTCGTTTTTTCAGGAGCAATATTGGAGGATGCAAGAGAGGGGAACAAGGGAATTGCATTAGCAGGATAGGAAATTATAAGTTTTATTTAGCATTTGAAAATTCATTTTGTGACCAATATGTGACAGAAAAGTACTGGCAAAATGCACTGGAACATGATTCAGTACCAGTAGTTATGGGAGGAGGACCCTATAATGACCCTAAAGTAGCCATTCCAGGATCATTCATAAATGTTGCTGATTTTCCAACAATCAAAGCACTAGCGGATTATCTTTTGTATCTAGACAAAAATAACACTGCTTACAATGAGTATTTTAAATGGAAACTGAAATACAAACCACATGAAGCCATGGGTTGGCCATATCCCGATAGCTGGACCTGTGAAATATGCGAGAGATTACATCATGATGACTCATTCAGGACATATGATCGGCTAAGTGACTTCTGGTCTGATGGTGACTGCCATGGAAAAGATGGTACAGTATCAGAAATCATTAGGAGAGGGTAGCTTATGTCCAAAATATTCAGTGGCGGATTTAGGGGGTGCAGTTGAGGGCAACTACCTCCCCTTCAGGATGAAAACTCAGTTTGGCGCCCCATTTTCGGCAAGAAGGGTGCCCCTTATTCTGACCCAAATGCACTCTATATTTTCGTGTTTTGTTCTAAATGTTGACAACATGTAAGTTGGGGCATTGTTCAATTGAAAAACCAGTGAATTTCTCCTGAATAAAAGCCCTAAAATTTCTTTGCGCCTTTGGCGCGCTTCCTTTTTACTATATTTCTGGCGCCCACTCTACAAATTGCCCCCCCTTCAACTTTGGGCTGGATCTGCCCCTGAGAATATTTAAATTGGTGTAAAATGTGGGTGTAAAATTCTATGATCTAATTCTTCGAAATGATTGTCTTGAAATACACTTTGGCTACTCACCTATAGCTCTGCCATTGAGCCGGAGGAGGGGGGATGCTAACTTAATTTTGGATGACGCAGACGTACCGCCTAACATTTAGGGGAAGACCTATGTTTAAGGATTTTCCGTCCATCTTCATAACCCTTAAGGATTTTTGGGAAAAGAAGCCTGTTGAAATTCCCCAAAATCAAGTTTCATTTCATTTTAAATTTCAAATATGAAGGCGAAGTTGCCACCAACCAAGTTTCAGAGCTAAAATGCAAATCTCGTAAAAGTCTTCGTTGCAACTCAAAACGCTACCCATTTCTAGTTTTAAATTTGAATTCTGAGACCCATACTTAATTGAGGCTCTGCTGTAAACCCAACCTTATGGGCGGCCTGTACCCGTAGCTCCATGTATGGAAGGTAACACCCCAGACATTGTACATTTCAGAAATCTTGAACATTTCTTCGAAACTACAGTCAACTCATTTGAGGATGTAATGTCATCAAATTTCTGAATCGTAATGGAGAAGAGTGACGGACTTATGCTTGATATGATAGTATCATGGTTTTCTTGAAAATTATTTCATGTTTCGTCCAAAAAGTTACAAATTACAATGGGTACAAGTTGCTTTCAAAATTTCCTTAACTTCGTGAAAAAGCAGAGAAACCCTTGCATCCCAGAGAGGAAAAAATTTCAGAAAATTCTGATGGAACAATTATACGAGAGTGGCTAAGAATAGCTAAAGCTTTTTTGAAGCCATTCAGTTCAAATGCGTCGGTCATTGAATCCTGCTAGACTTTTTGTCTTTTTGTCCCTTATTCCCTTGGTTCTTTGATTTGCTGATATCACTTTGTCTTGACCATGTGATATCCGCAAATCAAAGAACCAAGGGAAGCAAGGGACGAAAAACCTGTTTTAAGATTTGGAACCTATGCTTTAAGAGTGAAGTGTTAAACAAGAGGCATATTGATCTAAGAATCTCACAGATTCTCGTAAAGTATCCTACAACAGCTTCGAAAATCCTTAGAATATCTAAAACTATGGAAAATTTCCACAAATTTCAGAAATCCCAAAGAGAATCCTTAAAATCTTCAAAAATCTGAAAAAAATCCCAGAAATATCCCTTAACAAAAGATAAAATTATCGCAAAAATCTGTCAAGGATTTCGAAAATCTTTAAGTTTGTATAAATCCTTCAAATCTTCGAAAATCTCAGTAAAGATCTCAAGGTCTTAAAGATCTTTGAAAATTTAAAAATTCTCTGAAAATCTCAGAAAAATCTCACAAATCTTTGCGAATCGAGGGTATTTTGAAAGCCCAAAATCTCGTACACTATCTTTAGGTGATTTGCTCCCCTTGTCCCTGTCTAGGTCTGTAAGTGAAACTTTAGGAATTTTTTATATGCACTGGTAATATTTTTTTGAATGAGCGAGTATCTCGAGAGTTCTTCAGTTTTTCAAGAAGTTTCAAGAGAGTTCAAGTTAAGAGACAAATCAAGTTTACAGAGTTTTTGTATTGAAGAAAAATCACAAAATATTTCAATCTTTTGGCTTTTAAATAGAATTCGAATCATTCAAATATGTGGAGTACTCTTAATGCTATGAATTTTTAAAAGTGGGAACCTTATTCTGGCTCATCCGGTAGACCTGCCAAAAGGGTATTTCGTCAGTCCGTCTCACTGTCCCCGTTAAGGCAGATTTCTATTCTTTTTTCCAAGCAGGAAAAAATTCTATTGTTTGCGGGAGAAAATTTCGCTCTGACATTGAATAGTTAGTTACGGCTGAGCAACTTTTGATGTCTAAAATTCCGCCCGCTCGGAGAATTCCGCCTTCCCGGTTGACGGTTGTTCTTAGATCTTCCATTTCAACATTCCATCGGCGGATCCCACCTCTTAGAGATGCGGGAGAGGAATCTGTCGAACCAATGGTGTTAGGACACGAATGTTTTGATTGATTATTTATTTACCTTGTTTTGATCCTTGTGTCTTGTTTTGTTGTCTTGTTTTCTGTTCTGTTTCGTCGTCAACTGAGCGTGGTGAGGCCCAACCGCTCTCAAGTTGTTCGAATAGAGCTCCCTTGTATTTCTTGTTTAAAAACCATTCTTGTGAGAAGGCGCACTAAGACACAGAAATACAAGGGAGCTCTATTAGAACAACTTGAGAGCGGTTGGGCCTAACCACGCTCGGTTGAAGACGAAACAGAACGGAAAACAAGACAACATAACAAGACACAAGGATCAAAACAAGGTAAACAAGGGATATAACTATCCGATGATTTGCGCTCTGGACAAATTCAATTTTAGATATGAATTTGAATCACTGCATAAAAATCTAGCTTTACTCGCAAAGGGGTTGCAAAATCTTTTTGGACTTTCGTTCCATGTTCCGATGTTTACGTTCATTGAATCGAAATGCGTGACAAATCAGTATATTGGCTTTTAGGCTCATAACAACAGGAGTTATTGGCGGCCTGTAAACCACGGAATCATGAAATGACGGAACAAGATGACGAAATGCCGGAATAAATGATGGTATCATACAAGGGTGTAAGATATCTATTTTGTAAGCTCCTACTGAATATACATAAACGACATACGAATGCTGCAAGTTGCCTTTTTTCTCAATGGAAAAGCAAAACTTTGTTAACACCCTGGGAAACACCTAAGAGGTCAAATTCTTCCGACTTAAAGAAACTCTTAGTCTGTTCCCAAAAATCAATGAAACTATTCTCACCAAAAACTGATTTGTAAATCGTTAAATTCTTCTGCTTGTCTTGGCAAAAGGGGGGCTTTATCCCCTTTTCATGTCTAGATGCCCTTATTTTCAACATATCAAACTGCACTTGATAGTTTTCATCACGAATTCACGAGTAGATAGTATCAAAGTCATGTTAATGCGTGCATAAATAAGCCAAATAACGCTTCGCATACTGATATGGGGACAGGAGTTTCTTCGTGCCGTGCCGAACACACCGGGAATCCCCCACTACTTTTCTTGTTTTTTTAAGCCACGTTACTAAAGTTTTGGTTTCCATTCAGAAGAAAAGAAAATTGAGGCATTCATATCGTGTTAATACGTTTAGGAGGATCCTGTCAAAACTGCCAATAGAAATATTACACTCATATGAGACACCGTCACATTATTCCGTCGTTTCCTCATTTCGTTCCGCCGTTTCTTGATTCCGTGGTTTACAGACTGCCGGTGCTATTGGCTATGACGCACTTACACTACTGTTGACGTAGACAATGTTTGTTCCATTGTTCACAGGGCTCAATTTAATTGGCTATAATAGCAATCCATGTTGTCTGAAGAGCTACATAAAACCTGTACGTTACATCTAGCCTGTACAAAGCTATCCTCCAATCAACTACCTCGAATTAGACTCTGGTTCACTGATTTCGAGCCTACTTCAAAGATTTGCTGCTTGCAGCGCAAATCAATAAATAATCAATCAAAACATTCGTGTCCTAACACCCATGGTCGAACATGGGCTTGAGGAAATGGACTTGGCGCAGGTCTAATTAAATCGTAAGTCATTTTTTACCATCAGCAGCCATCACCCATTACTTTCAGAATCAACAAATTGTGCTTGAAAACCTCATCGGCAATTGTTGCCGATGATGAAATACAACTAATTACTAATGAACGCAGAGCATCAGCGATCATTGGCGATCACCTGGGATGAATTATGATTTACAGAAAACCTGGCTTTGCGCTCACTTTAATTCATAATTCAGTGAATTTTCAGCAAATTTGCAAGAGCCATATTTCGTACGTTCCTTGTGCTACATAATTTTTAATTTGTACCATTATTGTTAATATTTATACCTCAAGAATTATTTATGCTCGAGGAGCAAGTCTCTCCAAAATCGCGTAAAGTTTCGTGGAAAGTGTCAAAATTATTTTTTTCCTCCATTTGAGATTTTTCATGCCTCTGAAAATGCCCTAACTCATTTGCAAAGAACCAAGGAAGAGTTAACCTGAATTTATTTGAAACGAGTTAAAAACGCTCCTTCCGATTTGCGACGCGTCCGTTTTAGCCTTTCTTATCGGGCGAGTCTATTCTACATTGATGTAAACGAATACTGTGAGGGTTAAACTTTATTTATTATTTAGTGGAATTAAGAAATGTCAATAACTTTTTCTGGATCGTTTGGATTGTTGATAATTCCTAAGCTGCACCTAATTTGTATTAGTTTTTAAGTTAGATTTTATTAATGCATTTGAACACTGATTGACCTTAAAGGTTATAATGTTGGCAGTTTTTGTGACTCTTGATTTCTCTAGGACTTGAATCTATCAAATCTTTTAAAAGATTGGTTTTAACTGTATCGCATTTGTCGCTGAATTGAATCACTTGAAAGGAACTTTGGGTAGTTTGCTGCAAATCTGCCGTGGCAATTTCTTTATATCTTGACTATTTTCAAAATGGCGGCACTGGCAGTAACCAGTTCACTTTGTGTCCAAGAATTCCATCTGTATACTCCAAAAGATCCACTCCAGTTCTCAGATTCATAACTATCACGTTTTCAGCATAGAGCTCAAATCTTTTAAAAAGGTGGGTGTAAAATTCTATTACATTTTTCTTTGAATTAAAGTTCTTGAAAGGAACTTCAGGTAATTCGCAAGAAATTTGCCGTGGCAATTTCTTGATACCTTGACAACTTTCAAAATGATTGCATTTATTAATTTTGAGGCTGTGACGTCATCAAATTTCTAAATCCTTAACCAGAAGAGCAACAGATTTCTGCTTGCAACCATGTTGTAGACCTTCATAAACTATGGTTATCTTGAAGAATGTATCAATTTCTCTCCATTAATTTAAGATTTACGATGATTTTAATTTCTTCAAAACTTTCGATGAATTTTTGCAAAATAAGTCAAAATGCCGCCATTATAAAAATAATCAATGTATCAAAAAATTGCCACGGTAGATTTACAGCAATTTATCCAAAGTTCCTTTCAAGCACATGAATTCAAAGAAAAATGTGATACAATTTTACACCCACCTTTTTAAAGATTTGAAAGATTTAAGCCGTATGCTCACGTTTTCAGATATCTCGCTCTTCATTATCGATTATCAAAAGAATACAAATTACAGCAGCAACAAACAAGCAGTGTCCTCTTTGACAACGCCACTCTATGGACAACACAGAAATTTATTCTCGCCCCAATATCTTACATGCGCCGGAATTCTTTGCACATCCCCTAAGGGTCAATATTTTTTAAGATGGTTTGACTTGCAAGTCTTCAGTATACGACATATAAAGGCTGGTTTCCACTTACTCTCGAGTACCGAATAAACGGGGGGGGGGGGTGAGAATAATCGGGGGGGTTGGAAATGGTTCGACATAACAATAATCGGGGGGTTGGAATAATCGGGGGGGGGCTGCTTAGAGAAATAGAAAATAGCCCTTTTCTTAGGTAAACACGTATCTTTTATATATTTATGTGAACAGTGATCTTACTGATACATTTACTTTTGAACTCTGGTAATGTTGAATGCACTTCTTGGGACTTTTTCTTGCGTTTACTCAGAAATTATTTCATTTTTCCAAATATTTATAAAAGGGGGGGTTGGAATAAGAGCGTGGGGGTTGGAAAATTTTGCAAAAATTAATAAGCGGGGGGGGGGACGATTATTCGGTACTCGAGAGTAAGCGAAATTTTCAGTGCATTCGTCAGCGATTGGGCCAGCGAATTCTCTAGGCGTGTTTCCACTCAGAGGAATTCGCAGCGAATTTGGTGAACTGATTTGGCGCCAAAAATGTAGTGTGCTCTTATTGGACAACTGAAACAAAAGATGATTCTAGCTTCTTTGTCATTGGTTCTTCGCTTGGCGAATTCGCTGGGAAGCTGAACTCCTTTCAACTTTCATGTTTCGCTAGCGAATTCGCCTACACCCGGAAAGAACAAAAGAAATTCCAATCACGAACGAATTCGCTGAAGATCTCTTTCAAGTGGACACCGGCCTTGACAGTACAGAGTCAAGTTAGTCGTTTCCTTAAAAATGTATGGAAGATTTTGTGGTTGAAAGGTCTCGTGATAAATTGAAAGTATATCAAAGCTGTGACTACCAGAGAACTAAACAACTAATTGTCTAAACATATCTAACTTGCTCTTATTTAGTTACTGCAATATTTTCAATAACTAAAGCTTAGGCAACAAAATGAATAAATGTCAAAGTTGTGATAAAGAAAACACATTTGTGTCTAAATATTTAACCAGCCATTTCCCTGTATTAAACTGTACCCTGGGTACCAGACTCTCTAAAAGAAAATGTTTGCAAACCTGAGTCTGGTACCCAGGGTAATTAAACTGCAAGATCTACGCAAATTATTCAAAAATTCTAAATTCTTCATGTCAGTGGACTTTAACTTACTTTTTCAAATCTATTGAAAAATTACCTCGGATTGGTCAAATCAGTAAAAAAAAACGCCCTGCTCAATCTTGCACAGATTTAGAACCAAAGCGTCCTTTCTTGTCTCTACTACTGCTTTTATTAGCTTTTTGCTCCCAGGAGAGGTGACCAGCGACGCTCCCAGGAATTCCAAAGGGAGGGGGGGGAGCCGATGGTTATTGCCCGCTACGTAATTTAGGTGAGACCATGGGCAATAATGCACCTTATTGGTAGCGAAGAAATTAAAGTTTATTACCTCGATATTACTATTTTACTTTGTTGCTTTCTCTTCGGCTGAAGACTAACCAGTGCTAAGAATCAAATTCAAATGGCTCTTGCGCGTCTGAACAGTTACTTCCTACAGGATAAACGCTGTGTAGGAGCCAACAGTACAGACGCGCAGGAGCCATTTGAATTTGATTTCTAGCACTTGTTTGGCTTGGGCCAAAGGGAAAACAGCAAAGAAAACTATGGTAATATCGAGGTAACAACTTTAACTTCCAAGCTACGAACACGATACATTATTGCCCATGGTGAGACATGGTATCTGACAAAAGATTCAAAAGATGAAGACGAAAGATTCGCTTCAAAAGCTCTGTGAAAAGGGGAAGCAGCTGTTTCCACGGCTCCCTCTTGGTACGTCCTTGGGTAATATTACCTATTATGCGAGTCCCCTAGGCACTTGAAGAAAGAAACGGGCTAACAGAGGAAAGTAAGATCCCACGAGATTCATTTTATTGGGCATTTGAAAGCCTGTAAATTGTACGTTCGGAGGGGGCGAAGACAGAACCGGGTGATTTTTAGACTTATGACGACGAGTCTCTTGTTTCCCTGTGCTCTTTGACTTGATGGTGGCGCTTCAGTCCACAGAGACCCATAATATTACTCTGAAAAACCTGGCCCTATTCAGGCCCAAACTTCGCGATTTCTACAGTACCAATCAGATTGCGAGATTTGTGAATTACTATTGTTACGGTGTAAATGCCATAGAATTTCGATTCGATAGAAGATTGAAAACACTCCCATGGGATCGAGATTCGAAGCCGTGATTCCATCATAATTCCATTGATGATTGCAGAAATTAGGGCCAAGTTTTTCATTGCTTTATTATGAGTATCTCTTGAGCAAGGTTTACTGCAGGGATACAAGGGACTCATCGTCATAAGTCTCGGTGATTTTCCCAGCGGACAGTGGTTCTAGGAGCTAGGATAGGAATGAAAATAGAATTTTATATTTGAACTTTGAAAGAGAGAGATTGACTTTTTAGCAGCTTCCTCGGGAGTTTCCTTGTTATCATAAAGCAATACCTTATACCAAAATTGTTCGGACTTGTAGTTGCGTGCCCCAATTAAAACTACAGCGTGCTTTGTGTTAACCGTAAGCCTCTATCATCAAAGATATGAGGGCTATTAGAGAGGGGAGATAAATTTGAGATATCACCAGTCCCTGTGTTGCCATGTGAGAGCATAAAATGACCAGTTACTAAAGCTTTCGCTCAATCCAGGAAAACCATCACGTTGCCAAAAAATAAAATGTACAGCATTCAAATTCAAGATCACGAGAGATTTAACGGTTTCAGCGCGCTGCGTTAAAATCAATCGAAAATACTGTAAGCCATAGAAGCTTATATACTGCTTTTGCTAAGAATGGGAACTACTTAACTTTAGGATGGGAAAGATATGACCTAGAGTGTTGTCAGCCGTTGAAAACTTGGTTGGACGTAGTGGCACGGTGAGAGATAAAAGCTATATCTCACTCCCATCTTGCAGTTCCCTTGGTAGTGGTTTGGGGGAGGAGAAAGGAGTATTTACGGTATTATCAAACTTACAGATTCTTAGGTTTACGCCGAAACACGCCCAGAAGCACCAATCTTGTCCAGTTGATCCATAACATCTCTGTTCACTCTTCTTCCATTCTCAAGTATTTTCTTTGGAAAAAGTGAAATCAATGTTTCCGCCTATGGGGAACAACGATATTATCTTTCAAAGAACGTGGAGGCGGATATTTTTATAACAGTGCTTTTCAAATTGAGATGTAACGACTTGAGGCCAGTTTCTAGTCAATGGAATTTTCCGAGCGCAGAGAGTGGCACTTTCACTATACAACGTTTCTCAACCCTAATTTTCTATTTAACTAAAAAATGACATTTTGTCTTAAAAACAAAAGAAGTCCCCCCCCTCCCGCTCGAAAAATTCTACTGACTTGAAACTCAAGGGGACTTTGGTTGGACCCGTAGATTCTGCTTGCCACCATATTGTAGACTTTCCTAAACTGTGGTTTTCTAGAAGACTGTATCTATTTTCCTCAATTGATTTCAGATTCAAGATGATTCTGATTTGTCAAAAGTTTTGCAAAGATAGTCAAAATGCTTTACGTTGTGAGATTTTGTTTCCAAGATCTTTCAGTAGATCTCGCGTCTTGTACGATAAGTTATAATTTGGTAATGTTGTTTTGTTAACAACTCTCCTAAAAAAAGACACATGTTTAATTCAATTTTAAAACTAAACATCGTTACCTCAAATATTTCGCCACCCATCGGCAGCCTCATCAGTGAATTTACAGTGAGTTTGAGTGAGATTAACTCACTGATATACTCGCTGATGAGGCTGCCGATTTGCGGCGAATTATTTGAGGTAACGACGTTTAGCTTTAAAATTAAATTATTGCATGTGTCTTAAGGAGAATAATCAACAAAATAGCATTTCTAAGTTATAATCAAAATGCTGCCATTTTGAAGAGAACCAAGATATCGCAAAATTGCCTCGGCAGATTTACAACAAATTACCCAAACTTACTTTGAAGTCATTCAATTCATGGAAAAATGTGATACAATTTTACATCTAACGTTTTAAAGATTTGAAAGATTTGAGTTCTGTGCTTGCTTTTGGCATTTTGGAGTACTAAGAAAAAGCAATTTTTGAGGCGATCACTTTTCAATTTAGTGTGTCATAAATCAGCAACAACAATTTAGACTGGCAGAAAAGGTATCCCACAAACAGCAAGAAGAGAAGTAATTACCATTAGAATATTTGCAACAAACTGACGATGCTAAGTCAACATTTTGATGTCTTGCCGGTAATTTTCTATCCATTTCATTTCATTTCAAATTTTTAAGGAGGGTAGCCCTTCAACAATAACAATGATGATTTACAACAGGCCCTTCTAACTTTTTTTTATAGATTTAAAAAAGCATTAGAAATATAAAATAAATACATTTCTATGTGCCAACCACAGCGGAGAAAGACACTTGGTCATCTGGTCTCCACTGCGGCTGGCACTTACAATTCAACTATACTAGCTACAATAAGAAAACAAAAACAAACAAAAAATAAACTGGTAGAGGGAAAGAAGGGGTTGCTGCTTTGCGTTGCGACATGATGTACCGAAACGAGTCACAAATGCCCGCCGACGTGCGGCACATAAAAATCTTCGAGTAATCAAGCCATTTCCACGCGCTATGCACTCACCCCACAGCAAGAATGTCCACCAAGATGCAAGGACCCAACCTTCTAATTTGGCATCTTATATGTAGCGTCGCTTATACTCACAAATATAGCTTTTTAATTTTGTAAGTAGCTTTTGTAGGGCCAATTGCAAAACAGTATTTAGACTGAATTGTACCCTTCGTAAATAATTTTAAAATGAAAATGAAAAATGAAAATTGCCTTCGTTTTTGTAGCGTATCAAAAGTGCGACGACAAATGTGCTTCAAGAGTGCCGGATTACTGGCGCTCCGCTTTCCTAGCCGTATAAAAAACGATACAACAAACCCTGTCAAAACTGCAACAGACCTGCCGCGGGTCTCTAAGTGGCAGCCTATTCTACGCATCATGAGAGGGGCAAAAGAATCTAAGGCTCCTCCACAACAGTTAGAAAAATAGGGCACAAGGGACACCCTGAATAAAACTGACCCTACGCATCTTTTGAAGAGAAGGAAGTGATGAATCATAGGATGACTTAACGAATGAAAAATTAATTAATTCCTTAATTAATGGACCAATGAATTAATGAATAAAAGAAACGTGAACAAAACCTACCTGTTCTCTCGGAGACAAAGACTTAAAATTCGATGGAATATCTTCTGGCTTCACATTCTCTCCTTTTACTATTTCCTCCATGACTTGCCTGGAAAAGTGAAAAGTAGATAAGATAAATAAGAATATATTTCTTGACAAAGTAACATTTCAGAGGTTACACGTTTTTTTATCACATCTAAAACTAAACCATAACTAAGCAACATAAATATTCTATGGCTGCCATAGCTGGAAAGGACACGGTTACACGCTTATCAAGTGTCCGAAAAACAGAACAGTTTTATTGTTTGAAAACTTTAAAAAAAATTGTCTAGACTTATCATGGGTGAGAGGAAACAAGATGTTTATTCTTTAATAAATCTTTTAAACAAATCATACATGTGTATCTATCGTAGTTTTGGTCTGCCTTTCTTCTTGCAGTCTCAGTTCGATTGAAATCGTGTCAAAACATGGCCTATTTGTTGTTCCTTGTAAAAGAAAGGCTGTCGTCGTTTGCAGTTTTAAAGTCACGCTTTTACAGCCTCACTATCATGCCATTTTCAAATTCTACCGGCATCGTGTAAACGCGGTGTTAGAAGACAAAATCGGCAAAGGTTTGTTTATACCCAGTTCAAGTCATGTGATCAATCTCTTGATAAAACGTCTTTTGATTTCTCTAGCATTATTCTCTAACATACGCATATTTCGTGCCATGAACAGTCGTGCCATGAGTGCAAAAAATAGCATAATATTGAAACTTCCCAAAAGTATGGTCACATCACTTGAAATGGGTAAAACAAACCTTATCCGATCAGGTCTAATACTGTATGTCCGTGAAATGATGCGATGACTTGTCTATTAGGACAGTCATGGCACAGACAAACCTAGCTACAAGACCTGTCCTTATGCATTCGCTAATCGATGTAGCAACAAGCAGAGAGCTCTAAGGAAATAGCGATTTTTCCTTACCAATTGTTTTGCGCATTCCATACTTGACTGCTAATAGCCAATGTTTCTTCTGCATTGTACGCCTACGAGAAATGTAAGAATCACGATTTATACTATTTCTGAAGCTTGTAATTGTATTGAATTTGAATTTAAATGACAAGTAAATTTACGAAGTATGACAAGTAAATTAAATACAACAACAAGTATTTAAATGACAAGCAAAGCATTGACTAGAATCGAACGTGGAATTTTCGTTCCCATAAAAACTCCCCACTAGCATTTTCCTAATTTCTGAATTTCTGGGTCTAAATGTTGAGTGATTTTACCAAAGAAAATTTTCACATCTCAGTTAGCCTTTGAATGATAGATTTACATTTCAGTTTTCAATATCCACAACGCTCACCCTAGTTTACCGCCCTCAAAACATGTCAACTTTTCTTTCGCTTTCTTTTGAGTCACCCAGAACAAGGACATATTTTGTAATACAATAGAAACAGTGGTTTTAATTGACACATCAATTCAAAGCGATTAATGACTGTAGGCAAATGCAATTCTCTCAAGCAGTAAATCAAAACAAACATGACCACAAAGGTTACCCCGATACCAGTAGGGCAAACTCTCACGTTGTCCAGACGAAAGGTGGCTTTTGAGAGAAGTCATATGCTTATAACGAAATAAGAAGGGCAAATCTAAGGCCTCGTCCACACGTATCCGGATATTTTTGAAAACGCATCTTTTTTTATCCGTATAAAAAAGTATCCGCGTCCACACGAGGAGCGTTTTCGAAAATATCCCCGTCCACACGAAGACGCTGCTGCATTCAAACTCCACTGTTTGAATTTGACAATAGAAAGCAGACAATCAAAATGCCCTTGCGTTATCCCCAAAGATCCGTGCGCATGCTCTGATACGTCGTAAATCGATGCTGTGACGTCAGCGTTTTCGAAAAGCTCCGTTTTCACGCGTCCACACGACAACATGAAAACGGCGTTTTCAAAAAGATCCACTCTGGAGAGCGTTTTCGAAAAGCTTCATTTTGGTGACCGAAAACGCCGTCTCCGTGTGGACGCTAACCCAAAACGGATAAGAAAAGATGCGTTTTCAAAAATATCCGGATACATGTGGACGGGGCCTAAGTTCTGTCTTAAGGATTTTGTTTATTTGATTCAAGAGCTGTGTGGTGATTGTTTCATTTAAGCCCTAAATACCCCAGCATTATAATGCCTTCAGCTTGGCTTCTGAATCAAATAAACGAAATTAGCGAGAAAAACTTTAGATTTACTCTCCCTCTTTCATTATAAGCACGTAACTTCTCCTAAAAGTCACCCTTTGCTTGCGCAAGGCAAGACTTTGCCCTACAGGTTTCGGGGCAACTTTTGCGGCCGTACTTGTTTTGATTTACTGATTGAGAGAACTTCCTCTGTCTGCAGCAACTAATTGCTTTGCATTGAAAATGAAATATCAATTAGAGCAACTGTTGCTACTTTATTACATAATAAGTCCTTGTTATCATCCGGTACACTACCAAACCATCAAGGGCTTTAGGCCCATTTTGGAGGATTTAGAGATAAAAGTAAAAATCAACGGGGTTAAAAGTAAACTTAGCTAGGGGGACTGTGTTATCTAAACATAACCTATTGTATTTGATGTTTACGATCAATGAAACAAAAGGAAGTTAAGTGGCGCCTGCCGTTCTTTTGTGCTATATTTAGATCATGTCGCTATATCTCCGTTCATTTACTTTAAGCACTTTTATAGAGTCGCTTGTAATTTGATGAGAAATATACAACCGATTTTGACAAATTGAATTTGCGCATGTAAGTCTACACAGATATCATCAGGCATTCAAATATCTAACAACGTTTTTGACAAAACAGTTAGAGAGCATAGGGATCGAATCCTTTGAAAACTAAAAATCTGAGCGACAGTGATGCAACAACAACAACCTTTACAGGCAAAGGGACACATGGAAGAATAAACACTTTTAAGAACAACTACTGTGTTCTTAAAGCCCATGCAACGATTTATAACTTACATACCTGATGAAACCATCCAGTAGGTATAAACAGCATTTCCCCCGGCAACTGAGCGAATTCGATTGCCTTTGCCTTCTTGAACAGAGGATATTTCTTCTCGTTCACGTCGAAAGTGTCAATAGGACTCTGATATTTTGGGCACTCTAATGGGAATCCAGATTTTCTGCGTGTACCATAAAGCAGATGATCTTGGCCTGGTGGATACAACTACAAAAGAGCACAAGATTTAGACCCTGTTTCAAATTTCCCGGTACAATTTTGAGTCTGCAACAAGGCGTAAGGGATCAGCTTCCCATTGACACTATTCCTACTAATTCGCAACACATTTTCCAGAGCAGTGTAACCGCCATTGAACCGAGCACCTCCATAGCGAACTAAATCTAAAATCTGCAACAACACAGTGAGAACGTGGTCTTCGTCTCGTAAAGGATCTGGTGATTCTTTTCTCATCTAAGTTAGCCTTTGACTGATAGATTTAATAGTTAAGTTTTGAATATTGGTCACATACTGTTTATTCCATAGCCCCCCAGACGCGTAAACTCATTTTTGACTCACCCGGTAGAAACTGCCAACATTTTGTTCTGCCATGCAGAACTTCTTCATTGCTGTTATATGATAGTTACAAAATATTACCTTTAGTCCTTAGTCAAACGTTTGTTCTGTGATATATCGAGCAACTACCATGGTCAGGAACAAATCTGGTCAGATAACAAAACATTGTGCAAATCCATTCGCTTCATTCTTCATCGGGGAAATAACGGGACAGAGTGTCCCGAAGAATTTAAACGGGGTACTGCAAAAGCAACCAGAGCACATATCAATGTCACCGACTGAAAGCTGAATCAACTTACCTTCCACAGTTTCCTTCCTTTCAATACAGCATTTGTACCCGTCCAGTTGTACGGATCTAGGAGAAAAATATGCCATATGAATTGCCTGTTTCACTTACTCTAATACAGTTTAACCAGAGTCTTTTTCAATAGATTCTGGTTTAACCATATTAGAAATAGTGAATTGGGTGTATGAATTATCGGGTGTAATCTTGTTTCCGTTTTACAAATTTGAAAAACTTCAAGAGACCTAATTGGCCCATTTAAAATGGATCCACATTTTCAAACCACAGTTGTCTTCTTTCCAATCTTACCTGAATATTTGTGGCGACCAATGTCAGATCGAATAAGCTACATGCGTTTTGTAAAGAGAAACCGCTTACAAGAAACTGAACTTTCACGTTCCAAATTTTTAAAAAGGTGGATATAAGGTTAAATGAACAATTTTCTTGATCTGAATGGCTTCAAGAAACTTTAGGTATTTTGCTATAACTCTGCCGTTGGACTTTCCTGAAATCTTCAAAATTTTCAGAATTAGAGTATTTCTCTCTTTTTTTCGAGAATTCAAGAAAAATTTTCAAAAAACGTAGAACTATCGCAATTTCTAAATTGTTTGGCCAAACATGGAATAACTTCCAAGAAAACCATAGTTCATAGATGTCTACAATATGTGATTACATGTCATTAGGTGAAACATTGTTGTTACCGAAATGATTCTCACCGATATGAAGGGTTGACCTTGAATATGCTGTCCCCCAAAGAATCATCGCATTCCATGGTCGTATTTCTTGCGGAAGAAGCTGGAAGAAGTCTTCTTCGAGGTAGATCTAAGAGGAGATGAGACAACGATTATTTGTACATAACGCGCCATCTGATATCCCCTGAACTCATGTTGACTCACTACCAGTTCTGATGTATAGAATTTTCACTACGAAAATTCTTTTTTTCTTAGAAGCCAAACACGACATTGCATAAAATCTTTGAATTTACAATGGTGTTGGAAGAAGATATTTAGCAGAAACTAACAATTTCTTCGGAGGAAAGGGAAGTTTCCGTTTCTTACATCAAGTAGAGGAAATTGTCCCTTGCCTCATAGGTTTCCACGGATAAATCTGTCATGAAAGTTTGATATTTTTTGCAGTGCATGTCCAATACTGTCAGAGTATTGGGCAAAGAATCGTAAGGTAAAGATTTGATTTTGTTATGGTCGTTGGCTATTTCATCGGTGGTCCTTTACAACAGTGGCAGCGTCACGGGGGGCCTGGGGGGACTTCCCAAATCCCAAAAGTCGGCAGAAATTGTCAAAGGAAAGTACCATAAAAATAGTTGGGCATATCTTTGGATTGAAAAATCATGTCAAAATCCCCACCCCCCCACACTTCTTTCGGATTTTTCAGAGCTGGTGCCACCACTGCTTTGCAACATCCGTTATTCATGAAATCGGGGTACATACATCCTTTATGGAAAGGGTAACGGGACAGTTCGTTTTTTGCAATAATTTTATATAGGGCGAGCAGGCTTTTTTTGCAAGAATGTTTCCTCTCCATCGCCCATTTCATACCATAAATTCTGCACTGTCCCTTTGCTAAATGCCACTAAGAATATGAAAATCGATTGTTGACCGAAAGTGCCCCCGTCTGATATTCCACTATACAAAATATCTTATGAATTGGTACGTAATATTCATTAATATACGTCACAGCAAACGCTATTTTTGATCATCCAAAAACATATAAGGCATAAAACTTACGGGAGTACCAATGTCTTCTCTAAGTTCAGGATTTCTAACGAGAAAGACCTCATCTTCAGCATATGACCATTGGTTTGGAGTTGATTCGTGAATATGCTGTAGGAATAATCCGAATTTCGTCGCTAGGCCTTGTCTTACTTTTCCCTGCAAGAAAGCCAAAAAAGTGATGCGAATGGTTTCAGCGAGATAAACTCAAATGGTGTGAGAATTCGGGAGTCTGGATGGACACAGTTGAAATAAAAAATAATCTCTAAGAATTTAATGATCCACAATTCTGGTCGACAAACAAACCCGTTCAAATTTCGCTTGCTTCGCCAGATATGAAACTTGTAAGATAAACTGTCCCTTGTTCAAAATATACTATGCATTCATCTATGTAAGTGTCGTATCGTACACTTGTAAAGACTGCAAAGAGGATTTTATACCGGGTGAGTCAAAGAAAACAGTTCTCTCTTTTGAAAGGTTGTTGCTTCGTGGATATCAAGACAATAATATACTAATATTGCCAAATATGCCACAAGGATGGCAGACATGTTCAAATCCACTTTACATGACTCAAATTGCCACTCCAGTCTGGAATTAAGAGCAATTCGATACATGCCCAAAATCTCGTTCTAATTTTGCCAATAACACATTGGCAAATTTTAAAATGGATTTGATGTCCACCATCAAATGAAATATTTCTAATAATGCCTTGAAAGCTAAGGAGGAGTGGCCTTCCAGATAGATTCAGCAGAGGTCTGACATACTTACTTGGACTCCTTTGAACGAGACAGCTTCATCTCCATAATTGATCATAAAAAATTGTTTGTTCCATTTCCGCAACGCTGGCCAATTTTTCATTGCATCTGTCACCAACACTGGCCTGCATTGAAAACATTCAAAATTAGAAACCATCACCTTATTGGAAATCTGGAACGTGGTTGTGAAAGATATTTCAAAGGTGCAAATGTCGCTGTATGCCAAACGGTATTGCACAGAGTGGAGCGCAAAAATGGGCCTAGATTTAATTTGATTAGTCCACGTCACAGAAACGTGCCTGATTTATAACCCAATCAAGAATTGCTACCTTCGCTAATTACTTTCACGCATCATGAGCAACCAACTTCCAACTTAACACCTTCAAAGGGTAACAAGGGTAGGGTAGACATAAAAACAAAATCATGAGGCATTGTCGGTCATAAGAAACTTGGTGCTTGCTTGTTCATATACAGCAGTTTTTCCAGCTGGTATCCCTGTGCGAGTAGAGGTTTTCGCTATTGCACGCGCGAACATCACTGAACTTTCTTTAGTTTGTTTGTTTGTTTTAATCTGTTTTGAGTGGGCTTGTCAGGACCTGTCAGGATTTCTGGCTATTAAAAGCCAAGTTAGGCCTACTAAGCATGCCGCATCCAGCCATAAGGCCCCTAGTTTAACGTCCCTTCCGAAGGACGACGAGGTGAGTTGTGAGGTCAGGCCTCCGAGGTCACCCATCCGGAGTTTCTGTCCTGAGAGGACCTGTGGGCTGTAAAGCCACTCGCCCACTCACCCCGCATCAGATCAGTGCTTGGAAACGACACATGGATACAGGGAAATGGGGCACCGGGAAACAAGGGGCAACAAAATATCTACAGAAACACAAGAAACAACGGACCCTAGGTTACACGTCTAGAACACAGATACCTACCATTTTGCATCATACAGCTCAATAAACTCCTCCAACGACAAGTTAGATCTTCGTTCAATTCCTCTGCTGATATCAAACTCTGGAATTTCCACCTTTGGGAACACAAATTTCTTTTTGCTTGAACGAATCGATAACAAATCAAATTTTCCATTGATGGCTAGTCCCACGAAAATTCCAACTGCTAACATTAGGATGCCAAAACCGATCCATTTGTTCGATTGTTTTGATTTCCGCTTTAATTTCAGCTTAGCAGGTTTGGAGGATGAGTTCTGCGGCTTTTGTTGTTTCGTAGTGGGAGATTTTTCTTCCGCGTCAGTTGCGGCCTTTGCTTTTCTTTGAGTGGGTGCCATTATGTATCAAAACTTTCAACAACAGGGGCTTATTCCCTATTCCAAATCGATGTTCTTTTATCTTCTGCAAACTATGAGCTTTTCAGCTCAAAACAAACAGATGCTCATACAGCAGGTCTTTGCGTTTGAGTAAACTTGGCCTAAGCTCAATTTCTCAAACAAACAATTCATTCACAAAGACCACGATTTGCAGTCTGAGAATAACTCAAGAAGTCAAACAGGACAGGAGGAATTTCCTTTCCAAGCAGGTGACTCTGTCTTGTTCTGGTCAAGAAGTTGTCATGCTTCAATTAAAGACAAACAATATCCTAAAACAATTCTTGCAGGTACGTAACACAGACAAGTTTTACAGAATTCCTTGCGGTAAGCAGGTTTTGTGCAACGTTTTATTCAATTCAAACCAAAAAGATGTAGATATTGTAGAAGACAAAAGAAAACAAAAGCCCCATGGCGCAGCTAGCTTTCTGATCAATCAAGTGATGATAGCTAAAGAAATAACTGTTGCATATCGTAGTGGAAAGCCAACCCTGATTTCTTCCAATAAAAACAAAAAAAATGGAAGGAGGCAATCAGGGCGAAATAACTCCGGGAAGCAATTCACGCAAGTTGGCTCAGTTCATAATTTTGATAAGGAGACCCTGAGGACACGAAGTTTAAAGTAACGAACGATAAGACCGGTCCCTTGAACCCGGGGGGGGGGGTGCACTTGACCAGATTTTGATCGGGGACGTGCCATCGAGGCTTACAAATCATACCCGTTCCTTATACCAATTTTTGAAAAAGTATACCCGACCTTATACCAATTTTTCGAAAAAGTATATCCGAACTTATATATTTCATATAAAAATCTTGAAAATAGGTACCGTTCCTTATACCAAAATTGTGAAAATTGATACCGTTCTTTATACCAATATCTTGAAAATAGATACCCTTCCCGATGGCACGTCCCCGTACCCGAAATATATGTAGTGCACCTCCCGGTCCCTTGAATTGAAGAACGAATTCTTCATACAATCTCAGTCAGCAGCCAGGCCGTACTGCCACTGGCCACATCAGCTGAAGCTATAACTACCCATACTCTCAGCTTGCGTTAAGAAATAAAGTTGCTCGCTTGCTTGTTATGTTACTCCTCCGTATCACTCTAATATACACCCCGCAAGAGCAACTTCGTTTGATGAGTCCCAGTTCTGTAGTAACAATGTTGACGGGGAGCATTTCACCAAGATTCGTTGTGTTTGAATTAGGAATTTGTAAAGATTCTAGATGTATCCAATCAATCAACGCAATGCATAATGGTAAAAAGCTCCTCACCGCCTTCTTTGGAGCACTTTTCATAGCTCCCCGCTAAGAAATCATGTGGCCACGAAATCCAGAAGTCTGATTGGTTCAATACAAAAGTGTGATAAAGTGATAAAGTTTGGACACTTAATACTGACCAATGAAAAAACAAGATTCACACAGCAAGCGTCACGTCGTGGGAAGACCTCAAAAGGTGGATTGTCTGTCGGAAACAAACACTGGTCTGGAAACAAACTGCATGTACCATGTACTGATTAGATACTAGCCTCCTTTTGGATTATCGAAACGAGGTCATTGCTTTGATTCCAGCGATGTGTCCAGCATCCTCTACTTGCACAAGCCATGAATCATTAAACGGTTTGAAAATGCTGGATGTCGGTTGAGAACTAGGTTATTGTGGTGGAATTTATAAGAAATAATATGAATATAGCAGGTTGAATTCAGCTTAATCAATCACTATACATCAATATTCCTTCAAATCGATTGAAGCTTGATCTGAATATGCTTCTGGCTTACAACACGATAATTGCAAAATCTTGCCGAGTTTTAAGATGCAAGGACTTAGGCCTAAAAACTTCAGATTAGTCTAATCTTATCCGGGAGAATTCAGCATTCATTAGAGTGTAATTTATTGCTTGATGAAATCTTGCAGGGACAAGGCAGGTTGAATGGATTCACTATATGTATTCCTGTCTTACGAAGAATACATCTCACGGAATGGAATGATTTTATCTTGTTTTTGTGCTTGGAAAATAAGGCGCAGTCTGCAGTTATGATGCGTGAAAGGTCGCTCATTTTGAGACACGGAAGTACTCCTTGAAGATTCGTCTAAACTTTTGCTAAGCCAAAAGATGTTGGTGTAAGTTGAGCGTGCGCTATGTGCTATTGATTGAAGAAGCTCCAAGAGTTGAGAGCATAAAGCACGTATACTCCTATCTTTAAGAGTACTGGACAAAGCATATGTTCACTCTCTTATCGTGTTTATGCACTTCAAAGAAAAGGCAGAATCTGTAGTTTCAGAAAGTGAACTAAAGCTTGTTTACGAAGCTGAATTAGCCTACAAGATTCATCAAAGCCGTAGCAAAGACTCAGGATTTCAGCCAAGAATAGACTAGCTTGAAGATTTGTCGGCAGTTGGCATAAAAATTCATTTGTCTCAACGATTTATGGCATTGGAAACGATTTCCTCCTGAATGTACGGATTGATGATACAACAAATCTGCTGTTTAGTTTCGAAAGGTCACGTTCGTGCAAATATCAGAAAACTTCACGACTTATATTCAGCAAGTTGGGGTATTTTGCTGCTCACTCTACAGAGGAACAGGTTGGAAAAACTTGCTTATAACGGAGGAAAATATGCAATTTGTAATCAAAAACAAAGTTCTTTCACGGATCAACGAAGGATCTTTACATCTGAGAAGTTTATTGGATAGGAACTGACAGATTAGTGCAAGTTTTTAGCTGGTATGAAACTGATAAATGACGATCTCAGAAGTTGAATTTACCTCAACCATTGTCCATATATAAACATGAGCACTGGCGCATTTTCACAGAAACGCATCCTAAGAGGACTGGAAGAAAAATATGCATCTGGAAGCTTGAATCCAAATGCCCTGGACAGCAATGGGCTTTCATTGGTTCATCAATTCGCATTTGATGGCAATGCAACAGGCTTGCAATGGGTGTTGGAACATGACGGCAGTCCTGTTGGAAGGTAAGGCCAGGAAAAATAGGCTCTGTGGTCCCTTGGCGCAAAACTGGGGAAAATTTGCTCTCAGCTGCGTTCCAAAAAATATTTAAGCAAGCATTTAAGGATATCATGACTATTACCCCATCCACATACTACCGGGAAAATCAAAAGAAGTTTACTCGTTTGGCGGGCTGTGATTTAAAAAGTAGAAGGCCAATATTCAAAACTGAATCGTTAATCTATCAGTTAAAGGCTAACTTACATGAGAAAATTTTGTTTGGTAAAATCACTCATCATTTTGGCCAAGAGATTAGGAAAATGCTGGTAAGGGGCATGTTTGGGAACAAAATAAATCGAAAAAGAAAAGGACACGATACCAATGTCGCTCGTCGGATCCGAGGATGCTTGCAGTGATAATTCGTTGATAAGTTTGAGGGCAGGAACACCGCAATGCGACGAAGAGCAACAGCAAATATGCATGAAATTAAGAATATATATTAATATATATTCTCACTTTCGCACATATTTGCTGTTGTTCTTCGTCGCATTGCGGTGTTCCTGCTCTCAAACTTATTTGGCAGCAAGGCCTCCCTATTCCATCCTGGTTCATAATTACTTGCTAAACTAAATTCTATTTCAGAAACTGACAATGTTACTTTTAATGCTGCATAAATTATGGACCAGAATGGAATGTGGAATTATTCGATTCCCATACAAATTTTTTCCAATTGCTGGGTCCTAGAGTAGCGTGATTTTACCAAACAAAATTTTCTCATCTAAAGTAGTCTTTGACTGGCAGACTAATATTTTAGTTTTGGATATCGTTGGCATACCTTTTTATTCCATAGCCAGCCAAATGCGTAGTTACAATAGATATGAGTAAAAAGTCCAGAAAAACGCTCAGCCTTCCAACGGACGAAAAAGTTTAATGGTAGAAAATGGTATAATGGTGTTTAGCTCATGGTATAATCAATGTTCTTTTGTTTTTTGAGCCCTCACGTTCAGTGAACGTGTGACCGTGACGTTTTCCAGACTCTGTCCTACCACAGATCTGTGGCTCTACCTAAACCAAGCTAGTGACATTTTGACCAACCAAGTGAATTCAACTTGTTGGACAGAAAAATTTGAGAGGGAAGAAAATTTGATACCATGGTTTGGTTCAAGCTGCCGTAACGTACAAATCTTGGTGGAGAATAATGCGCCTTTCACAATGCAAGCTAAGCTAGCTTCAACTAAACCAGGTTATCGAATAGGGCCTCCTGATTGGTCAATCCAACAAATCCAGTCATTTGATTGGTTGAAATCTAAATTGGCTTAGATAAAGCTGGTTTAACTGTGTCAACGTGAATGCAGTATAAGTTATTCTCGCTCGAATCAGTTTAAAGTACGTTTTTTTGGAAATTTACTACAGTTTTGCCAACATTGATTATGTGCATCCTGATGCAGGCGACATTAACATGGAGATGATAAGCATTAACGCTAAGGCCCACGGTGGGGGGGGGACATAGCATTTTGAAAGCACGGGTATGTGCCGCCCATATGGGTGGGCTTTGGACCCAACATTCTTTAAACAAGGGTCCTTTTTCCCGCATATTTCTCTTAAACATGGGTAGTTTTGGATGAAAATTCACAAAAATTGTTAAAACTGGGTAGTTTCCGTCGAAATTCATCATAAAAGTGGGTCAGAACGCAAGTTTTGGTAACTAGAAGCAGGCACCTTTCTGAAAACAGGGCGGAAGACCCCCGTCAATCCATAAGTCATCTACCCCTAGGGCACTAAGCTTCGATACCTCTGCAAGACAAGAGGCCTCCTCAAGAGAACTTTGACTGAACGAAACTTCTATTGATAGGAGATTTTCCTGGATGTAAGAGCCGAGGGCACAGGAGACGAAAGGGGCATAGTGCTTCTCCAGTTGCATCGGCAGTGCCTCAAATAAACTCTACAACTCTACGCTGCCCTTCTCTTTTACTGATGCTTATGAGTGCCTTCCAAGCCTCAGAAACGACGAGAAACGACCCCTGTCTAATAGCTATGTCCCATCAACTAAGAAAAAAATTCCTACGTCTGTTCGTCCCGTTCCCGGGAATGCCATGTCATCGGGGGTGCCCTGTATCTCGCATACGGCGCGCATATTTGCCGTGAAACAGACAGTTTTGGTAGCAATACCTCTCATTCAAAATTAGAAATCCTTCCCAACTCATTATGTATGGACGCAGATAAAACTGACATCAAAATACCTTGTTTTTGCGTTTATTCGAAGTGTATGACCAAGTGAAAGGATTTCACATGTGTCTATATGCATGAGTAAATGGTCTTATTCTTAATCGAAAACATGTTAGAAAGTACCTACTGGCTGTGTCTGAAATATTTATGATCTGAGTGAGCAATTTTCTTTCAAATTTAACCGAGGGTTAGGGTCTCATGGCAAGGCAGACAATACAAGGCTGGCTATCTATACCAAATAAGTTTCTCAATCTCTATGTTGTTGTAACCACTATTTAGTCATTAATACCGTATGCTTTTGAGTAAGCTCCTAGTTTGGTCAGGAATAAAACTAATGTTATAAAACCTTTTCCTTGGGCAGTACAGTCTGCAAATTAAGACTAGGCTAGGTAGAATTATAAAAAAGTGATATCCTAATATCCAACTGAGGGTTATTTTTCGGTCCCCAAAATGCATTGGATCGCTCTTCCCGTTTAAAGACCGCTTTCCTGTTACCATGCGCTCTTCAGTGATTTACAAGTTTCAGTGTCCTGGCTGCCATGTCTCGTACTATGGAAAAACATCACGTAATTTGATTACTCGCTGCAGAGAGCACTTGGGAATTAACAAGGCTGGTCTTCAGATAAAAGGGAGTTCTTCTGCCATCCGTGATCATATTAACCAATCAGGACACGCCGCGTCGGTTAAAAATTTCTCTATTTTGGACAGAGCCAATAATGATTTTGACTTGCTTATTCACGAAAGCCTTTTGATTTTACGAGATCGACCTGAATTCAATTCCCAGCAGTCATCTATCCAATTAGTTCTTTTTTCGATGTGCCTCTTTTCATTCACTTGGGACTTTGGCCTCGGTTTCCCTCTCACGTAGGAAATGTAACTCACGCTTGTTTACAACTCTGAATCACTTGTTTGTCTTAGGGTATAAATAACCGTTTAACGCTTGATTATTTGCTGAAGATGAACCAAGTATGGTTCGAAACGTACTACCGATTTTGTCTTTAATTTTATCTTAATATCATGGATTTGTCAAACTGAATGTCTTAATATCATGGACTTGTCAAACTGAATAATGAAAATACTAATAATGATTGTCGTCGCTTGCCTCATTCTTCTAAAACTAATGTTATTCTATTTACAGATTTCTAGTAAGAAGGCACCTCCGTTTGATAAGTGCCAAAATTACTTTGTAAAACCAAAAAGACAAAGCCTCAACCCTTCCTCCTTAAGTCACCAACATTTCACAAACCTGGAAAGATTCAATTTCCACTCCCTAAATAGTGGGTCCATAATAGGGTGTTCGATATTCGCATAACCGCGCGTTTTTAGCTCTGATATCCGTTAACCGAGCAATTTTGTCAGCCATAACCGTAACCGTAGCGATTCCGCAACAATCCGTAACCATTAACCGTACTAAAATGTGGAAAATATCCGCTAACCGCGCTCAAATTTAGGCCAAATCCGCATATTCGCGAAGCATATAATGGACCCACTAAATACTTTCATGTGATACCTACTTTGCAGCATTGTTGTAAATCCAGTTCTAGGGCTAAAAACATTCTTGGTTTGAATAATTTGTGTGAAAACGTGGCTAGCCATTGGGTGACATGAAATCAGAAAATCAAATTTTTGCACTGATGAAAATTGATTTAACATGGCCCAGGACACGTTGTCTACTGCTGACTTAACATGCACCGTTTTTACAATCACAGTCTCTGTTCAAAGCAAAAATGATAAGGTTCAACCTTATAGATACTAGATCATATATTTACAAACTAAAGATCTCTGCGATAAACTAAGTAGTCCTCGACACCATAATTCTATTTTAACTCTGCAAGTTGGCGTTAGGACTGGACACAATCACACCAACATAACATAGCTTATTTTTCTACAAAAGAACCCTGCCTACATACAGAATACCTTTTACGAGACTTCGAACATGTGAAGTAGTGCAAATCGTTGCCATTGTTCTGTGGGTGATATTAGTCCTGGAAAGTAAAGCATTTGAGATAAATATGAGGCCTGGACTTTCTCAATATTGTTATGAAAAAAGTTTTTAACAATATGCAACTTTTCACGACGAATTTCCGCAGGGCAGGGGGAAGGCATCACATCACAGGCCTGCAAAATAAATTTGCTAAGATGCACTAATGAAAAATGTTTTCCTGCACTGAGACGAAATATAGTGTTAAGGGAATGCGCGCAATGGCGAAAAATTGGATGAAAGTAATGAGGGAATTATCAGTCCCAAGAATCTTTTACAATTCTATTTTGCTTTGCAACAAATCTCTGAGAATTCCTGAAAATCTCTTTGTTCCGATAGAAATCTTATCTGCTTTATGGAGGAGTCAATTGCCACTATGACATGTAACAGTGTAAAAGTTTGGAGGGGCAAAGATTAAATCTTTCAATTTACTCTTTATACTCTCTTCCTGTGCTGGGAACCAGAGTCTATTTTTTTCATAATCTTTAGCCCTGATACCCAGAACGCTCTCTTTGCATCACGTTAAGTCTTGACGTTCCTTGTCTTGAGTTGCAGAGCTTTTGCTTGCGAATTAAAAACTATTGTGCAAGACAGCAGTAGTACCCATGATAGCCCTTCCTTGCTTCGGGCACAGATAGAGCAGAAACTGCATAAAATAACGTCACCCAACAATCTGATATAAAGAAGTGTTTGGATACATAAGGTCTTTGAAATATAAAATGAAGCGTTTAATGTCAAAGGAGCAAAATATCACGTGTTTGATCTAGGGGTCCGTTGCAGGGAGCTTGGAGGGCTCAAATTTACGAGTTTTGCGCATGCGTGCACAGTTTCTCATCGGTCTGAGACACAATGCTCATTTTTGTTGATCAATTCATTTAAAATCTATTGATGTTCAAGTTGTAGTAGAAATATCGAAAATTATTTCTATTTTGTAGGTCATCAGAGGGATGTGTAGCTGCGCATTACGCGGCTGCTGGCGGTCATTTACAAATTCTACAGCAGCTTCAAGAAAACACGTCCCACAGTATTGATGTAAAGGTATATCAATCTCTAATTCTTTGTATCGGACCGATTTCAAAATGTCCCTCTATAGTCAGCTTGAGCATATAGATACTTCTTTGTTGTGCCTTGACAGCTGACACCATGGGTCAGAGGAAGCAAGATGTTTATAAGTTTAAATCTTAGAATTAAGACGACGATGAGAAAAGACATATTGTGGTTTGACAATCCAGTTATGAAGAAAAATTTCGACAATCCAGGTGACAATCCATGATCACATGATTAAAGAAAAAAAAGTTTGACAGTCCAGTTGAAAATTAGTTTTAGTGTTACGGCATAATTCAGTACGTTTCGACTCTAGCTAGAGTCACCTTCGGCAAAGGAAAAGTGTGCACGAGGGCCTTTTAAACTAACACGAAACACGGCATGTGTTTAAAAGTTTAAAAGGCCCTCGTGCACATTTTTCCTTTGCTAAAGATGACTCTAGCCAGAGTGGAAACGTACTGAATTATGCCGTAACACTAGAACTAATTTCAACTGGACTGTCAAACTTTTTCTTTAATCATATGATCATGGATTGTCAACTGGATTGTCGAAATTTTTCTTCAAAACTAGATGTCAAACCATAATATGTCTTTCTCATCGTCGTCTTTATTCTAAGATTTATAATAAAGCTGCGTTTCCCGGAATCATCATCAATTTCAGTTACAACTTTATGCTTTCATAAGATATATAAAAAAATTATAACCGTGTCTTTATACTTGCCTCTGTATGCCTTTTCCTCTTCTAGTCTGAGTTCCTTGAGTTGGATCGAACTGATACTGCAAGAGGGAAAGGCACACAGAAGCAACGATAAAGGCACAGCTCAATCAAGATTTGCCACGATGATCAAGTGACGACTATTTTTGCGCTAAAAATTACCCAAAGCACAGGCAGCTTTGCAAAAGACGTGACGGGCATGACCAAGTGTCTTTTAATAGGAAAGTGAAACAATTTAGATCACAACGGGATCGGATTCTAGTGTGACCGGATTCAATTTCGTTTTTGGTTTTCATGTCAGCCCAGTATTTGCTATCATACTCTTTAATTTTCTAATTTTTGGCTCGATGTGCACTGCAAGCCTTGACCAAAAACATATTTCAGCAGGACATGAGTCCCAGGGTCCCAAAAGACGACCAGTAGAATACGACGTGGGCCTTGTAGAAATTCTAGCCTTTTTTCCAAAACATACCTGTTGAAATAATGAAAGTGGTTGTCTGGAATATAGATTAGATTCCGATTAATTATATTCATAATAAACCTACATTCATTACTATTTTTCCTTTGCAGGACAATAATGGCACATACCCTCTTTACATTGCAGGCAAGTTCTCCTTATAATACCGGGGGACCCAAAAAAGTGACCCGACGTAGTCTGTTATAGAAAAATAAATAAGAGGCCGATGGAAACGCTTCAAACGCTGTTCTGTCGGTAAAAGACAACCCAATATTGTGAGCATTGTTTGCAATTTTGGCACGGTGAATTTCAAGAATCAAGGATATTCATAAAATTGGCTGGTCTTTTAGCGACAGAAAGCGTTTGAAGCATTTTAATCAGCCACTCACTCTTTTTTTCTATAACAGATTGCATTGGGTCACTTTTTTGGTTTACCTAGTATATTCTTAAGATGTTGGTAACAAGTTTTAATCTGCTCCTTCTGCATAACAAAAACCATTCTTTTCAGGACACTAGTTTTTAGGACGTATGTTGCTACTTTAGAAAACAATATTGACATTGAAGATGAATGGCTTCTAATTGGCTGACTTCAATGAAATAGTTTGTGTATACTTTCAATTCTCATACACATTCTCATATTTTCAATGCTCATACAAGTATATTCTCTACTATACTATATATAATATATTATATCATATATAAAGCATAGCATATATGCTATACTACATATTCTCATTCAATTATCTATCATTCTATAGCTCAAGAGGGTCAAATTGACTGCGTCATGTGGCTGACAAAATATTCCAACACATCAGCATCAGAACCCACGAATGATGGTATGACTGCTGTCCATGCATCCGCACAAGAAGGTCATTTAGATTGTGTCCGATATTTAATTCAGTTTGCAAGATGTTCTGCTGTACTGACTGATCATAGTGGCTGCACCCCGTTGCATTTTGGTGAGTATTTGTCTGATGAATCCCATGTACACACCTTATTTAAATTTCCAGGGGGTTGATAACGTTTAACCAGTAGGACATGCAACAATGAATGTTTGTTAAGTTGTGTTATGGGTTCAACGAGTCTGATAATTTCTCGATTAAAACATGTATTGAAAAATGCTAACCTCCAGATGATAACCATTATGTTGAGAAGAAAAACTGAACAGGATGCAAAATATTACAGACATTAATCCCTATGATTTCTAACTCCTGCGACCAACAGTCTCAGACTAACTATACCAGGCGCTCTATCCGTGGACTGGACTGATATAGCATCACTACAGTTATTGAAGCCAACAGCCTAAATTCAGTTCACTAAGGAGTATAGCGTGAGGGGTGGGTATAGTAGGGCAGGACCAGGGGGCTGGACCCGCAGGAACATACATAATTTTACCATAACATTCAGCACAGTATTTGGTAAGGAGATATAAGAGGTAGGTGATACAAGCATAGAGCTTGACAAGGGGTGAGTGGCGCAGCGACTGATACAGTTTCCGTTAGGTGATTGAGGTGGTGTTTAGTCAAATCTGGATGGTGAAATTCCAGACGCCTGACGAAGCACCTCACTTTGCCGTGTCCTCTAAAGGAATGTTACACTAGGTGTCTGGATCCAGCATGCATAGTAGGCCTATTTTAGCTTGAAATAGCTAGAAATCTTTCCAGCCAACTCAAAATGAAGTAATAAATAAGTGACAAACTTAATGAATACAGCCAACTGTAAAATATGGTAAAAAATAACAGCAGAAAATCATTTTCTACGCAGCTTCAGCTGAGGGTCATTGGCAGATCGTTAGATGGTTACTGGAACATGGAGGAGTACAAGGAGATGAGGTAGATAAGACAGGAACGGCTGCAATACATCTGGCTGCAGAATATAATCGAATCAAAGTTCTCAAAGTTTTCGTCAAGTTGTAAGTAGAACTTCTACTTACTGGTAAGTTGAACCTCAAATAGCATTTTCACATGAAACAGAAACGAAGAAAATAATTCGTTCTGGAAGCCAAAGTGCAGACCCATTACTCATTACTCGTGGGCTATCGTGATGGTTTTCCAGAGAGAGTGTACAGAAAGACGATAGCGAAGAGAAAACAATATCAAGAACTTAAAACATGGCATGGCTAAATCATGAGGTATTACACAGCTAAGAATCAAGAATATTTCTTTACTCAAAAGGCGTATTTGATCTTATAAATTGTGGGTATAAGGTCAAATTGCCGTCTATTTGAAGGCCTCTACGACCTTCCGAGAAAGACTCTCGCAACAATTTTTACGCAGAGTTTCCATCGACAAGGAGACGAAATGAGACTATGAGCCGCAGAGTTTTTTATCTGCGTTAATCTGAAAACTTTACTGATCAAAGATGCTTCTATTTCAGGCGAAATGCTTTGGTAATTCAAACCGACAAATCTGGAAGAACTGCCTTCGATATCTGCATTGAAAAAGGTCATGATGAGTGTGCTGATTTCCTAGGAACTGTAAGTGCTTATGGGAGATTTTGACTCTACCTACGTGTAGTAGGACGTCTAAGCAACTACTAGCCTAGCTGAATTAAAGGATGTGAAGTTTACCCGCTAAAGTTTGCAACTGATCAAGAAATGATCACTAGACTCACTACATGGTCGTCCATTTTGGTCGTTGACAGTGCTGATACTGCTATGACTATCTAACTAAAGCCATGACAAACAACATCAATTGTAGTATGGCTAGTCTGGTCCCTTTGTCCCGCAGGGGGAGGTAGACTGATTATATGGCTGTAGTTATCACTATTGAAAGGCTGTCGGACGCTCCTAACTGCGACTCATAATTAAACGCCACTATTTTGAAACTACTACAAAGGGCCTATGAAGAAAACACTTGCATTTTGCATTGATTTGGAAACTTTGCACAAAATCAGTTAATGGTTAGCAAAAGCAACAAAAGAAAAATAGTTCCTATTTACAAGGTTTGCATTTGGGGCCAGCTGCTTTCATGGTATTCTCGGCCGAAAGACTTTGTTCTGGCTGGCCATGTTCCCTGTATCTCTGGTTAAAGCTTCGAATTTCCGTTGGTCAACATCAAGCAATCGCATTTGTACGAAATCCTATGGCGTTGCACTAGACTTATGAAGAGTCGTAGTTTTGCTGTTTGCCTGAACTGGCATACCATCCATTAATTTAACTTTATTTCTCATTTTATTTATATCCTAGTGGCAGCAGAAAAGTCCTCTTATCACAAAGAGAGGCGCTCCACAAAAGACAAGCTTGAAGAAAGTACGTTTTGACGAGGTAGACAGCAACACATCTTCGCCAGCTAAACCAAGCATTCAACAGGCTTCTTCAAATAACAACAATGAAATTAAAATTGACAATGGGTATATGATAATCCCTGGGGGATCGTCGGAAGAAATCATCAAGGAAAGACTGAAACAGAATCGGGAAGCATGGAAGAAATCCGCCATGTTGGATCTCGATTTGGAGGAAAAGGACTCAAAAGAGGCTGCAGACAAGCCAAATGGATTTCGTAGTTTCAAAGGTAGCAGGAATGTTCGTAAACGAGGATCTTTCAAGGAGAAAAACGAAAAATATAAATCAAGAACGAGGACTATAAACAGAGATAGTATAGGCCATATCTTGGATAAACTTAATCTAAAGAAAGCGTTGAATCATCAGTTGGGTGGATCCTCGCTTCCAAATCGACCAGGAGAACGAGGCACACGCCCGGACCTGATTCAAAGTGTATTGGATGCTGATAAACATGCAGGTAGAGAATTTACTAGGCGACCGAGTTTAGAGTTCTTTCAAGATTTGCGGTCACAATTGAACTCGGGTAAAAAGCAGTCACCTGCGAGGCCGCAGAGCACAAGCGGTATACCAACGACAATAATTCATACTGGGGCACTGAGAGCATCAAGAGAAGACCTTGCAAACAAAGAACCGAGCACGGATGCAAGTAAACGACTGTCTGATGCTGGAAGTATCGATAAAGAAGCTGAAAGCCGGGGGCGAAATCTACCTGGGGCTCGAGTTGAAATAGAGGTCAAGAGCGAAAAACGTCGGCCGTACAGCAGCTCTGATGTTCCGGTTACGGACCTGAACCATATCGAGTCCTTCAGAAGCGACAACACGACGAAGCCCGTAATAAATGGGGCTAACAGGCGAACAAAACAGAACGATACAATCAGAAGCACGAGTAATGGGACACCGCGATCAAAGCCACCGACACTACAACATGAACCACATCCACAGAGAAAGATAAAAATTCCGAAGGGATTCATTGGTATTTTACCGAAATATAGGCCACAGATAAAACGGCAAGATCTTGAAAAGGAGAATAGTAAACGAAAGAAAAACAGTGAAAGCGTAAAAAGTTCTACAATTTCGTCAAAAATTAAACGGAAGGGAAGTCCCGATGGACATTATGCAACAATCAGTAACCCAAATTTGCCACAAGACGTTGAGGAGCATTATCTGATCAGGACTTTACCGTTGCCTACACATGGAAGTCATGGAATACGTCACGATAAAGCCATATTGTTTTCAAGTAACATGTCTACCGAACCAACACAGGTAATAAGTCTATCGCGTTCAAGAAACTAGGCACGGTCAAATAGACCTTTTAGTTAGTCTGAAAAAGACTCTCAATGGAGCGATACTTTGCTACATTTTATAGAATTTTCGAATGTGCACAACAGTGATAGTAGCTCTAACGTCACACGATTGAGCCTCGAGTATAAACATGTATAAAAATAACACTCGATCCAGGCTCTTTTGCTGAACAGCTAAAAGATCTATTGGCACCAGTCATGCGTCTAAATATAGCTATTGTAATCGATTTATTGACTAATTGATTGATTGATTGATTGACTGATTGATTCATTAATTAATTAATTCATCTTATACCAGTTGATTGAAAAAAACAGTTTACGCGTTTGGCCGGCTATGGAATAACAAGTATAACATTGATTTTCAAAACTAAATTGTAAATCTATCAATCAAAGGCTAACTTAGATGAGAAAATTTTGTTTGGTAAAATCAGACATCTTTAAAGTACATATGTTATCAACATGATCTGTTCACGTGGTACAATCCCCTCTATTGTTCATTACAAAGCACAGGATCGAGGCTGAATATTCACTGCAATGAAAATTCGTGAAGCAGAAATGAAAGGTCACAAAAGAATGGAATTTCACTCCAAACTTCTTCGTTGTATTCACCAATAGACCTTTTAGCTATTCAGAAAAAGGGTCTGGATCGAGCGTTATTTTTATAAAGTTTTATAAACGAAATTCGATCGAGTGGCGTTAGAGCTTCTATAAATATTGTGCATATTCGAAAATTCTACAAAATGGAGCAAAGTATCGTTCGATTGAGACTCTTTTTCAGAATAGCTAAAGGGTCTATTGCTAACGTGACATAAGTCCTTTAAAACCTAAAAATTAGAAAAAAGCTTGCATGGAATATGTGTGGGAATCAAAAATTCCACATTCCATTTTGGTCCATGATTTATGTGACATTGAAGTTTACATTGTAAGTTGCAGAAACAGAATGTCAGTTTCAATAGCAGTAGACTATGGACCCATATGGAATGTGAAACCCTTGTTCCCAAAGAGCTCCTTACCAGCATTTTCTTAATTTAATTGTCTAAAAGATATGATGAGTGATTTTACTAAACAAAATTTTCTCAACTAAGTTAGCCTATGACTAATAGATTAACATTTCAGTTTTGAACCTTGGCCTCATACTTTTCATTTGACAGCCCGCCAACCGAATTAACTTTGTATGACTCACCAGGAATATTCAGGAAGGGTAACCCTTAAGCAAATACTGACTTTTAAGGGGCCTTCCACTCTCTATATTCGTGCATAAAATAAGCACAGCTAAATAAGGAAATCTCTCTCCCTCATCTACATGGCAGTCAAGTTAGCCATGTCTATTCTCTTTGAGTGCTATGAAATTTAGTTGTCATAGGTGGTAACAGGTAATGCGGTAATAGGAATTTCGAAGTGACATTAGAATAAAATTTATCATTTTGGAAGGCAATAAAAACGAGCTCTCTTTAAGTTACTGTGAGGTTAAAAACATTTACAGTTAAAACAAAGTTGAAATCTTTAATTGCTTCGACGAGAAATTAGCAAAATTTCGAGTCCCATTGAACGAATTCCAAAGAGTTGCCCCAAGTTTTTTAGACTGTCGCAAAATTAAGACCATTTATGTATTTAAAGAGACCTCATGCGTATTTCATCCGAACACCTTTCATGAGCCCAAATTGATCCGACAGCAACAAGCATGCAAGCACTCAAGGCAGACGTAAAACTTCAAGACAAGGAATTCCCAACATTTAGTTTCATGTCGGCATCTGACATTTCAACTGCCTTCTTTATTGCTTTCGGTACTGATGTAATGTTTTCGTCAACTTATCAAAGTTTCTATCACCTTAATTCTTTCCGCGCAGAATTCAAGGAAATGGTCATCTGTCAGGGAGAGTGTTGGATCATTTTTCTCTTCACTCAGAACAAAGAAACGAGATAAGGTAAGCCCCGATACAACTAAAATACCAATTACCACGAAAGGTAATTTGATCCTTGCTTAAAACAATTGCACAAAAGCAAAATTTTAGATCGGCAACGCTATCTCTACCGTGAGTCCACGACCTTCTAAAAAATTTGAGTGTGGTGAAGTGCACCCCAAACGCCTGAACTCTCTTGGAAAGCAGTCTAGCCTATTCAACGGACTGGAATCTAGGAGTCCTAGAACCAAGGTCCATGAGATTCTGCTACCCAGGCTAGCTGTAGTGATACTGAAGATGAGGACTTCTTCACCATTTGCCAAACTATCGAGCTTGCCTATAGGGATGAGCAGGAGTTAAAAGAGAGCTCTGTGCAAAAACTTTTCATCCATTACTATCAAAGAATCGCATGTGAATCGTGAGTCACAGTCAAACGGGTCTACAGATGCTATAATTAGGCAACGAAAATGGGCCTAAGTACACACTCCATGGATCAATTCATCCAGAATTTAGAAGTTTCTAAGGAGTCTGGCACCCAGAGGAAACAATCCACAATCAAACTTCAACAATCTAACTTGTTTGCCCAACGCAACGATTCTTGCATGCCAGTTGGGAACTGCCCTTCCATCATCGGCTTTGGTCTGGGTCCATCCCTGCATATACTCGTTGTCAATTTTGGGATTGGCAAACTATTGACTGATTGATTGATTGATTGATTGATTGATTGATTGATTGATTGATTGATCAGCCGATTGACTTATCAACTTTTCTTTTCAGATTTACCAAGTCCAAAGCATGCAAGATCTCATGATATCAGACGAATCCTTCGCAATGCGACGAGACAGCGGCAAATTTAACATCATAAAATCATTACAACTCAAAACGAAAAAACGCAAATCATTATCTTTAGAACATATGCCTTACTTCGCCTCGACTGGTGAACAGATAAAAGTCACAAACGGGACACACAGCAAAGGAACTGTCAAAACATTATCCGCTTTACAACCCGGTTACACAGAACCGGATATCTACAAACTGACAACAATGGCACTAGATCAAACTTTGAAAGGTCATTCTGTGGATGATTTGGAAGGGCGGCCAACGAATTCGAAACCGACTCCGAAACCGGAAGAGGCGCTAGATTTTGTCGTAGCTAATAAAAATACGACCGGATTTGAACTCGAGTCGCTGCAAGTTAATGAGAAGCTGGACGGAATGGAAACCGGAAAGGCATTGATGTGGTAGCAGGATATAATTTGACATAAAACTGAAACCGGATGGAAAAGTACTGACTTTCCGTCGATTTAAAGCTTTGCAGCTAAAGATCCATTATGTTGTTACGAAACTGGAAAATTATAAAACCTCAACAGCGTGGGTCAGCAGACATAGAGCATAACGAAACTGGAAAGAAAGTGCACAGTTTGCACAGTCGCAATTTGCACAGTTAAAACGGATCAGAAAACCAAAAAGCATTGATGGGGGAATGTAAATGAAAAATGTTTACTATAAATATTTATTCTAACTTACAAACAAGTAAACATAGCCTGATTAAACAATGAGCATAAGGAAAACGTCACAATACGCTTGGATCCAAAAGTAAGAGTACTGGAAGGCGCGCCTCGTGAAAGGCCCAAAAGCTAAAATCGTTCCAGGAAGGCAGAAATCATAAAGCATGTATGTGAGACATCACCTCAAATAATAACTTTAGCTCTCAGTTGCGCCTTGAATTCATGGTTCGTCTTCAGCTAACGTATACAGCATTTCAAGTGGCTTGTTTTGATTCCAGTACTGAAAGAAGGGAAAATAGTAATTTGATAATGTCCATTTTGGAGGTCTTTTAAAGGGAGTACAAAGACCAGTAGCCTTTGCAATTGTTGGTATTTGCTTTTGTAAATTTCGTACAGTCAGTTATTAGGGACCTTTAGCAGCCACGACGGCAACGCCAGCCAGAACGTCATTTTGTATGATACAAACTGAGTATAGTTTCCCACGTCACCTTCACATGTTCTAAAACAAGACGAGACAAAATCTCCTTCTTCATCTAAATACTTCGGAACGCTCTGTTTCCTTGATAATTAACATTTAAAATGACCGAGTTTCGCTTTGAAGATCCAGATCTGAAGAACAGCACTTTAGAAATAGGATTTCCAAGTTGTGCAATTGAAAAGGACAATTTCACAGACTCTCAAGGGAAGCAAATTCGAACGGAAAACAAAGAGTCTTTTCAAGCCGAAGTTCGGAAACAAAGGGCACATTTGCATTGTCGTTGCAGTTGCCGTCCTAATTGCTAAAGGTCCCTATTCTGGAAGCTGTGGAGAACCAAGTCATCAAATTCACGCAAAGCATGCTGGTCTTTGCACTCCCCTTAACGTCTGCTTCAATTTAGATTTCAAGTCAAAATCTTTTCACAAGTAAAAGCAACTAAAGTGTTTTGCACAAGTAGCTTTGGAATATCGCAAATGTGATCCAAGATCTAATTTGAGATAGACAGCTTTTGTGCTGCACAAAATTAAAGGTCTGTAGTCCGTTTGACAAGCACCTTACAGAGCAAAATCAAGTATCGAATCATTAGCGATAGGACACCCAGTGTGTCGCAGACTTTATATCAGTAATGAGCCACCTTGACTTACCGTTTTTTGTTTGTTGAACTTATTTTTACTTGTTTTACAGCCACTTTGCACTGTTTTGTAATTTTGAAATTTTCAACAGTGAGCCACCTTAAGTGCAGATCCATCTTAATTGTAAAGCTCCATGGGGAAACCCTATTGGTTGATCATGGATTGCTAGCACTACAATTCTGTTCATATGGTGATGTTAAACATGTACTGATGACAGCTGATACATTTGGATCACATGTTATCATAGAATATAAGAATTTTGATGAAGCATCCATGTAACGGAAAGTAGGTTTATATTTTGAGATGGTATCGAACGCTTTTTTCAGGGATGGAAAAAATAGCGGATCACAGCGCCAATGGCCAAAGAAATTGTTCAGGTCTCAAGAAAGCATGACAAGAAGATAGGAAAGGGGATAAAGACAGAAAGTGAAAAAATCGAAAACCAATCTTACGTCAAAACCTGAAAGGCTGTCTTCATTGACAGCCGTTATTAAATAAATCTAGGCTGTTAACAGACCAAGGAATTTGATAAAAAAGAAGTTATCTGTAAGTCTGGAAGCGGTCAACTAAAATATCAAGCAAAATTGTCTAAAAAGTACCATTTACAATTTTTGATTAAAGATTGATAATCAATGTTTAAAGTTCTCTATTCTCTGCAATCCACTACATACAAGGGCAATCTGACGATATTTAAGTGGCCTAAGCATATGCAAGTGGCCTAAGCAGTTGGTCGTCCTAAGGTTTGTTAATTCGGGTATCACAATAACCAAGATGGCTAAAGTTTTGATTACCCTGATTAGTTGAGCAAGTTGATGGCGTTTTCGCTGCTTTTTATTCTTCTCTATTCTCCTGGATACGAAACACTTTAAAACCACTGCTGGAGAAGCTGCAACCGCCATTTCTCGTCTCACTCTAACATGTGACAGCCTTCTCCTCTTGCTCTGTTCTCGCAGCTTCTCCAGCAGTGGTTCTTAAGCGTTTCGTATCGAGGAGAACAGAGAAGAGGAAGCAGAGAAAACACCATCAACTTGCTCGGCTAATCAGGGTAATCAACACTTAAGCCATCCTGTTTATTGTGATACCCGAATTAACAAAATTTAGGACGACCAACTGCTTAGGCCACTTGCATATGCTTAAGCCACTTAAATATCGCCCGAGTGCCCTTGCTACATATTGTTGCCTGTCAAAAACGGAGACTGTTTTGAAGCAATTCTTGCAGAAGCTTTTTTCACCACTTGTTTTGGTCCCAGAAATTAAGATATTTTTTCCACCCCTGGCTGTCTCTCGTGTTTTTGAACCGTTGTCGCGTTATTAACACATGTTTAATATCATCATATCATCACATGTTTATTAAGAATTATAGTGCTAGCAATTCACGATCCACGGTATCGTTGTCACTTCAAATATCTTTGGTCCGTTTTTTAGTTTTTCTATAGTTAAGAATGCTATATTTGTTGTTTGTTTTACATTATTTGTTGTTTATTTTACATTATTTGTTAAAGTAGTTGGTAACTCAAACTATATTGCTTAAATTGTATTAGGAAATTTTGAGTTAATGAAAATCTGAAATATACAAATATTGCTGACACCTGAATCTATTGTGTGATAACTAAAATGTCTGTCAGTAAGTGTCCAAACAAACAGTCTTACAGCAAAAGACTTTAAATGTTCCGAAGATCACGAGCATTATGTTCATCGAAGAAAAGAAACCTACAGTTAAGCCCAAAATCATTTCCCCACCCTCCACTCCACACTTTTCAACAAGAATGGGGATTATCATTTTAACACCTAAATAATTATAATTGTTAGATTGTGTAGTTGTCGGTACATAGGTATCATATTCTTGTAGTAGATTTGACTGTAACACATCTGTTCTTGTTGATGAGTATTCAAACTATGCCCAATAATGCCTCTTTCCTAGACTCCTCTGATTTAGTCACTTAACCAAATGTTTCAATGACTCTTTTCCGCTAAGACCATTACCGAAAAAGCACCTTAAAGACAAACCTTGGGTAGGTAAAGGACTTCGAAAATGCATTCATAAGAAAAATAGGCTTTATAAGCTCTCACTCGCTCGAAAAGATCAAGCATCTATCGACAATTACAACCCATGCCAACAGAGCAGAAACTGCGTAAAATGACGTCATGTACATTAGTTTAATTTAGTTGGTATTTATTAGTTTGTACGTTTTGCACAAGCTAGATTGTTATCCAACTGTAAATGAAGTGATTATTATTATTATTGTCCATACCGTAAATCTCAGACAGTCTTCACATCCAACTTCTCCATGTATCTTTCAAACTTGTCTGAAATGACTCCCAATGCTCCAATTACTACGGGTATCACCGTAACTTTATTCATTTGCCATACATTATTATTATTACCATTATTATTATTATTATTATTATTATTATTATTATTATTATCATTATTGTTATTATTATTATTATTATTATTATTATTATTATTATTATCATTATTATCATTATTATTATTATCATCGACATTCTGAGTTTCGTTTGTTTGCTTTGTTTGTTTCCAATTTGCTTTGAGTTGGCTTGTCAGGATTTCTAGCTACTCAAAGCTAATTTAGGCCCACTGTGCATGTCGAATAAAGGCATGGGACCCCTAGTTTAACGTCCGTTCCGAGGGACGACGAGGTGAGCTGTGAGGTCAGGCCTCCGAGGTCACCCATCCAGAGTTCTACCTCACTCGAGGGAGCTTACCTTCAGTCACCTGACGAGGACTGTATTATCCACTCGGCCACTCACCTAGTATTAGCCACTCGGCCACTCACCCCGTGATATAAGTAAGTGCTTCGGTAGATAGGATAGATATTTTTGAAATGATAAATCAAGAGCTTGAGCCCCCGGGAACTAAATATCAAGCGTTGCCGAATTTTGGGGTCTGTTGCAGGGAGCTAAGGGGGCTCAGCGCTATGATTTTTCGCGCATGCGTGCGCAGTTTCTGCACTGTCACCCATGGCATATTTGGAATTTTTGAATCGTTATATTTGCGGACCAATTCATGAGAAATTTCATTTCGGCAAATGTTGCTTGTTGTGCTTATTTTCAGCTGTTTATCGCATTCTCACGAGCTTTGAGCCACAGTAAAACTTGCCCTCAAATAGAGCCACGCAATATACTCAGAATTTGGCATATATAGAAATAATTTCCGGCTTAACTGCACATTCAAATCCGTTGACTATTAAAAAGATCTTACCTTTTCGTTGACTTGGTCTAATGTCATAATTCCTTGAAGAAGCTATTGTTGAGAAAGGAGGGAGTTGGGAGTTAGATGTAACATTAAAAAATTCCTGACTTTACTTGTAAATAACAAATACATATGGGACCTATATACCGTCTTGTCACATCACTGAAGCTTCAAAAGCGAGGCAATACAGAATTCCGCCACTCCAATTGGTTAATCGCACATTCCTCGCGGGTTTCACGTAGCCTTGTATTATATGATACAAGGGCGCGTTTTGTTGCCACAGCCACTGCTTCAGGACTGCGAGATTCACAACAAACTCAAATGACATGACAGTAAGAAAATGTGTTTGACCAAGTGATACGAGTCAAAATTAAAAGCTATCAGGTAATAAAACTCATACTAACCGGTTCTGTCGTTGTACAGGAAAATATAAAGCTCTCGGTCTTAATGCACAAACCTCGATAGCTCAGTTTGTACTTTTGAGACTTCGGGCTTTTATATTTCCTGTGCAACACAAAATCTTAAAATCACAATACAAGAAAGCTTTTTAATCTTCGTATGACACGAAATGGTTGAACGTTCCCTATCTCAGTTCTCCCTTACAAGGTCTACGAAAAACCCTTATTTCTAAATCTGGGTTCTACATGACTATTGAAAAGTCATCCTTTCTCAGAGAAACTATGGTAGCGCCTGTCAGATAGAAATTTATATTGTATACACCCAAGGGGTCTGTACCCAACCTCTAACGTTGCTTTCCTGAATGGCTCGCCAAAATGAAGCTTTAAGTGAAATCATAAGAAAATTCGTTATTTACCTGTTTATCACCAGATGGTAGAGCAACAAGAATGTTAAAATGTTTCAGTTCAGGACAGTTCGCATCTAATGATTGATTTACGGGGTTTTCTTCGTTTTGTTCTGCAAAGGAAAAGCTTAACTGAGTGAATAAACAAGGACAGATTTTGCAATACAATAGCAACAGTTGCTTTTAATGACACCTCAATTCAAAGCGATTAGTGAATGCAGACAAAGGAAATTCTCTCAACCGGTAAATCAAAGCAAACACGCTTGCACAAGTTGCCCCAAAACCAGTATGGCAAATTCTCGCCTTGTATGAGCGACGAATGGCTTTTAAGAGCAGCTATGTGCTCATAACGAAAGAAGAAGGGTAAGTCTAAGCTCTGCCTCGCGGATTTCGTTTATCTGATTCAGGAGCTGTGTGGTAATTGTCTCATTTAACCCCTAAATATCTGAGAATTACAATGCGTACTGCTCGGCCAGTAGTTTGCAGTTGTTAACCCTTTAAAATGAAGAAAAGGTAAATGCAACGCTGGAATCCTTTCTCTAAAATTTAATTAACGTTGAAATTGCCCGAGAGTCACTTATTTTGCCTTTCCTCTGACATAAAAAGCAACCACTTGTCAGATTGACTTAAACAAAGTCAAGAACCCTAAGTCGAAGTCCTACCTATGCAACCGCATACAAACAGAGACAATTTAAGCTACAGCTCCTCCACAGAGGCCACAAAAACGAGGTAAAATTTGTGGGATACTCTGTATGCAATACCGTAGAAGGGCATAGCTTTCTTCTTTTTGTGGAAATATTGAATTTTTGACAGAAAATTTAAAAACATATAACGAATTGCACCTGTAACTCTCTTTTATCCCTTTTCCAATGTAAAATCAGAAAAATTTCTAAAAAGAGAACTTGTTAGTAAGCCTGCCATGTTTCTAAGTACCTTCTTTTTGCTTTTCGAGCGCTAGTCGCATTGCCAGATATCTTGATAAGTGATCAACTGCAAAGAAAATTGAAAACTTTCTCAGTATGATAAAATGTCAGCTAAATATATTCTTGATGAGTGTCTTGTGCTTGGGATAACAACAAAGAAAGCGAGGAAGATTTTAAACATTGCCCAACATCCGTAATTTCATGATTTTACATTAAGTTTCGATTTGTACACAATCACAAGATTATAGTCCTTAGTCTTTCTCCATCATCTGAGATTTGCGATAACGCAAAATTAGTCGTAAAATACAAGAACTGATATTCTTCGCGGGCATTTTCACAAGGTTTCTAATTTGGCATAGACCTTAATTTCTGGTGGATAATCGACCTGGGATATCTCTGGGATAGTTAGAAGAAATATCGAGATAAATAAGCTTAAAGCTAAGTGCCATGTACCATTTAGTAGGTTGGTTCAAGGCAAGGGAGCTTTAGAAGCTCAAACTTTCGATAAGTGCAAGCCGCAGGAAGATCAATATATTCAAATAAATTTCAAATTTGATTCTTTTAAGGAAGGTTGCCCTTCAACACATTAATCGCTATATAATATACAAAGGAAAAAGCTATTGATTAAAATCAAACTATGAAACCTTATTTAAGGTATCTAAAACTTATGTACAATAATGTTCAAAATTTACAACAAAATCAAAAGGAAAAAAGTGTCTGTTTCTAAATAGCTTTCTTGAAACTATACAGAGAGGCTGCTTGGTTTGACTAGGCTGACAGGCTATTCCATAGTTTAAAGCACCTCTACAAAATCTAGGAGAAAAATTCAACATTGATTGAACTTTCAACATTTTGGTGATTTTGCAAACGCTGCAACTTCTTTTGACTCACATGTTAGATTAATTCATATTATGTCACTTTTATGTTACCTGTAGCATTTGAAGTTGTTTTTAAGTATCTCGCTTGGTTATCAGGTGCTTCAGTATCATCATCTGCTTGTAAAGGTCGAAATACCAATTCAATTTCCTGAAATAAGATGTCACTAAACAGATCAGTTTTATTTACACTTTATCTAAAAAGCCTTTGAAAGTCGAAACCAAATCATGAAAGTACTAAATATCAATTTTCAACCAAAATTTGCCTCTTTCCTGGTCCAAATGAATATGATATGGAAGGACTTAAACATGAATAAAATGATAATCTTCGTTTATCAATTTAATCATGATAATAAAATGATAATCTTGGTTTTTCTATTTCTGGTGAAACTACGGTTCCGTGCCAATACTTCAAAATCAATAAAGTAATGTCTTATCTTGCAAGTTATGGCAACTTTTCAAAGACAGAACACCTGGTACATAAATAGAATGAATAATGTGCTTACCTCGGGTCCTTCAAAGGAGTCCACTCTGCTTTCCGATGTGCCTGTGAGGAGAAACAAAAGATTATAGGAATTCATCCAGTTTGTACAGAAATGAATAGCTACCGTAAAGATAAAAGCAATGGGTATGCTGAAACGAGCATCAAAACATCGATGATGACTGTAAATAGATCTTTTTACTTGCAAGAAAAGAGGTATGGATCGAGAGTCCAAATATAGTAAAGTTTGAGAAGGAAAACGAATTAAAGACCCCTGTTCTCAGTAAAAATACGTCATTTCATGCAGCTTCTGCTCTGTCGATTTTCCTGAAAATTATCGCATGAAGTAACCTTCAAATTTTGCTTGAATTATTTCTCTGAAAAAATTGAAGAACTGAAATATCCCAACAGTAAAATACAGCAAATTTGCTGAAATTTCCTTCAAGCCACTCAGTTCAAAGCAATAGGTCATAGAATTTTACACCAGCATCTTTAAAGATTTTTTAAATATCCAATAAGCAGTTGAATAACATATTACTAACTACACAACTTACAAAATAACTCTACTACTTATAAAATTACTCTACTACACTACCAAAAAGATACCACAAGGAGCACAAGGCAGTGTCTACCCTGCAGCCATTTAACATAAAGTTAAAACAACAAGTAAATATGAAGCGAAAAAAGAAAAGTAAACCAAACAATACACGAAATCACTTTACAATAAATATACTAAATCGCCGCACAGGCTGCCGCAGCTAAGTTTTTGTAGCATGGTTTTATTCACGACGTTGTGTTGCATATATGCATCTTAAAACTGTTTGAAGGATTCCTGAATTAGAATCAATGGACAACTTTTCATCACCATAGAGCATCAATGAAACAAAGCAATTCAAAGATTTGGCAAACCATACGGTTGCAACGTTGAATTTATACTATCAAGAAGATCTCTCCTGTCGTATACATCGTAAGAATGGAAATCTGGAACCTGCAAACATCATAATTCAGGAGAAAGTGCTCGTTATCTTCTTACTGGTGCTACAAGCACCAGATAGTGTCCACACATTCAAAATTATGCTTGTGTTCATGTAAGGTACTGAAATTGAAGCGAAGCTTAGTGTGTGTTCTATTACCTGACAGCTTCTACCCATATCATGTAGTCAAACGCATCTCATTACTGTCATGTCGTTTGAGTTTACTGTAAATGTCACAGGTCTCACAGGCCTAAGACAGTCTTTTTGTGGCGACAAAAACGCCTCCTCTTATCGCATTATACAAGGCTACGGTGCAGGCATTTGCTAATCCACGGCACTACAGCACTACGGCGCTACGGATGGAAATCTGCAAACAAACCTCTATAGTTGATCTTTGAGCTGAATGACTGAAAAATCATCAAAACATCTTCAAATTCCCTTAAAGTCAAATTATAATCACATACCTCCTTCTGCTTCGGGCTGCTCTGGAAGGACTTTCCGCTTTTTACCAGTCGCTACTACTTTTGGTGTAGGCATCACTGGAACAATACCTTCACCTTCTTCTGTTTGTTCCATACCTAAGAAAGAAAAAGGTCCATCAGTGGTCAATCATTTGTTATTCAGGAGCATCAAAAGGGCTACTTCTGCTATCCTCGCACTTGGCACTGAAAAGTACCACTTCACCTCACCGTAACCAACTCTCAATAAAGGGTTTTCATATTTTTATGAATATTGCTTGTCATTAGGTTTTCTCTGCATTCATTTTCTGACAAAACAGCCACTCTACAAATGGATTGCTGTCAAACATTGATTCCTAAATGTCTATTTTGAAAAAAAATGAGAAAAAGAGCTTCTCACAACATCGTGGTAAAATTTAGTTAAATAAAAACTTACTTAGCTCTTCCATTGTTCTTTTCTGTTGCTACATAAGGAGGAAAGAGATTGATGAACGCTTGTAACAAAGCAGACAAAGGGTTTTGTACTGATACCAATACCCTACAGACAAGATTTACCCTGCATAAATGTTACTCTTATTGTCTGTTTGTGAAACATTTTCTGATGATTATTGTCTGTTCCTATCTGCATGGCTTGCAGAGACCATCTCTTGTTTCACATTTGTTTTTGCCACTTTCATGAGCCATGAACATGGTAACAACCAAGGCCAATCAGGGGTGGCCCATGCAAACAATGCTGGTTGAAACAGACCCTCTAAGACAATTGAAAAATGATTAATGGTGCATGGTTTCAGAATGTTACTAGACTGACAGAGCAGAAGCCTCTTAGCAAATGGTTCTGTCTATTTTGCATAAATCTACATTGTCCATCCTTGACAAAATCTGTACATTTTACATCCAGGCACTGAACCTCAACAGAAACTAAATATATAAAAATGCAACTCGCAGAAATTTTCAACATTACAGCTGTTGGTAATCTACACATAATTTACAAAGTAACTTTTACAATTTAAAGTAAAAGTTCACAAAGTAATATCACAAACAGATCGGAAAATTTTAGGATAAATTCTTACTTGTCTCAGCATTCTTTGTAACCTATTTTGAGCTTGCAGTTTGAGACCTTCTTCAATACTTGATGTCAAGGCTTGTTGATTGTGATGGCTGTTCAGTTTCTGAAGTACCCTTTCCTATGAGAATGACACTATATAAATATCTAATACACTTACATTTACAATGATACTTATGATAAGACTTCAAAAGAATATATATATGAAACATTAAAAGACATACTTCACTTGTGCAGGAAAATGCAATGCTTTCATAGCAATATATTGCTGAAAGAACAGCATTTTATTCCATCATTTGAAAATTCTACTGCAGTACAGGTGCTGGTGATATTAATACTGTTTGGTTCCTTTGTGAAACAGTTTTCTGGTGATCGATTGAGAAGGTGCAAAGGTGCTCTCTTTGCCTCATCGTACAACACATCCCTGACCACATCCTGGTGCTCTTAGCATCAAGGCTATGAAACTAACAAAAAATCTAAACAACATTACTGGAAATTTCTATGATTTACGGCCAAATAATAAAGTTTTGTTGCTCAAATCTAACACACAACGTCAAACTTTGAATATGATTGCCTTCAATTTAAATCAAGTAAGTTTTTAATAAAACGTTAATTCATACAGTAATTCTACCTGATGTGCTTCATATTCTTCTCTATTTGGATATATCTAGAAAGAGAAACAGGCAACAAATGCTAATAAAAGAAATTCCAGTGGAAGAGTCAGGGTTGTGAAGTACTAACATCTCAACCCATACTCTGACACATGTTGTATCACAGGGGCATCAGTTTAAATATTCGTAATTATCATTTAGTATTTCTCGATATTGATATTTTTAATATTTTCACTATTTTCTCGATACTGTTGTCTTTTTGCTTCTGAAGAGCCGCGAATACTTTGACCAATGCGAAGGAGAGCAGACTCCTCCGCTTTTCTCTCCCTCATTTCCTTCGCATTTTCTGCTCTCCTTCGCATTGGTCAAAGTATTCGCGGCTCTTCAGAAGCAAAAAAGACAACAGTATCGAGAAATAGTGAAAATATTAAGAATAACTATGTCGAGAAATACTAAATAATAATTACGAATATTTAAACTGATGCCCCTGTGGTTGTATCTGATGCAGGCCTCTATGCCCTTTCCTTGCATTACCACATTATTTTTTTCCCAAAAAGCGTTGAGAATTTGTGATATGCCTTTGTAACAATTTGTAGCAAGATTTTAGATATAAATTCATGAGTTTCCTGGAGAAGAAGGAAACCATTCTTGCTTGCTTTAAAAGAATTATGATTGAGGCAAAGTATCCTAATCTTTATGCCCGTCAAGAACATATGTATAATTTTGCCATAGAATTAAATTACAATATAAATTGATAAAAGGAAAGTGGTCTAATTACAGGAATAAGATATTTACAAGCAAAAGGTTAAAAATGAACTTTAAAAACAAACCATGTTAAAAATGGCAGGGATAGCATTAAAAAGGTCAAGATGACCTTGTTTCCATAATGGTCCCTCCGGAGGTGTTGTAAAATAAAAACAAATTTGTTGCGGAAAAAGGATCTCTTAAAAAAATAATTATTATTCCATTTTCAGGGGCTATCATCTTGACTTTGGAGATCATTGGAGAATTTATCTTTGATCTTGTGTTTGAAACTGTCGATGTTCTTGCAGATTTTAGTTCTGATGGTAGATTGTTCCACATTTTGGGTCCGAGATATGAGAGACAATTTTGCCCTATGTTACTCTTTTGGAAAGGTTGATTCAAAAGAGTAACATAGGGCAAAATTGTCTCTCATATCTCTGACCCAAAATAAGGAAACAAGCTAGAAATACTTCTTGTCTGTTGTGAAGAGCTCTCAACAATTCTTGTTGTAGGTATAGAGTCCTAAATTGTTAAGGAGCTTCTATCAGTCTCATGGGTTCTTAAGAAGTCACAAGAATCAAAAAGGGACTCTGTCACCAAATTTTATTGAAACGGTGACCTTGCATTGTTTGACAGGCAATATCACACAGACTTTCACCTTTTTCAATATGAAGGCATCCCTTTCAAGCTAAATCTTTGAACTACACAGAGGACAAAACAAACATCCATACGAGTCGTTCAAGGCCTCCAACGAAACCAGAAAAGTGGAGGGGCCAAAATTTGGTATGAAAATATGCCATAGCCCAATATGATAAGCTGCCCTCCCAGGGACAGATCCAGAGGGAAAAGTGACTGAGGTGTGCAAGCGTGAAGCGTGGGTAAAGTCCTGATTTAAGGATCCTAACGTAGGGGTCTGGAGGTTGCAGCCCTCAAAAGAATTTTTAGACTACGCCTTTCACCTCATTGAAAAATCCCCATTTTGAATTAAAGCTGGCAGAATTGAGAAGTAAATATTTGTAAGATACCCTACCAAGAAAGTGTATAGTTTTAGAAAGTAGCATTTTCTTTGGCTGGCAAGCAGCACCTGCCTTACTTGCCTACTAGATTTGTGCCCAAGAGATACGAGTTCTTTGCATTCTGCATTGACTATCTGCTTCCTGGAGCAGTTTCTATAGCTTTAGATTTCTTATATATTCATAGTGATTTAAAAGATGTAACATTGATGTTACTGAAAATTGTCTGTAATTGTGTACAATAGTGAAGTTGTGACGTTGTTAGTTTACGACATGAAATTTCCCTTATCAACAGAACAGGGATTGAATGGAATGGTTGCTAAGTAATTTGCTTGAATTCAAATGAGCATAGGGTTTTAAACAGAATTAAAACGATTATCAACAAATTTCGGAATTGCATTTTTTTTGCAAAAAAGTGTAGGGGCCATGGCCCCCTGGCCCCCCTGTCATCGGAGGCCCTGCCATATTCTGTATGAATGCCAGCATACAAGTGGATTTTCCATGTTTACTGCTTGGTGGCTTGGTTGGAGCTACCAAACAACTGCAAAAACTTTGGACAAAGGCCTGAAACAATGGTCTTGAAAGATTTGTTCACAATTTTGTGATGCAGCTCCTTTTATGTGTGAATAATGTGTACCATAATTACACAACACAAACACTTCACATTTTCAACAAACCTTATCAATTAGAGCATCAAAGTTTGGATCTGGTCGCAATGATCTTTTGGATATCAATTTCTTTCTGCATGTTGGACATTCTTTGTTTCTAGAAGAAAGATTTTGAACTTAACAGCAACTTTCAAGATTCACAAATTATGCAAAATTGCAGAACTTTTGGTAGTAATTTTCCTGTAATTCAACTTAATCTTCAATTTCCGATTAAAAACGGGGTGTCCCAACCCATTCATGTGGTGGCTATGGAGGAGGAATATATTCTTTTGTCCCTTTCTTTATACTGTCGCAAAGGATAGGCTTTAAATTAGAGTTTGAGACCCTTTCTCAGCCAGCCAAGGAAGTGGTTGCTGATTTATGGAACGCTACAGTTGAAAAAGTGATTGCTTCAAAAACAGCAATTCTGTTGTTCTCCAGCAATGTAAAAATTGTGTCAGCTTTGAACTAAATGGTTCTTGCATCTTCTTCAAATCTTTCTACATCTATAAAAGGGTTCATTGTATTGCCTTATGGGCAAATGAAATAATTCACCTTTTTCAAAATGTGGAAAGAATTCAAGCACATTGCTGGGATCCTTCATCTCAGAATTTTCTTCATTTTGACATTGCTTTAGAACCATAGAAGTGCTGTTTTAAAGGAATCACTTTGGTGTTCCATAGATCAGCAGCCACATGTCAGATTGGCTCATGATCCAAAACTCAATGTTGAAGCCTAATCTATGCAACGGTGTACACAACAGGAAAATGAAGCTATTGCTACTCAACAACAACCACACAAAACAAGAAACAATTTTTGGGGTAGCCTTAGACAGATGACGATGAGTCTCTTGTTGCCCTGCGCTCTTTGACTTGATGATGATGCTTCAGGCAATAGAGATTCATAGTATTACTCTGAAAAACTTGGCCCTATTTAGGCCCAAACTTCGCAATTCCTCCAGTACCAATCAGATTGCAAGATTTGGCAAAGAACAATGATGTCAAATTCTCAATTCGAATGATACAGTTGACTAGATTTTGAACAAAGTGGTTATGGCAGGTGGCTGAAGTTTTCTCTGGTTTGTTTTGGTCTTGAAAACATGGAAAAGGTAGCGTTGAAAGGCTTATTTTTCACTTTACCAAGGTAAAGTGAACTTCCTTCTTCAGATTCAATCCTGATTCGATCGATTGAGTCATGATCGAATGCAGGAGATAGGGCCGGATTTTTCACTGTTTCATTATGAGTCCCTCTTGAGCTAGGTTTACCACAAGGATACAAGGGACTCATCGTCATAAGTCTAGGGTAGCCTGTAGATCAGATTTAAATGCAAAAAACAACAATGTTCAAATAAAATGCAAGTTGGAACCTAAAGTTTAGAAAGAAAAATTTCCTCGTCCTTCAAAAACACTATCAAGCTATAACAACTTACCCACTTCTCAAAGCTGTTATGATACATTCTTGACAAAATCTGTGCAGACACTACAATGAAAACAAGATTTTTTAACTAATTACCATCAAGTTGCACAATACAATATAAAAACAAGTTAAAATTTAGAAGTTCAAGGGAATATTAGCATGTAAAAGTGTTGATGCTGATCAGTTAAACTCTAATTTGTTGCAACATGTCATTCAGGCTATTATCTTGGCAATGCTATTCTTATCAAAGGATTATTTCTGCCTCTGTTTCTTTTAACTGGCAAATCCTTGACACAATGTATAAAAACATAGCTTTGCAAGAATGATATTTTGAAAACTTTGCAAAAAAAAAATGAATCTGAAATATTCCTACACAAATAACTCCAAAATAGCATTTTACCACTTTTATTTCATTACCCTTTCACCGTACATTTTACACCCAAGAAAAAGGTTCTAACTTGGTCCTATGCAGATACAGCAAAGTCCTTCACTGTAAAGCACCCATTCTTCTGGTTTACATCAAAACTAAACAGTATAAAGCCTGCAGGGTGGGTAGACTGGGGTAAATGGGCAATCTTGATCATTGGAGAACAGTGTATCAGGAATACATGCTGCAACTCAACATCCACTATGTCAAGGAAGGTTCAAAAGTCAAAGTGAGAGGCCACCTGTCAATGAAGATTTCAGCAAAGTTTATCCACATTTTGAGCCTATCCATTTTATCCAAAGCTTACCCATTCTATCCCAGTAGACACTGTTGTCTTACCTCTTTAGTTGTCATTGTATTTTTCAGCATATCAAGGCAGATAGGGCACATGAGTTCACTATGCAGACTTCTAGGTGATATTGCAATTTCTGTGTCATCTGTTATGGCTTCATGAGGCTTTCTGTGCTGCTCGTACAGGCTCAGTTCTATGAAATGAAATAACAATTTGACAATTTGATAAAAAACTTAATAAGAATTACGACTAGAAATTTTACATATGGAGGTTGGATGACAAAAATACTAAGGTTTAACACACTGAGGCCTTTTGGACTTCTAGTGTCCTCATCAGAGTGTGACTTTGAATGACTCCAGAATCAAAATCACTCTGATGAGGACACTAGTCCAAAAGGCCTCAGTGTGTTAAACCTTAGTACTTTTGTCATCCAACCGCCTCATATAAATTGACAATGTGATAAATGGATCCTGGAATTTCACAAAAAAAGTTTGCAAGCCAGCATGAAAAGATTTATTTCTAAATATGATTCTCACAGTTCACCTTAACAAAGCCTATGCCAGACTGTGAAATAAATTACTGTACATGCAGACAATGTTTTCTAATGACAAATGTGTGTACAAATGACTTTTAAAACTATGCAGCTATCATCTAAAAATCTACAAAATACATTACATTCCTTGGCAAATTTAACTCGCCCAAAGAAAAGTAAAGTTGTTGCTACTGCAGAGCCCACATTCCATTTTGTAAGTACAAACATCCTGGGGTACTTCATAACTCAGCACCCCTTTAAACATTTGTTTTCAGAAATTCTCTCCATATGTAATGCAGAGTGTATCATTTGATTTAGTAGCCACTTAGTGGAGATTTGAACTGCACACAAAATCCGGGCTGTAAGCCCTCTTTGTGTGGGGAATTTGTGAGAGATTCTTGTTCTTAACTATAGGCTGCTTTTTTCACAGAGATTGCTGAGAACACATTCCCCATGGTAAACAAGGTAAACTTTTCAGTCTGGAATAGGACTTTTTCAGGCAAGAAATAGCAATAAGCAGTCTGTTACCCTGTATGGAAAGAAATTCTTCTGTGCCAGACATGTCCAGCAGTATACAGAGCTCTTTAGTCCACGGTTTTCAACCTGAGCTAAGCAGTTGGTAATAAGCAAAGGATCTATTGTTTTCCAGTGTGAAAAGTTTGTTTTTCTTACGCCAAAGGTTTATGTCACACCAATTGTCTAAAGGAGATAAATCTATCGTTTTTTCATTGTTCTTGATTTGGGCCCATGCCAAAGATATTTGGCTTAACATACATGTTTTCCAGCGCGAATTGTTTTAATCTACAGTTCTCAACCGTGAATTTTCTGTGCAATCTTATATGTCCATATATGTCTTACAAGGCCATATATGTCCTTGCTTGCATGTGCAAGATACAAACTGTCCAGTCTGGGGTCTGGACTGGCATATCCATTGCAAACAAACTTTTTGTCTCACATGATTGCCAATTAAAATTGAGAGAAAGGTTTGGTGTAGAGAAAAACCCTGAGGTCAGTCACATACATCACATTTAAAATTTAGGCCCAAAAAGGGATCATACTCTAATTCCAGATTGGAAAGTTTGCAGAATGCGCGGGGGATCTCTCCTGCATCCAAATTTCTTGCACGGCTGTATTTGTGTCGCTAAACAATAGTTCTATTGTTTCCTTTTGTTGTTTAACGAAAATTTCGCGGCTGGAACCGCGGCTGAAATTTAAAGTGCGCGGCAGATAAATCGGCCGCGCAAGGCAAACTTTCCAGTCTGGCTCTAATTCGCCATTATCAACCAGCTCACTCAATCAGTTCCTCAAAAACTACTTCATTTTCCCGAGATACTCACCCCAAGATCTTGGCTGGGTTGACTGCAAACCTTGTTGCGACATTTTCCTGGTTTTTTAATCGATTTCAGTTGTCACAACACAGGGAGGCACTTCTGGTAATCTGTTCTGGTTCTTTCCTTCGCTTTGTGAAAACATTTGTGAACTTGTTTGGTTGAATTGAATTAGATAGCCGCGATTTCGTCTGAGCCTCATTTCAATCGAATTTTTCTGAAGTATGACACGTTAGCTATTGATTGTTTAATCACAGATATGAGAAAAAACTTTTCAAGGACATGTGTGATGGCATACTTATCGGAACCTTGAACATTTTGAATGGATGAGCGGCTTTTTAATCAGCGGCTCAAACCGAAACAATCACTTCATTTCGTTCTCCATGTTTCATACCGTTTCTGAGTTCCTGATAGTTTTTAATAATAAACTCGCACGACCTAGCACGAAGTTATCCCAGCTGAGTTTTTTCGACGCAATCCACCTTTTCAAGGTAAGAGGTGCGAAAGCGAAAGTCTTTTGTTGTTAGAGATTTTGAATTGCATCTTGTTCTGCGTACAAACTTTAGTATGGCAGCAGATTTTCACTTTCATATCTGTCTTCGTTTGGAAGTTATGGCGATTTAAAGAATTCGAATTCATAAGAGCTTTGACCATGAAATCAGACGTTTGGACAAATTTTTGTCCTAACTTTGATTTCACGGTCAAAGCCCTTATGAGTTCAAATTATGCATAATGCCATAATTTCGAAACAAAGACAGATATGAAAGTGAAAATTTGCCTCTACACTAACCTTTGTATGTAGAACAGAAATTTGGACTCACAGATACAATATCTCTAACAACAAAAGACTTCCGCTTTCGCGCCTCTAACCTTGAAAAGGTGGATTCAATCAGTGTCGAATAACATAAACTTTTGAAAAACCTCTGAAAGGCACTCCCTTGCTATAACTTTGATAGATAAGGTACTTAACAAGAAATGGTAAAAGATTCGGATGCAAAGAAACGAGAAGATTCAGCGCACTGAGGCCTTTCTGACTTACATCGTCATCAGAGTGTGACTTAAACAGTTTAAGTTTAAGTCACACTCTGATGACGACGTAAGTCAGAAAGGCCTCAGTGTGCTGAATCTTCTCGTTTTTTTTGCATCCGAATCTTTTACCATTCCTTGCTATAATAGACATTTTAGCTAATCTGAAATTATTGTTGTTGTTCAAGAGCCAAGGAGTGCCCAAGTTCACGAGTGGCCATGCAGCCAGTATTGATAACCGGGAGGGCACATTGGGTTCCTTGATAACATAATGACGTTCGTTGTTCCTGCAACAACTTGAGCACTCTGTGTATATCTTGAGCCACCTTCACCTAATATGATAGGTTTTGTATTGGAATTTTGGTGATAATTTGGTAAAATGGCAGTACTTTTTCAGACACCTGGTGGCATTCATGTACCAAGAATAAAACAAAATTTTAGCAATCAAAATCAGCATCTAGTCCTGATAACATCGCAAGAAGAAATAAAAACATTCCAAGTTACGGTTGTTATATCTACTCTTAACTGCTACACATTTCACTCTAGATTTAAAATGCTCACAATCTGTACAACTTTACGATGAACAAATAAATACAAACAAACATCATCATACGGCTAAAATTCTACAAATAGGAAAATACTTTCAGATGTTGAAGTTTGAGAGATGCTTTTAATTATTTACAACTTCTAAAAGCGTTACTTTATTGGTGAATTCTTAACTTAAGAATTCTAAATTAACTGACACCTGAAACACCTTTGCAGGAATATGCTCAAGTTGGCTGCAGCTCATTCAGAACGAGTTCGTTTACCAGGAAGCATGTTTCGAGCATCTCTGAGCCAGCAATTCGTTGAAACTCTGGTCTAGAAAATTCAAAAACAGTGTAGATCTGAACACAAATAGCAATACCGGGTGAATAATAAAAGGCCCGACGTTTGACAGGCTACTACTCCCTCAGTATATAAGTAATGATATTTTGCAATAACTGGTTGAATAGCAAACATGTTCAATTATTTTTATAGTGTTTCCTTGCTTAAATCGGAGACTCCATTCATATTCTGCGAGAGATTTTCTAAAATATTCCAATCCAGAACTAATAAAACGTGCTAAAATTACGAGCAAGTTTCCATAATATGCTTCCCTGTCAGCGATAACTTCAGCACGCTATGATGATATCGTGCCTTTTGGAGAAAGGCAATGTCATTCAAATCATTATTGGGACCGATATTCCCCTAGAGGTAAGGGTTACAAACGTACCTAAGCGATTCTTGATCACGTCGACCTCGGCAAACCGTTTCGACTTCACTGAAGACAATGTCACCAAGGTACTCACGACATTGGCTAGAGAAGAAAATTAAATATCATTGTTTTCATCTGTTTTACTGTGTCATACATTTTTCTGACCCATGCACCGACAATAAGATTTATAAGTAGCAAAGGAGGCAATCTACTGCTTTTCCGTTTCATTCTAGATACCCAGGTCAAATCAGTAAAAAAATCTTGTAGTCTTTCGAGAAAAAACTTCAAATTCTGAAGGATCTCGAAAAATCTCAAACATTTTAAAACTTTCCCAAACTCTTAGAAATTCCAAAGAAAATCGTAAAATATGCAAAAATTTAAAGGCATTCAGGAAATCTTCCCTAATTGGTGTCGAAATCACGAAATTCTTCAAAAATGTGAAAAACTTTGAAAATCCAGAAAAATCTCCAAATATCTCAAAATCTCAAGTCTTAGAAATTTTTAAGATCTATAACATTTTTGTGGATCTCAAGAAAATCTAAAAAATCTTTGAGAAATCTCAGAGAATTCTAAATCCTGAGATCTCACACGCTATTTCTTGGAGTGACTTGCCCCTCGCTGGTTCTACCTTAAACTTTAGAGAAGACTGCAATAAAACTGATCTAGTGAACAAGAATATTCAAGATACTCACTCTCTTAAAAATGCAACATTCGAGTTTCCATATGGAACATGTTCTTCGACAACTTCTTCACATTCTGCAAAATCAAATTTTCATTTAAAAGATCGAGGAACTGCCGTTTTCATAACGCAAAGAATCCTCTCGAAAAGAGGAGGCAATTCACGAAACACGGGAAGCAGTTACAAAAAAGAGTTGAAATACGATTCAAATATTTCTCACCAAACAACTGTAAACATTTAAACTTAAACAGGATAAAACTAATCTTCTCTACATGGCATTGAGTTAAAGTATTTGAGAGACAAACAATCACCAAAAAGTAACGAACAGAAAACTTAACATCAACCCAAGAAAAATGAAACTCATTAACCTTCTTGCTTCCTTTGAAGGACATCTTCTGCATTGTCGAGTATATCTTCAATTTCCTGAAATGATAAATCAAGATTCTCTTTTCTTTCTAAGGGCCTGTTACATGGAAGTTTTCAGCCCAGGCTGAACTTTCAGCCTGTTTACTCGAGGTGAAGCTTCATTCCCTCCTGTACGGTCCAATGCTAGCAAATATCAGTTTGCCATTACATAGAAAATTTTTCCCGGGCTGAAAATTCGGCTCGCCTTGAGCTAGTCGGGATGAAACGTTACTCCCTTCGTTAATATGCTAATCCCCATTATTAGCAGGGCTGAAAACTTCCATGTAAACTGGCCCTAAGAGGAGTCACGAAAGAAAACAGTGAAATCTGAAGATCTGCTTCGTGGTTGGTTTCCTTCATTCAGCAGCAAAGCAGAAGGCATTAGAATTCTCACATATTTATGATTTCATTAATACAATTACTTTTCAGCTGCTGAATCAAATACACAAAATTTGCGAGGCGGCGAGGCTGATCATTAAATTTTCTCTCGTCCCCCATCATGAATTTATGATTTCTCTCAGAAGCCACCATTCACGTCCACAAGGCGATAGCTTGCCCTACTAATTTCTGGGCAAATTTTGCGACTTTTTATGTTTTGAATTACTGGTTGAGAGACTCTGCCTACAATCATTAATCCCCTTTAATTCCGATGTCAGTCCATAGCAGCTGATGCTATCACCACTGGCTATAGCAAAAGCTGAATTTGGAAAAGGATTTACATGTGATACATCGAGTTATTTCTATCCAAATTTACCATTTCGTTCGAGATGTGTCAACTTTTTTCTCTTTTGTATGTACGTCTCCTGCGAAGGAATTTCAATACCCGCGCATGGCGGAAGATTGACAAAACCTCAACGGCCCTGGATAATTACTCAAACGGAAACACCTCTTCGCAGGGGATGTACACACAAAAGGAAAACAAGTCGACATATCACAAACGAAATGATAAACTAGGATAGAAATAACTCGATGTATAATACATAAATCCTTTTCCAAAATTCAGTGTATCCTACAGCCCGTGCTATAGTGTTTTGAAATCTGTCAATTTTGGTATTAACATTTAAATCGAAGTTTTTCTTTATACGAAAACAGTAAATCTGAAGGAATTACGAACCTTCCACACCAACATATAAAAGGTTATTAAGTTTAAATTGACATATAAAATCTGTCAATTTTGGTATTAACATTTAAATCGAAGTTTTTCTTTATACGAAAACAGTAAATCTGAAGGAATTACGAACCTTCCACACCAACATATAAAAGGTTATTAAGTACAACCGTTTCATTTTTTCTATTCATTTTCAGCATGGGTGGTTTAGGCCCCGTTTACACGAGATCGGATCCAAATGGGATCGGACGGATCCATTTGGATCCGATCCACTTTTTGAGGGGCTTTTACACGAGATCGGATCCATAACTGTTGGCGTTTACAAGGGATCGGATCCATTTGGATTTTATGAACTCTTAGCAGTGCTCTGGTAAACCTTATGTCAAATGTTAATCAGATCCTTTGAACTTTCGTATTCTAATAGACTCTTTCTCATCTCTGATTCGCCTCTTTGAAATATCAACAAGGGCTTTTCAGTTTAATCGTGTCACTTCCTATCCGTACCAATTTGGATCCGATCCCACCCATTTACACGAGACCGTTTGGGATCGGATCCAAACGGGATCACTTTCGAAAGTGATCCCGTTTGGGTGCGGATACCATATCCAAATGGGTTCGGATCCGTCAAGTCCCGTGTAAATGCAAGGCCTATCCGTTGCAGTTTGGGTACGGATCCATTTGGATCACATCTCGTGTGAACGGGCCTTAGACTGTGCTGCATCACCGCAGCTTTGTTCTTTGCGGAGGAAAATACTATTTGCTTCCATGGAGGAGCTAGCGTTTTTGATACATCCTTTGCAGAAAAAAAATTTCCTCCGCACGAACATGTATGCTGAAGCATAGGTGCGGTGTTGAAGTAGACTTATGACGCTGAGTCTCTTGTATCCCTGCGGTAAACCTTGCTCAAGAGGGACTCATAATGAATCAGTGAAAAACTTGGCCCTATTTTCTTCAATCATCAATGGAATCTTGATGGAATCACGGCTTCGAATCTCAATCCCGTGGGAGTGTTTTAAATTCTTCAATCGAATCGAAAATTCTATCACTTTTACACAAGAACAATAGTAATTCACAAAGCTTGCAATCTGATTGGTACGGTAGAAATCGCGAAGTTTGGGCATAAATAGGGCCAGGTTTTCAGAGTAATATTATGAGTCTCTGTTGACTGAAGCGCCATCATAAATTCAAAGAGCACAGGGAAATAAGAGACTCATCGTCATAAGTCTAGTGCTTAACTATCCCAATCCCAACCTCGTCCCCAGGGCCTTTTGCCATATTGGGACGGAGACAAAAATTTGGATAGATTTGCTCCGTACCAATATGACAAAAGACCCTGGGGACGAGGTTGTAACTATCCGTGTTTTCAGAGAATGAGTCATCACACGTCATACCTGCTCATCTTCATCATCGATTTCTTCGAAATCATCAGGGTAGTCATTAGCAACACCACTTTCATCTGTTGTCTCATTAGAAGCCTCGTTTTCGATATTAGCAAGCTCAGCCTCGACTGCATCTTCATCGAAATCATCAGAATAGTCTGAATCACTTTCTTCAACAAAATCGTCTGCATAGTTTCCAGTCTCTTTTGCAGACATCAGGTTCGCTTTCTCTGGAACTAGGAAGGGCATGATATTGCTGCGACAACAGACCTTTAAGCTATTCAGCAAAAGAGCCTGGATCGAGCGTTATTTCATATATTTTTATAAGAGCGATTCGATCGAGTGGCGTTAGAGCTTCTATCACAATTGTGCACATTCGAAAATTCTACAAAATGTAGCAAAGTATCGTTTGATTGAGATTCTTTTTCAGAATAGCTAAAAGGTCTACTAGCAGAAAGGAAGACAGTACCTCGTGATTGCTTATACCATGGGCGATGATGCACCGATTTTTTGGGAAAGGAAAGACAAAAATTGCAGAATTTATTACCCATCCACTGCCTAGTTATCCAATCTGCATAGCTGTTGGGCACTTTGAGTAGAAATCATCAGAATACGGCCTTTTTTCCTTAATTTCTTGCCCTTCGTTTCGATTTATGTCCGACTCTGTTTTGCTAAGGCCATAAGTCACATGTGAGTTGAAGTGCATAGCTCCCTCTTAGCGACGCAAAACGAAAGTTGCGCAAACGATAGTCGGGCAGAGTCAAATCGAAACTGAGGGCAAAAGTTAAGGAAAAAAGGTTTTATGCTTAACCTATACTCAAAGTGACCAATAGCTATGCAGATTGGATAACTAGGCAGTTGATGGGTAAGACATGTGGCAATTTTTCTCTTCTTGCTTTTCCAACGAAATCGGTGCCTCATCGCCCATGAATAAATGAAAAGCCAAGACAAGAATCAACAATGAGATTATCGAAACAGCAGAGGTATGGGGAGGAATTATGTTTAGACCAAGATACCTAATAAAATGCCTTGGGAAGATAGTTACTGTCATCTCGGATGGTTCCTTCATGAAACTGACAAATACTGGTAATGAAGTTAAAAGAAAAAGAGCAGTTTTACCTTGCTCAGTTATTCTTTCCGGTTTCTCAACATCTGTCTTTTGGTTCGCTTTTCTAAATCCAACAGCAGATTTACATCTGTTATTCCCAGTTTTCACATTCAATTCTCTGCTACTGGTAGCTGACAGTGGTCTTTTGATGTTTTTGTTTGAATTTCCATTAGACTGTCGATTCTGCTGCCTGAAGGGAATCGAGAAAACTGTTGTAAAGCCTTGGATTGCTTGGTAATCGCGTTAAAATTACATCTTTGCAATAGTTTTTGGTATGACACCAGACAAGTTACAATGAATCCTCAGATAAAATTAGAGGAAGATGGGCAAGCGAGCACTCTAAAGATGGCACGAGAAACCTCTCACTAAGATTGCGTTCACACGATACCAGCATATTTTGAAAACGGTGAAAAATGTGACGGACAGGGCCCCGGTTCACACGAAAACGCATATAGTTTGCCGTATGATTTTAAAAACGTTGTCGTTAAATTTAAAAAATGTCGATTCTGCTGCCAAAAAAGAATCGAGAAAACTGTTGTAAAGCCTTGGATTGGTCGAAAATTGCGTTAAAATGACAACTTTGCTACAGTTTTTGGCATCACACCAGACCCACAATGACTCGTCAGATTTAATCGGAGAAAGAGGGGGAAGCGGTCACTCTAAAGATGGCACGAGAGTAGTCTACCAAAGGGAGACAAGAAGTCTACCAGAGGGAGACAGGAAGTCTACCAGAGGAAGATCGAGCAGTCTACCAGAGGATAAACAAGCAGTCTACCAGCGGGAGACAGGCAGTCTACCAGAGGAAGATCCAGTAGTCTACCAGAGGGAGACAGGCATGTTGGCATATTTCTTTGGCATCAAATTCTTGGAGAGCTTGCACTGAGTTACTTAACGTTTGAGTGACCGGGTGAGTTTACGGTTGAGTTTACGGGGTGAGTGGCCGAGTGGTTTATTCAGTCTTTGTCAGGTGACTGAAGTTAAGCTTGGTCGAGTGAGGTCAAACTCTGGATGGGTGACCTCAGAGGTCTGACCTTACAACTCACCTGGTCGTCCTACGGAAGGGACGTTAAACTAGGGGTCCCATACCTGGATGTGGCATGCAAAGTGGACCTAAATTAGCATTCAGTAGCTAAAAAAACTTAAAAGCACACTCAAAACAAATTGAAAACAAGCAAACAAACAAACGCTGCAATTCCTATAGTTTTCAAATTGTGCCGGCATCGTGTGAACGCAGTAGGTGCATTGCATTTTAACTAAGAATCTTTAATGAATGAAATTCATTTTATTACAAAGTTCTTCATCACCATATTTAGCGCAACTGTGGATTCAAGCAAGCAGTTCAACTCAATGTGAACATATGCAGCATGTGGCGTGTGCAAGGCATATCTCGGAACGTTACACATAGCTAGTGTAATATTTAAAAGTAGTATCTTGCAAAGTAAGTTTTTTAAATGTCTTCATTACTTTGCATTCAATTTTCTTCGTGTCTATATTATGGAAGTTGCACTACAACAGCTTGATACCAAATAGCTGAATTTTTAGCTGAGATAAAACGTACCACTGTATGTTTCTAAGAATAATCAAAAAAAATTCGTGGATAGCTATTTAACCCTACCTTACACTGATAGCTTCTTGTAAACTCTTGTATTCTGTTATCAATTCAGACAGCTTTGCATGGACGAATGGAATATTCAGAATGCTTGTTGCACTAGAAAAGAGGACCAAAACACAATGAAGGCTAAGAATAAAAAATTACCAGAATACGAATGCAAAACACTTTTCTGCATGCTAAAATAATTTACATGTTACTGGGGGGGGGGGTACACTGACAGGGTCTTCCACCCGGTTTTCAGAGAGTTACCCCTTTCTAATTACCAGAACTTGCCTTCAGACCCACTTTTATGATGAAGTTCGACGAGAAACTACCCGTTTTCACAATTTTTGGCGAATTTTCGGCCGAAAAACCCACCAAAAAGACATTGAGTCCCTCAATAAATGTTGCTCTCAGTTGCTCTATTGTCCTCAAAGGAAAAGCTCAGCGAGAAGACAGGAGATCAGCGTAAGATCGAGAAGATCACTTAATATCACGGAGAAAACATTCAGCAGCTTAGAAAATTACTTACTCTCGAGTACCGAATAAACGGGGGGGGGGTGAGAATAATCGGGGGGGGGGTTGGAAATGGTTCGATATAACAATAATCGGGGGGTTGGAATAATCGGGGGGGGGGGTGCTTGGAGAAATAGAAAATAGCCGTTTCTTAGGTAAACACGTATCTGTTATATTTCTATGTGAAAGTGATGTTACTGATACATATACTTTTGAACTCTGGTTCTATTGAATGCACTTCTTGAGACTTTTTCTCGCGTTTATACAGAAATTATGTCTAATATCATTTCATTGTTCCAAAAATTAATAAAAGGGGGGTTGGAATAAGAGCGGGGGGGGTTGGAAAATTTTTCAAAAATTAATAAGCGGGGGGACGATTATTCGGTACTCGAGAGTTTAGCAACATAGCCATATAGCTGTAAACAGCTTAACTTTCATTTTGCAATTTTTAAACCTTCACTCCATCAATCTTCGAAAACTTCTGACGATACAACATTCAGGTGGAAAGCGCAGTTTGACGAGAAATCTCAGGATGAGGCAAGCGACGACAATCATTGTGAATTTTTTAATCATCATTAATCAGTAGAAATCAAGTTTGACAGATCCAGTAAATTGAGACAATCCAGTTAAATTAAATCGACAAATCCATGGTAAATTAAGAAATTAAGAAAATTAAGAGTAAGACTTCTGAATTCTGACGATACAAAATGAAATCATATACAAGATAATCAATCATAATACGATTGTCAAAGATACACAAAAATGATACCTCGGTCTTTCCTCTGGAGACTTGCAAAGCAGCTTATTCGCTAAATCAATCACAGAATGAGAGTACTGCTCATCATTGATTGGCTGTTAACAAAGAACAATAAACTGTGAGTGAATACGTTCTTTTTAACGATAAAATGACCAATAAAGTCTTGCAGAAAATGCACGAACTTTCTTGACTATATCTTAATCAAATGTAACGATCTAATATCAATTTAACATTCAATATCAATATCAACTTCTCTAACACTTTTGAACACGGAGTTCTGAGCATTTCAGAGAAGGTTTTCACTCAAAAGTTTAGCCTAAAGGTCCATCACAGTAGAGGTTCTCGCATGCCAGCCTTTACTGTAGTTTACAGAAATAATCATGGATTGAATTTAAAATCAACTTTGAACTCAGGGTAACAATGGGTAGGTAGGTAGGTAGGTAGGTATTTATATTTAACGTGGCTAGCCCGCGAAAGTCTGAGAGACTTATTTCCAGCAGGGGCCACGGATGTTTTACCATCAGTCCGCCGCAGCTACCCGCCACAGCTACCAGATTTCCCACACATGGCTTTGGTCGACCCGGGCTAGTGTTACGGACAGCGACCAAACTGTCCAGCGTGGGATTTGAACCTACGGCCGTTCTGACCTTTGGCTTACGAGTCAGACGCCTTAACCACTCGGCCACACGCTCACATAAGGGCGGCCAGTAGTGCTGTAGAGAGGAGACTGCAGATAAAGATAGCCCTGGAGTCGAAGTTGAATTAAACTTTATTCATTTACCTCAAATTCACCCTTGACTATTTTGAAATACAACGACAGCAAACTCATTGCTTCGAACGCATACTGTAGAGTGCACATCTCATAAAGCATACAGCCAAGTGCCTGAAATAGGAGAAACTGAAATTCTAGTTTAAGTAGCGACAACAGATAACAAGGCAATAAGATTTTATCGTCCATTTACTTCGGCTCTTCTGCGAATCTGAACAGCCTGGACTGGCATTAACCTAAACTTCGAACTTTTCTGTTTTTGAATTGCCTAAATAATAAGAATCAAACATGAGATTCTCCACGATATCTTTTACCAGACCTGCATTTTAATTTTGAGATTTTGCTCTTTACCTTTTGTATGCAAAACTTTATTTCGAATTGAATAACCATATCGCTGAAAACTTTCTACCACGATCTACCCAGAGCTTCTAGCCCATACAAATCTGTTCGGAAATGCCTCCAGCAACGACTCTTAAGCAACTCTTCAATCAAGAAATGTACTGAGTACTAGGAACACAAAATTATCAAGATGGGATTTCGCCTCAATTAAGAGATATTATTTGATCTTTTGCTACCTCTCTTTGCATTTCAACATGAAATTCTCATTGGGTTGCAAAGTCTTTGCCGGACAACCTTTCAAACATTCTACACACATTTAGGAATCGTCTTCAAATTATCGTATAGCTTTTATACGAATTGATACGAATTCAATCGTATACGTAAAAAGGTGTTATACGATCCAATTCGTATAGTCGCACAAGAGATACGAATTGTATACAAATTGTTTGATTTCTATACGAATTATGGTAGTAATTTGATCCGAATTTCATACAGTTTTGATACGAATTGCCTATACGAATTTGATACGAATTGCATACGAATCAAATACGAATTGTATACGAATTTATACGAATACTAAAGGTGACGATACGAATTAATTCGTATGCGGCTTATAGAATATCGTAATATCGTATAATGCTACGAATTTCCTATATGAATTTGACGCGAATATTTGGAGACGATCGCTTAACACATCTCAGCTTACTTTCTTTCAGTTGCCTGTTAGTTAGCAGAAACTTGAAAAATACTGGTTCAGAAATAAACATACCCAAATATCTGCCTTTGAGCTGTAAGGTAAATCCTGGCATACTTCAGGACTCAAATAGCATGGTGTTCCAACACACGTCTGCGCCATATCAATCGTACTGTCCATCACTTTTGCAATCCCAAAATCACCTGTATGATGCAAATTCCAAGAGGTTAAGTATCTTAATCGATTCAAAACCAATAGAAAAACACTGGTCTGCCACTGGTCTGCCAACCCCCCTTTGTTCTGACAACTACAATTGATGTGCTCAAAAATCTTATCTTTTCTTATCAACTTCAATGATAAAGAACCTATCTGAAAACTGCATATATCAGGCCAACACTACAATAAAAACAGTGATCATATAGTTCAAGCAATGAGGTTCACGATAAGGTAACGCTAGCGATAAGGTAACATGCGGGAGACAGAGCATTTCCATTCCCACGACGGTTCCAATCTTTTACCAATAAAGATTTAAATCCTATAACAATAGGCGAATCTAACTACTCACTTTAGAATGCTACATACCCAACTTTGCAACTCCATTTTTCATGAGAAAAACATTCTGTGTCTTCAGATCTCTGTGAAGTACTTTCTTTGAATGAATATACTGAACAGCCATTACAACTTGAATGAACCACTAAAAAACACAAGAAATTATAAACACACTAAGTCTCTGAAACGTTCAATTGATTTCAGAGCAAACATAGTGTTTTCAGACTTCCCCCTTTTACTTTTCACGTAGTAATTGCAATTGTGCACTTTTAGCCGGACTTGTCTCTCATTATCTATAAATAAAGACTCTTGTCTTTCTATGTAAGCATAAGGAAGATATTCTCTCTTACCAAATGCATCTTTAAAGTTGAACATTTCGAGAACAAAAGACAAAAGATGCGGAGACAGAGCATTTCCAGTTGCTGTGGCTACATTATGGAATCGCTGTCTTGACTCGCAGAGCATTGATTATCTTAAATCTAGATTTAAAATCTTCTTATTTTTTATTGCTTTTGAACTGTAACCAATTCTGGAACTGTTTTACATGTTAATATGGAATTTTTAACATAGGTATTGTACAGTGCTAAAAAAATTAAATATCTAATATATTTTGGTGCTAAATAAGAATTACAATTATCATATTATGATATTAAATTTGCATTCTGAAGGCCTACAGTATACTTAAATAACTGTTTTAGTAATGGCAGATTTGTCTACTGGAATGTCACCAATGTCGATTGAATGTCATTAACTTAAATTTGTCCCTCTTTCTTTGGACTAGTTTCGAAATAATATTTTGAATGGCTAAAAGATGACATGCAAAAATGATAGTCATCGCGATTCTTGTTCGTCGATTTTCCCTGCCAACACCTCAATTTGTACTTTGAAGGAAAGAGTTTCGCCGTTTTTCACATTTTCGCCAACAATTTGTGAATGTTCATTCTGCGAAAATTCCTAAAATGTGAAATTCGTGAAAGTTTGTTCCGACAAAATATCCTGAAATATAGAATCAAATATTTTTACAATCAGATTTTTTATCTTCCTCTAGTTATTTTACGTTATGTCTAAGTAAAATGCCAGAAATTCCCATATTAAGTTGCACAACGAAAACCCTTTGAGCTGCTTCAAACAAACATCAGAATGGAAGTTCTCGGAAGAGTTAATGAAGAGTTAAGTAACATTACAAATACTGCAAAATTTGATAAGAAATATAAGTGTTGCAAACATCCGCAAAATATGATCGATTCCAAAAATTGTGCGTTTTATGAAGCTCATGATGGTTTCCTCCAATGACGGTTTAATCCCTGAAAGTAGTGTTACAGAGACACCACCTAACATAAAAAAGTTACAAGAACTTCCACTCTACCAAAAGGACAATACCGTCTTTGTTGATAGTTTGACAGAAGACAGATATAGTTTGCAAGAATTTTTCACAGAAACACTATACAGCTATCATAATATCTTGACAAATCACATAGAGTAGATACCTTCAGAATTTGATCTTCTTGCAAGCTGGATGATGCCTAAAAGTTACATAAAAAACCTTACATTATTATTGCATTCTTGCATAATCTGAAAATATTCCATCCATAAAAATCACTTCCAAGGCTCTCCCAGGGTTTTGAGAAACAAGGAATATTTTCTATGCTTTAGAAAGGGAACACAGGAACATTCATGAAAACAGTGCGAAAACAAGGGAAAAGGGTTTGCAAAAGGGATACAACTGGAGAACATGAACAAGTTTGCATGCTCAGTTTGATATCGTTTGAGGAAAATGGTATGTTGATTCCACAAAATATTGGATAAATGAACTAAGAAGGTTTACCATTAAATATCCATATCATATGGCTTTGTGACATAGATATATAAAGCCCCTAATTGGAAAATGTGATAAGCCCCCCTCTCTAACAAACCCCTTCTGGAGCCCTGGGACTGAAACATAGCTTTACCATCACAGAAAATATCAATAAGCCTTTTTCTGAGTTATATACTGTACCTGTTTTGCTTCTTGAATTTTGTCATAAATTGTGCCTCCATCACAATAATCCTACAACAAATGAGAAAATAATCAACTCAAAGACAACAAAAAAACAGGAAAAAGTTGCTACTATTAGGTAGATTTTTTTGAAACACTAAACGATTTTTAGAAAGATTATTGCATTTACAGTAATTTTCTTTCAAACTGCACTGTATGTTGATTGTTCTAGTGCAATCTCTAATACATGGATTCAAAGACACTCTTCTAAATACAGCTGAAAAGCAGGATAGAGTAAATCCACAGATAGTAAACCTTGCTTGTTTTCTTGCAAAAAATGTAATTCAAATACTAAAAACACTTAAAGTTGGTAATTAGAAGCTTAGACAAAAAATCCTCTCAATCAAATATGTGGCAGTGAGCTCAGCTCCAAAACAGATGCAAAGAAAGAGATGATCAGGAGTATCAAGCAAAAAGGGATTTTTAATCACACCATAACTCACTGGGATTAATCTGTTGAGGTCAATAATTTAGAAAGAGCAGGTGTAAATGGACACACACAAATACTTGACATGCAGTGAAAGAGGAGCAAGATTAGACATTGATAGAAACCGTCTTGCTAGTTCTAAGTTGAATGATTAAATATTCTTTGCTGTAAGATTCAAATTAGATTCTGTTTGTCTGTCTGTCTGCTTTCCAAAACATTTATATATGCAATTATTGTTGTTGTACATGTCACAGTTGTAGTAAAAACAGCATTCATTGCATGGTCAATTTTCAATTAAAACATGACATACCAAAACCAATTTGCTTTGCATCTGTTTTTGGAGTCTCATAATTTTTGGAGATGATTCTTACATGATGGCATTTACTACCTGAGGGAGGGGGGCACACAACTTGTGGATGGACAGGGGTAGCACAGTGGGGCAAGATTATGACATAGGCCAAAAAATCAACCTTCTCCATTTGATTTTAAATCCCCCTAATTTGAAAGAGCAATAGTTGCTGACCAAGGAAACATATGACTTAGCGTCATAAATATTTTTGGCAATTATTTGTTTAACGTGTTCCGAAAAAGCTTGGGAGAAGACAAATTTTTGTTGTACATACGTATCAAAGACAGCTATGTTCAATCGCCTATGAAGCCAAAGCCTTCACACCAATTTCGATGAAATTTGAAATGAAGATTCCAACACCTTCCTTTGATTACTATTCAAGGTTTCCATTTTCTACTCCACTTCGATCTCTGTAAACTAATTTTCATTGCATTGAAGAAGATTTTGACAAAAATTTTGAAATAAAGTATGATTTGCTTTACAAATAGTTGAATAAGTAGCTATCAGACAGCGTCAGACATTAGGTTTATAGCTTACAATGACCAGCAGATGCTACTGGTTAAGTGAGAGAAATCTGTATTTGTGGAAATTTGCGGAATTTTTTATATCTAATTTTTTGTGAAGGTGACTCTGCACAGATTATTGCAATATTTGTCTACCGAATGAATCCTCAAAGCACAGGATCGCTGAATTTTGCCAAAGTAAAAAGATAGAGAAAGCAAATGGAAATAATTCTCTTCCGAGACAATAGATCACATTGGGAAAGGAATTCCTAGAGTAGTGTTTTGGGGATGGGGGGTTGGGGTTTCAGCCAAAGTACAAGGGTCAGGAAGGGCCTTTTTCAACGGAAATGGTAGCTGACTTTCGAAAAACTGAATGACAAAGATTGTTTGTGCTTCTTCCATGTTCAGCTAGAGATGTTTTTTTATGTATTATATAAACTATTATTACAATAAGCAATTGATGTCTTTTTGTTGCTTTCATGGGTTTCACAAACACATCTAGATGCTAATACACTGTCTTGTGAAACCTTTTCACATTGCGGTAACTTTTCTCATAAAATTGAGTTTAGTATTTGCAAGCAGTTTGGTTCTACAGGTCCAAGGAGACCTGTCGGGGGGGGGGTAACCATCTAGAATTTTAGATTTACATACAAGAAATCAGAAAATTAATACAGAATAAAGCATGAAAATTGTGATAATAAAGACTGTTGCTATATTTTCATTTGTGGATGCGTTTGAAAATTAAATTCTTTAAATCGTTATTAGTGGAAAGTATAAAATCATGGAGCTTAAGAAATAATTGTTAAAACATATATACAGCAGATGGATATAATGGCCAAAGTCAAACAAGATAGAAAGATGGTCAATTCTTCAGCAAGATTGTAAGACGTTAGTGAAATTTGTGTCCTTGTTTTACTTTTTTGCCCTGTATATGAAAGCAGGTTTGAGGTAGGGCAAAATGGTGATCCATGTTTCAAAGTTTCAAGCACCTTTTTGACATACCAACAATCTTTAGAGAAGCTATGATATTTGAAAAAAATTATTTAGACGTGTTGCATCTTAGACAAACTTTGCAAAATACATCTCCTTTGACACATTAACTGTGCTACTCACATACGAAAGTGATATGCCTCTAACAATGTTTTTTCCACATAATGAATGTATTTTAAATTGAACTGTGCAATATGCGAACAAATGATGACATCTCTAACCACAGGGGCATCAGTTTAAATATTCGTAGTTATTATTTAGTATTTCTCGATATTGTTATTTTAAATATTTTCATTATTTCTCGATACTGTTGTCTTTCTTGCTTCTGCAGAGCCGCGAATACTTTGACCAATACGAAGGAGAGCAGAAGATGCGAAGCTCCTCCTCCGCTTTTCTCTCCCTCACTTCCTTCGCATTTTCTGCTCTCCTTCACATTGGTCAAAGTATTTGCGGCTCTGCAGAAGCAAGAAAGACAACAGTATCGAGAAATAATGAAAATATTAAAAATAACAATATCGAGAAATACTAAATAATAACTACAAATATTTAAACTGATGCCCCTGTGATCTAACCAAATCTGAGCAGGATTGTATTGATGCCCATTTATAACTTTGTGTGCACAATGCTATCAAAATTTTTGTCTCCTAAAACCCATGCTTTTAAGTCATTTTATTCCATTTTATGAATTTTTAGACATGCATGGGGCTACAAACCACCATAAATTCATGTCTTGGGGAAGACCGTCCACTTTAGATCTATGTAGCGAATGTCATAATCTCCCATTGAAATGCCCCACTGTGGGTACGCAGCTGAATCTTCAGGAAGCTACCCTCTTCTAATTACCAAAATTCGCCTTCATACGGTACCCACTTTTATGATAAATTTTGGTAGAAAAATAGTACCCATTTCTAACCATTTGAAATAAATTTCAGGCAAACCTTTCCATGTTTAACGAGAATCTGGCAAGAAAGGGACCCTTGATTAGGGAATTTTTGGCCCAAACACACATCCATATATTGGCGGCATTCTTATACATGTACCCTTAAACGACAAAGCCGAAACTGCGTAAAATGATGTCATCAAGCAATCTAAGGTAAGGAAGTGTTTGGATAGATAAGCTTTTTGAAATGATAAATCAAGAGTTTAAGGCTTAAGGAGCAATACATTAAGTGTTGCCTAATTTTTGAATCTGTTGCAGGGAGCTAGGGGGACTCAATGTTACCAGTTTTTGCGCATGTGTGCGCAGTTTCTACTCTGTCCCCTTAAACATGTTATGTACCTCCCCTGGGATTTGCTATTGACCCTATTTATAAAGCTTTTGACAACAATATTGTGAATAAACCCAGAGTACAGCACTCCCTGATTGCTGTTATTGCTAGTTTTAGGATGATAAAATGGAATTAGTACCTGTAAGATGCATAAATATTCATCATCAGGATCAAAGAATGACTGTTGAAAAACAACAATATGAGGATGTTTTAATTGACCAAGGATTCTGTAAATAAACAGATAAAACAAATGTTATATACATATTGGATGGAGAGTCATACTATTATCAGAAACAGTAAAGTTCTTTCATAGGGAAATGACACCCTTTCTTTCTTGAGAAGCATCATATTGTAAACTTTTGAAAAAATTCTTACAAACTTTTGGATGCTAAGCTTCTAAAATTGTGGAGTTCAATATGTAGGAACAGACTGTTTCCAAAAATTCTTGAAAACTATTTAATGTGATGAGCTGAGCATTTTTGTAATAGTAAATTGTAGGAAACTTCTTCATCAATAATTTGCGGATGCTACATTTTGAAAGAACTAAACTGTTGCAATACATACATTAGTTATTCCTTCATATAGTAGCCTATTGGCTGATTCTGTCCCTAAGAAGATTTCTTAGGAACCTTCCCCCCTTAGTGACGATCCTCCTGGACACAGGGGCAGACTGCCACTATTTTTCAAGGGTGACTTCATGACTAAGAAGGGCCCACAGGGCATGGCTAGACCTTCAATGGGTGTGGCCTTGGGGCAAGCTTAATGTCATACAGCAAAAGTTTGTACAAGAACTTTGAGCTTATCGGATACGCACAGTATAGTTCTTTCATAATGTAATGATCATTTCTTTCTTGAAAAACATAAGCTTGCAAAATTTTGAAACAATGCTGCCAAACTTTTGAATGCTTAAGCTTTTAAAATTTTACAGTTCAGTATTGGAATGGAAATTTACTTTCTTATAAAAAATCTTGAAAGCTATCTAATGTGATGTGCTGAATATTTTTGGAGAGTACAATTGTATTAGATTCTAGAAAATTCTTTATCAAAAAATTGTGGTTGCTAGTATATGTTGAAAGAACTGACTGTTATACATTTTCCTTCATACAGCAAGCCATTGGCTGATTCTGTTCCAAAGTGATGCCTTATGAATCATTCAAGAAGATTTCGTTTCAATTCTGGTATTGTTTGGGATACTGTGAATTCCCCCCCTTTGTAAATCACAAAGGGAAAGATGTAAACTCTGATTGGCTCACTAATCAATAGGTCGAGCGAAGTGTTTTGGAGCATGAGAAATTTTACAAAGGAATGATGAAGGGCGATGACCCTGAGATCAATACTGCCCAGACTCCAAAGTGCTTTGACGGGAGTCTCTGGCTCTTTTGGAGAAAATCCGAAAGACTTTCACTGATAGTATCCTGAACAAAAGGTAGCTATCATATGTACCTGGCTTCTTTAAGAACATTTTCTTTTGTTTTTGACTGCTTTGTTGAATCAAGCTGGATTTTCTTTAATGCATACAACCTGAAAGAAAAAACAAAATCATTTGTTATCAACAATCTAACGAGGCAATGAAAAACTCACTTTTCTTTCTGTCTTTAAAAAGGTATTTTATACATTACGGACTGCAGGGGGATAAACTGGGTAGGCTGTGGGTGGTAAAATGGTACTGTGAGAGCATTATTATTTATTATTGATAAATGAATGATAATAATAAATAATGACGAAAATTTTTATGATATTTTAGCATTTTGCATCAAAAAAAATTCCAACTAAACAATGCGAAGTTTGTTAATAACAATTCACTATGGAGGATTTGGCTAAAAAAAATTAGCCAAGAATAATGGAGATATCACGCTGAAGTAAGAGTCAAATAAGCAAGCAGTAGGCTAGTCAGTGTTGTTTTAATACTTTTGTTCTCAGGGGCGTTGAATGGATCATAGATGATAGATTATCAGCAGAGAGATTATTTTTTTACCTCGCCGTTTCTCTTGACTTGACTAGATACACAACTGCACATCCACCTTGTCCTAAGCGTTTCAATGTCTCATATCTTTCCATGTCTTCAGTCTGTACTTGTAGTTGACAGTTGATTCCTCATCTTCAATCAGAAATTCAAAAACAAACGCCACTTGCCTGCTCTTACTTGCTAGTGTCTAATCTTCAACAATGCATTGTTATTTTCAAGGGCCCATCATACTTCAGCCTCGATTTGAACACGTAACAAGAATTATAATGACGTAATTTCATTTGCTTATTCTTGTTGCCATGGAATCAACACGTGTGTTCCAAAGTTCAAACGCGGCAGACGAGACGGAAATACAAAATTTCCCCTTCCCTGTTTACGCACTGTGCACATATTAGAGCCCCCACTTTCGATTGCCCGAATATGTAAAACGAAGACCTATTTCCCAGGGGCTCTCAGCACATGTACATACGGGAGAAAGTCCGATATTTTGGGGGAAAATATACAGCATGTTATACAGCAATTAAATGCTGTAAGTTCAACTTTTTAAAGAGCCATTGTCACCCAGGCGCCTTTGCGGGCATCTTCGAATTTCAGATAATCTGAAAATCAAATTTGGCCAAAGAGGAAAATAGGCATCTGCACTGTGATCAATGTGACTCAATATGAACGATCGCTAAAGCTCATATGATACAAGAGTCGAAGCGTGGGAGTCTGCATTTATAGGTGCAATACAATGGAGAAGATAAAAGAGGAACCAAACACATGTGTCTGTATCAATACGATGTGGCTACAAGCTTGAAGCAAACTCGACAAGAATTTTAATGAAACTTTGCTGCCAAATCTAGATATTTATCGTCGTTTTCATTTCCCGTTCCACTGATCGATAGAAGTTCGCCGTTGCTTCTTCCCCTTTCAGGAAGCAAGCTGTGTCGTGTTATGTTTTCCTCTCCATGGTGCGCGAAGAATCCTGGGTGACAATGGCTCTTTAAGGTCTAAAAAACTGAAATTATGGCAACAAAAGTTTTGGCATTATTTCAAAATGGTTTTTTGGGTTCTTCAGAGGCAATCCCGACCTTAATTTGGATCATTTCAGGATATTTCATGCTTGTTTATATGTGTCAGAGTACAAAATGAGCTCCTATTTTCGGGTCGCATGAACCTAAACTGGTAGATTTGGGTTGCCTGAAAACTTTCTTGGACTGACTCCCCCGTATGTGCCCACTTGGAGACCTAGTATTTCAAATGGAACAAATTTTCAATTTCTTCTAGGTGAGTCAGGGAAAGGTATCCACTATCTAAAACACTGTACGATAACAGCAATGCAGCCAATAGCGAATAGCTTATAGTGAATGCCAAGTATAAGGACGGATGGACTTGCAAATGGCTCTCTGTAAAGTCATTGATCTCCTTTGACCAAGGAGTCATGACATATAAAATCTTGCATGACCTCTGTCCCGAAAATCTTCGCCATAAGTTCACTGAAAGATCCATGATTTCAGAGTATCGAACCAGAAACTGTAGAGATCTTAAAATCCCTAAAGTTAGGTTAGAATATGCAAAGCGCAGTTTCTACTTCTCTGGTGTCATGAACTGGAATGATATCCCTGACAACGTTCGAGAAAGAGATTCAATTGCTCGTTTTAGAACAGGTCTTAGAGATTATCTTTTGAGCCTTTCACAGGACCCAAACACGACCCCTTGGTAGAGCAGCAATAAATATCAAAATTTTTTCTTTCTTTTTCTCATATTATCTTTGAAGACATATTGTCAGTACGTTATTAATTTGCTGAAAGGACCTCGTGTATAAATATTGATAAAATGAAATGCTAACTTGTAAAGTTTTGGTTTTATCATCCTTTGACTAAGATAAACTCATAACTTGCATTGCAGGCTTCTAAAATCTAGCCCATGTCCCAGTTTGTTTCGGGAAGTGGCGTCTGGGAAACAGGCTACTGAAATCAGAATTTAGCTGAAAGTCCCGTTCCTCGGTTTGAACTTTTTCAGTTTCTACCTTGTCTAAAAGCAACAACTAGCCCGTAAAAACACCACTTTAGCCATCTTAATGGTCCAAAAAGTAGTTAAAGCACGCATTGAAATTTTAGCCAAAGCTCACGAAAGCATTGCTTTCGAGAATTTCTATTTGACAATCACAAATTATCAACAAATTTTTCGAAATTGAACTCAGCTATCAACAGGACAAGTTGTGATTTCTCAAGTGGGAAATTTTTTTAAAAGTACAATTCGTCAAACAGTGGTTACATTTCTTCTGACTCACCCAGTAATATCATGTTCGAATTCCCTACGATTAATCTCGGTGTTATCTCCTGGCAAAGAAAACTTTACTGAAGTGCGCACATTTAATGCCTTCCACAATCATTGGTTCCCTGCGCAAAAAAGAAACTTCTGCAATGATTATATATCTCTTTGATGGATCGAAGCTTCACAGATCTTTTTCAACTATCCGAAGCTGTTGCCTATTTGCCTACGAGCACACCGTGGACCACTATGTCCTAATTTCTCACAAACATTACCAAACATGTCTCAAATATGACTTTGACATGCCAAACATTCTTCCGGCTGAGAGCATGGAGCCGCGACTTATTCTTGACCCTGCAAATACCTAAAATCTAATAATGCAAATATTTCATTCCTGTACTTTCTCCTGTGAAGAAGCAAGACAAAAACTAATGAAATGTCTTGAAAACGATACTTCTTTGATACGCCAAATTTCAAAATGCAGATATATCTATCAAAACAAGAAGATCCCCTATTTGATCCATAAATAGCATTAACCTACAACGTCCAGTTCTTCGTCTTCTTCTTGTATTATCGTCTGATCTTCCTTCAATAGTAGCACCTGAACATTAAAAAAGGATTCAAATTAGCTAGCGTTACATGAATATTTACAAACCGGTTTGAGAATATAAACAATACGTGCGTTACTTCGGTAATCAGAGCAATACTGATTGTTTTGTGCCAATCACACTTGTTTTTGAAACGTCATTTCGACCCCTTGACGAAATGTTTCTGCCCCTTGAAAAATTCAGGTCGACCTGAAAACTCAGACCGACCTGAGTTTCATTTCGTCTCCTCGTCTGCAACATGTGAGCTCTCAAAGGGCTTCGAACGTAACCAAAATGAGTTTCAGACCTGTTTTTGAAACTCAGACTGGTCTGAGCTTAGGCATAGAAAATGCGGAACAATTTCAAAATACACCTTTTATAGAAAAAACACTGATTTACAAAAGCAAGTAGCAGGGCGTCCGACGATTTCTTTCTTTCTGCAGTTCAATACAAAATAGACTGATGAACGATATTCTTTTACATTTCATAGAATTCTTGAAAGTGAAAAACAGTGACATCGAACAACACTTCGTATCAAAGTGGATGAAAATATCGCTCGAGCCAGACTCTATTTAGCGAGCTATTCAGAATAGCAAAATCGGCCATTTTCTTAGGCAAGACTTCGAGGACACAAGGCGGATACTTTTTCACAAAAATTACATAGCTAAAAATACTTACTTCTTCTTGCTTGAACAGTCCACTTTTCTGTTCTTTTTTAATTTGTCTTGATGTCTTCGCGAGTAATTTACTTTCAATTGATTTCGTTTTCCCTGTCCATAACGGCGGCGGAGATGTCTTAGATTCTTTGATCTGCTGCAGAAACAAAAATCAAATTTTCAAACTATGTTAAGAAGTTTTCGACCAATCAGTCGTAATCCATCTCCTGAATTTCAATAAAAATAATAAAAAATATATGATTACTTTTCTTAGCAACTGGTGAAAATATACAAAAATCTGCTAGACTGTGTCAACAATATTTTTGAAACTCATGTTAAAGAAGTACAGCTTTTTGCAATTTCCATTCTTGAACTTTAAGCCCCGTCCACACGTATCCGGATATTTATGAAAACGCATCTGTTTTTATCCGTATAAAAAATATCCGCATACACAAGGAGCGCTTTCGAAAACATCCCCGTCCACACGAAGACGCTGCCGCATTCAAGCTCCTCTGTTCGAGCTTTGATAACAGAAAACAAACAATCAAAATGCCCTTGCGTGATCCCAAAAGATCCGTGCACGTGATCCCAAAAGATCCGTACGTCGTAGATCGATGCTGTGAGGTCAGCGTTTTCGAAAAGCTCCATTTTCACCCGTCCACACGACAACATGAAAACGGCGTTTTCAAAAAGATCCGCGCTGGAGAGCGTTTTCGAAAAGCTTCGTTTTTGGAGACCGAAAACGCCATCTACGTGTGGACGCTGACCCAAAACGGATAAAATAAACGTTTTCAAAAATATCCGGATACGTGTGAACGGGGCCTTAGAAATCTTTTTTCACCCAGGAAATTCTCTTGCAAATACAAATGTTGCTGTCCTATCAAGGGCTTATCTGTAACGTTAACATGTTAAAGAAAAATTGAAAATTTCCTTACCCATACAAATTTTAGAATTTCTAAGTCAAAAACATGCCAAAGAATTTATTATTGGTATGTACCAATATACAATGTTACAGTGAAAAATCATAACTGCAGCAAATCATCGTAAATTTCCGTGACAATGAATCTAATCTTACCTTTTTTGAGTTCTTTCTCGATAAACTCTCCCTTTCTGCGGGCGATTTTTGGGCTTCTAGAAAAGAAAACAATGAGATCAGATTTGCAGAATTAATTTGTCAAATAAGGTGATTTTAATCATCTGTTTCTGAAGTACTATAGGGTTGATAGATCTTGAAGGGGGGCTGGATAAGTACTGTCAGAAGATCTTTGATGTGGCTGTTTTCTGATGAGCAGCTAATCTACAGTGACCGTTAAAAAAATTCAAAATAAATGCCTTGTGTTGGAGATTGGCCTTTGCACTTTCTTTGGATACAAATTAAATCTCCATTATATGTTTTGGGACTGCTTTGACATAAATGGATTTCCAACGAGTGTTTTCATTGATCTTTCACCAAAAAATCAGCCTATATTAAAAAAGGATCTTTCCTTTTCAATTTAGCTAATTATATACAAAAGAACTTCTCCTTTCAAATTGTGATATTTGATATACAAAATGTGGATTTTTCATCCAGCCCAAATTTCTTATCCAGCCCTTTCAACAGACATGGTGTCTCACAAAAAGTGTCTTTTAAACTCAAATATCTCTGGACCTGCTCATCATAGTAAACTTAAAAAACCACTTTCGAAAAGATGTTATTTAATAAGCACTGGTTTGCTAAAAGTGAGCAACAGAAACTAACACAGGGGATTGTAAAATTTGAATCAACTTTTCAGCATTTGTAAGCAACGTTTTATAACATCAACCTATTTAACTGGCCATTCCATAATAATTTGCCCAATTTGTTTATTCATCTTGTATATCAACGAGACCTCTGCAAAAGAACTATATCTTAAGTGTACTGAAACCTGTTTCTGAAACCAGGGTGAGGGTTAGTGCATCAAAATGGTAAGCATTTCAATCTACACATTGATACTGTAAGAAGGCAGTTGCAAAATGCTGAAAAGCTCCTTCAGAATTAACAACCTCTTATTTTCACTGCTGTGACTCAGTTTGATCAAACTAGTGCTCATCTAGAAACCGCATTACCACAGTTTTAGAAAATGTCTTATTTGTTCTGCAGGATAATCAGGTCAAGACATACTTGAACTTAAAACTGTAAAGCTCTTAGACACCCTGTGTATCTAAATATATTAATGATAGTCACTCACCTTTCATTGTCAGCAAATGATGTTTGACAAATTTGCAAACCCTACTGAATTTTTCATCATCGAATAGATCAAAATCTAGGGAGCAAAAGCGGCACTTAAAGTAAAAGGGTTAAAAGTAGATTACAGTAGCTAGGAAGGCTAACATATAATATATGATCTGTTGTAAAGTTTATAATGTTCTTGATCCATAAAAAACAATTGGATCATAAGTGGCATATGTCCTTTTTGTGCATCGTTAAGACTAGATCACTATATCTCCATTCATTTCATACCATCATCTTGTTTGAGCAAAAGTGTAAACTTGAATGTTCAGTCTTTAAATTTTAGTCAAATAAATCCACCAGGAAGGAAGAAAAATGAAGAAGGGAGAAAGTGGAAAAGAAGGAAGAATAAGGTGAAAGGAAGGTTTGAAAGAGAGAATAACAAATTGCTAAGAAACAAGGAGAGACAGAAGTTAAAACCGCATTAAGACAGCGCAAGGCTGTTAGGCCAGCCCAATTTTAATAGTTCCATGAAGAAGAAGTAGAGATGGCAAAGAGGTTTATTTTGAAAATATCTTCACAGAGTTCAACATCAAAGAGTTGTCAGAGATATGATAACGATGTCCTATGAAGATTTTCTGGGTTTACATTGCAGAATTTTGAAGAATTCTAGTTTGAGCCTTTTGTTACTTCAATTTTGGTGGGAAAAATTTTCAGTGCACATGAATAAGCTCCACACTGTCAAGTGGAAAGTTGAGCACCTGGCCAAACACACTTGATGATCCTAAAACAATTATAGAAATTTTGAGCACCTTCGCTCAACAATTTTGAACTTGATCAAATTTGACTTCAAAATATATGTCATCGCTCAATACCTCTCTACATCACTATACAAGGTGTTAAACTCTTGATACCTCACTTGACACAAATATTGAGCACCGTCTAGGGAAAAGTCAAGAGTATCTGGCCAGGGCTTGAAGTCCACATTTTCAGTAAATATGGGATGATAACAGAGCAGCCTTACTCACCTATGAAAAATTCTTTATCATTTGGAGATACATTTGCATCTGGACATATAATTCTAATTAGTTGTAACTGTTCTCTCAAACCAAGTTTCTGTGAAACTGTCCCTATTAACATTTCTAATGTTTCTTGTTGCTTTTGAGCATTCAGTTCACTCCTGCAACAAAGAAAGTTGGATAAATTACAGCAGTCCTACCATTTTAATGCCCCAACCCCCACCCCAGGAAAGCAATAAAATGACAGCTGCATTATACATCCATAATATTGATGTTCTAGTTCTTTCCAAAATGTCACATTGTTGGCTCTCTTCAAAGCCATGTATGCATGGATCATACCTTCTATCAAAATCTTGTGAAAAACCGTGACAAGAAAAATTCTTGATGTTAAAGTCATCTTTTTGCTCAAATTTCTACATGAAATTTCAAAGCGGATTTCCTCCATACACAAACAAGGGCTGGCAACAGGCTTAACGGGATGGTGGGATCTGCCTTTTTTGACAGGGGGATACAGGGATACAGGATACGGGGAATAAACAGCCATGAAAACATTTTTGTTGATGCCCTGACTACAGCTTTCAAGCTAGAGCTATGCTAAGACATAAGAAATCAAAACCCAGTACTGTATAAAGGGTCATACCATCTACACTCTAGACAAGTCATAACCCTGTCAAGTTCACTTTTCCTCCTTTCCTTCCTTCTTGATGAACATTTATTTCTTCTTTGAACGTTCTTTCTCTCTTGCTTTGGAATGTGTGTCTTTGTTTTTTTCCTTTGATTTGAACAGCTATGGAATGCTAAGTCAAACTCTGTAATAGAAAACATCATGAGTTTAGCATAACACTAAAATTAAAGCTTTGCAAAAGCAGCCTTGCAACAGCAATTATGTGCAATACATAATAACTTTAGAGGTATACACAAACAGTGTTTTCCCAAAGCAGTGAAGCCACAAGAAATAGTGAGGGTGTAATTGTCCTCATCAATGTTCAGAATGGGGACCAGGGGGTACCCCCTAACTTTCAATACAGGGGGGTCCATGCCATTATGTCCTTGCTGACCCTCAAATATTGAGCCTAACGTTTCGGGGACCCCAAATATTGAGACCAATATTTTGGAGACCCGCATCAAATTCTGCGATTCTTCGGTTTTTCAGATTTGTGGACCCTAAATATTGAATTTTTGTCCATGTCGTGGTCCATAGACCCTAAATATTGATTTATGTAAAATTTTGGACCCCAAATATTGGTATGGACCTCCCCTTATTGGAACTTATCCCTGGAGAATGGGGGAGGTAGAGACATATTTCCCAGACATTTCCATTATGATTTTTACTTTAGGAAGTAGGGGGTATTTCCTATTTACACCGCATTACCTCCTGGCTCTGCCAGCATTGCGAGGGAATAGAAATGAAGTTTCCAAAGGATTTGCTGGGGATCAGAAATATTGAAGAACTGTCTACCACACATATCTCACCAAGCATCTCTTTTCCTGAAAAGAATTCTCAAAAATTGGTACAGATCCTGTTGCTTTCACAACTCGTGTTACGCTTTGGAAAGAGAAGAGACTTGTGATGCACGGTAGAATGAATCTTTTAGACAATAAATGACATTACCTGTTTCCTCTAGATCTTGAAAACTGTCAGCAAAACTGTACTTTTCAACTCCATAATCTCTTTCTGAAGTACAAGGTGATGAAGAACAGGACGGTACCCCACTTGAGCAACCTCTTGAATGGATTGATTCGTTGTCAAAGAAATCATAGTCTATTGTGTTGCTAAAATAAACAAGGCCAGATTACAGAACACTTCAACAGTTCAATTGCGCCACTAGACTGGAGCACTAGTAGGAAGCACAGGAATTGGTCCCCAAGGTCAGTCTTCCCATCTGTCTAAATCTATTCAGAAACTGTCTAAGACCCCGTTTACATGATGACGGTAGAATTTGAAAACAGCATAAAAAAGTACTGTTTTGCCCTACCGTTTACATGATGCCAGCAGAATTTGGAAATTCTGCTGGCAGAATTTTGTTTTGGTTAGCAAAACAGCAAAGTTAGCGATTCTGCCACTTTCAAATTCTGCTGGCATCGTGTAAACGCACTTTGCCGGCAGAACTTTATATCACTTTCGTCACGAGGCTAATATTCTTAATCGTCCCTATTGTCCTTATTGTTGTAGTTCTTTTATCTACCTTGATTGATTATTGACGTCAGTTGTTATTGTCTATGGAATAAGAATAAAATTCCACCCGCATCGTGTAAATGGGAAGCCAGAACGACATTTTTCATGCCGTTTTCAAATTCTACCGGCATCGTGTAAGCGGGAGCTTATTTTTCAAGACGGCATGAAATTCTGCCATTTTCAAATTCTACCGGCATCGTGTAAACAGGGTCTAAGGAGAAGTTTGGCAGTTACTGTAGTACAATATCTTTAGAGCACAAGAAACAAATAACTTTCAAGGATCCAACATTTTAATATGACATGAAATTTCATAAGGAAATTCTTAAAGGGACTCACACATCCCCAAACACTAAACATTTGTAAACCCACACGTGTCATCAATCATCCATTGTTCATTCATTGTTTGCTGCATTTTGTTTTGTGGCTCCATCCAAGCCATCAAAATGTTACCATTAAAATTTTACTATGTTTGAGCAATGTAGAAGATATAATGTTTGGGGGCCTGGTGGAGATGGTATCTAGGCATAAATTTCACTCATACAATATGATTTAACAAGGGATATAACTATCCGATGATTTGCGCTCTGGTCGAATTCAATCCACCTTTTCAAGGTTCGAGGCGCGAAAGCAGAAGTCTTCTGTTGTTAGAGATATTGTATCTGTGAGTCCAAATTTCTGTTCTACATACAAAGGTTAGTATAGAGGCAAATTTTCACTTTAATATATGTCTTTGTTTCGAAATTATGGCATTATGAATGATCTGAACTCATAAGGGCTTTGACCGTGAAATCAAAGTTTGGAAAAAAATTTGTTCAAACATCTGATTTCACGGTCAAAGCTCTTATGAATTCAAATTCTTTAAATCGCCATAAATTCCAAACGAAGACAGATATGAAAGTGAAAATCAGCTGCCATACTAAAGTTTGTACGCAGAACAAGATTTTAGACTCAAAAATGCAAAATCTCTAACAACAAAAGACTTTCGCTTTCGCACCTCTTACCTTGAAAACGTGGATTTTAGATATGAATTTGAATCAATGCACAAAAATCGCCACTTAGAAGTGAGAACTACGGTTTAATGGTTATCTTTACAGATGTTGTTTAGGCTGGCGAGCTGATTTTGATGAAATAGGTTCTGTCTTAAACGCTATTTCCTTCTACGAAGAAGGAAAAATAGGACAACCTCCAATGATTCGTAAAGAGATACTGTATCAAGCTACAAGAATCAATGGGACGTGTGATAATCTGGCTTTACTCGCAAGGGGTTGCAAAATCTTTGTGGCCTTTCGTTCCGTGTTTCCGATGTTTACGTTCATTGAATCGAAGTGCGTGACAAATCAGTATATTGGCTTTTAGGCGCATATCAACAGGAGCTATTGGCAGTCTGTAAACCACGGAACAATGAAATGACAGAACGACATGACGAAATAGTGGAATAAAATGACGGAGTCATACAAGAGTGTAAGATATCTATTTCGTAGGCTCCTACTGACTGTATGTTAACGACATACGAATGCTACAAGTTGCTTTTTTTCTCAATGGAAACCAAAACTTTGGTAACACCCTGGGTAACACCTAAGTAATCAAATTCTTCCGACTTAAATAAACTCTTGGTCTGCGTCCAAAAATCAATGAAACTTAATCCTCACCAAAAATTGATTTGTAAATCGTTAAATTCTTCAGCTTATTTCGCGAAAGGGGGGCTTTATCCCTCCCCCATTCCAGTCTAGATGCCCTTATTTTCAACATATCAAACTGCACTAAATAATTTTTGATCACGAATTCACGAGTGGATAGCACCAAAGTCATGTCATTGCGTGTATAAATAAGCCAAATAACGCTTCGCGTACTAATATGGGGACAGGGGTTTCTTCGTGCCGTGCCGAACGCACCAGGAATCCCCAACTACTTTTCTTGTTTTTGTAAAGCCACGTTACGAAAGTTTTGGTTTCCACTTAGAAGAAAAGAAAATTAGGGCATTTGTATCGTGTTAATACGTTTAGGAGGAGCCTTCCACTAGAAATGTTACATTCTTATGTGTCTCTGTCATAATATTCTGTCATTTCCTCATTTTGTTCCGCCGTTTCGTGATTCCGTGGTTTACAGACTACCGGTGTTATTGGCTATGACGCAGTTACTCTCAGGTTGACGTAGACAATGTTTGTTCCATTGTTCACAGTGCTCAGTTTAATTGGCTATAATAGCAATCCTTATTGTCTGAAGAGCTACATAAAGCCTGTACGTTACATCTAGCCTGTACAAAGCTATCTTCCAATCAACGACCTCGAATTAGACTCTAGTTCACTGATTTCGAGCCTATTTCAAAGATTTGCTGCTTGCAGCGCAAATCAATAAATTCAGATGCAAACCATTCTAATTCTGCACCAACTGCTTGAAAAATGACTCTAGCACCTTCTTCTTCATTGTTTTCAAAATCATATCCAAATAGATCAAATGTCCTAGAAAAAAACGAAATTTGAGCTTTTTCAAGATCTTCAATGAGTTCTGCAACATTGACAATTTCCTCCTTCGACTTGTCAAGGACAGTGATGCATAACTCATTAGTTCCCAGGCCTTACACACGTGGGAAGAAAGCACTGATCTGTGGAAAGTTTTCCACTCAAACTGGGGAAGTGGATCTCTTGTTGTTGGACTTCCGCTGAATAATTGCGGTTGACTGCAAACTTGATGAGAAAGTTAAAAGTTACATTCTGTATAAAAACAATGCTTGGCTAATATCAGTTTGAATATGGGCACGGAATACCGAAATCAATGACGGCCCGTTAGCCTCTTCATTGGAACAATTAGATTCGTTGAACAAACTACCTTCCCTCCCCGGCATTAGCAAATCAAGTACGTTCAGCAGCTCTCGTGGGCTGCACAACGGAATGAATCAGTTATCAAAGCATAGATGTACACAAGGCAAAGCTATATTAAAATACAAGGACTGTATAGCATGTATTTGCGAATAAGATACAGCCTTCGCGAATCGATCGAATCTCAAACAACGTGGCCTTAAAACTTAGGCCCATTTGCGAGGTGCTACGTCATTGATCGACTCTTTGAACTGGTTACAATAATTACCTGCTGAAGGACTCTTCTGGAAAGGCCAACATTTTTCACGATCGCAGCTTTATTATGACGAATTCTGATAAGCAAAGGCACTGATCTGAGATCTAAAGGCAATTCATCTGGTTGAGTCTGAGTAAAAATCCACACTGACGTTTTCGATCACCTACCAAGCCCTTGCTTTGAGAACATTGGCGTCACGTGTAGAACAGCCTCGTTTCTATAGCGGCATTATGGTATTTTGCAGACCAGAGAATTACGGACCACGGAAAATCCTTTGTTGAATAAAGAATCTTGTCCCAAGGGGCCTTTTGTGGTGTGACAGAAGGCCCTGGGGGACGAGGTTTCAACACAGAGCCACCTGCGTTGTTTACAAGATGAGGTGATAATGAAATCAATCGCTTTTCACAAGTTTAGCGAAATAAAAGAAATCTTTCTTCTGGTACATTCATCCTCTAATTCCCATATCCCATGTGCATTTTGGGGCGCAATTATTGATCGGGAAAGACAAAAAATCTTTTGTCGAAATTATCAACAAAGAGCTACCCGTTCTCCTTTGTTTAAGAGATAAGGTGATAATGAAATCGACCGTTCTTTCCAAGTTTGCGCATTGAAACAATGCTGTCTTCCGGTACCTTTATCATCCAATCCCATGTGCACTTTATGGGGTGTAAAGATCGGATATCAAACTTCTCTGGCGTATCCTTTCTTGCTTTGTTCGCATCTCTTTGAAATATTGTATAGAAGTTCTAACTTCAATTAGTTTGTCTATAAGTTGACACCTTTGCCCCACAACAGATGGACTCGAGCAAAAAGGCCAGCTGTCCTTCATCAAAGACAGCTCTTTGGTGACCCACGGAAACCATTGACCACCAATAGTGATGACTTCCCAAAGAATCTCGTACATTTTTGACAAAAGTCCATTTGTTTTCAAGAAACATCCTTCAAAATGCTGTAAAAATCCCTATGTTCTGACAATTCACTCATTCGAAAACAATGCGTATGATTATTTCAGAACAAAAGGATTTTACGGAATTTGGATGGACCTCTTTCGAAAAGAACGATGTTTGCCAAGTTTTTGGAAGTGAAATGCCCCTCTTTCGTACTCACATAAAACCAAAAGCGAGCAATAAAGAGCAGGAAAGGTTCCAATAGAAAACAGTATTTTCTGGCTAGAAAGAAATGCAGGTCAACATATTCGGTCAAGGATAACCAACAAAAAGTACCTGCTTGTTTATTTTGTTTATATCAACAACGAATCACGTAATCACTAGCCTGTGTTCCAGACCCCTTTGAAACGAAAGGTCTGGAACACAGGCTAGTAACCACGAGTTTCATCAAGAAAGACAACCTTTGTAGACTTCTCAAAAACGTGTAACTTTCATTAAAGGTAATGTGTCCATGTAAGTACAGCAGCTTTGGAGGTTTTTCTCCAGAATGGACGAAGGCATCAGATAAACCTGGTTTTTCTCCGGATAAACTTGGTTTTTCAAAAACTGAGCTTTTCAATAGAAAATCGATCCAGAAAAACTTGGTTTTTCAAAAACTAGCATTTTCTGGTGAAAAACCAGGTTTATCTGAGAAAAACCTGGTTTATCTAATTGTGGTGATTTTCGCGTGCCATAGAAGTTCGTAGACCTGCAGTTAATCTAATTTTGCAAGGGGCACTTCATTCGTTCGAAAGAGGGTACGCGATTTCTTCCGAAGAGAATTTTCATGGATTTTTCTCGAAAACGAAAGGACTTGCCAGAAATATACAGAAACTTTTGAGGAGTGAAATGCCCCTCCTCATTTCGTTTCTGGGGATGCAGGATCTGACGGACGTTTTCGGTTGAACGTTTTCCACCACACTAATACTGCGTTCACACAATGCCGGCACATTTTGAAAACGGTGAAAAATGTGACGGCTGCAAAAATTTGAGCTAGCGTTCACACGATACCGGAACAATTTGAAAACGGTAAGAAATTAGACGGCAAAGACCCTAAGAATCGACTAATCTCGTTGCAAAAGCATCTAAAAATATTCTATTTTTCATCATTTTCAGGTGTTTACACGATAACGTTTCCAAAATGTGCCAGCTAAAGTTCCGTTCTCAAAATCTACCGTTTTGAAAATCTGCCGGCAAAAAATGTGCGTTTTCGTGTGAACGGGAGGCCTATCCGTCACATTTTTCACCGTTTTCAAATTGTGCCGGCATCGTGTGAACGCTGTCTAATAGCTATCCTACATGAGCAGTCTGGAGCATGCAATATTTTCATGGATTTTTATGTGGCCTTAGCGCTTCTAACATGATTGTACACGTTGGAAAATTCCTCGGATTTCTTCAGACTTCTTCAAAAGAGTGTGAAATCATCTTTCGAACCACACTCTTTGACGATTAGCTAAAAGGTCCATTTTAAATTTGCAAAGAAGTTCACATAAAAATAACACCACGGTATACTTAGACTTGCTTTTTTATTTGCGATTCAATTGAAGTTTCTAGCGATATCTTCGGAGTGACAGACTGTTATGGCGTTTCCAGCTAGCACGTCGTGAGCTGCCAATGACCTTGTTATAACCATGACCTTTGCCAATTCCACGATTCTTACGTCCTGCAGCGGTAAGACCACGGAGTTCTCTGTGTTTATGGACTGCTTTGCAGAGCCAGTTGATTCTTGCATCGCGTCTGATCGCTTTGTGTTGTGGATCAACCATTATCACTTCAAAGTATTTGTATGTTGAATCTTGGCCAATCCAGTATGAGCTCAAAACGCGAAGTCCACCACAATGTCTGCCGGCTCTTTCCTGGAAGAAAACTGCAGATAGTTAGAAAATGAAAATTCGTTATCTGCTTCTGCAGGAGGTTGCACGGGTTGCAGGCCCGTTGCAGGTTTGGCCAATTTAAGCCCACGGGTTTCAGCTATCTTGTGTTAATCCTGCGGGCCTACAGCTTTTGAGATTGTGCCGGTTGCGGGTTTGGCCAATATTTGTGCTGGTGTTGATACTTCATTCAAAAATTCCTACGGTCTACATGGTAAGCAGAGATGGAACAAAACAAGCTTTCAAATGCTTAAACGATGCAAAGAGAGTCAGCAAACAAGAAAACATATTTCATACTTATATTCATATTTCATTTGTTTAGGGAGGGTTGCCCTTCAACCAAAGTTGTTTTTCAAGGGGCCCTCCAATTAAAAACTAATTACAATATACAATTAGAATGCCAAAAAATAAGAACCCATAATATTAAAAACCTATTTACAACTATATGATATTTACAATAAAAAAGGAAATAATAAAATAAAATGTTGGAAATAATCGAAGATTACAGATGAAAATTGAACATTTTTATCGAATGGTCCAGTTTCGGGTTTTGGTTTTCTTCCTTCCGTATTTTCGGGTCTTCGCAAAGTTTCGTCCGCGTTTGCGGGCTCTGGACCTCTAGCAGATATAGTAAAAAGTATCACAGTAGTCGGTAGTCCTCAATGATTCCCCATCATCAAAACTGTTATTTCTACAAAACTAGTACCATTATTGATTGATCTTGACCAGGGACTTAGGAAGCATCCTAAAACTGGGGACACAACTTCTTTATAAAGCTTGAAGGCCCACAGGGCACCTCCAAAAACAAAAAGGGAAATTTTTCTTTATAATTGAAACATCTTGGGGGCACACGTGCCCACTGCTCCTACATCTTTGATCTTGACAAAAGATAACAAGTGCTCTCGTCACTGCTATGAGAAAAGAAATTTGACAAAATGATCAACAATTTTAGCCGTTCTTCAAAATTTTGGACATTACTTTTCTAACTGATTGCTCAGGATTTTAAAAAAGACAATTAGCGACAGTTTACTAAAGAATTCAGCACTGATACTCATGACAGTACCAGTACAGTTTCAAACCTGGGATCATTGTGCTGATATTCTCCCAAATTTCGAGCAGAGCCAATGAGATCTCAACATTATCAGCTAGGTCAGATTATGTGCCTATTTTTTACCTTTGATGGGCTGATAGATGAGAGTTCAAAAAATCGAAGCAACGACTGAAGAGTATTTTTGTTTGGCGCCCCAAGCCTAAAAGATGTTCGAGCTGTCATTAGATATTCTAAAGGTCTTAGTCCCTTCATTCAGAATTTGGTTGTGAGTCCTTTATGAGAGAAAACACAGACATCAAAACACTGAACAAATACAAGGAACCGGAAAGGAACCACATCTTAACTCTACAACCACATCTACTTGCAACCTTTGATTTGTACCAGAAACTTGGAGAGAAAATAATTAACACCTATAGCAGTAAATCCAAGAAACCCACCTCTGCAACTGAACGCAAACTTCTCTGGAATTTAATTTGATTGACACCTTCTCCCTTTGGTTTTCCATATGTGATACCCTTTGGGACAGGCTTCTTGCGGCCTCCTCTTCTTACACGAATACGGTAGATGACATAGCCTTGTTTGGCCTTATATCCAAGACGTCTGGCTTTGTCTGGGCGGCTTGGCCTGGAAGCTCTGTGGATGGCGGCCAATTGACGCAGTTGCCAACAACGGATTCTCAACAAGAATCGCAGAAGGTCACTCTGCTTCTTTTTAAAGAGCTCTTCCAAATATTTGTATGCTCCCATGTTGATTTCTGGAAATGAGACAGGTAGAAAGAATGCCTAAGCTTCGAATGGAGACAAAAATTAGTTTTCTGTAGTGTTTTTGTCCATTACACATATTTTTGATGAGAAACTGCTGATAAGAAACTGAACTCTCAGACTGCCACAAAACTAAGAAACTCGAGTGGAGACTCCAGTGCTGGGAGAATACAACTTGAGAAATTATTAATTTTGACAAAGGAATTCCCAACGTATTATCACTTATTTTCACTTGTTCATGTTTCCTGTATCATGTTACTCAGCAGGTACTTAAGAGCAAGGTCTAAACACTGGAAAATCTTAAAAACGTTGTTTTGAAATGTTCAGGTGGGCACAGGAAGTGAACATGAAGATTGTAATGAAACCTTTAAGAAAGTCATAAGAGAGTCCGAGTACTCCAACTCTGATAATTTTAAGATACTTTCAGTACTGGACCAAATTCTAGGTTTCTTACAAAAAAAAATTTGAGTATCATTCAATCTTTAGAGTTTTGAATAAAGTCTCTTTGTCAATTTACTTAGGCTATCTCAAAGCCAATAATATCTTTTCCACAAAACTAGCATTTGAAATACTTCCCCTGATACTACACAACATGCCAGTTGCACCAGAGAGAATATCCACTAATTGCAGGCCACACTAAATTGTAAACTGGGCCAATTTTGAAGATTTCTAACTTACTCCTATCTAGATCACTTTTAAGACAGGTACCATAAGATATTCATCATGATTATGTTTCTCCTAATAAATGGGTGATTTCTTGCATTTTGGTTATCCTAAACAAAGTAACAATGTGTTGTATTCCCCAGAATGTGCCTGTGCAATGAGATCACATATCAACTGTGACATAATAAATGACCAATTGACACAAGCATTTTATATAGCCACAAGAAAAATATATACCAATCAGAACGCAAGTCTCAATGGTATGACAAGAAGTGGCAGCCCATTGTGCTTCAAATGACCTGGGGAAATTGGGTCATTAAGATCAACAATTTCATCCCCTCCTCCTTTAGAGGGGCAGGGTCACGTAACCGTAAACAAACCTGTTTTCTCTATAATATTGCTGCTCACATGTGGCCATTCTGTTTTGCACAGATTTTGGTTAATGGGGCAAATCCACACGAAAGTTATATGCAAAAATCTATCAATATCTCTGCAATGGTACAACATATGGATGTCTCATTCCAGACTGGAAAGTTTGCCTTGCGTGGCTGATTTCTATGCCGTGCATTTTAAATTTCAGCCACAGTTCCAGCCGCAAAATTTTCACAAAACAAAAAAGGAAGCAATAGAGCTATTGTTTAGTGACACAAATACAGCCGCGCAAGAAATTTGGATGTAGGAGAGATCCCCCGCGCATTCTGCAAGCTTTCCAATCTGGGTTTCGTTTGTTTCTCTATGAATTTCAAGGGTCCATCCGGGTCCATCTTCAAGATGACACCATTTTTTTGGGGAAAATATTGAAAGATATTTTTGATATGGCTTGTCAAAAATACTGCGAAATTTCCATTTCAAAAGTAGTTTGTCTAAATTATGTGACCCAGCCCCTTTAATAATCTTCCATCAGTCTGGATCACAGAGAGTTTTGGATGATTTATATTTCCTTAAAACTCTCTAGGCAAAAAAAGGCTCTGGTGCCAGACATGTCCATCACACAGAGGACTTACATTAAAGTCTACGCCTACCTAATTTTAGGTTGCTAAAAATTCTAAAAATACGAAGTAAAGATTGAAAGCCATTTAAAATTTGTAAAAAACTGAGTCCCATTCCTTGTCAAAAAGTAAAGGCACTTATTAAAACTGACTCAGCATTTATTCCAACACTTAGCATGAAACTGTTCATTTGAAGCAAAGTACGCTACAGTGTCTTCTTTTCGACTTATTTCGCGAGCCAACTTCAACGGGCCTAGGTCAAAAATGAACTGCCAGTTTAGTCTGTCTTCAAGGAATAATCATCACAATTCTTATCTCTACTCTGTGAGCCATGTTTCATTTTCATAATTTATCGGTGAAAATTCTGTACCTTAGCGTAAAAGAAGTGATTCAGTTCGATTATATGAAGATGTGGACAGAAGAATTTCAGTTACCTGTCCTCCCTGTAGCAAGCAAAGAGCGATCGAGGGAAGCAGCCTCTTTTTGGTTACGGAGTGTGGCCTCTCAGCCTCTCTCTCTCTCAGGTGGGCTTTGCGGGCTTTAACAAAGATGCCCCCCTATAGACCCCCTTCAATCCTAGGAGAAAGTAATTTTTTGGACATTGCCTAAAGAAATAAAGGAAGATCTTTGTAAACAAGCTGCAAGATGGAGCAACAGAAAAGAATTCATGAAAATTTGCTGATTTGCCCTTGGGAAGTTGGAGCGAAATTGCTGTTTTCTCCTCGCCCCCTTTGCTAACCCCTTTAGGCATGCGCAAAAGAAGGATGACATTTGTTATTTGTGAACAGCTGAAGGCCTAAACGAGAAGCTTCGGGAAAGACCATTTACTTTGACGTCGATTTTAGCATTCACAGAAATTCCATTTAACTTTCCTTCGCTGTCACAAGAATCATGAATCTACACGTTCACGCCCTTGGGCTAGGTCTCGAGAAAAACGAAGACCCAAAGCCGAATTTGTTCGAATGGTTGAAAGGAGTTCATGGCGTCCATTTTCCACGATCAGAAATGAATAAACTCATCATGGATTACTTGATTACTGAAGGGTTCAAAGAGGCTGCTGAAAAATTCCGAGCAGAGGCTTGCACAGAGCCTAATTCTGCGTTTGATTCCCTTGATGAAAGATTGAAGATACGGGAGGCTGTGCAGTCAGGCAATGTGGACGAAGCAATCATGCTGACGAACTGTTTGAATCCTGAGATTTTAGACTCAAGACCTCATTTGTATTTTCATTTACAGCAACAACAGTTGATTGAACTTGTGCGTGAAAGAAAAGTCGAAAAGGCATTGGAATTTTCACAGAATGTAATGGCAGAATTAAGCATTGAGAATTCTGAATTTTTAGAAGAACTTGAAAAAACAATGGCCCTTCTTGCTTATGAAAACCCAGAAATCTCACCCTTTGGAGATTTGTTGAACTTTTCACAACGTCACAAAGTTGCCAGTGAGTTAAATGCAGCAATTCTTGAAGCTGATCATCAACAAACAAATTCCAGGCTTGAAAATCTTCTAAAAATGCTGCTGTGGGCTCAAAGTGAGCTGGATGAAAGAAAAATAAAATATCCAAAAATGACTGATATCGCAAATGGCTCGGTGCAAGACTCAAAATAGATGATGTTTTATCTGTTGGTAGGAAGAAAAAACCCACATTTTCCATTTATATGAAGAACTAAGTATATTGTTATAGGTATGTAAGAAATAACATATAATTGACACATGTACTTGAATGTTTGAACATAATCATCATATCAAACAGCTGCTGTTTTGTTTAATTATTTTGGATACTGCTGGCTTAACGTGGCTATTTTGACTGAGCAGAAACTGTGTGCCCATGTGCGAAAATCTGTACCTTTTTTTCAGCTCCCCTAGCTCCCTGCAACTGATCCCAAAATTTGGCAACACCTGATACCACAAGGGCCCTTGACCCCAAGCCTATGTATCCAAACTCTTCCTTATATCAAATTGCTTGATATGGGCTTGATGTGTCATTTTACCCAGTTTCAGCTCAGTCACTAGCTTTGTCAATATCACAGGGCAATGGTTTCACTTGAGTCAAGAAACTTTAAGTTTACTATCTAAGTTTCCAATTCGAAGATGGACTAATTTGCTCTACATCACCGTGACGGACAATAATCAAGAGAAGGATCCCTTCATGCTATCTAAAACACATTCTCTGATATCCTCACAATTATTTTGGTTCAAATTGGCCAATAGATTGGACGAAAGGATCCATAACTGGCTGGACCATTTTCCATTGAATGTTATGCTAATAAAGTGTGTTTCAAGACAACACACTGAAGTTTGAGGGTTCATATCAGCCCCTGCTGCTTAGCTGGATTCAGGGCCTCAAATATAACATTGTTTTGAAAGAAACTAAGAATGGAAGCCAGTACTGAAAGTTTCTTAAAACCATCAGATTTTGAGCACTTAAGAGTTTCTTACAAGTTTCTTAAAGATTTCATAACAATCTTTCTGTTCACTACCTTTTCTTTCATGAACATCTCAAAGCAATGTTTTCTTAAGTTTTCTTTATCTATAGAAAATCTTTCTATATCATTTCTATAATAAGTTTTCTATATCTATCTATTCTCTCCAAATAGCACTGTGTCATCTGTTCTTCAATATTTCTGGCATATTGCTATGGTATCCTATACCAGCAATGCGCAATGTTCCAATCAACATGGCAAAATGCCTTGGCAACACAACAGCAAAGTACAGATGGTTTGCACCAGTCTACTCATGTACCTTCTGAGTGATATGATAAAGAAAAAGGTGAAAATAGAATGAAAATGTGTAAAGGACTAAGTTTGTCAAAATAAGCAGTTCCTTAAGTTATATTTTTCCAGCCCTACCATTTTATTAATTTTTTGGTGATCTGAGAATTGAGTTTCTTTAAAGCAGTTCCTTATAAAAAATACACACTTTTTAGTGTGCTACACTAAAGAAAGGAGCATTACTCTTTGCCATATTTTTATGTATATACCTTAAATGTTTGTGGGACATCTATCAGGGATTGTGCTTTTATGGACTATTGTTGAAGGAAGGAATAGTTGTATCTGACAGAGTTCTCACTTCAAGAAATTCTAATATCTTAAAAACATGGCATTATCTTCACAAGCAATTATAACATCCACTAATACAGTTTGGGGTAGTTCTCAATTTCTTCAGCAGTGTATTCAGTCAGCCTTTTTGGTATTCTTGCTGGGCCCTCAAGCTTTGCAAAGATATTAGCTGCAAATGGATGCTGATCATCTTCAAATAAATACAATCTTTTCATTCTTGGCTTTCTTAGATTGTTTTTAGGTAACATCCCATTCACAGCTCTCCATAGCACTAAAGTTTGATCTCGCTTGTGAAGATCTTTGGCACGATACTCTACAAGACCTCCAGGGTATCCAGTGTGATGTCTGTAAAGCTTTTTGTCCCAATTCTTCCCAGTTAAGACAATGTCCTTAGTGTTTATGACAACAACATGATCTCCCAGGTCTCTTGATGGATGGAAAATTGGTTTCGTTTTGCCTTGCAAAATCTGGCCTATAAATCCAGCAAGCCTACCACATATTTGATCTTTTGCATCAACTAAATACCAAAGTCTTGCATGTGTGTAGTAACTCTGAGCGGCTCTGTTGACAAAAGCCATTTCAAAAAGGCTTCTAAACAATTAAGATTGGGCCTTTTGCTTTGCGTGCAACTTTTAGGCCCAGCTTTTGGTGTCTTCTTTTTCGCTGCAAAACTCTTGCAAGCAGTATCTATTTGGTAGTTAACAGCAATGTGCCATAGAGATAGTCTCAATGCGCAGATTATTGGATTAACATAACTATTTGACGGCCTCTCTTGTCGCTTTGCTCTAAGGACTACTCTACTCTTCTCCACTTACAGGAATGTGTCAATGGCTGAGCATTAATGTGGCTGACTAGGCCACTCCTTCGCAGGAACATCAAAGCTCCTTCACAGCTTCAATCGTTGCTCTGCGCTTTTGAAGAAAGTGCCGAATGTCGAAAACAAGAAGGTGATTCCAATTATTATCTTTGTTCCAATCAAGAATTTTTGACGGGTTTTTGACCCGTTTGGCACTCTGTAGGTGCAAGTTTAATCATATTTCTATGGGTGTTTAAAATGAAATGAGATGAAATGGTGCAGTCCTCTGAATCTGCAGCACAGCACCAGGCAGACTAGGTTCCAGTGGTTCCAGTCCAATACTAACTCAACTTCAACTTCATTCTTAAACATTCTGCACGCTAAAAGGTCGTGTCGCTCAGCCATCCCTATTGCAAAGGGGGTACTAGAATTTACCCTCAAGGAGCAGAAAACCTAGAAATTCCCTTACTTTTCAATCGGTATGAAAACTTCCCTCATTGCCCATCTCTCATCAAAATTTTGGCTGCTAACTGTGGATTGAAATTCATTTACAGTACCAATCAAATTACTTGTCATGTGCAAAATTTTTGCAAATAAAGCAGTCGACTTGTTTTACTTGCAATTTGTCGTTGTCACAGATGTCACGTGCACGTGATACGCGTATCTACAGTTGTGGCCAATAACAACAAAGTACAAAGACCAGCATGCTTTGGGCAAAGTCAAAGACCAGCTCTGCGCAGCTTCCAGAATAACCGACTGTACGAAATTCACAAAAACAAACGATCGCAAAGGCTGCTGGTCTTTGTACTCCCTTTAAACTTTTGGCAAAAGCTTTGGACTGAAGGCTCTCCACTACACTTTCCAAAAGCGATATTTTCCTAAGGTTTCAATATTTTGCAAACAAATCATAGAAATGAACTGTGCGTCGGTTCATGTAAAATCCAGCAGAGAAACACAAGTTTTAAGTCACAGACTTTGCCAGCAGAACCACTACAATTTACGAGAAGTTCTATAGATTTCATTGTGACGTCATAGCAAAATCGTGCAAAAATTCAAAAAACAATACCAAAATTCGGAATCTACATGGAAAGACCTAAACCAACTCTAAGAGAATACTCATCGTTAAAATTGTAAGGACTCTCATTACCAAGAACAATACGCAAGGGCTATTTGACCTCCCTCAAGAGTTGTAAGACATCAATTGTAATAACCCGGAAGTGTCATTTGTCTGTTCTTCACAAGAACCAAACTGAGGAGTATGTGACGAAACGCGTATTTGGTGTAAGAATTTAGTGTAATAGCGTTGTTGGTTAGTGATCACTTTATTTTCTTGCAGGTTTAACAGTTTTCTCTCCAATAGATGATTACGATAAAGATGGCGGCGATGAACCTTTTACCAAGATGCATTGCGTTGTAATTGCGAATCCTTAACGATTCTATGGGGAATTCGATTAAAGAACGCAATGCATCTTGGCGACAAGTTCCCTGCCGCCATCTTTAGCGTTATCGTCTGTTACAGGTTTATCTTATACTTTACTATTGTTCTTTTACAGGAGTTGATAGTGTTTCACCACATGTTACAAGTTAAGGATCCTCCTTATACCTACGAGCACACCAAAACTTCAGGTAAGTCTAGTCTAGTCTAAGTCTAGATGATGAGTGGCCAGGGTGAGTGGCCGAGTGGCTTAAACAGTCTTCGTCAGGTGACTGAAGTAAAGCTTGGTCGAGTGAGGTCAGATTTCGGATGGGTGACCACTGAGGCCTGACCTCGCAACTCACCTCGCCGTCCTTCGGAAGGGACGTTAAACTAGGGGTCCCGTGCCTGGATGCGGCATGCACAGTGGACCTAAATTAGCTTTCAGTAGCTAGAAATCCTGACAAGCCCACTTAAAACAAATTGAAAACAAACAAAAAACAAACAAAAGAACTAATGACAAATTTCCAAACGTAACAGTCAAAATCTGCGCTAAATACGTTCCCTTCTTGACCTACATATATTCTTTTATAACAAACTGTTCATAAGAACCTGCGAAGCTTTAAAGCTATGCTGGGAAGCTACGTTGGACAACGCAAAGTTTACTTTATAACATGGCCGGTGCAAAACCTAACGGGACAACTGCTTTTTTGAGCTAGTCTACACAACTGGGTAAACAATTTTTCTATGCGCTCAAGATAGAATTAACTTTCAAATACAAAATGGCTCACCTTGAGGACAAAATTGTGAATCATGGAAGTTAAGAAATTCATGCAAAAAATGTGTATAAATGATGGCAAATTTCCTTGTTAGTTTCTTGTAAGAAGGATTCATCAGTCAACGACAAAGACTCTCATAGAGATGAACTTTTTGTGTATAATATGTAATTAAGCTGAAGGGATTGTGTGTATAAACAATTTAAAATGAAAATGTAAGAAATTAAACTGCCTTTCTTACCGTCTTTGGCTAATTCATTGGTGGTACTGTAGTACTATACAACATCTGTTGTTCATGAATACGGGGCAGATACATATTTTAAGGAAACGGTGACTGGGCAGTTCTATTTGTGCAATGATTTCATACGGGGAGAGCAGAATTCTTTGCAACTATTTTTCTTCTCCACCGGCCATGTAATATAATAAATCTAGCCCTGTCCCTAATCTGAATCTATAAAGTAATACTATCAGATGTTTACAAAATACCGGAAAACACCGGGTGAGCAAGAAAAAAGCTCCGTTCTTGAAAATTCATAGCATCAAGAGCACTTCAGAGATTTGGATAATTTTTGTGATTTTTCTCACTGTCTCACGAGCACTAGAAATATAGGTCAATTCAACATTAAAAAAAGTTTCACGGTTGTAAATTGACTGAAAAAGGGCCTAAAGTCATAAAGGACTCCTTGCACTGATCAATAAAGCAAGTGCAATTGTTTTTTAGTGAGAGACGTCCACTGCACCTATATTTATATGGGACTGATATCCTTGGTATCTGTTTGAAAGTTGATGTCGTATAACTCTTGACAGAGATGAAACGCCCATTACGTATTGTTCTGTGCAAGTGGAGTCCTTACAATTTGATCTATGTTTTAACCCCTTTTGCAGTCATTTTGCAACTATAAAATTTTCAAAAAATCGAATTTACCGATGCTTCTAGTGCTGGTAAGACAGCAAGGAAAGAGGCCCCCAAAGGGGGTTCGCTAGAGCTCTGGAGCCCACCATTTAGAAAGCTTGGAGCTTGGAGCCCAGACAATTCCTATGGTGGTTTTCTCGAATTTTGAGACATGGGGCCCTTAGAGCCCGGAAACGGATGCAATGGAGCCCTGGAGCACGGCAATTTTGCCTTTGAGAGCCCGGAGCCCATTAAAATATGCCCTGGAGACTCGGACAACAAGGGGGCCTCGGAAAAATCACAAAAATACTTCAGTTTTTTGGCTTTTAACTAGAACTTGGATCATTCAAATCTGTGAAGTACTCTTCGCGCTATGAATTTTTAACAGTGAGAACTTTTTCTAGCTCACCCGGTACTCTGCCAGTTTGACAAAACAGTTATTTTCCAGGCAATGAATTTCAAGCAAAAAGCCTAATTCTCCATTGCTTCGTCATCATTCTTAGCATCTGTATCATCTGACGAGAACGAAACATAAAACAAGTCTGTTTTGGTTCTTACCTTAGGGTATCTTTTGGCATATAAATCAGCCTACATGTTCTCATTTTCCTATGTTCTTGTTTGTGGGGTATTCCCGGGAGGGAGGAGGACATAACATGTTGAAAGTACGGGTATGTGCCACCCATATGCATGGGTTTTCAGGTTAAAAGCGCCCTAAACACGGGTCCCTTTTTCGGCAGATCTTCTTTAAACATAGGTTTTCCATAAATTGATAAAAAGCGCTTAAAAAATTACTAGTCTTCCCCCAAAATCCATCATAAGAATGGGCATGACTGCAAATTTCGGTAAGAAGAAAAGAAGAAGAAGTTAGCTTCCTGAAAACTAAGCGGCAGACCCTCGTGCATCAGCAAGTCATGTACCCCCCCCCCAAGCCCCATATATTATTGTACTTCAACTCGCTATGATTAGGCCTCTTCCGATAATGCATTGTAATGTCTATCATCTTCAGCAACAAGATAAACCTTGTCCTCTGGGTCTTGAAGATCATCTGGGAATTGAGCAATGAAATCCTGCTCGTCCACTTGATGTAAACGCATTACTATGATCACAATCTTCAATGTATGGCCGAGAAGAATCATCTCAAGCTGGCAAACAGAAACAGAAAGCAAATATGACTTACCAGCCTGGTCAAAAAAATCTACACGGTTGGTCACAGAAGGCCTAATAGCGTATTATAGAGCCTATGTAGCTTTTCCACTGAAGCAATTTATGCTGCAAACTTTTGTCGAAACGACGATTTTGCAGAATTTTCGATATGCATTATGGCAGTGATTTTCCACTACTTTTCTCAAAATGAAAGAGTTATTTTGAAGATGCACTCTTGTACTTCGTAGAGAAATAAGCGAAATACTCATATGTTGCGCGATTGCAGAGATGTTTGGTAGATTTTTGGAAGTAACTTTCCAGTGGATTCACTCCATCCACCAAAATCTGCGCAGAACACAATGGCCACGTGTGGGCAACAATACAGAGTATAGAGATAACAGGTTTGTTTACGGTTAGCTGACCCTGCTCCCTTAATGATATAGGCTGTACAATGCACAAACAGTCAATGATGTTGCGTCATCGCAGAACAGCAACAGCAACAGAATATGCGATGTTGCCATAGCGATAGGGTGCTGTATTTGTAATGACTCGGGTGCATGTGGAAGACACGGAGATAAACCATCTTCATGTTGCGGTTAGAAACAGCAGCATAATAAATTGATTCCGTGGAGAAATTACGTAAGCCCCATAATACGTAGACTGATAAGGAACTTGGGTCTGGTAATTAGGCTACAAAATATGCGATTGGGACCCGGTGGTTTGGAGGGCTGCGAAAATAAAAGTATGAGGCCGATGTTTAAAACTAAATTGTTAATCTATCACTCAAAGGCTAAATTAGATGTGAAAATTTTGTTGGGTAAAATCACAAAACTTTATGACCCAAAAATTAGAAAAAATGTCAGCAAGGGACAAGAATGGGAGCGAGAAGTCCACGTTCCATTCTGGTCCATGATTTGCTTGCTATTGAAAGCAAAATTCTCACTTCGCTTCTATTCCCATCAAAGTGCTTATATTTCATGTTATTTGCTTCTTTTAAATCTTCTCATGTAGGTTAACCTCTGACCAACAGATAGACGTATTAGTTTGGAATATCAGCCACATAGTTTAACATTTTTTAACATTTTTTGGCTCCTCAAGTAGAATAACATAAAGACACCCTAAAAGCCATCACAAATTTCAACTGAAATTTCACCAGCCTAAATTTACAAGAAACAACATATCTAATTGCTTCAAAAAGGGGTCCAATCTAAGAAATTCTAAAGAAAAATCTGTCTTCTCTATCTAATTGCCTAGAGTACAATTTTGTGGCATGAGTGAACATTTTCTAAAGTCTTAAAATGAAAAAATAGGAAAACAAATCCCTAGAAGTAACGATTGTGAAACATCCCAACGAAATAAAATGTTTTAACCGTTAAGTATTGATCACGGATCATTTAAGAAAGCATTGCTATTTTTCATAAAAGTCGCTTCAAAGTCAAATAAATTTTTTGCTTCTCCGAATTACTTTCTCCTCAATTCTTGGGTCCAAAAAATTTGGCTTCTAACGGCTACCTTCGACTGATTTCTCTGCAGAGAATAAAACGTAGGTAGCTGTAGTCGAGTTACCAGGCCTTCTCCTCGTCAAAAAATAGGAGAGGTCTCCTAGCTATAATACCGGGTAACCCAAAAAAAGCTTCATGAGCTAGATCGCAAATATTTTCTTGAAAGGAAACGTTATGAAGACAAACAAGGTATCAGCATGTAGCTGAAAGGCTCCGCTATCTTTTGAGACCTTGCTTGGTCAGTTTAAGATATGCGTACTGTCCGAAGAAATGGTTTCCAAAATACGGAAATTCATTGATTTTTCGGTCCATTCTCTCGCGTTCCAGTCCATCTTTTGGAAATTGCGAAAAAAGCTTGATTCTAAATTTGCTTTGGGGATGAAATTTGAAAGAGGAACAGAGGTCAATCATTTTGCAAACAAAAAATTTCCTAAGACAACTTCTAATCGATCGCTATGTTGAGGTTTCGTAAAATGTTGACTGGAATATGATGTCGATTATTTCACTCAAAATGCGGAATCCTGGATTCGAAATTTTCACTGAATCTTGTTTTTCGGATAGTCATTGCTTAAAATGACCATGCAGCGTCTCAAAAGATAGCTAAGCCTTTGCACTAAACTGTGATAGGAAGCATTTGGCAATAGTTTTTATTTCAGGGAGCTAGTTATGATCTAGCTCGTGAAGTTTTTTTGGGTCACCCGGTAGAACATACATACCTGATCGAGCCCACCACTGTCACCAACATGATTCAAATGGTTTTTCATAAACGATCTCGGTTCTGTTGATGTATCTCTTGCGAATAAAAGCATAGGTAATATACTTGTTTCTTGCCCATTGAGCATTCCCTTGTGTAATTTGATACTGTTGTACAACATAAGAAATTTTACAGCTTCAAATAATTTGACTTCTTCTCCTTCACTACCATTCATCTTGTCTAAAATTATTTTATATCTTTTCTTATCGTCATAGCATGATGTGCTACGTACCACCTGAAAAGAATAATTGCTATGTGATTAAAACGAATATGAGGTCAATGCTGGAAGCAGAGGTGGAAAAATGCATGAAACCGTGCAGGGGATAGCCTGAGATAGCCTGAAGATTCTGCGTCAACGGATGAAACTAGTCGCAAGCATTTATTTATAAAATTATTTTAGTGAGTCTCAAGTGGCTTGTTGACATTTTGTGTTTCGACTTATATATAATATATAATATAATATAACATAATATAATATAATAAAATATAATATAATGTAATATAATATAAAATAATATAATGTAATATGATATAATATAATATAATGTAATATAATATAATATATAATGTAATATAATATAATATAATGTAATATAATGTAATATAACATAATATAATATGATACAATATAACATAATATAATATAATATAATATAATATAATATATATATAATATAATGTAATATAATGTAATATAACATAATATATATAATATAATATAATACAATATAATATAATGTAATATAATATAATATAATATGATATGATATATAATAATATATATCAGAAAGCTAATCCAAGCCAACAAATTAATTACAATATATACAAGTAAAATAAGTCAACAAAATTACAAAGTTCATATAAAATACGAATAAGGCAATGTAAAACTATAAACAGCCGACATGAGGAATGTACTGCCTGCAGAGTCTGCAATCGCATCCTTCATTATTACAGTATATGACTTTATTCTTAAACTGTTGAATTTTTTTTATAACAAATAAAACGTTAAAATACAAAAACTAAACAACTAAATTCTATCTACTGTTGAGCTGGAGGCGAAAACATAGCATTATCAAGTCACCTCCAGACTCAACAGTTTAAATCAACAGCTAAATTACAAAAAAATCATAAATTACACTACTTAAAGAACGGTACTTAAACGAAAAAATACTATACATACAAGATAAAGATTTATTTACCTAAAACTGTTGAATAGAGATGGAATTCTTAATTTCTTGCGGAAGGGAGTGTCACTGTCACAATTTCATGTTGGATCTTCTTTCTGTTGCAGATGCATCTGGAAAGTCTTTTCCAACATGGACGAGGGGACTAGTTTGCGAGGAAAATGCAGGCTTTCATTTCAACCCCGCCTTTGGAAGGGTTATTTATTCCTTCAAGACATGGGCTAGTTCCCGCAAAGCCCAAATTGCCCAGATGATGAGAAAATGCAACTTTATGTTTGTCTGATGCTTATGAGGAAAGATTTATGAAAAGGTTGAAAAATATCTGAAGGGCAGCCAAGCAGCCTTCGACCTATTTATGGGCGTGCAGCTTTAACTGACAAAGTAAGATACTCACGGTTTCCTCGAGTAGGCTAAGACAATCCGTTAGTGTGTCCTCGACAGAGTTGTTCAACAACGGAAGTCTTTTTGCGAAGCTCCAATCTCTTATCCAAGTGTGTTTCTCCGCCAATAGAAGATGAGGTAACTACATAAAATCAACAGAAGTGTTGTCAAAACTTTATATTGGGCCTAAAGCACAGAGTCGAGAAAAAACCATGATTAGACAGCTGTGAACCGGAGGAAGCTTCACCTGCATTGCGATCTCTAAGGAAGAGCAGAATTCAAAGAAAATAAAATTTATAAATACTTTTCATTCTTCGATTGCCTCCCCCCCCCCCTCCTTGCAGAGGTCGCACCGCAGTCGAGAGGAAGTTTTTGCTTGTGAATGTTATATCTGAGCAAGGTCTAGAAATGTTTACAAGAAACCTAGGAAAATGTTTAGCTCTTTTGGGAAGAACGAGTAGTTTACAACTTTTAGGACTATACACTATGTGAGGAGGTTGCTATTTTTGGGGGATTTCCACCACCAAACAAAATAGACCCTTAGCTCTCCTTGTGAGCACCTCAGGGGGTTACTCTGTTGTAATTAGGAAAGGGGTACACCAGTTGGCAAAAGAAATATCAACGCAAAAGAGACAATCTGTGGCCCAAAAAAATGTTTCTTTCCCTACCTAGCCAAACATTTTCATATGCAATGCTGCTTGAATTCAATTTGCTTATGAATCATGTTTTCTCTTTATTTTTCTCAGGAATCCCATATAGCGTCACATTCGAAAATCATTCTATCAAAAAAACACTCTCATCTGTTTGTCTCTATTATTGTGTGTTGTTTTCTGTTCTTTAGCCTTGCCAAACAGCATTATTTGGGACTTTACGAGAGAGCACAAGGAAACCAGGGAGTGAAAAGTTTGCCTCCTTTGGCCGAAGTCACTGCGATAATTTTGTTTTAGCTTACCTTCCAACTTCCAGTGCCTAAACCTTCCGGAAAGCCTTAGAAATCAAAGTCCAAGCATCATTTGGCATACCTGAAAGGTTTGTTATAGAAGGCAACGACTTATCAGCAATATACTATAACAAACTTTCGACTACTGTGGACAACAATTCTTTCTCCACATGTGTGCCACTTTCGTCTTGTTCAGTTCAAAGGAAGCCGACACTTCCAACGGCTTTATGATTGCAAAAAACACCCCGGTCAACAACAACAAATAACCGCAAAAAGATGGAGGTGAATTTTCTCATTTTTCTCTTACTGGAGACTCAGAACTATAATCCGGAATTTCATTAATCTGAAAGAATTATTGGACTGACAAAGAAAACATAACATTTCCTCAAATCTCTGACCCAAGTTAATAGAGCAACCTGAACACCCATATCCTGAATATGCTTAAGCATTCCCCTGCAGTAAACACTTTGCAATGAAAATGAGATAGTACACACCTCTAAGATGCTTCCTTCCTTGCGGAATCGCATCATTATATCAATACCAGATGATAAAGCTTTAAACAAAACAGCTCTCAATGCACAATAATTATCGCCTCGAATTCTTCGTATGCATATCAACCCAGTTTCACGCTTGACTCTCTCGTAACCCTGGAAATCAATGAAAACTTAGAGTAACAGCATTGCAGTGATAACATTCAATCGATGGATCAATTGATCAACTAATCAATGATGTAAAAAAGTTGCCATTGTTTGAAAAATCGTATAGGATTAACTATGCAACCTGTTTGTAAATATCAAAACTGCTTTCACACGATGCCGACGCATTATGAAAACGGTCAAAAATGTGACGGATAGGACTCCCGTTCACGGCAAGTTTTCTACTGACAGACTTTGAAAACGGTAGATTTTGAAAACGAAACTCTAACCGGTACATTTTGAAGACGGTCTCGCGTGAACAATTGGAAATGACGAAAACGGAACACTGCACAAAGCTTTCAAAAATCGGCTAACATGTTCTTTAAATGTACGTACATTTCTTTGGCATCGAGTTTTTGGAGAGATTACACCGAGTTTGGTGCCGTCGAACCTTCTATCGTTTTCAAATTGTGGAGCATTGTGTGAAAGCGAGCTCAAACTTTGCATTTTTCACCGTTTCAGAATGTCCCGGCATCATGTGAACATAGTCTAAGTCCACCATCTTGCTGCAGCTTCAACTTAAAATTCAACATATTGTTTATCACCTAAGACCACGTTTACAAGATGCCGGTAGAATTTGAAAACGGCATAAAGAAGTGCCGTGATAAAATTAGCAGAAAATACTATCAGCATCGTGTAAACGGGAGGCCAGAACGGCACTTTTTCAAGCCGTTTTCAAATTCTACCAGCATCGTGTAAACGAGAGCCCATTTTCCAAGGCGGAATAAAATTCTGCAGTTTTCAAATCCTACCGGTATCGTGTAAACGGGGTCTTATTCCCTTCTGAAATCAGGAATTAACCAGAAGTCCTATTTTGCTCAAAAACATCTATAACTACGTTCACACGATATCGGCACATTAATAAGACAGTGAAAAAATGTTACTGACGGTAGCAAAACATGAGCTAGCGTTCACAAGATGCCGCAAGAATTTGAAAACGATAGGAAATTTGCTGGTGAAAGGCTCAAAATCTACCCTTGTTCTTTCAGATATTTAGTTTGGGTATTAAAGATGATAGGCTAAGGGACAGAGTGTTTGATTGTCGGGACCTTACAACAGAGACAAAACTTAAAGTGTACAATCAGTGTGTGATTCCGTTGTTAATGTATGGAAGTGAGACTTGGACACTTTACCGAAAACAAGTTAGACAGCTTAGAACTATCCAGCAACGTCACCTACGATTTATCTTGAAAATCAAATGGGACGACTTTGTCACAAACGATGAAGTCCTGTGTCTCGCAAAGGCAGATGACATAGAACTTCTTCTTAACAAGAACAGATTGCGTTGGTTGGGTCACGTTGCTCGTATGCCAGAGACAAGAGCAGTTAAGGCTCTTCTTTACGGTGAGCTTGCAGAAGGGAAGAGAAAAGTAGGACGACCTATGCTCAGATTCAAAGATACCATCAAAGATGTTCTCAAAAGAGGTGAAGTTCTTGATTCTTGGACAGAAAGTGTGGACAATCGACCTGAATGGTGCAAGTTGACCCATGAAGTGTGTAATGGAATAGATGAGAAGCGGAGAGTTAATAACGAACGGATGAGGGAGAAAAGACACCAAAGAAGATAGGCAAGAACCATTGTAGTCTTCTCGAACTTTTTAGTTGTGTATTTTGGACTTAATTACTCGTCGTTGTTTTGTGTTATACTCGTATCGAGTCGTAGGCGTATATATATATATATACATATATATATATATATATATATATATATATATATATATATATATATATATATATATATATATATATATATATATATATATATATATATATATATATATATATATATATATATTAAAGATGAACAATTTACCACATAAAATTTTCTCACATCAGTTAGCCTTTAACTGATAGATTAGCACTTTAGTCTTCAATATTCAGACACTCTTCCTTAAAAAGCTTGCAGTAAATGTGAGGGAAATATGAGGGAGTAACTGCAATCATAAAAAAATTGTAAAATTGCTGTTGTTGTTTTCGTCGTCCTTGCAGCGATAACTGAACTCTTGTAGTGAGTCTAACATAAATAATAATAATAATAATAATAATAATAATAATAATAATAATAATAATAATAATAATAATAATAATAATATACAGCATCATGAAGGGGGTAATGGGAGGGGGTATCATGAAGGGGAAATCGACAGTCAGTTAGACAAGGTTAGACAATTGGATAGGGAAATCCTGTTAAATGGGATCTCCAAGCAGAAGGATGACACGAGGATACCGTTGGTTCTAACTTACCATCCGGCACTTAAGGGGGTCAGCAATATTTTGCGAAAATGCGCCAATATTCTTCTCGTTGACGACGAACATCGCAAGCAGTTTGCCGGAAAAGTTTTCGTTTCATTTAGGAAGGCAAAAAACCTTAAAGACACTTTGGTTCGCGCTAAATTGCAAACTCAAGATCAGGAGCTGGTGCCAAAAGGAACATTTAAATGCAGTGGTAAGAGATGTCAAATTTGCCCTATTATTCAAGAGGGCTGCAGTTTCTCTAATGCGAATGATTCGCGATCTTTCAAGAATTTTTCAGGGGCTTACGATTGCAGTTCTACAAACGTAGTTTATATTTTGCAATGTACATGTTGCAACAAAAAGTATGTTGGCAGCACTAAAACAAAATTTCGTCAAAGATTTAACGTGTACAAATCATACTTTCGGACTTACAAACAGAAGCGTAATGCTGGTACTCTTGATACGGGAAAGTCGGTCCCTCAGGCAAGCTTCTTCTCTCATTTTTTCGAGGGAGGCCACCATGGTGAATTTTCGGTCGTTATTAGCCTCATTGACGGAGCACAGGATGTGTATTCCCTTCGCAGGAAGGAGCTTTTTTGGCAATACAAATTGGGTTTGTTTACACCAAATGGCCTAAATGAGAGGGCAGCCGATGTTGAGCTGGATATATTTGCTTGTGGCACTGCTTAGTTCTCTTACAATTGCATTGAAAATCATGGGCAGCGTAATGGCAGGGGTGTTGGCTGGCTGACTTCGTGCAAAATTGCACGTAGTGGTGGGGTGGAATTCCCCATCGAGCTATCCTGGATTTAGCAACTTAAGCAAATCCTTGGAGGGTCACTGGCTTACACTCCTTGCCTTCTGTCTCGGGTTGTATAAGTTCTTGTCACGTAGAGCTTTCACTCCCTTTCTAGACAGTCCAAATCCAAAAGCAAAAACAGGGAGGAGAAAACTTTGGAAGGCCCCTTGGGGGGATTTTGTGCATGAAAATCATTCCTGGTTTCGAAACCGCTTTGTTCTTAGGTAAAAATTTCTTTTTATTTCAATAGAATTTTAAAATAATAATTTTTCTTTTATTTGTCTGGGTTTTAGAAATACATTTTTATGCAAATTTTAGGTTTAGAGTATAAATACTTGGCTGTCTGGATTTGTAAATGCACTGAAGAAGATTTTACATCGAAACGTATGACATGGAACAGTTGTGTTGTTTTAATTTTCTTTCTGTTTTATTTTGGTGATGGTTTGAGTTTGATAATAATAATAATAATAATAACAATAATAATAATAATAATCATAATATTAATAATAATAATATACCATATTTATGCAGCGTAACCTTTTCAGTAAAGATGTTACTGCTATCAACAAGGGTCCTGTTGAAACTAAAAATTTTAAAGTAAAAAGATCAAACTTACAAGAGATCGAGTAAAAACTGTAAAAAACTTACTAACAATCAGGTTCTGAATTTAAAAACAAAGTGTGTTTATTTTCCTTTTAAAATTGACAAAGTACTTTTCATTTCTGACGTCACTTGGTTGGCTATTGTATATTGACGCTCCTTGAAAAGCAAAAGTTTTTCTTCCTGATTCAACAAAAATTTGTCCTTGTTATTCAAATAAATGATTTGTGGTACAAATTTAAAGGTGGTCTTAAATTGTGGGATCATCATCATAATAAAATTGTAACCAGAGAGAAAACTGTTAAACCTGGGAGAAAATCAAGCAAGCACTTACCAAAATATCGATTTCACAAATTATTTCACGAAATACGCATTTCGTCACACGCTCTTCAGTTTGGTTCATGAGAAGAACATGTAAATGAAATGACCGGACTGTTTTATACCGAGCAAAAAAACGGACATTAGAGCATCACGTGAACATCTTACCTGAGCCACTGATTGGCTAATCTCGAACAAAAGCCATCCAATGAACAATCAACAATAGACCTTTTAGCTATTCTACAAGAGAGCCTGGATCGAGCGTTATTTTTATACATTTGTATATGCGAGGCTCGATCGAGTGGCGTTAGAGCTTCTATGACTATTGTGCACATTCTAAAATTCTACAGAATGTGGCAAAGTATCATTCGATTGAGATTCTTCTTCAGAATAGCTAAAAGGTCTATTGTTGATTGCCTTGTTATTTGCATGCACAGACAGAAAAAAGCATTCTCTTACCCGTCTTATCTTATCAGCCTTAAGAGTCTCCCCTTTCCATTCACTTGCTGCATAATCATCAATCAATAACGGAGCAGTAACACTTTCAGGTCTCTGTACTTTCACAGCTCGCTCTTTTTCACCAGACAAATTTCTACCTCTCTCCTTCTCAGAACTTTGCTTTACGATTTCAGCAGTTCTGTTCACAAGAGCATCAGCTTTAGAGTCACCAATGAAAATAACTCCATTCTGTACCCTAATTTTTGAGCCACCACGTGCTAATACATCAGGTCTCTTCTCTTTCTCAAGCAACCGTTCCTCACTGCGGGATCTTTGCAATGCTTCAGTCTGGCAAGCATTCATCTTTTCCTTCTTGGAAGGAACCTTCTGTGAAATGCTTCGTTTGAATCTACCTGCTCCAGAATCCTTCTGTTTTTGTTCATCATTATCCTTATTGACTTTCGATTGGATCTTAATTTCCAGAGTAGTTTTACTTCTCCCAGTTCCTCCAGAATGTAAATTTTGTGTGCCGACATCTGGTTTGACTGAAGAAACAGTTTCATACACTGGGTCACTATTCGCAATTTCAGCATCCTTGGCCTTAATGTCTTTTTGCTGTAATTTTCCAGTTTGATGCACGCTATCGGCCTTCTCACCATGCTGACTGCCGAATCTTCCTGTGCTTGAATATCGCAAATTATATGTATTCTCATAAGTTGAATCATCTCGCACATTAAATACTTCAGATTGGTTTTGTTTTGTTGGGTTAGGTGCAATCAAGTTATCATACAATGTGTCTGGCAATTTCGCCTTTTCTAATTCTTTATCTCTCAAATTTTCGTAAACTGTTTTCTCTGGCTTGTTATTTCGTAAAGAGACATTTGAATCTTCAATAATATTCGCACCAGAGGGTTCCTGCTTCTCTCTGCCGGGGTCGATATTGTTCACCATAGCCTGTTTTTCATCATCATTCAAGACCTCTTTCTCAAATGGTCTCTTTACATTCCTACTCTCCTTGTTCCACGGATTGTTCCTTTTACCAGCAGTATCTGCAGAGCCCCTTTTACCAGCAGTATCTGTGGGGCCTTTTCTAGCCGCTGGGGGAACATAATGCTGTTGATCGGGCCTCTTTCGTACATCACGCTTCGCATCAGGGTTTTCCCTGACACCAAACATCTCATTATCATTTGCATCAGACCTGCCTGGACACTTTTTCTGCTGCACTGCATCACAACACTCGCTACCTTCACCGAACAGATTTCTCTTAGCAGAAGAGTTTGTTGCTGTCCGCAATTCCTGATCCTTTGAGACAACACTAGCTGTCCAAGATCCATCTGTGCCAACTTTTGTCTGTCTAGTGCTCATTTTGCTTGCACCAACATGTGACGTTTCCTCATCCCCCTTAGCATATCTCTGACCTATTGAATTAGGCATTTCCAGGTCATCCCCATCGCTACCTGTTTGATTTGACTTGCAACTAAACACACCAACTTTGTTAGATTTTCCACTAGATTTCTTTCCCTTGCCATCTTTTTGACTTGAACCTTCTTCCTTGCCAGTTTTCTTCTTTTCACTTGAACCACCCTTTTTACCTTCCTTATCATTTTTATTTTTCTTCCTCATTTTATTGTCTTCTTGAAACAGTGTCAATTCGGTTTCTTGCTGATTGCCTCTCTTCGCAACTCGACATAGGACTTCATTGATAATGTTACCTTCCTTTCCCTTAGGAGTAACCTGCAATGTCGAAGTGACATTAAACAAAATAATAACGCACAGGGTGTCCCAATAAAATTTGCCCCCTTTACGTTGCTACTGTAGAGCAGCTTTATGTTTCATTACAGTAAAAGCTCTATTAATCCCCCTCTCTACTAAACCCCCTTCTAATAAGACCCTCCACTTTTTTTCATTCATTTTTTTTCATTCAACAATTTATTTACAGTAGGCAAAAGAATTTTAAAATAGCAAAATTACTGCTAATTAAGGCCTACTATCTTAAAAACTAAGGGAAAATGTATTACAGCCGTTTAAAAATAAAGATTGATCAATACCATGTTAGGTACCCAACCTGTGGTATATATATTTTGCAAAGTCTACAGTTGCAGCTCTCGCCCTTCCAGCACTTAATATGGTTTTTGAAAATAGGAAGTGTGCTTGCTTGTTTGAACATATTTGGTAAAGTTGACCAAAGCCTGTTTCCAAGGAAGGATATAGTCTCAATTCCATATGTTGTTGTATGCACTTTTGGAAGCTGTGAGTCGTTACCGTGCCTCTGAGCCGAGATTTTAAACAAGCCCCCCCCCCTACTCATGCCAAATTCCAAAAATTACCAACGATTTTCTACATACTTCACTAGACAAGCTTAAATGTTAATTCTGATAGTGTTTGGGATGAAGAATGTGCCGAATTCATGTATTTGACTCATTAAATTGCATGCTGAATTCGCAAACATTGGGTAAGGGAGCCGTCATTTTGAATCCTGGGTACCAGGGCGGTAGATTTAGGCAAGGGCATGTTTTTTCCTCTACTTTGTGGGGGTACGAAAATATCAAGAGCAATTTTTATAGGGTACGAAAGTATTTAGCTTGACAAAATTTTGGATGAAGTCGTTGATTAAAGATTGAAAGAAAAATTAACAGACACCTAGAAATGATGAATCATTTGAGCTGTATGAAAATCGCCTGGGACAACTTGGTATCTTCCCATAGATCTATTCTTAGCACAGATACTTTCTTGATTGGGTACTAAACGATTTGCTGAAAGATGGTGGGGTACGAAAACTATTTCTATGTTCAAGATGGGGTATGAAATTTTCTCTTATTGTGCGAAATCATCCTCCGCCCTAGTACCCAGGATTAAAAGTGACCACTCCCTGAAAGAACTGAAACACAGAGGTGTCTCATCAAAAGCTTCCCAGTTTAAAACCAGTTTAGTTCAGTACATTTTCATTCTTCACATATCATTCTCATCTCATAAATACAAATGATAACTAAAACAAAACTACACTACACAGAATTGAATTTACTTTAATAACAATTTACGAAATGGAAAGAGCAATGCTTGGAATCAAAATAAAAGATACGATCACAAATGAAAATATAAGAGCAAGGGCAAAGGTGGAAGATATTGTCTGGAAAGCGGAAAAGGCTAAAGGCCAGTGGGCCAGTGGGCAGGGCATGTAGCCCGAATGGACATCAACAAATGGGCCAGGAAAACAACAGAATGGATGCCGAGGGAAAGAAGAAGAACGACAGGAAGACAAAAGCGTGGATGGAGAGATTACATCGAGCAAAAGGCAGGAAGCAACTGGATGCAAGTGGCACAAAATCTTCAAGAGTGGAAGTATTAGGCTATCTGACAGCAGTGACGGGACAAGTTGAGAGAAGAAGAAGAATTTACAAAAAGAAACTACAAGAGACAAACAAATTTCTATGTATAAGAATTACTTAAAGGAGGAGACCTCTAAATAGGTATACTAACGAGAAGGGAACCCCCTCCCCTCCCCTTAAAAACTTAATGTATCTTGCATAGATTTCTTGTTAGGATTTACTAAGAAAAAACATTATGAGCAAAGCATTAACATCCTAAGATCTTGGAAGTGGTTGAATTTGAAGGAAACTTTTGTAGGAGAATTTCTAATTACCAAGGGCAAATTATCCCATATTTTACAACCTGGATATTTAATGGATTTCACGCCATAGCAGGATCCATCAAGTGCTGTGTAAACAAAAGGCCTACTCGTTACAGTTTTGGTATGGATCCATTAGGACACAATCTCATGTAAATGGCTAACAGGGTCTGAAACTGTGAAGCTTTTAATGAGACACCTTGTATGTAATTGAGATAACTGGAGAAAGTGTCACTTAATGAAGCAAGCACTCATTTTGCTTTTTCTGTGCCATAAATTAGCAAACACTAGTCTGATTGGCTAAAGCATGGTATCAAACTTCAAGTTCAAGCCTATCCTTTACAACTAGATCAAGAACGGAGTAATACAACAAAAAACCTCTTCCAAACCAACCACACACATTGGCAACAATTTTTAGGGAGATTCTGCAGACAAATAACAGATGATGTCCAAATAAAAACAACAATTGGTTGGATTAGTGAAGCACTAAAAATGCAGACCATTTCAACAGCTACTGTTTCCTTGATATCCAAAAGATCTTCTTTTATACTGTAATGGGTGTGTTCAGTAAATTCACAAGTGATGTAACACTGAGTGTGTATCAGAGTGAACATGTTCAACAGTAGTGAGCCATCTTAAACCTATTTTGTTTTTGCATTATGAACTTGGTTTTACTTGGTGTTGAGCCACCTTACTGCTATTTTGTGTTGTTGAGCCAACAAAAGTGAGCCAACAAAAGTGCCGATCCACCTAAAACTTACACAAGAAGCTCCAATGAAGAAGTCAATTAGGAAATGTGTGAGCACTTGACACATGAGCCTATCAAAAGTACCACAAACCCTTTCAGGGTATCTGGAAGTTGTATGGGCAAGAACTAGACTCATCAGTCTTGCATTTGTAGATCCTATGTAGAAATGTAATGTTTTGGCTTAATAATTACCTTTTCTGACTTCACTGCTATTGAAATATGTTCAATGGCCTCCTCTTCTTCCCCTGAGCACTTTGCATTCACTTTCTGGTACTGAGCTCTTTCTTTGCGACCAGGTTTTCTAAATTTTGTTTTCCTTCTCGTATTTCTTTTTTTAATGAAGCACCATAAGAAGAAAGCAAAAAGAGGGATTACAACAGCTAAAGTTCCCAGAAAAATGAATCTGGATGACACTATCATTGGCTTCTCTTTCAAGGCCTTGCATTTGACTGCATGCAAAGAATGGTGTGATAAACAATTTTTCATTCATCAATGGAAAACCTATAAATTAGATAGAGAAGAAATGTAATAACAATAAGACCCAAAAACTAATTTTGCTGCACAGTACTCTCAATTTTTCTCATGAGAAACTGCCGTAAAAAGCTGCAGGCTCAATATCTGAAAGTCAAGAAACCATGTAACTCTGGATTGAGAGGGCATACCAGGTGAGTCAATAAAATGCACAACAATTGAAAAAATCCTGTTCCCTGAATATCAAAGCAATGACATTGAAAACTGTCTTATTTTAGCCCTGATATATCAAACTAGGTTCAGTAATTTTCCCGGCTTTAATCAGCCATTCCTTCCCATCAAAAAAGGACATTTTCTGCAGAAAACACCAAGCAAGATTTCCCTTTGTTCTCGTTCCTAGCAATAATTACTCTTGGATATGTCCATGTATTTTGTCATCATGGGAGAACGGAATCCCCTGAATAGGCTATTCACACTAGGGGGAAGTCTTTTTAACCCATCAAAAGGAATGCATGTGCTAAAGCGGGCTGAAAGTCATCGCTGTGAGGTTCACATATAAGAGATTCTTGCTTGTAATTTTAGCATGTTTTCAAGGTTTCTCAAAAGGAAATCACTTACAGAATCTGAACAGAGTGACCGATTTTAGTCAGAAAAATTTCTAAGAATAATTGAACATGTTAGCTGTTCAATCAGGTAATCGCAATATATCATTGCTTGTATACTCAGGGAGCACAAGCCTCTCAAACGTTGGGCATTTTTTTGTGGCTCCCAGTACAAACTTTCGTAATTTGGAGCTCAATTTCTGATTCAATCAAAAAAGTTTTGACACTGTAAACTACTAACAAACTTTTTAGCATTGTTTTGAGTTTAGTTCTGCTATTTGCTTTGATATCTCAAGAGCTACTGTACTTTGAAGCCCTTCTCAATAACAAGTAATTCAACATAATTTTTTGTTTTTAGTAATTCCAAGCAAATCAACAAGTTTGCCTCACGGCTGATCTCCTATCCAGTGTTCTGAGCATGTGGGTGCTGTGACCAAATAGGAGCATGCGCAGTATATGAAACTTGATATGCACAATCAATCTGATTGTAGTAGTAAAACTTTGGGCATTTTGGGAGTACCAACAAGTTCAACTGTCATAACGGATGCTTGTGATAGTTAGAGGAATCAAATCCTACTGCATGAAACTGACAGGAAGCACAATCTTACAGTATGTCAACGTGAAGATAATGATCAGCACAATCAACGAAAGATTAATTGCGGAAATTGGGGAACGTGTGTGATCATGTTTGCAGTGCCCACCAGCTCAAAATGCTAAATTTATCACCTTCCAGTGCTCAACATCATCTAGTTCTACTTTGCAAGTGATTGCAACCCCTTTAAGATACAGAAATGCTTACAAACAAACTGTATATCTTTTTGCATGTTTAAGGGCTTCAAATGTTGTTTTTTCATATTCTTTAACAGCATTTGGCCGGTATGGGGGGAGGGGACATTACCCTTCGGCCATTTACAAAATAAACCTAGTATGGACATCTCCGTAAGGGAATTTTTTTTAAATGTGCATGAAAAACTTGACAAATACTGTACTGAATGTAGAACAGAAGAGTTTACTATACCTCCCACAGTGGCGGCGGACAGTGCTATTAATGCTAATACTTTATTAGCAGTTTTTTTGCAACGTAATTGTGTAAAATAAGGCCTAAAACAAGCTTCGAAAAATTTTGAAACTGACTTGTCATTCCATCGAAACGTGAGGTCTCTTTGCATTTTTTGGTTGCTGTAATGTATTGCAATATCACACACAATCATTTGTGTGGTGCATTTGAATCCATTTCTATAGTCTTATCCCGTGAAAGGAACTGCCTACATTCCCTTTCTATTGATATCTGAACCCTCCTCAATTGATGGCCACGCTATTACTCGGCCAGTTTTAATAGTGAATGCAGAGGAACAATTGAAACTTGCGTCATATTTCCCGTTGTTCGTTATGCATCGCCCATTGTGGAATATGCAAATGATTACACCGTGCTAATAATTCTTCGAAATTAGTAGCATTGGATCACTGCGGCCGTTTCAACACACTGCACAAATGATCTGACCCAAATCGCAGAGATGAATTGAGTCACATCAAGTGGAGTTAGATGGGGTGTTTCAAACTCTTCTGACTTTTTTCTTCACAAGGGAAATTAAGTCATAAACAGCGCCTTCATCTCCAGGAAGACGGGCAACCATATCCCCCTGTTACCATAAAACATCGAACCTCTGTAGGAGTTAGTGTGTGATGGCTGTTCTTGGATGTGTGGAGACACCGAGAGAAAGACGATTTTTTAGACATGTCTTGTTATGGGAGATCTGTCGACGATAAGATTTGTAGTGTGCATTTCAATTTGAGTAAAGACATCAAAGACTCAACTCTGTTTTCAAAAAAAAGGATTCGTTTTACTTTCCTTTTAGTATGGCTTGTCTAGAAAACTTGAACCTTTACCGCAGGAACTAATTCCAAATTCTACCAGAATCATCATTACTTTGACTATTTTGCTTTCTTGCCTTGGTAAATTTCATATTAAAACATTGGAATTCCAAACAAAATCTTAAGCTCGAGAGCCAACAGGCTTGCTGCAACAAATGCCTCGCAGACACAGTAAGGGTGGCCGCGCTATTAAAAGTTGAAAATTAATAGTGGGGCTATCACTAAGTGGCAAGTGGCCGCAAAGGCTGAACAAACCATCCTGGAGCAGAGCCGCATAGTCCAAGACAACTGCGGAAGTAACGGACAATCATGTGAACAACCAAAGAAAAGCCATTGATCACTCGATTTTAGTATGAAGTTTGGAAATGTCATATCGACGTTGCAGCATTCTCTCAGTTCAAGAATTCGCACTTAGAGGTCATAGCCAATCAAAACATGCTGTTCAAATTAGGCTGTTCAAACTATCTCCATGACTTGCGACTGATGGCGACTGTTCCTTCACAAGGCACACATATGACCACTAAGTCAAATAGTCAACGGCGTTTGAGAGGTTGTAAATAAATCCTATGCATTCTTTAAACAGTACCTATTTGAGGAAGGTTGTTGATAAGAGCTATCTGTTAGTTGTTACCTTGCTGTTACTTCTTGCTTCCAAAAAATCTTTCTCAATGTTCTTTTTAAATTTTAAAAATTTCTGCAAGGAATAGTAATCAAAGCTCTGGAAAAGACTTGGAACTGCAGTAAAACAAAAATATACCCTTTTTCCCAAAGTAGGAGTTTCCATGAATATGAGGGGCGTGCCAATAAAAAATTTTCCTGGAAGCCTTTGGACCCAGAGTTTTTCGCTTGCAAGTATTAGCAAATTAATTTACCTTCCAGCCGCCCCTGACCTCCCAACATGGTGCATCTTTGGTTGAAGTCCAGCGAGTTGCAAAAGAAATCGTTTTGTCATACTTACATATAGAAAATTTTAGGCTGATTGGAGATACTTAGCTGTTAATGGGGAGGTGGTGGGGGCTCCGATCTTAATAATCATGGCCAAATGCGGATAGGAATAGGAAAATCAAAAGTTGATGTTCCCTGTGGTAAACAGCCTTAAGCCTCGTGGATGCCTTGGTGGCTCATATACTGCTTCCTGAGCTCTCAAAACAGAAAACATCTTGTACTGTAGCGTTATCTTCTGATTTTCTCATGCCAAAGGTTTTTGTGGACAAATTTCCTTCATTTTGGTCAGGCAATCTGGCGGATGGCTAGTCTGCACTTTAGCGGACCAGCTTTCAAAATTGGCAAACTGTTTCATGGTTTAAGGGTTAGGATCAGAGTTAGGTTTTGGAAATGGGAATTTAGGGTAAGGTAGGGTTGGGTTAGGCAGGGTTAGTTTTTGAGAGTTATGACATAAAGCTGGTCCGCTAAAGTGCAGTCATCCCTGGTGGGCAGTTAGTGTGGTGCAAGTGACCATAAAGTTAGTATTATCTATAAATGGCATAGGGTTGGCAGAGCGGAGGAGAAAATAGCTCTCTTCATTCTTTTTTCTGTTCTGTTCTTACAGTAGACTTTTCAGTGACTTTTCACCTGTTACTATCTTTCAGTCAACACTGGCAGCAAATCCCTTCGAATTCTGTATGCCCATGTCCCTGGCGGAAAAATCTGCAGGAAGGAGCTAATAGGAGCTAATAGGAGTGCACTTCGTCGTTATTATGGAGGCTGGCTTGAAAGATTAAGAATAATGGCCTAAATTAAATAGCCCAAACGGTTTCGTGATGCGGCCACACAGCACAGTTCGACCCATCCAAAGTCCCTGCCGTCTTGTAGCTTACCAATGGAGAATCTTGATACTTACTGGATCACTTGGGAGTGCAGCAACTGCACACTTAAATATTAGCTCATTCGCTTCATTCTCATCAGGCCTCCATCACCAGCCTCCATCTTTGGATTGTGTTCGTTCTTTCTTTGAAGGAAGCCGCAAGAATCTGCCCCCGCAGAGGATTATAACTGGAATTTTCCGAGAGTGCGGGAATGCAGGGGTGCAAAATATCACTGAAAACAATGTCATGTATGATTTACAATAACACAAAATTACTTAAGCACACCCTTTCAACTGTTGGTATTCGCAAGAATTTCTACTTGACATGCAGTTTTAGTTGAGCAAAAAGTACATGATTTATTGAAAAAGAACTGTTCTGTTCGTGGTTTCCTACAAGATATTTCATTGCAAGCAAGAGACACACCTGAATTCTGCAGAATAAACAGTTCCCGGGGGCATAAATAACATGTCGAGGGCATGGATCTATACACCGGTTTTTGCCAACCATGTAGGTCGGTTTCGGGATCCAAAAATTCTCAGAACAAGGGTCAATTTGCATCAGATTTTCCTGAAGACTTCCGTGAGTCATAGGCTAAAATTGTCATGAAGTAGTTAAACATGGGTCGTTTTCCGCCGAAATTCGCCATGAAAGGTGGAAGGAACCCCATAGGAAGGCAAGTTTTGGCAAAAAGAAGCGGGTAGCTTTCTGAAAACCGGGCAGAAGACTATCCACAAATCATGTGCTAATTCGGGAGACAGTCTCTCGGACAGTCTGTTGTTATCTGTGCAGAGAATCTTTGCAAAATGAAATTTAGAGACTTTACGTACGTCGCAAATTGGCGCGAAGGGTCATCCAGAAACGGGCTCCATTTTTCCTGGCAAAATAGCAGCAAAAGCCAAGATTAATTCAAAACGGACACATGGGTTGATATCTATAACTTTCTTCCTAACTAACAGCAGAAAAGGCAACTAAAAACAAAATCATAACTAAGATAAATATGCTTCAATTTTATTAGTGAAAGCGACTAGTAATAGTAAATATTTTTGAAATTCTGTGGATCAAATATATGCCCGCAAACACAGGCGATCGGGAAGGTAAAACGAGGAGGGCTTGCTCAATACAAATTCAATTCTTGAAGAAAATCGTGCCCGACTCATTACTTTCTACCCGAAAATGGCTGATTTCTTTAAAATTCTTTCAACGTTTGGGCTGCAGTCAATCCCTAGCCATACGCCTATGTCTGCAAAGATTAAAGGTCCACGCTAAAAAATGAAAGGGAGGATTTCAACAAACTAACATACCGGGTGAGTCCAAAAATGTTTACCCGTTTGTTTGGCTGTGGGACAAAAGGTATGTAGCCGATATTCAAAACTTAAATGTTAAATCAGTCAAAGGGAAACTTGGATGTGAAACTTTTTTTGGTAAAATCACTCATCTTTAAAACCTAAAAGTAGAAAAATATCTACAAGATTAAATATGGTAACGAGGAATCAACATTCCATTCTGGATCATGATTTGCTAGATACTAAGATTGAAATTCTACTTCTGAAACTGACAACTGAATCGAATTTACAGGCAGTCTGTAACCTTGATGCATGGAAAAAGATCGATAAAGAGCCTTGTTGAATATTCCACAAATTTATGCTAATCGCCTTTATTCAACGAGGGCATGGTCATTCATGCGTAATTTTCATGGCCATGAAAATTATGTCTGAATGACTTTGCTTTGTTTAGATAAAGCAAATTAGCGAGGGGACAGACTGCCTTTAACTATCAATTCTACATAAATCACACACCCGAATGGAACATGGAATCCTTGATTTAAATAACTGCCATTTACAGGCATTTTTCTAATAGTTGGGTCACTGTCGTGGTGCTGATTGGATAAACAAGACAATCAAGAAGAAAAGAATTAGGCAAGGTTCAGTAATTTCGCTGTACAGTGAAATTCACGAAGATGATAATGATATCCAAGAGCATAAAGGCTTGGTAATTACTCCAACACCAGAGTTTTGTTTTGATTTCAACATCACAACTGGCCAATCACAACCACTGCAGTGTGCCATTTACCAAACAAAATGTTCTAATCAAAGGTAACCGTTGACTGATAGATTAACACTTTAGTTTTGAATATCGATCACATGCATTTTATTCCACAGCTCGCCAAACGTGTAAACTATATTTTTTGCCCACCCGGTAGGCTGAAGGAAAAAGTTTAACTTGCCTAAAGATTTAATTCTTTTCTGCAGAATATTTAATAAAACAATTAAAAATGACTACACATCCCTTCAAGACTACACATCCATCCCTTCTAAATTCTACAAATATTGTTACTTATTTCATGTTGTTACAGCTTGTTTATTTGCTTCATTTGCTTCGCAAGGTTTTCAGCTAGTTTATCCAGAAATTCTGTCGTACTCAGATAATCTGCTCTCACCACACTGAAAAAATAAAGATATTTACAGCGATAAAAGGATACCGATAATAAAAGGACAAAATTGAGCACAACGAAAAGTTTGGGTTATTTACAAGGTGGCAGTTAGACTTGCTCCAAGTCTCGCTCTTGATCAATAAACAAATGGGAGGGGAGAAGAAAAGGGACGGGAAAATGGACTTGCTCCGCTTCCCTTTTCCCTTTTCTTCGTCTGCTTCCTTCCCATTTGTTTCATGATCAAGAGCGAGACTTGGAGCAAGTCCAGGACAGGCAACATAAGTGGTTGCTTCAAATCTTACATTTCATACCAGACTGGGGATGGCATAGACTTGCTCCACTCCCGGGGCGAGGGGGTACATAGCTTGCGGATGGACGGGGGTCTGCCACCCGGATTTCAGAAAGCTATTCTGTTCTAATTGATGACAGTTGCCGTAATATCCTCTTTTATGATGAATTTTGACCGAAAACTACCCATTTATGACAATTTTTCGCCCATTTCTGGAAAACTCACCAATGTTTAAGGAAAATCTGCCGAAAAGTGACCCTTGTTTAGAGAATTTGGGATCCAAAAACCCACCCATATGGGCGGCACATACCCGTACCCTCAACGTGTTATGTTCCCCCCCCCGGGGCTCCATTAGCCCCTCTATTTCGCTGCTGTTGTGGTTGCTGATGGCCAGCTGTATTAGCGAAAAATCAGCTCTACAGAGCATATAGAGATTGTGAAGCCAGTCTAGGGATGGCAATCCGATATTAAATTTTTTCTGTTTACATTACACGATACCGTTTTCATTTCATATCAGATTGAGGCTCTGTCTACACGAGGATGCTTTGCTGTGCATTGCAATGGTTTTACGATATGTTTTTCGCGCATTCTGAGCAGCACCTCAGATGAATGGGAGGCTCCTAGAAGTGATAATGAGGTTCCGCATTGACTTGATACCGGATTCGACCGTTTACACGATATCGGATTGATTTCATGCCACTTTCAGTACGTTTTCATCTGAAAACACGAAAACGGTATGAGGCATATTAAAATGGTGCATCCTCGTGCAAACAGGAGGTCAATCTGAGGTGAAAAAACGGTATAGTGTAAACAGAAGGCCAATCCGATTATCCGATTTGAAACCAATCCGATATGTAAAGAAAACGGCATCGTATAATTTCATGGAATTTCTAACGTTGTATTTAGATTTTTTCTAAATTTTCAATCTATAATGCCAAGATAAAATATTATTTTATCTTGATAATACAACACCGTCACCCCTTTTGCAAATGTAGAGGCACTTCTGAATATGATGCTAGAATCCTTTCTTCCAAACATCAATTGATTTTGATATTCATCGAGCACTAAAGAACTGCTAGTTTTGAAGCGATCACTTCTTTTGTCTTTCCCCTGCCATAAACTACCAACAATACGTCTGATTGACAAAAAATACGTCTCAAATTCTAAGTTGAGGCACAGAATGAATAAATTTTTATTCTGTGATTGAGGCCTGACCTGTGAAGCTGTATAATAACTGAGACAACTAATGCTACAGCTCCTCCACAGTGGTCACAGATATGGGTCACAATTTTTGGGGATACCCTGTAGATATAGCGAGAAAATCCTTTCCCTGTTACCACAATATTTTAGTCCCCGAGCTTCAACTTACAACATGCAAATTTGCTGCCTGCTAGTGCGTTAAAGCAACTTTACATTACCACTGTTGGCAGTTGCCACACAAATCATTCTCTTTTATCCACCGAGAACATTCCAATAACATCAAACGACGATTACATTGTACATTTTGTCCCTATTCTTGACTCACAATCTCACGTCTTTATACGGATGTTTGTTTGTTATTCAAGTGTTTGTTATTTAGCTCTCTTGGAAAAGCCTCCTTTACCTTCTTTCTTCTTTCCAACTAAACGTTATTTGTAGTTTCGTTTTCGTGATAACTCAATTCAGTTCAATGAAATGTCTTTTCTGTGGGGCCTGCAATGAGCTTTTTGAACACGCAACATTGAAAAACTACGCACTTACTTCGGTAACCCTTTTATGCAAATTGCAAGATCTTTAGTCATGAATCCAGATTGAATTGTATCAATGCAGACTTGCTCTAACTTGTTTGCGAAGTCAACTAATTTCTGATTCCCTGTTTCGAGAGATCAAGTTAGAAGTTAGAAGAAAGTGGCGTTGAAGAAGAAATCAAGAGAACATCGTAAGAAAATGACTAAAAAATGACTGGGATACCTCAGGCTAGTAATTTATAGATGAAAAAGGCCAATTAGGATTGCCTTGGTGAGCTTTGTGCAAAGTTGCCTCTGTTCTGAATTCACAAATGTTGGATTAAGACTGGCCTTCGTGAAAAAGATACAGACAGACTTTAGAACAATATCTGACAGGAATTTTTAAAGTTCTGCACCTAAGAGTTCCACAAGATGAAGATTGCTCCAGCCGTCAATTCTACCGTGGAAATCCTGAAAAATTCTTGACTATGACATGTGATGCCGGATCCAACTTCATAACAGTATTAAAACACAAACGTCTAAGGAAAAGCCTTTCATTTTCTTACCATCCAATGTTCCTCTGTGGCCAAGACCTTTTGTCCATGCAAAGATAGAAGCTGAAAGGAAAAAACAGGAAACTGGTATCAAACGAGCGTTGACACTGTCCTCACATATTTTTCTCACCATATACTAGATTCACGACACTGTCCCAGTTATCGCAACAATAACAACAACGACAGCAACAACAATGACAACAAGAACAACATTTTCTATTTTTTGCTAAAACTTCAAACTGGGACTAATGGATTTTCACATAAAAAGCTGAGACGGAAATGAACACATTTATCTGTGCACTGAGGAATGAGGCTAGAACGTTGTCTCCGAAGAGAGTCAAGCAACCCTTGACCGTTGGAAATTCTAATTGCTGCGGTGAAGTTTATGGAAGCCAATTGGCCTTTCAAATGAGGAAATCCTGGTTCACAATGAAAAGTTTGTTGATTTATGGACGAAGGAAACATTCATCTAGATACTTGCGGCGTCTGCTCATGGCTAGTATCACAGAAAACTTGGATTTTGAGGCGACTTCGCAACGGAGGTGCCAGCCGGCAGCTTAAGGTCATCCGCCATTGCTAGGAGTCCGTAAAGTGTTGCTATAGTCTCTATATCTAGTCATGAAATCTAGCGGGGAAAACTTCGTCCTAACTTCCATTGTGAAAGTCCATGAGTCGCAGTTTGAGCGTGCATCAGTCTATCAATAGCAATGACTATGAATATGCAATCAGTCTAATATACAATCAGAATATGCAATCAGTGTCTGTATACATTGAAAGCTCTTTCTACAGCTACTCTACATCACAAAATGGAAAAATCTTTTTGCTGATATCACAGCTATATTCTGGATGCTTAACAAGTATTACCTATTGGATTCGTTGAAGTTTCTTTCCCTTGTTGATGCATTCTGTAGTGCCTCGTTACGGTGCCATGAGCAGCCTCAGCTTCAATTGTCTTGCCATCTGGACATCTAAGAACACTAGTCATCATTCCAAGAGATCCATAACCTACCACAGGAAAGACCAGGGTCAAAAAATGCTTCAAAGACATATGTACCTGTTACAAGCCTACTAATCCGTTCTTTGGCCTTTTTGAAAGCGCAACGACATCGTTGAAAGATTTTCCTTTAGCGCATTTCTTATCAAAATCTCTTCATTACAGAATCGACATTGCTATATCGAGTAGCCGCTATAAACAGGCAAAAGAAAACGCCTAAACACCAAGTCTTTTAGCTACACAAGTGCCAAGTACAATAAGGTACGTTTTCTACTTGGCCCAGGCAGCTTTTATTGCTTAGTTATTCAATGAAGCGGCACGTGACAAGGTATCAAATTTCTAACTTCACTGGGCCAGCTTTAACTTCTTCCATTCCCTTTAAAGATTAGGAATCTAGTCTTTACCGTTGAAATCTGCACAATATCAAGTAAACTGTCTGACAGATGGAATTTTAGATCTGTAACGATTTGACATTTCACGAAACGAAATCTGCCCTTCAGAAACACATAATTTTCATAGCTTAAAGTAAACTTTATATAGGATAAGGATCTCAAACAAACAAAGAACCATCAAGAATAGAATATGTGGACTGTTTAAATCTAGCGTAAAAACAAGAATAAAAAGAGCCTCTATTTTCTGTAACTGGCTGAAAATTGCTAATATACATAAGTCAGCCCGAAGAGTTCCTTTAAACGAGACTTTACGGTCCCCTATCCAGGGTAGTAGGAAGCATCTCAAACTTTGGGGGCACGACGTTTCGAGGGCACTTTTTCCTTAACAAAAAAGGGCAATCTCTAAGCATAAAAAGGACACTTATTTGTTTACTGCAAAATCTTGGGGGCACGTGCCCCTGTACCTCCCTCCCCAGTTCTTACATCTATGACCCTATTACAATTAGCTAAGTTTGTCTCTGGCAAATTCCAGTCAAGGGAACAGTCCCAATTCTACCCTAAATCTTATCCAAAATTTTGATTGTCTGTTGTCAGTTGGACTTCGTAACACAAACAGCTGGACTCTTATCTGATCTGCTAATTTTGAATATACAATTTCTCTTTTTCTTGTCCGATGAACCTTTCACGCAACATACCTTGCGCAATGGCATCACTTTGTACGTCACCATCATAATTTTTGCAAGCCCAAACGAATCCTCCATCTGACTTCAAAGCATAAGCAACCATGTCATCTATCAGGCGATGCTCATACCAAATCCCTTTAGCTTCATACTGAGATTTATAAGACCTGCAACATGAAGGAATTCATCAAAATAAATGAAAACATAATTTACTGGTTGAGCTAGGCTAAAATAAACGATCCCTGGTTTGAGTAGCCTGCGTGCAGACTTTACTATAGTGGAGTAGTTTAAGGGCGAAAAGGAAGAGGTTCTTAAATTCCTCCACAACAGTAAAGTATCATTGCTTCCTGGACATCAAAGCAATGATAATGGCAAATAAAAAAGTCAATGTTGGACAACAATGGCAGAATTTGTAATACAATAGCATCAGTTGCTTCGGTTCACACCTGAATTGAAAGCAATTTGCGAATGCAGATAAAAGAAATCCTCCCAACCAGTAATTCAAAACAAACATAACCGCAAAGTTGCCCTGAAACCAGTACGACTAGCTCTCACTTGGTGCGGTCGAAGGGAGGTTTTTGAGAGAAGTGAGGTGCTTAACAAGGGCAGATTTTGTAATACAATGGCATCAGTCGCTTTGGTTCACACCTCAATTCAAAGCGATTAGCGAATGCAGACAAAAGAAATTCTCTCAAGCAGAAATTCAAAACAAACGAAGCCGCTAAGCTGCCCTGAAACCAGTAAGGCAAACTCTCGTTTGGTGCGGGTGAAGGGAGGTTTTTAAGGGAAGGTATGTGCTTATAACAAAAGAATAAGCGTAAATCTAAAGTTCTGTCTCGCAGACTTTGTTTATTAGATTCAGGAGCTGAAGAGTAGCTGTCTGCAGTTGACCAATAAATATCCAGGAGCTGTAATGCCAAAACCTGCCCTTGTTATGTTGGACATGTTGAAATAAATTTGAAAAACCGATCTAACTGAAACTGGCCACTTGGTTCTCAGGACAGTGCTGATTGCAGTTAACTGAAACTTCACTGATATGTTATTGTAAATCATAGGCACCTTGCGTTTTCCTAATTTTCAACATGCAATATTTGCAAAAGAATATTGCCCCATTTTTCAATTTGGGTTTCAGGGTATTTTTAGGAAATTCAAAGATGATGAATTTGAACCTGTCCCTTTGCGGAGGAGAAATTTCTTCTCTGCTGCCCAGTGAGTCTAAATGAAGGCAAACAGACAAGAAAATGAAACTAGTTAAACACTAAAAATAGCGCGCATATTAAAGACACAACCGCTCAAAATATATAATTGAGATTACAAGGGATTTTCCTAAAAAAGCCCCTTAAAAAAATCTTCAGAAAAGTCATCAAACCAAGATAAAATTACCTAACATCTCTGATTTGTGTATGCTTTAGCATGTGTCACCACATTATATCTTTATACAAACAGGACTGAGTGGCCGAGCGACTCATACAGAAGTTAAGCTAGGTCAAACTTCAGGTGGGTGACCTCGGAGGCCTGACCTCACAACTCACTTCACCGTCCTTCAGAAGGGACGTTAAAATAGGGGTCCCATGCCTCACAGAGGCATGCATAGTGGGCCTAAATTTACTATATGTAGCTAGAAATCCTGACAAGCCCACTCAATACAAATGGAAAACAAACAAAACAAAACAGATTCTGCTGAAGGGCAAACCTTCCTTAATAAAATGAAACAAATAAATGAATCCCTTTGTAAGGAAAATCCCTGAAGAGAATAACAAATACATTACAGAAGATTCATCCCCCAAGAGGATAGCACATGCTAAATTGATAATTGTCTTGAATTATGCTTTATTACTACTTACTCTTCATATATTTCTTGAAAGATATCCTTAAATCTGCCATCATACTTCTTCAAAATGGTGTTCTTTGTACTATGAGAAGTCGGAAAGCATAAAGTCTTTTAATGATATTGATAAAAATCAAAAGTGATAAATAAAGACGAACAAGTAAATGAAATGACATATCAGTACTCCGACACGAGATGGTGAATAAACATGATGTTTCGAGCATAGCCAGTTATCAAGCAAAGCAATGTATGTAGAACCGACGCTTTTTTAAAATATCGGTACATCTAATTCCAAGAGATCGATGTGACGTAGAAAACGAACAAAGGTTAGAGATGAGTCTAACTGTGATCAACAGAATGGTAATGTTATAGATAAAGCTATGCTGTAGAAACCAACTGTAAATTTCCACTGTTCAAAGTTATACATTTTTCCTTCGATACTTTCAAGCGCATTTGCCCATGTGAATTGTTAATAATTCCAGCGAAAGTTCCACAAAAATAAAGTTCACAGAGCAAGATTCACCAATACGGCGAAAAGGAAATTGGAAATGGATTGCATAGAAATTTGGATAGGAAATGGGCCCAAATCAAAAAGCCGGAGGGGGGATAAGACATCAAAAGAGCTTGACAGCAACTCATTTGGTCTGAAAGATTAGATACGAAATGAGTTTTATGACAAAAGATCTTACCTTAGATAAAGTGGATATTCCTTCTCTAAGGCACACTTGAAAGAGCTATGTGCAAAGTCTTTGATTGACTGTGAAAAAATCAAAGAGAGAAAGTTTAAATGATCAATGTTTTCCAATAGAATTTGCCACCATTTTTCAGCAAAATATCTCGCAAAACTGAACATTTTATCAACAAGCAACTAATTTGAATCCCGCTAAGAAGAAATTACTTCAAAGTATCGGCTATGATTATAGTAACAGAATCTTGTTCTGTTCAAGAAAACCAATTTCGAAACCAATCGATCATAACAAAACAGGGTACCCTTCAACATTTAGGATTCTCACTGCTGTGTTCTTATCCTATGTAGAAGAGCCAAGAAATGAAAGAGTTTACGAATGTCTATTATTCATAATCACCTCATCAGTATTGTACATTCCCATTGCTACTCCACCTCCCATAAAATCAAATATTTTGTAGGTGATGCTTTCTTTCGTAGAATCAGTCGGCGTAAATTTGATCTCTAATGTGCCAGCACCAGGGACGACAAAATCTGTTGCTTTGTACTGCAAAGTGAAAGTTTGAGAGAATTCTGAACCACTTATATTAGTCAAGGTTCCGTGCAGTCTTTGTCGCATTTGGAAAGCAATCTTTGATTGATTACTTCGGACAACTCTTCACAAAATCCCCTGAGGACAGACATCGATTTCCTTGATCTTCAGGTACCTTAAGGTACATTTATCAAACTGATAAGGATCAAAAGCAGCTTTCCAAACGCAGGGAAAAACTGTGGAAAAAATTAGCTCCCTCCCTAAAAAGATCTTTAATGAAATTATCGACAGAGGTGTAAGTTTGATTCCTTCTCTTCTCTTATTTATTTCCTGTTTTTTAACTTTGTATTGTAAATTAGGCTTTTACGTTGTTACGTTTTATAATTATCAACTTTGCCTTGCTCTTTGTAACAGGGCATATTGAAAAAAATTCAGCTGAATCTGACAGTTTTGTTCTACTAGTGATATTGCTTTTTTGATGTTCTGCTATTATTTGGGATCTTGGTACTTCATACCTCAATTTGTGCCTGCCATCTACCAGAAAAAGAAATTGCTCCCCAGGCATAGAATATTCATTGATCGCTCGACAATGATATGAAAATTTTTTAGACGATTGAAAGTGTTGTGGCGCAGTGGTGTATGAGAAAAACCTCTGACTTTGAAGCCAGAACAGTCAGGCGGAGTGGGTTTGATACCCGGCAGGACCACACACTTGAGCACCATGATAACGGGTTGCGGACTAAACTAGGTTTGCTCTATTTCTGCGATCCCTGAGCTTGGCACTGAAAAACACAGTTTGATCTTCATCTCGTTAAAAGTTAAATGCTGCTTGGTTGACTTTCAGAACTTAAGAAACTTGCTTTATTTCTCAATTTTGCAACAATTAAAACAACATACCTGGTCGGCAAATGCATGACGTCCAACTATAATAGGCTTTGTCCAGCCTGTAATGAAGGAAAGAAATCAGCGTAAAGATACATGCCGGTTAAGAATATACTTGCAAGGAATGGATTGAAAAGGATAGCATAAAATGAACTATCAATGAAAAGAGTGGCACCTCACCTGGGACAAGCTTTGGAATGTTCTTGCACAAAATTGCTTCTCTGAAAACAGTGCCCCCTAAGATATTCCTAATAGTTCCATTTGGAGATTTCCACATCTTCTTTAGACCAAATTCTGAAAAAGAAAAAATAAGCAACTTGTATTTGAATTAAGATCATATTTTACCGAATACAAAGACTGGACCTCACGATCTGGTGTGTATGTCTTCATTGAAAAATTAAAGGGAATAAACAATAGCTATATCTCGTAGTTGCTATTAATAGGCTATAGAAAACGCCTACGCATTCATTTTTTCCTTGGCTCCACAATGAAGCCACACGTGTTGAAATTATCAAATTCAATAGATTATATTTTTAACCTGGCCCGGGCCAGCTTTTAACTATGTCGATTCCTTTTAACGTTACGTTTGAGTATCTAAACGCAATAGAAATCAAACATGGCTCAAAGATCCTTTGTGCGAAAAAAACGAAATAAAACATTGCATTTATGCAGACACATTAAACGCCAAAGATTTGAGACAAAGAAATCTGAGGATTCATTTACCAGAGGATTCCATTTTTTTCCAGTCATTTAAAGAATTTTTTGAAGGATGAAATTTGGAAAAAAATTTTGATGTTTTCACGGAATTTTGGGCATTTTGACAGAAATACCAAACTTTGGATGATTAAAAAACCACAAAGTTACAGTATATAAATGCCTGCTTCATTTTAAAAAATGTCATATCTCTGTAAAAAGATTGTGCTTCACTTCAAAAGCTCTTGATCAGAAATTTCCAAGAACGATATCTGTTAAGAATGAAAATAATTTCAAAAGAAAATAAGATATTTTTCATTAGCCAACACTCACCACATTCCTCAGAGCAAAACATTTCATGCCCAAGATTTTTCATTCTCAAACATTCTTTGGAAATCATTTGTCATTCTTAACAAATACAGATCTTGGAAATTTCTAACCAAAAACCCTTGAAATGTTTTGCTGTGGCTTTTCTATGCAGCAAAAATTATGTACACTTAATATTTTTGATGAAGACATATTCTGGACATTATAACTCGCAGGACCATGAAATTCCAAAAATATCAACACTAAAAATTTTTGGCATTCATGCATTTATGATTTAAGGAAATAAAGCATACCTGCAACTCGTTTTTCATCAGGTGTGATAGTTGCACATTTAATTCCCACATTATATTTCTTGATTGCTTCTGCAGCCTCTACAGTAACTATCATGATAAAAAATGAGTAAAATATGAAAAAAGTTATTTAATCAGAAAGTTATGACACAGTAATTTGCTGGAAATCTGCTATAGCAATTTCTTGACATCTTGATCAGTTACAAATATATAGTGGAATATTTTACAATTTTGTAAAAATTCATCAACAATTTTTAAAAATGAAAATTATCATAAATCATAGACTTTGTAAGGAAAATTGATATAATCTTCAAGAAAGCCATCAGTTTATGAAGATCTGCAATATGGTGGCAAGCAGAAGTCTGTAGAACTTCTGGTTTAGGGTTTAAAAATTTGATGATGTCAACCTCTAATATCATGCTGCCACTTTGATAATAATCAAGATATCAAAAAATTGCCACAGGGGATTTACAACAAATTATCCAAAGTTCCTCTCAAGCACTTTGATTATTCAAAGAAAAATAGTAGAATTTTACACCCACCTTTTTAAAGATTAGAGCCCTATGCTCAGTAAAATTGATTAAAGAGCCATTGTCACCCAGGCACCTTTGTGGGCATCTTTGAATTTCTGATTATCTGAAAATCAAATTTGGCCTAAGCGGAAAATGGGCATCTGCACTGTGATCAATATGACCAAATGATATCTTGACTCAATATGAACAATCACTAAAGCTGATATGATAAAATGAGCCAAAGCGTGATAGCCTGCATTAATAGGTGCAATACAATGGAGAAGACAAAAGGAATCAAACACTTTTTTGTCTGTATCAATTGATGTGGCTGCAAGCTTGAAGCAAATGCTTGACAAGAATTTCAATGGAAATGTGCTGCTAAATCTGGATATTTACCATCAATTTCATTTCCCTTTCCAGTGATTGATAAAAGTTCTCCGTTGCTTTTTCCCCTTTCTTATTCCCCTTTCAGCAAGCAAGCCATGTTGTGTTATGTTTTCCTCCCCGCGATGCGGGAAGAATCCTGGGTAATAATGGCTCTTTAAAGGGAAATGATTCCCTCTCAAAAGTTATAAATACCTGTAAATGTTTGAAAAAAAGAATTGTTTTGTAGGTTCTCACTTTTATCATCAGTGATGTCTCTACTTTCCATTCCCAAGTCATAATATTTCAAGTCAACATCTACATATGGAAATATTAATTTTTCTTTTATCATATCCCATATGATCCTGAAAAGATAAAAGAGAAACACAATTGATGTAGCTGCACTATCTAAATACATAATAAATAATATATATATGAAATAAATATTCCCAACCAGATGCGCCAAAATAAACTATGCACTTTTGACAGGTCATGATAAATTGCATACTGGACAGATTTTGAATATTTATGAGTTAATCTTTAGCTAAGATTCTCCATTTGATGCTAGTATTTCTTGTATATTTTTCAGTCTTCTATAGAAGCTACAAGCTATATATTGGAACTATAAGCAAGTATCTTAGTTCTAACTCATAAATGTTCAAAATTAGCCCAATATACAATTTATAATGGCCTGTCAAAAGCGCATAGTTTAGTTTGGCAAATCTGATGTAACTTTTCATTACAAAGATTTGAGATCCAGTTAAGACAAGCTTTAGACAGACAGCTTCCAGGAAAATATAAAAAGCAAGTGATTTGAAGAAGTTGTTGGCCCTTTGCTTTTGTGAATGGTCAAAGCTCATTCTTGGTAAAATAGTTGGATTGCGTCAGGCTATCCTGTCATTTACAAACCTTGAAGAACACTTTCATGGTAAAAGACCGATTGCTTCCTTGTACAACAGGATCTGATTATACCTTTCATCAAAAAGCGTTCATCTCAAGCAGTACAATGTTAACTCTTTAGCAAATGATTATATAAAGGCCAACTTCCAATCAGTCGAATTTCCGAGCGGGCGGAATTTTAGACAATAAAAGGTTGCTCAATTGTAACTATCTATTCAATTTCAGAGCGACATTTTCTCCCGAAAACAATAGAATTTCCGCCTGCACGGAAAATTCCCCCAACTGGAAATCAGCCTTAAGGATTAAAATGGAATAGCAAAGCAATATACCTTTGCAACCAAGCAGTATTACTTTGGGAGTTTCAAATATAGATTGCTTCATATGAAATTTCTGACCTCTGATTCACATTGAGCGCCCAAACTTTAATCTGACTGCATATTCTCATTTTAATGGTGTTTATTGATTATGATAATAATAAATTTGAACTTTTGAAGGGATGTGACTGTGAATAATGAGTGAGGGTGTAAAGTCCCACCCTGAATGATTTTCAAGGACAAATCCCTTACAAATTCTCAAATTTATTATCGTAATGAAATAAAAATTGCAAACTCTAGGGAAACAGCAATTTGCATGTAGACTAAACTTTGGGTGCTGAATCCAACTGCATGACCAATTTAATTTGGTATGATAAATGGCCATTAGTTTAAAAGATTATTGTATTATCCTACCTTGTCATTTCATCTCCTTGCATTTCAACAACTGGTCCAGCTGAAAAATTCAAATATAAAATTCAAATATCATAATTTTTCAACATTGCTCCTGAGGATGTTCAAACACAAAACTCATGCAAATATAAATTGATACTTCTTTAAAATGATATCAATAACAAATGAATTTTTTCTTCCCAACATTGATTCCATTAACTTTACATTGTATGTTTTAGGTCAAAGTTACCATAGCAATGAAAACTTTATCATCACTTGATTAAATGAATTAGCATTGATAATCCCAGTTTATCTAATTGCAATAAATTTCATCATCTTTGTTTATCAGTCCCTTGTGTAATGGACAATCAGATTCAATATATATTGAGGTCTTCTGAACAGACATAACAGAACAAGGTAGCATTTTGCTTTTGGGTCTGGCTTCCCATCTGCTTTCCTTTTCCAATCTTCTCTTTGGTATGAAGGGTGTCCATACCAGATATTGCATTCTGAAAGCAAACTTTCAAGATCACCATCATTGGCAAAACTGTTCATACCATCACCCTTTTCATGGAAGTTTCTCTTTGGCAAAAAGAAATGGTTTGGGGACCAAAGTCATTAACCAAAATGAGCGCATCTGCATTTAAAACGCATTTTCTCTCATAAAGAATGGAATTCAATAAACCTAGTTTATTGCTTGATAATCCAAGTTAATCAAGCTTTTGGTTGACAAACTAAGTTTATCACTTTGATAAATCATTTTGATCAAAAAAATACTGACAATCTCAGCTTATCAGTTAATAAACCTACTGCAATAGTTTATATCAAGATTATAAACCGGAGTGTCAGTGATTGACTAGCATTATCAGGTTGTGTGACTTTCAGATGCCACATATTTCAGTAGCCTGTTGGACCTATCAAAGTAAAACGTTTGTTCAAAGCAATACCCAAGTGTACTTTGATCCCAAATGACCACTTTCTCTGCCGTTTGTTGTCCTAAGAGTCAGAGGAAGTCATTCCTTGCCTTGGGTTAAAATATGCAGTACTATTAGAAGGACGTGTTTTTATGCAAATTCATGTGATTGACGGAACTCTTTTCAATTTAGAGGGTTGAGAGTTGAGCTCTTTGTTTGCGAGGGGGCGGGGACGTGGTGGGCCTAAATGCTCAAAATCGCGATTCATCTTTGCAGTGTTCAAGTTGTCTCAACAAAAGCACCTAAATTTGAAGCAGAAAAACAAAGCAGACTCACCCTTTATCTTCTCCATCTTTGCAAAGTTTTTTAGACTCTATTCCATAAAATTCTTGCAGCAAAATACCTTCCAACGGATGCTTCGCTTCGGTGCACCAAACACCACAGCTTTCCACAGCTTTGGATTTGAAAAGAAGCCGTCAGATATTTGCAGATGTTATCTTGGACATGATCACGTGATACGACCATAGGGAAACAAAGGGGTCGATTTATCTCTGACCACAAATGCCAAGAATGATTCGATCACTTGATCACGTATGAATGTTGTCACGCCATCATAATCATGAAATGAGGGACAATCATGATCACAATGTTTGTTTTTATTTCAATCTGATCCGATCCGATCCAATCAATAAATCTTTAAATCTTCCTACTTATCAATTTTCGAAAGATTTTCCAATCCTCTAACTTTATTTCAATCCCCCTCCTTTATCAGTTCTGAACATGATTTTGGAATGAATATTAGAAAGATTCGCGTTTTACTGAGTTCCCCCTTATTGTTCCATCCCCCGATTATTATCATATCGAATCATTTCCACAACCTCATCCCCAGGGCCTCTTTGTCTTATTGAAACGGACGTGAAAAGGCCCAGGGGACGAGGATGCTTTTCGTCTCCTTATACTGATCTCAAAAAAAGATCAGTGTTTCCTTATCAATATGACTAAAAGCCCTGGGTACGATAATACATTTCCACCCCTCATGAAAATGGCGACAAACAAAGGCCAACCAAGAGAAGACATCTAGGTGCTATTAAACTTGATATGATTCAAATCTAGTCAGAACACTGAAAATGACTGTTACTTCGTGAACTTTCTTCGATTTAATGTAATTCGACGAGATCTGAAACTTAATTGGGTGCAACTGACAAAATCACAGAGTATTGTTAATAGCACTTCAAATGTCAGGATATTGGTGACAATTTAGGTGCTTTTAAACTTGATCTGTTCAAATTAAGTCAGAACACTGAAAATGTCAGTTACTGTGTGAACTCTCATCAATTCAATGTAATTCGACGAGATCTGAAACTTAATTGGATGCAATTGACAAAATTACAGAGTATTTTTAATAGCACTTCAAAATGTCAGAATATAGGTGACAATCTACGTGCTATTGATTCTAATTCAGTGTTCCTTGTAATAGATGTTTCTGAGTATCACAGATTCTGTGGTAAATTCTCACATCTTTTGAATAGATGTCTCGTTTTATCAGCAATGCTCTGTTGAATTTTCATAGCTTCAAAATTGATTTTCCTCAACATCTCAGATATTTGAATGTCTTCCCACACCTGTCTAATAAATCTTTCTTTAACAATGGGCTATTGAATCAAATAAGTGTTCCTCGTAATAGATCCCTTTTTAACATCACAAAGTCGGAGATGAATTCTCACTTCTTCATAATAGATGTCTTGTTTCATCAGCAATGCACAGTTGAATTCTCATATCTTTATGACTGTTTCCTTTGAACATCTTGAAATTTTTTATTACCTGCCACATCTACTTAATCGATGTCCCTTTGTTTATATGATTGATACGATCAAGTCAAGTCAGAGCGCTTATTCTGACTGTTATTACGTGAAATTTTATCAACTTAATGTCAATCTACAAGATCTGAAACGTAGTTGAATACAATTGGGAAAATGACAGCGTATCTTTATCAGCACTTGAAATGTCAGAGAACTAATGAAAATCCAGGTGATAATAAACTTGTTCTGATCAAATCAAGTCAGAGTATTCAGCATACCAGTTACTATTCAATATTTCATCAAATCATTGTCAGTGGACGAGATCTGAAACTTAGTTGGATGCAATTGAGAAAATGATAAAGGATTTTTAATAGCACTTCAAATGTCACAATATTACTGACAATGTATGTGATATTAAAGTTGACCTGATCAAATCGGCTACTGTAATCCACGGGTCACCAGGTCATGTAATCCACGGGTCACGAGGTCACCAGGTCATGTAATCCACAGGTCACTAAATTTGCGGTCGATGGCCTAGCGGCTACTGTTTCAAGCATTCCTACACTAGCTGGTCTATAGAAGATGCTGTTCTGTAGATGGTAGAAATTAACTCCATCGCGTCTGCTATGGCCAATGGAACGATACATTATTGTGCATGACAAAGTTGCGATTGTTTATTTGCTATGAGGTAGTTCGTTCTTGTTCATTCATATGACGACAGTGTGAGTCAGCTTGAAATATGTTCCTTCTTGAAGTCTACGTCAGTTAGAAAGCTATCAAAGTAATCGATAACCAAAATATATCGCCAAATACCGAAAATGTCGACAAACCAATTCAAATAATGTTGCAAAACCTTATTTTCACTTTTTTCCTGCATCACACCATTTTGAGGGGGGGGGTACTTGAGAAACCAACACTGGAAAGGCTCCAACAACTATTTTGAAGTTTTCAGGAAGGCACAGGTAGGAAGAGCGAAATAACATTTGTCATTGAACCTTTATGAAAGTTAAGAAAAGGACCGTATATTTTTAACAGCTCCTGAGATATCAGCATATTAATGACAAAGCAGGTAACATTAAACTAGATCTGATTCAATCCAGTCAGAAAACTCAATATCCTTGTTCCCATTTGAAATTTCATCAACTGAATGTGGTTCGATGGGATTTAAAATTCAGTTGGATGGAAATAACAAAAAGATAGCAAATCTTTGATAACACTTGAATATGGGAGTGCAGCAAATCACAAAACATCCCAAGGTAAACCTTATCACATCTAACCAGAATACATCTAACCTAAATACATCTAACCTATGTATTCTGGTTAGATGTATTCTGGTTAGATGCATTCGTGTTAGATGTATTTAGGTTAGATGTATTTAGGTTAGATGTATTTTGGCTAGATGCAATGAGGTTTACTTTTAGATGCTTTGTGTTTTGCTGCACTAAGGGCTGCTGAATTTGACATTGATACTCCCATACTGGAGGTGTCTGCATATTAATGACAATGCAGGTAGTATCAAATTTGATTTCATGCATTCAGGTCCAAACACTGTATGTGGTACCTGTTACTATTCTATTCTACTATTCATCAACTTGATATCAATCGACGGGATTTGAAAGTTAGCTGGATGGAATAAGGAAGAGATGGCAAATGTTTTATAAAACTGGAAATGTCCACATACTGACAGCAATGCAAAAACGAAATAAAGGAATCACAAGTATGGACTATGAAGATTGTTTTATGGGACCTCCAAGAAACTCGTAAGAAACTCTGAGTACTGAAAATCTGACACTTTCGAGAAACTTTCAGTGTTTGCCTCGATTCTTAGCTTCTAATAAGAATATACGTGTGTATTACAAATATAACTTTGAAGAGTTATAATAATTCTTATCACTCCTAGAATAAATGCGAGGGCTGTATTCCTAATCTAGAACATTAAAAAATAGCTATTCAATAGCTGTGAGGAGTGAATGCACAATTTTGAACCCCCGAAAAACAACTATTATGAATAGTAGTGCGTTGGGGTTAGCACGAGCATCGTGCAGATTGTGATATCAGCATACCAATTGGCAGTTCTGGTTTTATCCGCTGAAAAAAGGACTGAAAATTTCCTCATTGTGCTATTTTTAGATGGGGGACTATGTCAAAAAGTGGCATTTTTCACCTAGTTTCATATCATTCACCATCTCTATCAACTTTATTTCTATCAACTCCACATTCCTTTATTCTGGGTCTAACTACCCAACAACCCACACTAAAACGAAGCAATTTTTAATAGTTGCTGGATGACTATTTATTAACGTTTAATGTTGATTTTCAGTAATATTTGTGGTTGCTTATGGATTGATCTCTTCTTTCTCTGTCGTAATTCTCAATGAACAGCTATTGTAGTGGGCGTCATAGGGATGCATGTGTGGTCACCAGAATGGCGATGCCTGTAAGGAGCAGAAAATGGAAAATGTTTAGATCACAGGATGTTTGTCGATACCCTTAAAGAACTCTTAAAGTAAATGAACGGAGATATTGCGACATAATTTAAACATAGCACCAAAGAACCGCAGGTGCCACTTATCTTCCTTCTGTTTCATAGATCGAAAACATCAAATACAATAGGTTAAGCTAAATTACCCAGTCCCCCTAGCTAAGTTTAATTTAACCCCGTTGATTTGCTTTAATTTATTTCCATATGTGTTCTACCAAAGATGGTTTAATCCTAACACAAAAAAGATTACATACCTGACGCAAAAATTCTTGTGGCACGAATGACAATTGAATGGAATAAGACTTCTTTGTCTACAATTCATTTGGGAACATTGATTCTTCTTCCTTTTTTCAGCTATCAGTTTTTGACATCCACTCCTAATGTGTCTTTCTACCTGAAGTAGACCAAAGAAAAATTCGACATTCAGGGTGAAGACATTCTCTGTGAAGGTAAACAATGTTTCTGCTTGGGAAACCGGGGGAAAATTTAACGTGAAACTGATGCGACGGTTGATATGAAATTAAAGTACTTCTGTCTCCTTGATGAATTTTTCAAAACTGCACTACAAACTTTGACTCAGCAGTGCACAACTACATTAGAAATTCTGGAGAAATTTGATGAAAACGTGGTTTACTGACCTGGTCATTGATGGTCTCATTCAATGTGAGCGCTACTAATTTTCCACAAAGTGGGCAATTTGGAACGATTCTCTAAGACAAAAAAGAAGCATCATTGAGAACATTTTGTATCAGACAGTATATTACTCGATGCTTAGATACACTGATAGTACAAGGTCACAATTTATGACAGAAAACTGTATCACATGCGATAGAGACTTTTATGAGAATAACTGAAGGATAACTTATGAAACGATAATATCTATGACGCAGTGAGTTTAGCCACATCCCCTAGGTGGTAGAACTCATATGTAGCAACAATTTTCAGACGTTTAAATGAGAACTCACGGGAGTTGATCAGTGTCACTAGAAAGCTGGAAAATATTCAACTACCGTAAAAGCTCAGTTAAGCCCCCTCTCTATTAAGCCACCTATCTAATAAGCCCCTATCTGAGTCAAAATTTGAAATAAGCCCCCCTCTCTTTTAAGCCCCCTTATAAAAAATTATAGAAATTACCAAATATCTTCCACTCATTCGCTACACAACCTTGCATGTTAATCTTAGAATGGATTTGGATAAACGGTGTGGTGAATTCATGTATTTGAGCCTTAAAATTGTATGTTGATGGGATAAAAGAACTGAAAAGATACCAAATAAATCCTTGTCACTTGATTTTGTGAATAAACCCCCTCTCTAATAAGTCCCCTGTCTATTAAGCCCCCCTCTTGAAGGTCCGAAATTAATCAAGCCCCCCTGAGCTTATTAGAGCTTAATATGCATGTATTCTCTATCTTTTATTTACTAACAGCGGGCAAGTTTTTGACAACATGAATTTAAAATGAGACAAATCATTCTGCGCTATGCTCAGCGACAAAATTTGTTTTAGATCCTAATACATCTTCACATAACATGTCTCGTCTTCGATCTCGTTCTGAAGCAAATCTTTTCCCAGCAATTAAGGTATACTTACATCACGATTCACAAATGATGGGCAGCTATGTTCTTTAACATCATGGTGTTCCTTGCTAAAGGAAAGAGAAAACAATAAACTCAAATTTTAGAAAAGATCATACACTCGACAAGGAGAATTTGAATTGAGATATCTAACTGGACAATAGATGTTCTTAAAATTAGCAGCACATTTAATCATTAAAACGCTACATGCACCTTTTTAAGAAACTATGAATCAGGCCAGTACTTTTGTAAGAAACTAAGAATCAAGTCTGTACTGGAAGCTTCTTTGATAAATTATCAGATTTTGGGTACACGAATTTTCACAATAAAACTTGGACCAGGCCATAGTACTAAGGGTTTCTTAATTTAAGGCCAAATTTCTTCCATTTCAGTACTAAATGTTTCTTGATTTGTTTTTTATTTTTGAATGCATAAGTTGACATTTTTTATTTCTTGACATTTGAATACCATATAGGAATAACCAGTGTTCTGTTATGTTCAAAACATAAACAGTCAGTTTATTTTATTCAAGAATGAAGGTTCAACGATGCATCTGCTGCGTTATCCTTGTATTTGATTTTTATAAGTTTCTTAGCACTTCCCAGACATAGTACTAATTTCTTAAATTTTCTAGCATCTTAGTACCAGTTTCTTACAAACTAGTTTCTTATCAAAATGCGTAATTGGAGTCTAGATTTTGCATATGTGTTTTCATACCAGAATTCCTTTGAGCAATGATCGCACTTGAAAGGTAGATAATCCAGTTGCCTGCAATCTTTCCTTGAACAATGTTTTCCAATTGACATCAAGTCAATCTCTTGAGAGTTGGCCATTTATTTTGAGTGAATTACTTTTAACCGTGAACTAACAACCAGCATTCAAACCACAGAATTTCTGTGATTTGTAACACTCGATCGAAAGTTGGAGTCCACAAAACTTTTCTCGGAATGATTTTCCCGATTCTTGCCTAGACTTCTTCGTTTCTTCAAAACTGTGGCTTGATAATTTCTAAACAACAACTTTGTTGCGACAGTAAATCCATTCATCAAACACTAGAACACCTAAACAACCGACGAGTCTTTCCTTCGCTTTTCAAGAAATGTTCTTTCTTGTTTATATATCATTGGGTAAAATCAGCTGATTCATTCTTTCCCGGCATTTTCGTGTTTCCCGCGTGAATCCGGAATGTTCCATAGCCTCGTAACCGAAAGGAAACTGGCACTAGCGCGTCCGTTGCATCCGAGAATTTCTTTCCTCCAAAGACAAAATGGCGATCGGCAAGAGGATTTACGATGCGTTGTTCAGAAGAACTTCTACCTTTGCTGTTACCATTTTAGCAAGTGCATTCATCTTTGAAAGGATATTTGATCAAGGGATGGACAGCTTCTGGGAATGGAATAACCAAGGAAAGCTTTGGAAACATATAGAACCACAAATTAAAGCGAGGAGTGAGAACTCTTGAAAGAACCGGGCTCCCACTGGCCTAAACATAGTTGTTAATGTATTTAAATTGTTTACTTTTAACTGAATGCGTGTTTCTTGCAAATTATGATGAATTAGAATCTGAAGAGTTGAGCAAACGACTTGGATCATGCAAAGAAAATTGTAACTGTTGAGATGGGTGGAAATTTGCATTATTTTTGATACACAAGGAAAACCATGTTCAAACAACATAAAAGGATCCAAAACAACCACAGCTGTTTGGAGATGGGAAGATCTGTATTATGCTGGATGTTTTGAAGGACAAGCAATTCTTGGATACTTTCAATGATGTGACCACATATGTTTGATTTTAGCCTTGATTGTCAATTAGAGTAGAATAAGATTGCTCATAGTCATGGAATGTATGGTCTATTATGTTGTTTCCACATATCCTGCACCCAGATTGGAAAGTTTGTAGAGCATTTGCCACATGTTTGCTATTCAGGAACTTGTGCAGCTTTCTATTCAAATTGTGCTTTGCCCATCTTGACTTGCAAACACAAGCAAGGTATAAACTTGCAGGGTGCATTTCATGCACTTAGGCCCAAAGATCCTCGGCGTAGACTTGATTTTTGGTTGGCGTAGCGGCGTCATTTTTTCAGTAAAATCGGTTTTTGGCGTGACGGCATTTCAAAATTTGCTTACCTGGACGTGATTGTGAAGTTGTCCTCGATCTTTTAGCAGTTTCTTTTGATAATACATGTGTTTCTTTTATGAGAAAGTAAGAATTTGAGCCAGAAGTCAAAGTTTCATAAAATCATCAGTACTCAGATTCTTAACAGCTCTCTTCCCCTGAAAGTACCTGGCATACGAAAGCTTAGGGATTGGCGTACCTTCGGCGTAAGTCTTACATGGAATGCACCCTGGATAAACTTTCCAGTCTGGTATTGCATTAAAGTGAAATCAGGAGGGTTTCTGTGATAGTTGCATAGGGAAGAGGACCTTGAAGTCTTGTATGTAGCTACAGATAATGCGATTTGATACAATTCATACACTCGTGAATAGATATGGCATGCCTGATTTTGCTCAATTCATTCAAATGGAAACAAAAGTGGGTAAAACTTTTTTTGGCTATTTGGTTCACCAATGAATAGATCTCACACAACAATATAGCAACAAAAAATTTATGCAAGAAATGTGTCAAATCTATTCATGATTGAATACAATCAAACGAAAGAAGCAGAGCAGTAAACTTTCAGTGCAACAACAAATTTAGTTTTGTTGTTTTGTATAAGATCTATACATTGGTGAACCAAACAGCCAATAAATGTTTTATGCATTTTGTTTCCATTTGAATGAATTGAGCACAATCAGGCATGCCATATTCCAGTGTACATAAAGCCTAAAATCTCAATCTTGAACCATAAGCTAAGGGTTACCTTGTTGCTAATGTACAGCCAGGGTGGAAAGTTCATTTTGCTACGCCAAAGCTTTATGCCATACCAATTGTTTAAAGGCAATAGACTTATTGTTTTACCATGTTTCTTGAGGTTGCTTCTTGCCAAAGATATTTGGCGTAACATTCAACTTTACAAGTTGGTGTATAGGCACCTTGATTCCATAATAGACTTTCTTTGCCACGCAGGAAAGTTTTTCATAAGAAACGCTTACAAGGGAATAACAAATGTTCATGATGATAGGAAGGAGGTCACAAATGACAACTTTCCATGGATCCTTGCTTTCAAAACTGATTTATGGTCAGGTTTACAGGGCTGGGAACAGGCTTAAGACTTGCATGGCAAAAACGTTAGTGATTTTTGTGAAAATCTTGCTTTGGGAATGTTCTGCTTGCACCTTTTCAACTAAGCAATCTTGTTGGAACTTTTCAAAATTTCATCAGTTTGTGTCATATGAAGTTTCTGACCCTATCTGCACATTCAGAACCTAATTTTAGTCTATTTGCAAATTTTCATCATCTTAGTGTTAGTGATCTTAATTTTATGAGGATGAAAAATTTGAAAATTCATATAAGGGATTTGACCGTAAATGATGATTGAGGATGTAAAGGTACATCCTGAATCATTTTCACAGTTTAATCCCTTATAAATTCTCAAATTTCTTGTTGCCATAAAATCAAAATTGCAGCCTCCAAGAATGTGAAAATTTGCAGTTAGACTAAACTTGGGGTGCTGAATCTAAATCCATGATCAGATATTTTGTATGAAGAAATTTTCAAAATTCTCCAGAATGAGGCCGTTAGTTGAAATGTGTGTATTGCTGCAGAGTTTTGCAAAATGGTACTTTGTGGATGCTGGGAATAAGAAGAATGATAGAACAGGTGTCTCCTTGGACCTTAATGATTTTTGTTAAAGACTTCAGATCTTGTGATATTGTCAAAAAAGTCCTGCAGGAGTTGAAGATATTTTGGAGTGAGCACAACAATGAAAGAAATCACATAAGCTGATCAACTGAACTGTCTATCTCAGGGGTACACAATATGTGGAAGGTCCATTTAAGGCCCATGCCATTGGTGCAAGCTTCTCTAGGCAAGTGCAAATTTTGACACGTTTGCTTTAAATATAGCCATAACGCCTATTCTCAAAAGCAGCTTTTTAATTTTATTAGTTGGGTAGTTGAAACATAGTCTTTCAAAAGACTTTGGTTGAAAAGACCCCTAAGAAAGCAGCCTTTTTTGGGCAAAGAACTGCGCTTAGTAAGTTGAGCAAAGATTTGGTAAAGAATGGATTCTTGTCGCGCAGCCCTCAAGATTCTATTCCCCCACACGCGTTTATGATTGTTTTCCAGTCCTTGTCAGAAGGGGGTCACTGCAAACTTCCCGATGAATGGTTTTTTGCAAGTGGAAGAAATTGCGGTGGTGCGGTGGTGCGGTGGCGCATTCTTGTGCCTCGTTCTCGAATTTCGGCGGTATTTTACGAAAAAAGCAAAAGCGGCCTAACTGTTCGTTCTCTTGTGCACAGTTTGGGTAGCTGCCGACTGCGACGTCTTTTCAGAGCTTGTCGAAGACCTTGAAGCCTGGAAATACACTAGAAGCGTCAGGGAAAGATCAAGGAGATGTCAAGCACAGGATTTTCCATGGCAAGTCATGGACTTGAGAGCCATTTCTCTCCAAAAGCAAGTGCAGCTTCAGCCCCGATGTCAATGAGCCCAGATTTGATGCATCAACATTCTATTGGTGGTGGAGGAGGAAGCGCGTATCTCCCGAACTATCTGCTTGGCGGGACAGCTTCGCCATCAACGGTATACATCTTTCACAATGATAACAACATGATTTACGATACGATAAGGCGATGATTAATGATTAATACGAAAGAATAAAAGAGTGTAATGAATGAATGAAGACAGGATGTTTCCTGACATGACGATAATCATTTTCACAACCAAAAAAGTGCCCATTCGTTATGGAAAACATACAACAGTTTTGCATAAACACACAATATTGTTCAGCATCATGGGCAGACACCTAGGCCTAAGCCCTACAAAGTTTGTGTGAATGGCAAAACAAGTATAAAGCATTTTGCAAAATTTGATTTTTTTAACTTTACAAAAGAGTCAAATTGAAGCCAAGAAAGTGACCGCCACGGAACTGATAATTGCAATTTTGCTGAAAATATGATAAACTAATAGTTGCATTTTTTTGTTTTTCAATCCATCAAAAAGTAAAAGTCACCAAATTCCTTTTGTTCTGAAAGTGCTTCTATGCTTTTTTGAATGATTCAATAATGGGTGAATTGCCCACAAAAATGTTCTCCCAAATGGCCTTACATCCAAAGTTCCAATTCCATGGAAAATTTATTTTGTGGAAGCTAGTATTGTTCATGGAGAGAGCAACAGTTTCTGTGTTTTCCACAACTTCTGCAGAATATTCCAGGCCCAGTAAATGTTTTGAAAGTTTGTCCCACATGTACAATAAATTTGTTGTCTAATGGTATACGCTATTTTCAAGGAATCTCTTGTACTTCCCAAAGTAAATCTGATTTGTTTTACATTGCAGACACCACAATTTGGTAGATCCTTATCAAGCACAGGGTTTCAAGGAACAAGTCCTCAAGTCCACTTTGCAAGTCCACATGTACAATCTGCTAATAAAAGATCTGCACAAAAAAGGTCAATATTCCTACCATCTTGCAGCATACGCAGCTTATTTTGTGTGAAAAATACAATTGTTTGCAACTTCTTTGGTGTCACACAAATTCTTGACAGTATGGTGTTATGGTTCTTATCCCCATAGGAGAGTGTAGTTTGTACTACAGATTGAATTGCTAGTTCAGATCAGGGGATTCTTGAAGGAGCACAGGGCACCTTAAAATGAAGGATAAAGTAAGGGAATATCAAAAGTACTGAAATTGCACACATTTTCTTGCCCAAGAATTCTCGAGAACTCTGTAGAGAATTTTTCATTTCATATAGATTCTTTTTAACAGCATTTGGCAGCCTGTCATACTGCTCAAGAATTCTTTTTTGGAGAATTCTTGATATTCTTAAGATTTCTTTCAAATCTTTGTCAAGGCATTTACTATGCTGTGTTAATTAATTTTTAATATGCCCAAATCAATTATGTCAAGGATCCTAGATGACTTAGAGTGTGAATATCATACATGATACTTGTTATTTGTTTGACAGATGGTTTATTGGAGGGCAAACAGGAATGAAAGGAATCATGTTATGATAGTATTTTCAACGTCTCTTTTGAACTATTAGTCCATTTTCAAAAATGACAATTTGACAGTCAAAGAATCAATGCAGATGCTTACAGTTTGACAAATAATTCAGTTTGTCATGACTGATAGCATATTTGTTAAAGTTTGTTTTTCTATTTCTCCAACAGGATCTCACCTCTTATTCAGCATGGAGACAAAAGCAGCAATGCACCTCCAGTTGAAGGGCTCTATGACAACACAAGATGCGGTATAGATGAAATCAGCAAAACTAATGTATGGGGAGTGACGCCAACCAGAGCCACTGTGAGTTTTGTTTGAACGCATTTCAGTTTTTGATAATTTGTGATTTTGAACGTTCCTGTCAGATGCTATCAGACATCTCCAAGTGTCTCCCTCACAAAATGGCCATATAACTTTTATTGAAGGCCTTTGTTGAAGTTATCAGTAGACTGTCTTTGAGATCATGGGGACATAAGCTATGTTTTCATCATTTTTGCCAAGTAACTTTCATATCCTTGGAGGAAGTTTCTCAAAGAATCTCTCTCCAGAACAGTACATGAAGGTCTCAAGCGTGCTTTCAAGTAGTTGGAAATGATTTCTGAAATGTCTCATAAGCCATGGGATCTAACAGAATATGCAGTACATGCTTTGTCTATATGGTTAATTTTCCGCTGTAGAATTTTTTGAAAATATTTTTATTAGGATCCTTTTTCAAGAAAATTTACTTCTTTGATATGACTCAAGAGTTCTTATCAAAATGTGAAGAATTCTTGCAAATTCTTAAGAAATCTTGAGAATTCCTGTAATCTTAGGAATTCTTGAGAATTTTTTGATAATTTTGCAAGGCCTATACAGTAATTTGTTAGTATCTGATCTGCATTCATTCATGGGGTGCAGAAGTGCATGATTTTGTAAACTGTTACCAATCATTTTTGTTTATCATTTCTTAGTATGTTTAACATAAAAAAAAACATTTGTTTCAAAGCTTGGAACATGCCACAAAACTCATGATGTAAAATTTCTGTTTCAGTCTACAAATATTGGATCAAGGTCATTCAACACTCCAGGTAATGTAGCTTTATAGCTAGTATTTGAGTTTAATAAGTTTAAAGGCATTGAGTCTATGAAAGTACAGCCACATAATTATACACTATGTCAAAATATGCTGACATGATGCTTACAAAGGAGCCTCAAAGAGCACACTGTGATTGGTAAAATTCAACTGGTCACATGCAACCTAAGCTTTAAATTTCTTAATGAGGCTGCCACTTATGGCTCTGCTCTGGAAGCGCAACTGTGTGTAAGTCAACAATTTGCTTACATTACACCTGACTACCTCGTGAGCTCACTTGCCATATTGATCACATGAAATATCATGTGAAGGTAGGAAAGCTGCTATACTTAAATTGACCAATTACCCTTAAAAAAGCATTGTTTTCAATGCAATACTGTGTGAGCCAGAAAAAAGTTTCCACTTTTGACTTTTGAAAATTCATAACACCAAGAGTACTTCACAGATTTGAATGGTTCTTCTTCCAGTTAAAAGCCAAAAGATTGAAGTGTTTTAGTGATTTTTCATGTTGTCTTGCCAATGCTAGAAGTATCAGTAAATCTAACTGTATAGAGATTTTACTGTTGCAAAATGACTGAAAAAGGGCCTAGAACATTGATCAAACTGCAAGGACTGTCTTTACACAGATCAATGCGCAATGGGCATTTCATCTCTCTCAAGAGTTATAATATGTCAGTTTTCAAGCAAATACCCAAGATTTTCAGTCCTATGGCATGGATGACTCTTTCCCATCAACAAGTGCATTTTCTCTATTGATCAGTGCTAGGAGTGATTTGATCAATGTTTAGTCCTTTTTTTTAGTCATTTTGCAACTATGAAACTTTTATAAAGTTGAATTTACCTACATTTCTAGTACTTGTGAGGCAGCAAAAGAATAAAAAAAATATTGTTATTTTTTGGCTTTCAACTAGAAATTGAATCATGCCAATATGTGAAGTATATACTCTTAGTGCTATGAATTTTCAACAGTCAGAGCTTTTTTCTGGCTCATCTGGTGTATATCGTACCAAATTACACTTGCCCATTTAAGCCAGCTTTATCAGGAAGAATTTGAAGCATTTCATCTGACAATTATTCATCTGAACCAGGCTGAATTTGAAGCAATCAGATACATTTGATTTATTGGATTGACCCATATTAAAAGGCCCCACTTGAAAGCCTGGTTTGGTTTTAGGCCAGTTTAACTTGCAAGTATGAATGGGGTATATGTTTCGACATTCTATGCTGTTATCAGAATAATGTTTTACTATTATTTTCAGGGAGCACAGTTCCTCATGTAGCATCAATGAATACCAGTGTTTTCAGCCCAAGACAAGATGTACTGCCACAATCTCCTGCGCAGCTTGATCCATTTTACACACAAGGGTGAGTAAAAGGCAGAAAATGTTCTTTTCTCATGCAATGCTATGCGCCATAAGCCACATAAACAAAGCTTACACTGCAATTTTAAGTGTCAAGGCCTTTTTTTCTGCAAATTCATAAATTTTGCCTTTCCGTAATATATCAATTTGGCATTTCCTTTTGCTTTTTACTGTTCAAAGAAATTTATTAAAGTAATTTAATCAAAAATGCTTCCTTTTTCTCAAGAAACTTTGATTTGAGCAAGTCATCCATAATTGTATATTTCTATTTATGAGCCCTGCTTGCTGCAAGCTTTGTCACTCAATTCAGTCTAACTCTTCCATCTTCTAGCTCCAGCAAATACCTGCCCAAATACTACAGCCCTCTAGCTTTTTCTTTGCTGTTTCCATATATTTATATCTTGAATGCCCTTTTCCCTTCTTTTTTCAACTTAAATGGCAAAGCATTCTAATTTATCTTTCCAAATTCCATCCTTGGGGGGAGAATGGGGTAGCACCACGGCGTGGACTGGGGTGGTCATGTCTACCCATCTTCCTTTGAGAATTGATTTTCTAATTCATCTAAATTCGATGAGAAAGTTTTTTTTGGGGGGGGGGGAGCTCGCTTTTGCCTCCTTTCCCCTCGTATACAATTCATTGATTAGTTGTAGTCGTTTGGTTTGTGTAGCTTACAAGCAACCAAACGAAGTTTTATTTCTTAGATACCTTGAATATTCATTGATATATGTGTTAATGTAATAAAAGATAGATGTCAAATTTAACGTTTCTGCTTTCTCGTTCATAGTTTCAAGTGAACTAGGGCTTGCTGATGAAGTCTATCATGTTAAAGCAATGATGCAGACAAAAGTTTCAACACTGAAACAGTTAAAAATGTTTTTTGTCTCAATACATAGCCTGACAAAAATGTCCTTTTTGATTTCCTTGCTTGCAGAAGTCTCTGCTTCTTTCCTTTATAACTTTGAAGTTTGAAATTGAAATGGTTTAGAATTTTGAATGTAATTGCGGCCGAAGGTCGCTTACTAATCTGTGTGTAGCTGAGTGAATTTGAGATTTGAGCGCATACCTTGCTAATTAGGCAATTGTTAAAACAATGGCAGTCACATGCCACGACTTTATTTGATTGGTGGAAAGGAAGAATGAATAGGTTATCATTGGCCAGCCTAACAATTAGTAGGGTTTTCATTGGCTGGTTCGAAGAAAAGAATAACAATAATAGGTTGACACGGCGACTGCAACTGATGAAGGAAAGATTGCGGTGACTTTGCAGTGAAGTTGGAAAGGGACTGGAGTTTGAGATTTCATTTCAAGTTACGAACAAATACTTGGTAATTGCCGATGTGGAAGGTGGAAGCTTTTATGGGACCTGTTAAACATCAAGAAAGATCCAAAACTTTCAGAGATGCAAAGCTGTGCTCGACATCAGTGGATAACGCAAGAAACCAAAACAAACTCATTTTTAAGCTTCAGTTCCTCGGGATCGAAGCTAAATTCCACATTGGTTCAATATAAGAAGCAAACTCTCCACCAAAAGAGTTTGTTACGTTACAGCAACTGTAACATTCTCTCTGTAGAACGTAACAAGCTCGAGAAGTCCACCTTCGAATTTCCAAGCACTGCAAAGTCAAACACTCGGTAAACTTACTTCGAGATGCTTCCTAAAATCAACTTCCTCTTGCGGATTCCTTTCTTTCAACACAAGTCAATGAAAACAAATTTGAATAACAGTGTAATTCATTTCCATGGTTGCAAGGTCAAAGTACCAAAGGCAAATTCTATGTCTGTTTCAAATGCTCGTTCTATCCATAGAAATGGTTCCATCATTTCAAATCCTCCGCAGAGGCGATCCAGTTGAAAGGGCCCCTTGTAGCTAAAGAGCACTTTTGGTAGACTTATCCCAAGCTTATTTTGTCATCTGTAATAAGTCACCTGAAAGACTTGTGGCAAGTCTACGCTTTGGGGACAATCTTTCCTGATTCGAAATCATTTTATATTCAACAATACTATGATTCAGCTACCTGGCCGCATGTTTGTAATTTACAAGTTGCTAGTAGATATCTTCTTTGTTTCATTACAGAGAAACACTAACAAGCAATGACATTTTGGACGAGACTTGGGTCACAATCTTCGGGTGAGTTCTTCTTTGTCTGCTCCCTTTTCTAACTTGACGAAATCATGATTGAAACCTCATGGCTCAAATTTTCATACAATTACTTGAATGCAAAGTCTCGAGTCCTTTAAAGGGGCATTCCCCGGGAAAAAATTGGATATCGGTGAACTGCATTGTTTGCATATATAAAACGAACATTCACATCATTATCAACATTTCCCGATATTTCTCCACCTTAAATAAAGCTCAAACCGGCCACAAACGACAGACCGAGAACACAGCCATAACCTCGCATTTGAATCCGAGATAGATACCGAGAATTGTCGTTAAAGCCGATCATTTCTCTTGGTCGTAGTCGATCGTGGACACATGAATGAACCAATACAACAGGATTTTCAAACTCAATTCTAAGGGCGACACGCAACAAACCCATCAATGCTCACCTACGACTAACCGGCGGACAATAACGAAAATTTGCAACCTATTTTCGCCAACAACGAAGCACAAAATAGTAGGTTATTGAAATTGAAATCGGTCCAATTTTTTTCTCCATATTTTGCCTTTGAGAAGTGCGATCGAGGAAAGGAAAACGATTTCTGAGGGCTGATAAAATCTGCTTTTCGATCGGGATAACGGTAGAAACCTTTGCATACTTTAGATTTTCGCGGAATGTCCCTTTAAATACTTTATGGAATGGCTATTGGCCTTTCTGAAACTGTGGATGCATTCTTTGTGCTTTTGTCAACAGCAAACTTTATGAAAAAGTGCTTCAGTTTCTGAAAGGCAGTCATATTGAAAATTATTGGTTTGACTTGAATTTATGACAGTTTGCTCTACCTGATTTTTTAAGCAGATTCCACATCACAGGAGGTGAAAATTAATTTGTCCAGCAACGTTCATTACATTTTTGAATTTCAAAATGAAACTGACTGCTAGATATGGGTCTTTTGTAAAAAATAGTCGATTTTGTGCTGACTGTATACCGGATAAAAAAAGTTTATGCGTTTCGCGGGCTGTTGAATAAAAGTGTGTGACCGATATTACAGTTCAAATTCCATTGCTGTAACTTGCAATGCGAACTGCAATGCCACATAAATCATGGACCAGAATCATACGTGGAATTTCCGATTCCCATACAAACCCCTTACAGGCATTTCTCTAATTGTTGGGTCTCCGAGATGTGTGATGATACCAAACAAAATTCTCTAATCTAAGTTAGCCTTTTGCTGATAGATTAACAATCTTGGTTTGAATATCAGCCACATACTTTTTATTGTACAGCCCTTCAAACGCGTAGACTTTGTTTTGACTCACTCCATACAATACCCATAAAGGTGTCAACAAGGGGAATTTTCCAAGATCCATTTCATTCCATACAATTCGATAAAGTCCACAATTGATTTTTTAGCTGAATTGCTTTTCGGTGGTCACTTTAGATGATAGTTAGCGCAGTGCAACGAATTTTTGGTGACGCAAGATGAATTCCAAGCTCGCTTCTCACATCTATTTTTGGACCTCTTTCTATCGAATTCAAGTACAGTAACGCATGTCCAATTTTATAATCATAACAAGGGATATAAATCACAAATGACGCAGTTTTAAAATACAACTGATCATCTCAAAAAATATTCACTACTTACATTTTTGCACTACAAAATTCCACAATTTACGACAACTAATTACTTTATATTTTAAAATACTATGATACCTCAGAAGCTCTCATTCTACGAAGGCGAATGTCACTGATGTATGAAAGAATTGATAGATATATGTTTTTTAAATTAGGGATCAATGCCTTGGGCAGTGTTAAAGGGGAAGGTTTTGGTTGGTGTAAACCGTCCTTGTTGTCCGCCCTTTTGTTGGTAAAGGAAGTTCTTTGCTCTCGAGAATCTTTTCCCTTCGTATATCAGTGAGATCCTAGAAACTTCCATTCATCATACTCGTACTTTTATTTGATTTAAGAAACTAAATTCCTTTGCTTAACTAAACTAAGGTTCTAAAGCTTGTCTAAGACGACAACTAGTAGTCTTAAAACTTCAAATGGTCCTACCTCAAGCATGGGCTGAAAGAAACGCAATAGTTGTTTATCTACAGCATTATTATTCATCCATGTGCCCCTATGTCCGTGATGCTTTTGTCTCTGCGCCACTCTCGTTTGTACTCACAATATAATATGTCATTCTGCAAGACGCAGGGATACAAGTAAAGCTAGGCACAAGGACACAGGAAGGAATAAAACTGTGGTAGGAGCAACAACTACTGCGCTTCTCAGAGCCCATGCTTTTATGCAGGGATTTGTTCTACTATTGTTCATTCGCTACCAACCGGATATACAGTGCCTCGTTTTCCTATTCTAGGCCCTCCCATGAAATTTCGTTTCATGGCGACCAGACTTGTGGCTACTCTCCTTAGGGTCTGGAATCTTTTCGTTGGAACTGCGGCCTTGTTGGCCGGCTTTTTCTCTGTTGTTTTGTTTGCGCTTATGGCAAGTCTGACACGTTTCAGAACTTTTGCACGACAGTTTGCCGAAGCTTTCCGGCTCCTTTCATTATCTTCACTATCACTGTCCGCTCGTTTTCTTTTCTCCGTTCTTGTGAGCTTATTTGAAACTAAACATTGTCTTTCAGCTTTACTGAATTTAGCCTGTTTGCTTTCAGTAAGTACTTTAAAATCCTCAAATTCGCTTTTTGGGAAGTTTGTTTCCTTCGTTTCTATTTTCTCGAAAGAAATGTTGTCCATGAAACCCGAGGGCTGTCTACGAAAACCTTCGTTATCGACCTTATCTTTTAGATTTCTATCAGCTGCAAGGTCGCCGAAAATACTAGCATGATTTGTCCTGGTGCTGTCTTTTGGCTCTTCAGGCTTTACAGAAGTTGCTCGGTTACTTTCGTTTGCTGAGAATATTTCGCTGTTTCTATCGGTAAACGAATGGTATTCGGCAAATATTGTATCGTTTGTTGAATCGAGGCATGGAGACTCGATTATTTTATTGCCGAAATTGACTTGGATATATTCATTTGGCGAGATTATCTCGTTATTTTGTTCGGTGAACAAGGTATTCTCAATCCTGTTTTCGGTGTACGAGGTTTCCTCGTTAGATGAACTAAAGCTAAGTTCCTCTGTTTCATTAACGAAATTAATAGGACTATCGTTTGGCGAGTATGCTTCGGTGTTATTTTCGGTGAAGAGGATATCCTCTTCGTCAGAGGAACTATCGCTATCATCATCTTCAGGTTCATACAACACAATCCTACCTACTTTAGAGGGTTGATATTCGGAGTCCTCTTCAAAGGAATCCTCATCATTACGTTTTCGTTTTACCGATTTATTCTCGGCTTTCGGAACGTATTTTTCGTGATCATAACCGAACATGCGGATTTCTTCGTTGATGATATCATCAAATTTTAAAGCTCTCAACCTGAATAAAGGTATTACTTCACGTAAAGAGAATTTGTAATGTTCTCTTGATTTTAGCTGACATTTTGGGATGCTTGTTTCTAGTTTTTTCTTCAGCTTCTCGAGATTTGTCTTAAAATCTGCCATGTCAAAAGTCTTCAGCATGTGAAAGAGCTTGATGTTGCTATCGAGGTCTGTTCGTAGATTGTTCTGGAAAAAGAATTGTAACTGTGCTCAAAACTACAACTGTTTAAAACATCATTAACACTTAATTATAAGATTTATCATAAAACATCACTTTTTGATCTTGAAAAACCTTATTGGAACTCCATTCTTCAGAAACATCGTGATAGACTGTTTTCCACTTTGGAGAAGGGGACTGAAGAGAATGCAGCCCATTCTGACAGCCGTCGCAACAGTAGGAAGTCATGGAAATTCCTTCCTTACGGCTCGATTGCATCTGCCTGCAAACTCGAGTAATTTTTGACTATTTGCACCTTTCAAGAGTTTTACGACACTTGTTTTTATGGTACCCTTTACGTAATGAAAGCAAACATGTTATCATCGTCAGATGTATTTCGATCATTGACAACAAAGATCAAAAAGAAGATTTTACGATAGCTTTCATAATCGAATTTTAGCGATTTTTAAAACGGAAGCACTTTTTCTGGCCACCCGGTATTGCCTGCTCGTAACTTTCCCCCAACAATAATTCTTTTTTTGTAAGCGATAACATTAAAAACACATAGTCATCGAGTTCCCACTGTGAACAGTAATTCCAAAATACACATCTCCTTTATATTTTAGTGGTTAAAGTTTGACCAGTATGCCCTATCAAAAGTTAGAAAGTGCAGCCATAGTGATCATGTTTTCTTTTTCTGTGACGACAGTTGACTCCAGTTTCCCGTTTCACTGACTTATGGCCTGAGACAAGGTTCTGAGAAAGACATTTATTTGCACGAAGCAGGCTATTGCTGCATGTGTCTTTCCTTTGTCCAGCTAGTTGCAGTCTATACGGACACGGAGTCAACCAATGCCGTTCAAATAAAAGTCAGTAGTCAGTAATAAGATTTCTAACCGGATGTACCACTAACCTTAGCCACCGTAGCAATACTGTGCAAGAACACATCTAATGATGTCATGATGTTCTTGATGAGTTTGACAAGCCTTCTCAAAGTTAATGCTGTGTCTTCATTGTCAACCTTGAATGAATGAAGGGAATATCTTCAAAATTCATATTTCGCATACAGTGGTGTCGCGCATAGAAGAAACATGAATTTAAGAAACACCAGACCTTGATTTTCAAAACGATACCCACTTTTATAAGAAACTGGTGTTGGTCTGAAAAAGGCTTGTTTCTTATTCAAAAACTATGGATATGTTAGAAATTTGAAAAACATGACGAATTCAGCTTTGAAGTTGATCAGACTGTACCTATTCTAAAGAAAACAAGAATTTTGCATACAAATGAAGCAAAAAGCACCTTCTTGGAATAATTGCAGCTTTTCTTGGTAATGAAAATTTACCAAACAGATCAAAATAGTATGTTTCATATGACAATCATTCTGCTTATGTCTGAGTAGTTCATTGATAGTAGGTGATTTTTCTAATAAGAAACTTAAAGAAACTTTACCCTGATTGGAAGTTTATATCTCTTTTCATAAGAAGCACATCCGACCTCAAATTAAAACGTTATTTCTTATATGCGGGACACTACTGTATCTTTTGATTTTGCAAAATCAAAAGGCATTTATCGCAATGACTGTTAAAGGAATGTTTAGCCCAGAATTATTCATACTTATACCAAATTCAGAGTATTTTTCAATCATGTTATTTGTGAACCATTCCTTAAAATTTCACCTGCAGTCATGTTTTCTGACTTTGTCATATGCATATGTAACCTCAGCCACAATTAAGATTGGTCCGCAAATAGACAATCCAAATTGTTCAAATTTGGCATGGGTGTATGAACAATGATAGACGTGACTGTACATGCTAGAAACAATGCTACGTTACGTTACTTACGTTATGTTACGTTACGTTACGTTACGTTACTACGTTATGTATTGTGCGAGATTTGTTCTAAGCAGCAAGTGAAGTTTGTCCCCTTCTACTCTCTCTATGCAAAGACTTTTTTTGAAGAGTTCACGAGGACACAGGAATTAAATATGAAATGTCTTGTGTAGCTCGTCAGAAACTTGCAGGAAACTCTTGAGTGCTCAAAATTTGATAATTTTATCACACGTTTAGTGTTTTGGGCTCAGATCCTTGGTTTTTTTAAAGAGAATATTTATAGTAGATCTAGTGTCATCGGAGGGAACACGTACGAAATGACTCACCATCGCATAAATCTCCATCAGCAATTCCAGACAAGCGTTCGTTTGATGTTTGATCTAAATGAAGATGTCAAATATCCAGTTTTATCTGAGTTTCACGCTGCTACCAGTTAGCGAAAAAGAGCCCTTGTAATCTTTTGAACATATAAACTTATTTTGTGAAGAAACTCCTTAAAAAAGTCTGATATCACAGTTCGTTACAGAAGTTAAGAACTTCAGTCTTGGAAGAAATTGGTCCGGAAGTTTGAACTTTGCGGTTCTTGTTCGTATCTGCTTGGTACTCCTCGAATGATTTCCAGATCGAGGAAGGTTTTCGAAAACTTGTCTCATTCGAAGAGACAGGAAATGCCCTACCAATTTAAACAAAAAGAATGCCATGAAACATCCAAGAAACCCTGAAGAACTATGAGTAGTAAAACATCAGAATTTTAAGAAACTTTTCAGTACTAAGTCAGAAGTCAGACTAGACAGAAAATTCGTGTGTGTTTATAATAAGGAATGGCGATAAGTTTGTTCCAATAAAGTCAGGGAAAACTGCTTTTGAGGGGAAATAGTGTAATTTTTCTAACCTTTAAAAGAAAAATATGCGAAATTCTCACCTGTCTGAAGGAGAATTTCCTGTATGCAGCATCACATAATTTCCCAAGAATCCTCTTCGAAGGGCCGTTAATTTCTGTCAGATGTTTTATGATGGCCAAGAGAATATCTGCAGTGGAAAGTAAAAAATGATGTTAATTTACCTTACAGACATAACAAGATTTGCACGGAGAATATACTTTTGAAACTTTAGAACTCTTCTTCAAATAGTAATTATCTAGACAAATTTACTCACCGATATTGCCTACCAAGTCTTCGTATTTCATGTCCAAGATGTTTGGCTTCGGTTTTAGCTGGTTTTCATTTGAAACCTGGTGAGAAATGAGACAATGTTTGTTTAAGTATTCTTACTTTGAGATGTATAGCATCGCTAGGATATAGACGAAGCATTAAACTTTTGTTTCTAATTAAGGCTGGTTTTTATATGTTGCACTTCATTGTATTTCATTGCATTTCATAGGAATTCCTTTCCGGGTCTACGATCAACCAGGATTATATCCGATATATGAAAACCAACCAAAGAAGGTATCCTTATTGATCCTAATTCGTAGCGATTCATTGCAATTCGTCGCAACTGATCCCAGCGAGTCAAATGACTTTGTTCTCTCCCAGCAATAGGGCGAATTCTGATGAATTAAGATTCTCGATTTTCTATTATTTGACACTCGCAATCTTTTACATCGGATAGGTAAATTACAACGAATTGCGATGAAATGCGACATATGGAAACCAGCCTGGAATGTGAAGATACTTCTATTTCGAGATCATTATTATTTTTCATTAATTATTATTATTATTAACTATTTATTTAAAGTAGGCATATACATAAGAAAGCCAGCACCTCGGTTTCAATTCTTCCCCATGGAAACTCACCATAGCAATTGATCGTCTTTAGGCCCGTTTGTGCACTCAAGGTTTAGGCCCAATGAAATCTGCAAAGGTTTGTGTTCTTTGAGAATCTTTAACCCGTGTCGAGATTCACTTATAATGTCTAGTTCATTTCTACAGAATGTCTAAGAAGGTTCTGCAACGAGTTACCGTGCAAATATAGGCGAGACTTGAGTTTACTGCAAATTAGTTGAGGGTTAGGGTGCAGGTTTAACATAATGGGAACCTGCAGCGCTCCCTGGTTCTAACTTTAGACGAAACATGTCCGTTAAGCCCATCCTTTTTACGTTAAAAGGCTTTTTAAACATTAGAGGGACTTAAAGAAGATCTGCTTTTGGTAAAGCAGGCTCGTAAATGTTTTAGAAAACTAACTTTAAAGAAACTGCGTTGCATTAATTCGAAAGATAGACTTACCGTTGTTTCGACGCCGGCATTCGTCGATAACGTCGCACTTGTCTCGTAATTCGACATTTCGATTGATCGAGCTATTCTTGCGGTCAAGATTTCGGCGTTTTCAGTAAATAAACACTTCGTATTTCGTTGAAATTCACGTTGAAAAGCAGCGATGTAAACTTGCGTCTGATCTGTGAGTTGAGTAAATCGCAACAGGATCGTCAACGGTTTTTCGCAACATTCGAAACTTGATTTGACGTAACATTCGAAAGATTGCGACGCTACTAGGATACGAAAACACAAGTTTTGTGGCGGGAATTTTGAAAATGTGAAAACGTTCAACATCATTGTGGTCTTGTTTAGGGCACCAAACAGCGTTTTGCTAAGTAAAGCGTAGCGTTTTGAAGCTTCTGACGACATTATTATGCCCAGTAGTGGTCAGATGGCTGAGCAGCCAGACTTACGGACAGCTAGAATCCCCAATAGACGATTGCGCTAAAGATGGCGGCAAGGAATTTTTTACCAAGATGCACAGCGTTTTAATAGACCTTTTAGCTATTCTGAAAACGAATGTGGATCGAACGATATTTCATTACGATTTGTAGAATTTTCGAATGTGCACAATTGTGATCGAAGCTGTAACGCCACTCTGTCGAGCCTCGTGTATAAAATTGTATAAAAATATCGCTCGATCCAGGCTCTTTTGTAGAATAGCTAAAAGGTCTATTACGAGTTCTTGACGATTCTATAGGAATTCGATTAAAGAGCGCAACGCATCTTGTTAGAAAATTCCTCGCCGCCATCTTTAGCGCAGTTGTCTATTCACTCCACCCTCAATCCTTCCATCATCAGCACCTACACAGGTACCAGTCCGAACAAACCACTCCACAAATTGAGCCATCAACAACGCCTCAATACATGGAAGATGTGAACTGAATCATCGACCCAAACTTCGCCCACAAGTTCTCTTTTCTATCGTATGTCTGTCACACTTTTCACTCTAATGTTTATCTTTCTTTTGCAGTTTTCCGCCATCGTTAGTTGGATACATCTTGGAACAGTTTTCGCAATATGGAACTATCGAACGAAAAGAGGTATGTTGCCTAGTTTTTTGTGTCAGAGTTCAAAAGTTTATGGTTCATGTGTGAAAAAGAACACAATCTTGCGCTTAAAGTAGAGCTAAAAGTAGAACTAAAAGTGTATTAAAGAATGATAGGTTTTCTATGTGATAAGCAGTTTACCGGTTTTTATTTTATCTTACGTATCTAAGTGTTAGCCCAGTTCATGAAATACAGTAGCAACCTCCATAAAAGAACCTTGGTTTTTCATGTGCAGCCTGAATAGGTTCTTGATTAACCCTTTCACCCCCGGAAGGGCCATATGGCCCAACAGTACTCATTGAGAACTGCCAATTTTTCAGGGGGTAAAGAATTTGGAATTTTGATTGATTTGACAGGTTATACACATTGCATTTATCTATTGCTTACTGAATCACTGATTATGATACCCCCTGGAAAACGACAATCTACATTAGGTTTTCCTGTTAAGCTTAATTTTAGCCGGGCGTGAAAGGGTTAAATGGCTTTTACTCCAGCCTGCAAAGTTCTTAAAAGGTTCTTATATACAGTACAGACCTTGCACACATTTAATGCCGTTTTTCAGCACAAGAATTCCGAAGAATTCTTTTGACTTCATGAGACCAGTTTTAGGTTAGAATTCTTGTTTTAAAATCATGCAGTCTTAATTCTGAACACATGAAACCTATTACAGAAAAAACCTGCGTACAAGAACCTACAATTTTGCAAGTCAGCCTGATTAGGTTCTTATATATTGAGTATTTAGTGGGAAATTAGGCTTTTCAGGTTCTTAAATTGGTTCTTATTTCATTCAGGGCTTTTAAGTATTTCTTTTGTTCAGATTGAAACTTCAAGCTCATTATTTAGTGCCAGTCTAGAGGCACCTGGGTCATGAGGCCTCATTCATAACCGCAGTCCATGGAAGGATCAGAAATTTTACAGTATGCAATGAAAAGTTTTTAAAGCATCTTTAGAGTTCTTTGCAACTTGCACATATGACAGGATGACAAAGCAGCTGCAGTGCTTGTATCTAATTTGGTGATTTCTACAAATAAGAAACTATTTCAATTTTCATGCTAAATTGGTTCTTGTGTATTGGGGGTCTAAATTTCAGAATTTCAGCCTGTAGGTTCTTAATCACTGGGTTCTTATACGCAGGTTTTTGCTGTATATTAGAACCTCTCCCAGTTTCAGCCTCTATAGGGTTCTTAATTAGGGGGCTTAAAAGATTGAATTTCAGTCTCAAGGTTCTTATGAAAATAGGTTCTTTTATGTGGGTTTCTACTGTTAAGATAAAGTGGACCTAAAATTGGCGCTTAGTAATTTATTGACTTGGCTAACTTCATTTCTTTCTTTCTGTTCTAGATATCGAATAACGTTAACTGGATGCACGTCCAATTTCAAACGAAGTTACAAGCGAAAAAGGTAATGTTCTTTTACTTGATCTCAGCATAAATTCCAAAACTATATGACGATTGGCGTGAAATCCAATGCCCTATTCTTTGAATTGAATTGCTTGGCAGAAATTTTTTAGCTGGTTTGGTATAATTCTTCCTCTGGACTTTTCTGAAATCTTCAATATTTTTAGAATCAGAGGTTTATCTTCTATCCAAGAAAATAGTGAGAAGTGGTGAAATCTTCGTAATTTCTAGAGTTATTTTAGGATAGAGAACCATAAAGTTAATCCCTGCATATTAGAAACTACTTTTTGATACCCTGGGTACCAGAGCCAAAGAGAGTAAGAAACAACACAGGGTAACTTTTTGAGAGCCAGGTTTAAGTAGGTTTTTGTCCTAAAGGTACGATGACTAATTTCAAGCTATGGGAGCACAATATTAACTCCGATGCTGGGATGTACACGTGAATATTCATCCCCCGGGGGCATTCATCCCGCGGGAAATAGCATGAAGGATATTTCTCGAGCTGTTCAGGAAGCCAAGGGACCCTACTGCTCTTTACCACGTTTTTAGCAGTCAAATTGTTTTTGTGATTCAATTTTTATGTTCTAGGCACTCAGTAAAAATGGCAAAATTTTGAATGGAAATATAATGATTGGAGTTTGCCAATGTATTGATAAGGTGCGTTCACACTGACCATATGTAGAGCTCAGATTAACATCAGAATCTCAAAGATACAAGCGTTTCAGTGTTAATGGTGGCAGACTGGAGAAGGGACTTTCATATGCATTCCACTTTCGGTTGGATAACTTGTTGTAAAATGATGGATCTGATAATTTTTTGGTAATGTTCCACTGAAAATTATTTCATTTCATTGATCATTTTCATTTTATAATATTTTATAATATAATATTTAATATTTATACAGGTTAACATAGGTTCATGATGTGTTTTTCAACCTGACCTGTTTGAAAAAATTAAGATGAAATACTTAATAACAAAAGAAATGTACATGCCTAATTTACAACATGCTAAACTAAGTCTATAAAAGGAGGACGTAAAAGATGAAATAAAATTTGTCCTCAGCTATAGCTGTTCTCTGAAGATTTTCAAGGAGGGTGCTAATTTCTAGACTGTTTCCAGGGAGATTATGTAGCTACTTAATTACCCAATCTCCCTGAATGTTTCACAGTTTTGCACCGCGATAAGAAAATGCCTTTTGCCATTGATTGTTTTCAGGAGCGGTATCTTGAAAACAGTTTCTGCTTAGCGCGGAAACCGCTCTCTATCATCCGAACATTTTGTGAATAATTTTCTCAAGTAGTCTGGTGTATGCGTAGTCTGGTGTATGCGAATACTTCTGAAACTTTTTGTTGTTGATATAACCACGGGAAGCCCAAATTCCTAATGAAGGCGAGGGTGAAGTTGCGTTTTTCAGCGCTAAGGGCTGGGATCGCAGAAATAGAGCCGACTGAATCGAGTCCGCGACCCCTTGTCATGACGTTCCAGTGGTAGGGTCCTACCGGGTATCGAACCCACTCCGCCTGACTGTTCTGGCTTCAAAGTCAGAGGATTACACCACTGCGCCACAATACCTTCGATCTAATAGATGTTGTTTCAATGCTATCTGCCCATGATATGATCATTCGATGCAGAAGGGATAAAACCTACTTTTATCAATGACTAGTTGAAAGTGCTGTGGCGCCGTGGTGTAATCCTCTGACATTGATGCCAGAACAGTCAGGCGGAGCGGGTTCGAATCCTGGTAGGGCCCCACAACTTGAGCGTCATGACAAGGGGTCGCTGACTCGATTAGGCCTGCTCTATTTCTGCGATCCCAGCGCTTGGCGCTGAAAAATGCAGCTTCTTTACCTTCACCAGTTTACCTTACAGAAAGGAAATTAAAAATTGCCATTTTCATTGTCAAAGCACAAGTGTTGTTTTATTTGTGTGTTCAACTCTGATATTGTAAAGCACAGCAGCATTCAGCACTTATCTTCCCACTAATTTCTGTACTCGATGTTAAGTCGAGACAACTATATATTAAGTCACATAATGTGGATGAACGGTTGCAGCGTGCTATCCTAGGCTCATTACATACGTCCCTTTAACGTACACTTGTTCTGTTGCATTCTTCCGCATTAGCTATATTTATAACAGTAGTGCCGTACATTGCAGGCGTTCATCAGTGTTATGTGAAGTGATTTAGTTGCCTCGACTTTACATCGAGTAAGAAGTGTGAAGATAAGGGCTGCTTTGTTTTACAATACCACAGTTAGATACATGAACAAACCTTCACTTATGATTTGAGAATGTATATGATAATTGTTAACTTTTTTTCATTTTTCATTTAATCTTTTTTATACATGATACTCCTTCAGCTAAAAATATATATAAAATAGAATAAAAATAAAGATGAATGTATGTCTAATCAAACTGTTCTTCTAGGAGGTCATGTTTCAAGGGGTCTTCGATGTCTAATTGGCCCAAAAAATTGTTTCTAACCTGCTTTTTGAAAAGGGCAGCTGATTCCACATTTCTAATATTGTTTGGGATATCATTCCACACCTTGGCACCTTTGTACGAAAAGCTCTTTTTTTAGTTATCTCTAGCCTAGGTTGTGGTATCTGCAGGTCATTCGCTCTCCTTGTTTCATATTTTGAAACATGAGATCTTTTTGTGAACTTTTGCATAAGGATTTCTGGATTTTGTTCATATAGAATTTTATGCACCATCATCGCTTGGTCAAGCTTAATTAGTTCATTTACACTTAGAGTTGCAAACTTTCTTTCTGAAAGATAAACTTGTCATTGTTAAGAGTCGGTTTTATTCCTTCTGCATCGCATGATTATGTCATAGGCCGAAGGTATCAAACAACACCTATTTAGCCATTGGGGCTTCATGTGATATGATTAAAGAGTGCGAAGGCGCTTGCATTCAAGCGTCCTTCGCCAGACTTCTCCAAACCTAGTAAAGTTAATTTCCACACTTTATCCACATTTCAGAAACTTATGGCAGGAAAAGAAGATACTTCATTCAACCGATCAGTTCTTGGAACGCCGTTAAATACTTCTTCCACAAAACCGTCGACGCCAAAACCATCGACAATCAGACCATTAACTGCCGCTTATCAGGCGGCTGCTAGCCAAAACAAGGTAAGCAATGTCTTGTACCGGGATCGTCAGAAAAACTGTTACACTTTTTGAAACGTATAATAACTATAGCTCCGATTTGAAAAATTGCAGCTGTGTTGCAGCTGTATGCCTTCATACCTGTGATGTAAAACATGGAAGGATTGGAACAAATCTCCGTCGCTAGATTTTCCAGCACTTCATGTGTTTCACAAGCATTTTTATATTTTGGAAGTCTTGTGATGAGGAGAATAATCGCCAAAAAATTCAAGCTAGCCTTTAAGCACGAGATTGCCGTTTAAATCATTCAAAACAAGGAAATGGTTGTTTTGCTGGAACTTTTCAAATAGGAAAACTTTTTATGGGACACCCGGTAAAGTTTGCTTGAATTTCATAAGCATTATGCAGTTGTTCTGAGTTTGCTTCACTTGCCTTGCCTGGACGAAATGCAATGCCATGCAACCTGACTTTTTCAACTTGACTGTGCTTCACTTGACTTGATCTATTTTTATGTCTTGCAGGTTGTGCAAGAAGGAAAGGGAACGCCTCAAAGGAACAATTCACTCATGTCGAAAGCATTGGAATACGTATTTGGTTTATGATTATTATGATTGTTATGGCATCCATAGCCAAGTATTTTTCAAGTTTAGAAACTCGAGCAAAAACAATCGCACAAAGTAAGCTAATTCGGAGTCACCCATACAAGCGCTGGTGATGGACAGAACTTAGTGATTTGATAGGAAGCCGATAGGAGTAAGGTTAGCTTGTCAGAATTTAGGAGTAATAGGGTTGTGAGCAAAGCCGAGCATTTTGTGAGATGATAGAGTGTAAATCAATACAAATCAATGCAGAAGCAATTAAATGACACCTTGTTATTTTTAAAGTGCAGCAGTGTAATTCCACAACCTCCCTACCAGAACCGTTCAGACGGACGGGGTTCCAACTCCACACAGGGTGAGTGGCAGAGTGGCTTATACAGTCTTCGTCAGGTAACTTCATTTCATTTCATTCTAAATCATTTATACACGAAATCCGGAAGGGACGTTAAACTAGGGGTCCCATGCCTGGATGCGGCATGCACAGTGGGCCTAAATTAGCTTTGAGTTGCTAGAAATCCTGACAAGCCCACTCAAAACAAATTGAAAACAAAACAAACAAACACTGCTCCAGATCTTGATTCGATCAGCACGTGTGCTTCTACGATATCAGTACGACTGCTAAGAACCGCATCGTTTGTTTGCTTTTCCTCCCACATTTAGGTCTTCAGCTACTTGGGAGTCGCTAACGGTAACTCACAGCCCGATGAGATAATTTGTTCATGCAAGACTCCATGCACCAAGATGATGTAGCCTGCCACTATAATTATTACATGAGTCATTGTTTTTACTCCATTTACCCGAACATTACCCACAAAATACCCATTCCGCTTCGACGAAATTTTAGCGGAATGACTATAACGGTAAATGAGTGAATCGAGTGAACAGTCCATTCTCTCTAAGTGGACTTCTTTATACAGCAAACATATTATTAAGTTTGAAATTCTGTACTCGAATAACTGGTTTAGTTTTTGACTTCTTCCTGTAAGGCTGACAGCTCGTTAAATTAGACATACCCACTTGATCCTGGAGTTGTCTGTTTCAAGAAGTTGGCTACTCACCTCCACAGAGCCATTAGGCTGTTTTAGAAGAAGACGCGAGTCTATAAGACGCCAACATAATTCTTTTGTTCGAGGCTGTAAATTACAAAGAGAAATCAACTTAAAAACTTTTGCAAGTCTCGAGAGACTTATGGTACGTTCTATTCTGAAACTGACAAGCTGAAAACTGTACTTTTGAAGGCCTCACTGCAGTAATAGGACTTTGAAGAGGGACACAAAATGTAATATGAACGCATTCACAAATGATGGAAATGCGAGAATGTAACTTGTTCTTAGAGAATTTGTCTGTCGGTGAGTAGCTTTCCGGGAGGGAAGAGGCCGGAAAATTGGAGTGCTCTTAAAACATGAAAAAGTAGCTGCGTTTTCAGAGACGTTCACGTCTTGCTGCTAAAAGAGCCTATTTAGCCTCTACGAAGGAGCGTGAGAATTAACTTTATTTGCTATATGCTTGACTGTATCTACAGCAGAGTGCGCGTTAACACAAATCTAACCTTATGTTGATGTCCCTGAAGGAGGCTACCCTCAATAACCAGTTTTCACAACAAAGCGGCTGCGGAGGGCTATACAGGACACATTGGACACAATATCCCGATACCCAAGCAAATCAGTAACTGATGGAGAGCAAGCACCCATTCAACACGATAGAAGTTATTCTAATACCCATGCAAATCGGTAACTGGTATGACCTTTAATGACCTTTTGATTGATCTTTATCTACAGCTGGTGAATGCATTGACTCTGAATTGATTAACATCTTTGTAGTCGTCTGGCAGGTGGATTGAATCGTCCAAGTTTGTTTGTATGCAAACACTTGTCGAGATCAGTGAATTGTCTATTATTGTACACTTGTTTGATCACTGGTCACGTAATGATTCATTTCACACATTGTTCTATGCTCACTGTGCTCAACCACACTATTTTAGTAAGACCCTATGTATTTATTTGTAAGATGGCTACATCATTGCAAAGCGCTACCAACAAGCTCTTCTAATATTGGTTGTAGTATGCCAGGCAGGCATGGTAACTGCATGGAATTTTGCCGACGAGAAACTTTGCTGGAAGTATAGGCTATTTCGATGGTGAACGTGTATGCATGCGCATTGGCCAGGGAGTGGGGTTGGGGGTGGCAGCTCCAAATTTTGAAAGTTTTGCAACAATGTGCCAGATTCTGACAGTCTCCCCGTAGTTTTGGCAAAATGTTCAACACAATGACCTTGACTTGCCTCAGGCCGCCAGATATCATCTTTCAGGTGTGCTCTTTGACAGTAGTTAATCCTACATAATACAGCTGGACCGAAATTTCGGTTCATCCTAAGAGTACGCTCAAACAATCCTGTAACTTAGAAGGAGCTTTCTCCTGTCATTTTTTTAACGTATATTTTGTTGAGTGTCCCCTGTACCAGCCATATTTGAAGAATCACAAACCAAGAAACAGTAACACTGCAGTTTTTAGACCTAAAATTTTTTTTGAAAAGGAATTTTTTCCACGTAAGTTACGTTTTTGCCATAAAGGAGCTGTATAACATGGCCTCTTTTCTAAGCAGAGGCAACGAGCGACAATTCATTCCAGGATGAACAGCAGAGAAAAGTCTCGCTATATCAGAGCCCTCTTTGATTTGGAGAATTCAGCCTGATGGGAAATGTTGCTAAAGCGTCTTGAATCATTTAGAATTGACACGTTCATCAGGCCTAGCTAATGTAACAATCCATAAAGAGTCTAATTATATCACGATTCAATACAATGATTGGCTAGACGCTGTGTACCTAAAAATAGATTTTATCTCAAACCAAAGTAATGCTTTCAACTCTTGTCATATCATCGGCCAATTCACCGTCAATGAGCAGCCACGGCTCTGCGCAGGAGTCACTGGTTCCGTCAGGGGGTAATATCTGTCGAAATCAGATACCTAAAACTAGTTATTTGTTTGTGAATTTTGTTAATTTCTATTATTTGTTTTCGTTGTCTGGAATTGACATTCATGAATAGAAGTTATTATGCAAAATCATTTGCTGCTGCAAGATTTCCCCTTGCCTATGATTTTTAGGAGAAACCCTTGATTCATCAAATTACATATTCGAGGATCTGGGCTACTATAGTTATCTCTAAGTTGGTACATTCTAAAATTAGAAACGTGTTAAGCAAGGTAAACTTTGTAAAACAAGAGATTCAGCTCCCTGAAATTACACAGCGATTTGCTTTCCCGAAGTAAAAGATTTCACACCTTAAGAGCAGTCAACCATGATGCTTTGCTCTCTCTCTCTGTTTATTTTGATCTGTCTGAGTGCACTCAGAGGTGTCACATCTATTCTTTAGGAAGCTAAATCGCTTTGTGATGTCCAAGAGCTGAATCTTTTGTGCTACAAGATTCACCCTGGAAACGTGTTATCTATTTGAGTTTTGCGTCAGCTTTCGGGCCTAGCAGGAAAATTTCTTTTTTTTGGAAATGAGAGAACGCTGTTTTTTAATCGTCAGTCAAAGATGTTTTTAGAATTTTAGCCAATATCCAAACAAGACAAGAAAACTTTGGTTTGGAGCTTTTCATGTGACTTTAAGTTCTAATTTCTTCTTATATGTTTCTAGGAATTGTGTTAAAGGGCCTGAAAACTACCACGTTATTGAAAATTTGTAAATGAGTTGAGGTGTCTTACCTTCGTTTTCATTGAAAACTCTTTTCAGTTCAGCGGCTTAGGGATGGAATTATTTCCTATATTTTCTTGGCCACATTCAGGGAACAATTATTCTAAGTCATTTCTAATTTTACTGATTTTTCATCGTTGTAGGGCAGCTGAAAGCTTACCTTCTCAAGTGAATGCTTTAACGCAAAGAGTTTTTCGTCTTGGTTTATGGTTAATATTATTAGATTATTAATATCATTAGATATATATTATTATTACAATATTAGATGACGGAGCATCTAAGAGAATTCAGTAAGTCCTTCGAGGTATGGTGGACGCAAAGGGATCTGATTTTACATTGCTACACACCTACCGAAAATTCGTACTTTGTATTATACACTCAAGATATTGCAATTCGGTTCGGGACGATTCTTGGTGAAATGGCACACACTATCCTGGGTACCAGAGCCTCAAAATATAAATGAAATGATGAAAGGTAAGAGGAAAAGAAAGAAAAAGGAAAGAACAATTTTCTTTCATTCTTTTTTTTCTTTTTATCATTTTATTTTTTGGCTCTGGCTCCCAGGGTCGGCACACCCGAACTTAGATTCAAGTTTAAAATGATGAGTCCCCTTTTTGCAAGAAATTTTTTATAAGAAATTCAACTCCCAGATCAGTGAAACAGTAAGAAACTTGATTATTAGGAAGAAAGTTTTCAAGAAAAGTTTTGTTGTAGAAACCATGGGACACATTGTCCCTGAATTTCAGTTTTTCTTGGCTTGTGTTACTCGGAAGGCGCATGATCTATGTCTAAACATTGAAAAAGCTTCATGAAATTTCGTTGTAAAATATTTACGATTGCACTGGATGTAAACATAAAGAATAAGAGACACTTAATAAGAAATTATAAATACTCACATTATACAACTCCTAAGAAACATTCAGCATAGGTCAAATTATCATGTTCTAACAAAAAAGTCCCGTGCAATCGAACATCCAACGTTTCAGTGAGAAATAACTTTGTAATTTCTCCCATGCATACACCTTTTCCACTAACGGCCTTGTTTTAAAAATTTATGAAAATTTCTTGATGCGAAATTTCTGTTTCCCAAGTTTACTTTAATTCCAAACTTTCATATTCCTAGACTAGACGATTTCGATTTTATGGCTATAATGAATTGGAGAATTTACGTTGGATTTGACCGTCAAAATCGTTCGGGGTGTAACTTTTCACTACCCGGGATCAGACTATTTTTCAAAATTTTGAAAGAAGAATTTTTAGAATTTTGAATTTCTTTTATTTTTTCATTTCAGATTTTTTAAAAGATCCTAAAAATACCAATAAAACTAGAAAATACTCTGATCCAAGGTAACTTTACACCCTCAGTCATTATTCATGGTTAAATTACTTATAAATTTTCAAATTTCTTATCCTCATGAATTTAAATTCGCTTGCACTAAGATCATGAAAATTTGCAGTTGGGCTAAAGTTAGGGTGCCGAATGTGAATTCAGAGTCCGAAATTTCATATGACGCAATTAAAAGAACTTTAGGAAAATTTCAAAACGAGGCCGCTTGGTTGTAAATGTGTTTTATTTCAAATTGAAAATAAGTTTTCTAAATCTCCAGGTATAAGCCATTAATCTCTCTTACGCTAATCCGATGCAATCCCCCGTTCTCCGTATGTCAGTGAGTACAACTTCAGTCACCTGTGTAATATGATATGGTTTGGCGATCTTCAATGTACTTCCCCGTAAATGTCATAGCCAATTCTAACCTTGGCTACCTGCCTTTCAATATAGCTCTTCTACCTGTCGTCAAAGTGTCGACTGAGTGTTTGTTTGTTTCATAGATCGCAAATTTATTTGGCCAATTTCGCGGCAGACTCTAATTTTGTTTGCGAAATGCAGTAATCCTCTGACAGGTGAGAAATCTTACTTTTATTAATTTCTTTATTTATTAAGCCCTTAGTCATTGTACATTTAGCAAGTGTGGTTTTGATTTAGTCACGGGTAATTCTAACAACTTTTTTAGCGCTTTGATCTTATCGTTGCTTGTGCTAAATCGGGCGATAATATGACAGGATGTTTGTTTTAGCTTTCAATCGGACAAGGTAACTCTTCAGATTATCTGCCAATTGTAGAGGAATCGCTCTGTAATTTGTAGAATTCTGTTTTTAAGTGGATTTCTATAATTTGTGAAAATAGAAAGGCTGAAATAGAGCGGGGATAAAACTGGTGTAAGACCAAGAATAGCTAAGGGGAGGGGGCAAGGAGATTTTTTCTTCCAATAAAACTAATGAAAATAGTCTTGTTTTTAAAGAAACTATGAAACTATGAAAAAGACTTTTGGAAATAGAGTGAGCGAAAATATTGAGTGAACAAAAGCGATGCTCTTCTAAGAATTACATAGAAGGAAAGGGCCAAGAAACTGTTTAGAAAATTTTTCTTTAATTGCCAGTGAGTCGTAGAAGTACATTGGTCTTTAATCTATAGTGTTTAGCAAACAATATAGCACACAAAATTATCGCAGTTGTTCTTCGTTTTACTGTTTTTTCGGTCGTTGAAGACCTTGAATATTAAAAGTTCCTTAACAGTTGCTTAGAGGGTTTTGAAGGCTCCTTAGATTCTCATTTATTTTCGCTTGGGTGTCTCCTGTGCCTTCATGAACATTTGACCGTCAATGTTGACAGCCACGCCAGAGAACCGGTTTGAAAATGGCCGAGAAAATGGAAATATTGGATTCTGGCATTAGCTGAAAGCTTTAGAGATGCAACTTGTGAGAACGGCAAAGGGAATATTAGATGAATAATTATCAGGATAAATTTTATTAATTGAAGAGATATTGAAGGTTTTAGTGGTAGATCTTTTTAATTTTCAAGAAACAGAAAGAATTTTCTCTGAAGAATGCAAGGCTAACAGATAGAATTGAAAATCGTATGATAGAGTTGGATGGTTTCGAAGAATTTCTGTTTTCTAAGAATTGAAGACAAGATCACCTTGAACTTTTTGTTGGCCTTTTAGAACCATATTTTCCCTAGAAAAGTGAATGGAATTGGTTGTTTATCCAAAATCATTTTGTTGAATCATGGAGGCTGACGTACGTTACGTAACTTTAAGTGTTCATGGCCTAGATCGAGCTGTAAACTTACGTAAAAGAGATGGCATTCTGCTTACGTAAACATTATATAAGAGTTCACTAACCACTTTTGGCGGGGTATGAAGCTTAGAAAAGCATTTAACCAATATATATTGTAATATTGAGATTACGATGTTTTTCAACAAGGACAGATTTTGTAATACAATAGCATTAGTTGCTTTCATTGACACCTCAATTCAAAGCGATTAGAGACTTAAATCGAAGGAAATTCTCTCAACCAGTAAATCAAAACAAACACCGCCGTAGAATTACCCCAAAATCAACAGAGCAAACTCTTGCTTTGTGCAAGCGACAGATAGCTTTTAAGACAAGTTATGAGCTTATGACGAAAATAGACGGGTAAATCTAAGGGTCTGTCTCGCCGAGTTCGTTTATTTGATTCAGAAGCCGAGCAGAAGGCATAATAATTTTCAGATATTTTGGGCTTAAATGAAACAAATACCACACAGCTCCTGAATCAAATAAATGAAATGGGAGGAGCGCTGCTGGAAGTTTTATTCAGTTTCAGTTTATTCTACCCTTCCAGTCAACAGAATGAATGATATTGTTGCCTCCACAAGCAATTTATTAGCAATACTGTTAAAGAGTGGATTCCCAAAGAGGAGTATTTCGCATAGGGCCTCGGAGTTACAACTGTAAAGCTCAAATCCAGGGAATTCTGAAACCTGGTCAAAGAAGTCATTACACATCTGATCATAGATGGGGCAGTGCAGGAGAAAATGATCATTATCCTCGAAGCATAGGTTTCGAATCTTCAAAAAGCTGGATGTGAAATTCTATGACCTATTTCTTTGTACTGAACGACTTCAAAGGAACTTGGACTATTTTACGGTAAGTCTGCCGTTGGACTTTCTGAAATCTTCAATGTTTTAAGAATTACTGTGCTTTTCTTCTTTATTAAGAATTCAAGCAAATTTTCGAAAATAACTGTTGCCGTAAGACCAAATAATTTTCAAGAAAACCATAGTTTATGGATGTCTACAATATGTTATCAAGCAAAACTCTTTCACTCTTCTGATTTGTGTTTTAGAAATTGGATGACGTCACATCATAAAATGGGCTGAAATATGAAATAGGCTTAAATTGCGATAAATATTCAAGATTTCTGAAAAGTCCAACGGTAGAATAGTGGAAAAGTGGCTAAAGTTTCTTTTAAGTCACTTGGTTTAAAGAAATAGGTCTTTGAATTTACACCCGCCGTTTTACATCGATTTAAATATTTGGAACGTGTGCTATCCTCAATGCCTGTATTGCAATGATAAACGTTTGTATTTGCGATGATCAACGTGTAAGAGATCAAGACAGCAATGCAGGTATTAGTTTATTCTGAACAACATGACCTGTGTATTTTGCTTGTTGCTGTGATTTGCTTTTTATAGCTTAGTAAATGCTACCTGTTCACCATGGACACTAGAGTTCTCCCAAAAATTACAATACTCGAAAAAAATGGGGTTTTCACCACTTTTTATTAATGCAATTACCGTAAGAGTTCTGTTAAGCTCCCTCTCTATGAAGCCCCCTCTCTAATAATCCCTTCCTTCTGATTCAAAATTTGAAATAAACCCCCTCTCTTTTAAGCCCCCCCACTTATGCAAAATTCTATAATTTACCAAATATTTTCTATGTATATAGCTGCACAACCTTGCATGTTAATGTCGCCATGGTTTGGAATAAAAACTGTGTCCTGTTTATGTATTTGAGCCGTAAAATTGTATGTTGATTTCGCAAAATATGGGATAAAAGAACTGAAAAGCCTCCAAATATATCATTGTCACTTGATTTTGTGAATAAGCCCCCCTTTCTAATAAGTCCGCTCTCTCGATTAAGCTAACCTGCGTGCAGACTCTACAGTAAGTGTTGAGGAGCAAACAGGAGAACGCTCCCCGTAGAGCGTTCTTCTCCTTTTCGCTCCTCCGCACTTACTGTAGAGTCTACACGCAGGCTATATTAAGGCCCCCCTCTGGAAGACCCGAAATTGAATAAGCCTCCCTGGGGGCTTAATAGAGCATTTACGGTATGCCATTTACTTCGCAAAATTTGTTTCTATAAAATTAATTGAAAACAGCAGACATCTGGGAAAGCAGCAGAAATCTGGGATCAAGCTCTGCACCACTAATTGCAACTTTAACCAACTTAGAAGCTTTGACGAATAATTCAGCCAATATCTTTAACAAGATACCAAATGCAAAAAGAATTTCACAAACAAGAGCCGATTTCTCATCAAAGTCCAGAGAACATTTCTTTACTGAAGTAAAGAAGAGGCTGTTGGTTTGAATCCTACATGGGCGGAACTTAGCCTTCTGGAATTTGATTCCACAGAATGTATCTATGTCTAAAGAGTCGATAAGACTCGTTATGAAAAAGCGCCCAATGAAGGTTTTATTTCAAAGTTTTTGAGTGTTCATGCGTATGATGCCCTAGCATAAATGACATTTAAGAATTCCATCACGTGATTAAGATGATATTAGTTCAGTTGATATCGAGTAAGAAGATACTTGTCAGTTTTAGAGTTCAGATATAGTTCGGTTCATATTTAAGGCATACGCCATGCGTTCTTATTCAATTGCGGTTTAAGGTACCTCGACCTCAATACAGTTTCATCAGAACATTGTAATGCAGTGATGTTTGTAAATAGTAAAAGCCTTTTTGCGTGAACGGATGAGATGTCTTAATCTAGATATCTTAATCTTAATCTAGATATCGTTTAAGATGTCTTAATCTTACTTCTGCATTATCAAACTTCAACAAACGCACCCTGTATACATTCGCTCAGTTTTTCGAACGAAGGTTTCACTTTCTCGAGGGTTTCATGTATTACCATGTATACAAGATGCGTTATGAGCATAGAGCTCAAATCTTTTAAAAAGGTGGGTGTAAAATTCTATTAAATTTTTCTTGGAATTAAAGTTCTTGAAAGGAACTTCAAGTAATTCGCAATAAATTTGCCGTGGCAATTTCTTGATACATTGACTACGTTCAAAATGGTGGCATTTATTAATTTTGAGGCTGTGACGTCATCAAATTTCTAAATCCTTAACCAGAAGAGCAACAGATTTCTGCTTCCAACCATGTTGTAGACCTTCATAAACTATGGTTATCTTGAAAATTGTATCAATTTCTCTCAATTGATTTAAGATTTACGATGATTTTAATTTCTTCAAAATTTTCGATGAATTTTTGCAAAATAAGTCAAAATGCCGCCATTTTGAAAATAATCAATATATCAAAAAATTGCCACGGTAGATTTACAGCAAATTACCCAAAGTTCCTTTCAAGCACATGAATTCAAAGAAAAATCTGATACAATTTTACACCCAACTTTTTAAAGATTTGAAAGATTTGAGCCGTATGCTTGCGTTATGTTGTTTCGGGTGCCTTTTTCAGGTAAAAACATATTTTAGGGTGTCCTCTCAGAAGAATAGCTGCTGATGGTATTCATTTTGATCCAATTTCGTTACCCTCTTGTACCCAGGGTACAATTTCGTATGCTAAGTTAATTTTGAATTTTTGTCGCAAGTTTAGTTTATATGATTTGAATAGCACTTAACTTTTGGGGAATTATTTTTGGAAATTTATGAATTTTATGGTCTAATTTGATCAGTGAAAATGGCACAACCCCGTTATCTGCCTGTTGAAGTTACCCTCGTCCCCCCGCGTACTCTTCACTTAACTCTGTCTGTAAGGCTTTGTCTGATGTATCATTGTTTGTTTATTTCAGGATGGGTCCGAGGCAAGCATTAATATTTGTTGCCTTTTTGGCGACGACTTGTCTTGCGGAGCTAACGAAAGACAATGCCGTCCCACTTAATCTTGTCATCAAAAATAGCGCAGGGACAGCGCAGGTGAACTTCATACCAAAAAACCGCACTGATGTACAGGCGGAGAAGAAAGCAATGATAGACTTTGCTAATAGCGAGTTCAGTGATTCTGATAACACGGGAGAGACGCAGGATGTCCTCGAAGAAGATCAGTCGGAGTTAGCCTTAGAGAAAGAGGAGGCTGATTATGATGATGAAGAGATCGAAAGCCAGAGCCTCGAAGACGATGATGATATCGAGGATCTGAGTGGCGGCGAGGCGCCCCAGTCTGGTGAAGACGTTCTGTCATTTGATGATAATAACGAGAGTGAATCGGAGACGTTTGACGATTATGATCCCGATGAAGACTCGGCTGCCGATGCTGAAGGCGATGATAACGACAGTGATGCCAATTTCACCGAATCTGATGATGAACAGGTAAATCAATAAGCTTAGCGAGTTTACCAAACCATGACAATAATGACAACTTCAATGCAATGTTGCTTTTGTTTCAGAACTTTAGATTCAAAGGATTCCTTGTTTTCTGTTCGAATTTGCTTCCCTTGAGACTCTCTGAGGCTGTCCTTAATTTCACAACTTGGAAGCCCCATCTCTGGCGTTCTGTGCCGCAGATCTAAGCCTCCGAAGTAAAACTCAGTCTTTTTGCATGTTTGCCTGCAAAGAAAAAAGATGGTTTTCAGGCATCTCTGAGTTATAGGAGGTGTCAATTTGGCTTTTTAGATGATACATTCAAAGTAGCGTACGGAAACAATCCTTGCTTTGCGGAATACCATATGACGGCCTGGCTGACAGCGCAGAAACTGCGCACGCATGCGTGAAACTCGTAACTTTCAGCCCCCCTTAGCTCCCTGCAACAGATCCCAAAATTCGGCAACACTTGATATTTTGTTCCATAGGCCTTAAACTCTTGATTTATCGTTTCAAAAAGCTTATCTATCCAAACACTTCCTTACCTCAGATTGCTTGATGACGTCATTTTACGCAGTTTCTGCTCTGTCGGTCTGGCTGGTGTTGCCGTATTGGCTTCGTAAAGTCTCTATCAACCTCTGACGCAAAGGTTCCAAGTCCTTAAATCGGTGTTAGACGCTGCAGTCGTGTTTAATTGCCTAGGCCAAAGCTTTATTCCTTTGCGGAGGAAAAAATTAGTTGCAACTACGGAGGAGCTAGCGTAGGAGATCGATAGAAAGAAGCGAAATCTCTTTCTTCCTTTCAACTATTACAATGCCTCCTCCGCAGAAATACATAGAATATCCTCCTCAGGAACATCTATGGTAAAACATCCTCCTTCGCAGAAATATACAGATTTTCCTCCGCAGGGACGTACATACTACAACGTAACTGCGATGTATAGTACCCTTGGTTAATGAATTGATGTAAAATTCTGTCATCTACCTTAAAATGTCTACTTACCGCCTCTCTATTAAGCCCCCTCTCTAACGAGCCCCTTCCTTTTAAGACAAAATTCAAAATAGTCCCCTTCTCTATTAAGCCCCCACTTATATCAAATGCCAAAGGTTACGAAAGACTTCTCGTTTAGTTATCTAAACAAATTTGGATGTTGTTTGGAATTCAAACTGTGTCGGATTTGTGTGCTTGCCTCGTAAAATAGTGTGTTCATTCCCCGTAATATAGCGTAAAGGACCAAACAGCTATCGTTGAGATCTTTGTCTTTTGAATTTAGGAATAAACCCTCCTCTTATCATACCCCTCTCTTTAAGGCCCCCTCTAGAGTCACCCTTGGGGGTTAATAGAGCTTTTACAACATTTCTTTGAATTAACTGAGTTGAAAGAAGCTCTCAGTTACTTTTCTATGATTCTACCGTTGGACTTTTCAGAGTCTGGAATATTTTGCGAAATTTCAGAGTATTCTTTGTTCCAACTCATTCGAGAATGTGACGTCATCGAATTTCTATCATATTGCTTTGTATATGATTATTTAATGATTGATCGTTGATTGCTTCGATTATCTTGATGATTGATTGTTGATATATTTTATTAGGTGATGGGTGACATGCATCAATTGTTATCAGGACGATGGAAAAGTTGATAAAATGATTGATGATTGGCCATTCTTTGTTTTGATCATTGTAATGATTGATCACTGATTGATTTGATTGTCATGCTGATCGATGATTGATTTCTTTGATTATGTGATTAATGATATTAGTGACATCAATTATTATCAAGACGATGGAAGCGTTGATGAAGTGATTAATGATTGACCATTCTTTGTTTTGATTATTGAAATGATTGATCGTTGATTACTTTGATTATCATGATGGTTGATGGTTGATTTAATTGATTAGGTTATGAGTGACATCAGCAACATCAATGATTATCAAGACGACGATAGCGCCGGTGGAGAGGATATTGATAAATTGATGGAAGACCTCAGCAAAGATGAAGATTTAGAAGGCGATGATGGTGACGATGGCGATAGTAGTGATGATCTCACCAGTGAAGAAGACTCCACTGGTTCAGGTACCAAACTGATATCTCTTTTCATGGCGTATTGTAAGAACCAGACCTTAGGACCTCTGAGACCCCCAGGACCTTTTAGGACCCGATTACATGTGGAGTTTTCACCATAGAGCTGGGATTTCAGCCCTCCTGCTCAAGACGAAATTCGAGCTCCCCTCATTGTTGAACGATTTGTAAATTGCTCTTCCTGATTTCGTGGGAAATTTTTTAACTCCAGATTGAAACCTCTATAGGGCTTGAGCCTCAGCTTTCTTTGCCCTGGTGGGGATGAAAATTTAATCCGTATTGTCCCACCTGATTATCGCTGCGTATGTTTTTACATCTGATACACAGGCCTAATCAAAGTATTGTTTCCTTGGTTGAATCTGTAATTTTGCCATGTGGTGGCAAATTCCAGCTCTAGGTTGAAAACTTCCATGTAATCAAAGTACATTAATTTCCAAAATTTTCGGACGTGTAATTTTCGGACAAAAAGTTTCGGACGAAATTATTGTCGATTTCGGACAATTTCGGACAAAATTTCGGACATTTTCAAACAGGTGAATGAAATTTCGGACATATACGATTTGATAATGAGTAGGTAAATCATACACCAGATATAGCAAAATTTCTTCACTCCATGTCTCAAAACGGAAACCAGCATAGTAATCAAGTGTAAAATACAAGTATTATAAGGATAAGCATGAATTAAAGTTGGGGCAACAAGACTTGTCCCTCATGTAACAACAATAACATCAACTTTAATGAGAGTAACAAAACAACAATTATTGAGGTCAAATATACGTCTTTTATTAGGAACTTAGAATTTGAGCCAGTGCTGAGAGTTTCCTAAATGATCAGAATTTCAGCACTGCAGGATTTCAAATCAGTTTCATAAGATCCGCTTCATAAGAAGTTCAATAAAAATTATCATGTTTTTTTTTCATTGCGACATTGCCTGTCCTTCATTGAGATTTCCAACGTTCCTCCATTTGAACAATAGTTATCTTATAACAGAATTTCATTTCTTATCCAAAGAAATATGTTGTCATTGTGATTTGCCAGTCAGTTAAGTTTTCGAACCACTAAAAAATTCAGAAACTTAACCTTTTGGAAAATTAAATTTTCGGTCCACTAAAAAATTGGGACACTTAAAGTTTTGGAAAATTATTTTTTCGGACTACTCATTTGTCCGAAAATTAAAACGTCCGAAAATTTTGTGTCTCGTCAGGTAGGAGAGCTGAAATTCCAGCCCTATGATGAAAATTCTCATGTAATCAGGCCTTTATTACCAAAGATGAAAAGGACCCTTCCATGTAAATATATTTTTTTCACCATTGTCATCTACTTCGTTTCTAGACGAGGACTCTGAGGCGGCAGATGATTCAGCTGATAAAGATGGAGAGGACGAGTTCGTAGGTGACGATGGTGACAACGCATCCAGTGAAGAGGGTGATGCTACAGGAACTGATGAAGGGGATGCCACAGGAACTGATGAAGGTGATGCCACTGGTACTGATGAAGGTGATGCTACCGGTGCTGATGAGGGAGATGCCACTGGTACTGATGAAGGTGATGCGACCGGAACTGATGAAGGCGATGCCACCGGAACTGATGAAGGTGATGCCACAGGAACTGATGAAGGTGATGCCACCGGAACTGATGAAGGAGATGCCACTGGAACTGATGAAGGAGATGCCACTGGGACTAATGAGGGTGATGCCACTGGAACTGATGAAGGTGATGCTACCGGTGCTGATGAGGGAGATGCCACTGGGACTGATGAAGGTGATGCTACAGGAGCTGATGAAGGAGATGCCACTGGGACTGATGATGGTGATGCCACTGGAACTGATGAAGGTGATGCCACCGGGTCCGATGAGGGTGATGCAACTGGCACTGACGAAGGTGATGCTGCTGGAACAGAGGAGGGTGATGCAACTGGAACTGATGAAGGTGATGCCACTGGCACAGATGAAGGTGATGCCACTGGAACTGATGAAGGTGATGCTACTGGCACAGATGAAGGTGATGCCACTGGAACTGATGAAGGTGATGCTACTGGCACAGATGAGGGTGATGCTACTGGCACAGATGAAGGTGATGCCACTGGAACTGATGAAGGTGATGCTACTGGCACAGATGAGGGTGATGCCACTGGAACCGATGAAGGAGATGCAACTGGAACAGATGAAGGTGATGCGACAGGAACTGATGAAGGAGATGCCACTGGAACTGATGAGGGTGATGCTACTGGAGTTGATGAAGGTGACACCACTGGAACTGATGAAGGTGATGCCACTGGAACTGATGAAGGTGATGCAACAGGCAATGATTCCGCTGTTGTTGATGAATCTGCAAGAGATAAAGGGGAAACAGGCTCAGGTGGCACAGGTGGTACAGGCGGCACAGGTGGTACAGGTGGCTTAGGTGGTACAGGTGGCACAGGTGGTACAGGTGGCATAGGTGGTACAGGTGGCACAGGTGGTACAGGTGGCATAGGTGGTACAGGTGGCACAGGTGGCACGGGTAGCACAGGTTTCACAAATGTTAGCTCAGCCCTAACCGGACAAAACCGAGGAAATGTAAGTTATAATGCCATCATTGTTAGCTTTGTAAAAAGTCTCTTGCTCAACCATGACATTTCACTCATGAGCCATACTTCCTCAACGATGACCAATGACATTTCCTGGCAGAGGAGGCAAAACTTGAACGTCTTTATGATTTCAATAAATAGTAGCATAAGACTTGGAAGAGGGGCTGCTTTTTGCAAGAGATGATGGTGTTACAGAGAGAAAATAATAAACCTGAGAACGTTTTCTTTTTATCTCAGATTCCTTCAACTTCGCTTCAATCTACTGCTGTAAAGAAAGAATTGACTCTAGATGAAGCCATGCCAACTCCTCAGACACTACTAGATGACTCTGATTTACAAGGACAAGACTCCACGAAAGCTCAAGTCACTGGTCGGGATTTTACTGGAAATATAGAAGATCCTACTAGCACTGATAAGGGTGATGCAACAGGAACCGATGAAGGTGATGCCACTGGAACTGATGAAGGTGATGCTACTGGCGCAGATGAAGGAGATGCTACTGGCACAGATGAAGGTGATGCTACCGGTACAGATGAAGGTGATGCAACTGGCACTGACGAGGGAGATGCCACTGGAGCAGATGAAGGTGATGCGACTGGAACAGATGAAGGTGATGCTACTGGCACTGACGAGGGAGATGCCACTGGAGCAGATGAAGGTGATGCAACAGGAACAGATGAAGGTGATGCAACAGGAACAGACGAGGGGGATGCGACAGGAACTGATGAAGGAGATGCGACTGGAACAGATGAAGGTGATGCAACAGGAACAGACGAGGGGGATACGACAGCAACTGATGAAGGAGATGCGACTGGAACAGATGAAGGTGATGCAACGGGAACAGACGAGGGGGATTCGACAGGAACTGATGAAGGAGATGCAACAGGAACAGATGAAGGTGATGCAACAGGAACAGACGAGGGGGATGCGACAGGAACTGATGAAGGAGATGCTGCTAGCACTGAGGAAGGTGACTCTACTGGTACAGATGAAGGTGATGCTACTGGCATAGAGGAAGGTGATGCCACTGGAACCGATGAAGGTGATGCTACTGGATCTGATGAGGGAGATGCCACTGGCACTGATGAAGGTGATGCAACAGGTACTGATGAAGGTGATGCTACCGGCACAGATGAAGGTGATGCCACTGGAACTGATGAAGGTGATGCTACTGGCACAGATGAAGGTGATGCCACTGGAACTGATGAAGGTGATGCTACCGGCACAGATGAGGGTGATGCCACTGGCACTGATGAAGGAGATGCCACCGGAACTGATGAAGGTGATGCTACTGGAACTGACGAGGGTGATGCAACAGGTACCGATGAAGGTGATGCTACTGGCACAGATGAGGGTGATGCTACTGGCACTGATGAAGGTGACGCTACAGGAACTGATGAAGGTGATGCTACTGGTACTGATGAGGGGGATGCCACTGGCACCGATGAGGGTGATGCTACTGGAACTGATGAAGGTGATGCCAATGGCACTGATGAGGGCGATGCTACTGGTACTGAAGAAGACTCTACTGGAACTGATGAAGGTGATGCCACTGGCACTGATGAGGGCGATAATGCTGCTGTTGATGAAGGTGATTCAACTGGAGACGAAGTAGACAGTACTGGTACCGAAGAAGATGGTGCAACTAAAGATGAAGAAGACACTAGCACTGGTGAAGAAGATGCAACTGGAACTGAAGAAGGTGACGCTACTGCTGGAGAAGGGGACGATTCAACTGCTGATGAAGGAGACAGCACAGAAGATGATAACTTAAGCACAGATGAAGCAGCTGAAGAGGTGCAAGATGATAGTGGTGATGGTGATGGGCCTGAAACTGAGGATGATACAACTGATGAAAGTCAGGAAGTAACCTACAGTGATGGGTCTGATCAGCTTGACTCCAGTGATGGAGAAGGTACAGAGGATGGTAGTGAGTCTTTTGATGAGGGAGCATCTACTGCAGTATCTGCAAGAGATGAGGTATGATATTCAGTAAATCCCCGCATACAAGAACCTACTTTTTATGAGAACCAGGGTGAAATTGGTTCTTATTTCAAAGGTACTAAGACTAATTTCTAAGTTATAGAGGTTCTTATTTGAAGGGTGCCTCATTTAGTCCCCTTAAGAGTTTCACAAAGATGTTCAGCCCTATTATTTGTTTTGGAAGCGTTCTTATGGACCTAGTAAGTATTTGGGGAGGAGAATAGAACTTTCAAAGCCAAATGTGACCAAAATGACCTTGATAACAGCAATCAAAGATTAACTTTGCAACCCCTGCAATAAGAACCTATGTTTCATCAAACTGAAACAGGTTCTTAATTGCAAGGTACATAATTTAGGAAAAACAGTCTCTTGGTTCTTATTTTGGTAGGTTCTTTTATGCGGGCATTTACTGTGGTGTGTGTTTCAGAAATAACTGCAACCCAAATTTAATCGAGTTATTTGAGGAAATGATGATGTTTGAGTCAATTTGATGCATACCGCACAGTGGGCACGCATGGGGACATTTCGCAAAAAACGATTTTTTGTAACCACATTATCCATTATGATATCCTGCAAGCCCAATGAGTGCATTATTGAATAGAAAAGACAAAATGCATTTATCTTTTTACAATCAAGAGATATTGCAATTTGAATTTGCTAAAATATTGAAATTTTTTCACTTTGATGTAATTCTTCATTTTTGGATATTCATTCATAAAGCTAAAGAAAAGCATTTTAAAAAACTTAATTTTTGTGTTCAATTTAATCTTATGATTGTTTACATCCTTTTAGAATAGGATTTTGGTCAGAATTTTTCTGTTTTGTATCAAATTTAGCCAAAGAATTGCAGATTTTTCAGAAAAGTGTACGCATTTTAGGGATTAATTTTTCCATATATTTGCAAATAGCCCAAAAGTCCCAAATTTGGCCCTTATAAACCATATATGATTCTGAATCTATGAATTATCAGCTTTCAGATAAGCTTAACCAAATATGGGCCCAATTTGGGCCTTTTTGATAATTCAATAAAACGAGAAATTAGTCCCTTGGGAATTCTGGAAGCCCCTGTTGCGAAAAACTTTCAAGGTCGCCAATATGTCATTTGAACCACCAAGTCACCCTGATTCTGAATTTAATCTTCATTTCATCTTTTTAATTATAAGCTATTCATTGTCCCAGAGAGACACACTTTTTGCAAATTTTAGCCAGAACTAGGGTCCAGTCTCTGGGTCATAGCTCATAAGGTGCAAATCATTCTGAAAATATTATTGCAGATTTGAAATTAGAAGGAACTGGGGTATCAGATGACATGTAGTAAACTTCTGACTTTTTTCTAACGCGGAGGTTGCCCAACTCCCAGAAGAGCAATTCATTTTTGCAGAGTGTGTCATGTCAAAAAAAATTCTCAGAAACAATTGCTGGTTTTCAACTGAATAAAAAATGCATATTTTAGTTGCCAATCTTTGATAAGATATTTATTCATATGATTGAAACAGTTTCTGCAACTAGATGCCTTAAAAATATCTCGCTATATTCAGTACATGTGAAATGTCCTCATGACCCTCTATTTATGCCCACTGTGTACCGTCTGTAAGCACATTCTTTTTGGTACCAGAAATAGTTACTGTGAAAGGCATCAAAGAATGTTCCAGTTGGGTTGATGACCAAGATTCAAACATCTTTCTCTCTGAATTCCAGCTTTTGCATCCCTGCCCTTTGTTTATGGAGATGTCTTCATAACGTTTTATGAAATTTGATGATGATAATGATAATGATGGTTAATCTTATTGATCTTCAAACTACAGGTTGCTGATTTGGAAGATGAGGACACAACAGATGATTTTGCTGATGAAGAGGAAATAGAATCAGCAGAGGAAATAACTGATCCTCAAGAATATTTTGATAATGAGGAAGAAGGTGATGACGATGAAGACACTCCTCTTAGCGAATGTGGTAAGTTTTTGCTGAAAATATTACTGTGGACAAGCGTAGGGCTCAAGTCTCTCACACCTTTAAAAAGTGGGTGTAAAATTCTACAGGATGAGTCAAAAATAGTTAATGCGTTTGGTGGGATATAGAATAAAAAATATGTGACCGATAATCAAAACCAAAATGTTGATGAATCTGTCAAAGGCTAACTTAGATGAAAAAATATGTTTTGGTAACGTCACACAACTATAAGAGCAAATACTTGGAAAAATGCCTGTATGGAGTTTATGTGGGAGTCAAGAAGTCCACGTTCTGTTCTGATCCATGATTTATGTGGCAATGAAGTTTACATTGTCAGTTTGAAATACAGAATTCCAATTTCAATAGAAGGTAAGTTATGGACCAGAATGGAATGTGGAATTTTTGTTCCCAAACATGCTCTTTACTAGCATTTCTTCCTAATTTCTGGATCTTTGAGATAAGGGATATTACCAAAAAGAATTTTCTCATCTTAGTTAGCCTTTAATTGATAGATTAACATTTCAGTTTTGACTATCGGTCTCAAGCATTTTATTCCATTGCCCAGAAGACGCATAAACTTTCGTTTGGCTTATCCGGTATTAAGTTGTTCGTTAAATTGAATCACTAGGAAGGAACTTACGGTACGTTGCTGTGGGTCTGACATAGACATTTTTTTGTATCTTGATTATTTCCGAAATGGAGTCATTTTAGCCTTCTTTTAAAGGATTGGCAGGGAAATTTGGAATGAGTTAGATCATTGTAAATCTTAAGTCAGAGAAAAGTGGTGAGATGTTCAATAAAACCGCAGTCTATCAAAGTCTACGATATGATGACAAGCAGAAACCTTGCGTTCTACTGGTTTAAGGTTTAGAACTTTGTAAAAAAATGATTTGTGGTACAAAATTTTAACGTAACCTTAAATGGTTGAGTTATGAAGCCATGGATGAAGAAACTTACAAGCTTTAGGGAAAACACTATCAACTTCTGTAAAAGAACAATAATCAAAATATAAGATAAACCTGTAACTAGATAGAAAACTGTTAATCCTGCAAGAAAAAATGAAGTGATCACTTAACCAACAATGTTATTGCACCAAGTTATTTCACTAAATACGCATTTCGTCGCACTCCCTTCCCGGCTGTGTAATTTATCTGTTCTTGGCATGGACCAAATTAAAGAGAGTGTGACGAAATGCGTATTTGATGAAATAATTTGGTGAAATAACGTTGTTGGTGAGTGATTACTTGGTTTTTTCGCGGGTTTCACAGTTTTCTCTCTAGTTACGGGTTTATCTTATATTTTGATTGTTGCTCTTTTACGTGGATTGATGGTGTTTTCCTCACGGGCCGAATGTTTGTTGTGCGTCCATGGATTTGTTATGATGAGTGCGCTATTTAAACCATTTTAAAATTTAGAAATTTGATGTGATGACGTCACAGCCTGAAGTATAATAAATGCCGCCATTTTGAAATAAATAAGGACACCAAAACATTTTCCATGCCAGATTAACAGCAACGCAGCCTAAGTTCCGTTCATGCCATTTGATTCAAAGAAAAATGCGCGAATTTTGCACCCTCCATTATAAGCATTAGGCTCTTGTGGTCGCTGAATAATTTCACGTTTTGTTTCATCATTGCATGGTATTATCTTTTACACCATTAATTTTGCCTATAGTGAGGCCGTAGTGATGGCCAACGATAGATAAAGATGGAGAATCATATCCTCGAACCCTCAGGAAACAGAGGACGGAACATGAAGAAGAAGAAGATTTTGCTGATTTCGCGATGTTGATTTGATTTTGCACATTCTAGGCACAATAATCTGAAACCTTGCTCAATTTTGACTAGGACGTTGACATATCAGGCGATTCTTATCATAAATCTAGGGGGATGGAGTACTGGACCCACCGTTAAGCAGCAGTGTGCCATGAGTTGCCGTTATTAGTGCCTCAATGTATTCAATATTTTTACTTGTTTTAACTGTTATGATTTTGATATTTCTAGAGCCGCAAGAAGCCGAAGTCCGCTCATTCCGTGGCATTATCTCCGGCGGTGTTAACAAGCGTTTCCTCGGTGGATTTTTGAAGGGTGCTGTCAATAAGATCAAATCTCTGTTTGCAAGGAAGGGAAAGAAGGTGTCCACTAAGAAAATCAAAAAGAAGATCGAGGAAATGAAATTGACGGGAAGGCCAGCGAAAATGCCGTTGCTCATTGCCAAGCCACCAACTGCAAAACTGACCGCAAAATTCAGTCAGTGGCACACAAAGTTGCTTTCTTGGGATTGGAGGAAGTTTGTCAAAGGATATAAATTCGAAGGTATAACTGTGTTTGCTTTTATTGTCGTTACACCTTAAGATATAAACATGGCTGCAGCAACTGCAAGTCGAGCTACCATTTAATAACTCTCTTCCCTTCAATATTCAAGATTTTGATATTCATGCTGCATGAGGAGAGGTACAGAAGATCATAGGATGTTATGTACTTTTAGTTTCAAGGTTACAGAGTGTTTTCATAGAGAACAACTTTCATTTAAAGTTTCACAAGATCTTAAAAAATTTCTTGGCCTCCAATTAATATAACATAAAAGAAGCAATAATTCATGAAAGCTTGCGACGGTTCATTAATTTGATGACATCGAAAATTTTTTTATGGTAGTATTAAACACCACGGAATAGGATTTTAGAAAGTGATTTAAGTCTTTTAGTCATTGTCAAATTTTGATTAAGATTGCACGTGTCCAAAAAGAAGTTCAAAACATAATCGACGGGACTGAATCATTTTCCTTAAACCAGGATAACAATGGCTCCTTTGTTCTCCTCTAACAAAGGTTTGCGGGACTCTTGGCCAATTGGCCGACTGTCTGAAAAACTCTTTGCGCGACTTCATTTCTCGGTATATACTACTTATGATTTTGAAAATGATCAGATCTTGAATTTGAGGCCATTGCAGCCGTGTTCGTTCATCCCTTGCTAGTTGCTAATTCTTGAATCACGTTGTTCGTTACAGCTGCATCAGGAGCAGTACACGCAGCCTTCTTGGTCGATGCTTCAATCCGTACCCACATGCCGGTCACTCAGAGAATGGTGTACAATCTGGCTAAGTCTTTCTCTTTGAGTGATGCATATTTCACATTGGCATCTTTTGGCAAAGGCTATAATAAGGTATGTAATGTCAATGTTTGATTTACGATCAACCTTGCGTATGCTGCAAAAATTTTTTGAAACGTAATATCTTTAGCTAAAATCCTTTCTGAAATTTCGTTTGTCCGCAATTTGAGGATTACCGAAAATTTTGCACTCAAGAGAAAATATCTCACTAGTTTTTAATCTAATCACCACGTTAATGTATGCAAGAGAGCAAAGAAACGCTTCTGCGAGGGAGCTCAAATTCTTTCAAGGCACGTCATGCAACTGCGGTGATATAGATAACAAGTGAAAGCATCTCTCTTTCAAAAGTAAGGGCTACCCGATGTCAAAGAAGTACAAGTGTGCTCTGACAGTCAGACACGAGTCAAATGGCCAAGAAATTTACTCTTTGAAAATTGTTCTCAAAAATCCTTTTCTTACCGAAATTTTCAGTTTAATCAAATTAAAAGCTGGGTATACAGTAGACTTAAATAGGGTCAGGTCTTTCTGAGTGATATTATGAGTCTCTGTTGACTGAAACGCCATTATCAAGTCAAAAGAACACAGAGAAGCAAAGGACTGTAGGTCATAAGTCCAGGTTTACAGCCAGTGACTTACTCAGTCCATATCACTACACTTTGACATATGACGGCGTGCTGCTGCGGTTGGTATAGTAGGGCTCATTAAAAGTATTTGATGGTTGGGAAAAAAATGCCTGCAATCAAAGCCCTTTATGTACGGTAAAGATGCCGGAAAGTAATGTGTGATGAGGCCTGCCGTACATCTATTTATTTCATGAGCGGTGATAATTTACTTACAAGATTATTGTACCACATTTTCACAGGTCGTAGATTTCAAGAAAATGGCAAACGACCAAGAACTCCAACGAAATGTCGGTCTGATCAGACTTGATCGCACAAAAAGCAGACGAATTGGAGAAGCGATGGAAAACGCCGTCAAGATATTTGCTGCCAACAAGGGAAAAGCACCTCAAGCAAAGATGGTTCTGTTTTTGGTTGTACGTGGACGAACCTTCGGTTGTGTTTATAAACTTCAAGCTGCTGCAAAATCACTGAAGACTCTTGGTGTTAGAGTATATGTTATTGGTTTTGGAACGCGTCTTATCTTCGAAGAATTGACAATGATCACATCGCCAGCCAGGATTTTCAGAGCTACGAAATATGAACATGTTATTGTTGGTAATACTCAAAAGCCATCCATTATGATTAGGATTCAACACAGACTTCAAAGATGTAAGTTTTGTTTTAGTCTATTCTTCCTTTATTCTGTGTGGAATTACATCAAGCGTGCTTGCACCTCTTCGAAGAAAGTGTTGCTTTACATGTCTTTTGTAAACATGATTTTAGAAGCATGGGTGAAAAGTAGTAGTTCTCACAATGCAGAAACGTCTTTCTGTATCTAGGTCTACGATTTTTGGGCCCAGCTTTAAATATTCCTCGAATTTGGGAAAGAACCAATTTTTTTGTGTCTTCTTCTTCTTCATACCTCCGAAGATCTTCTTCCCTGTACGAACAACTATTTTCTTTTTCGATGTATTTTTTGATAGATTTATGAATGTCTAAATTATTGGAGAATTCTCTTCCTTATATGAGAGTATTAGCCTGTTCTTATTTTAAAAAAAACTATGGCTTCTTCCAATAGCACGTTTGAACTTTAAATCCCCCAGACTACATTAAATAGAGTCAATGATGTCGTAAAGTATCATTCAGATCCCATTCAAAATTTATTAAAAAATGTGGTACAGTTTGATTCGTTTTCGGCTTGCATTTCTCTCATGATTATTTCATCTTGTGTTTCAGGGATGACTGGAGCTGGAGGAGGTAATTGAGGCAGTTCTTTCTCATACTCGGCTTGTAGGAATTGTTTCTTCATTTCTCTGTTTATAGACGAATGACCTCTTTCAAGGTATTAGATCGTATTTTTGAAACGGTTGGGACCACGAGCAAGCAGGACAGCATGCAAGCAACATTTATTTGTTAACGCAGGTTATATTTCTGGCAGCTATACAGCAGATGTGGGCCTGCTGCACTACGGCTTGTACCCTCGGAGTTGGATGGACAGCTGAGTTGACTGCTGGCTTGTGGTTTGTAGTGCCAGCGACAGGATTCGAACCCACGCGGGTAGGCTCCACAAGATTCTAAACAGTGCGCCTGAACCACTTAGCCACACTACCAGTGCATTACGACATACCATATTAGAATCAGAAGCTTTTATAAACATTATTGATTTCTCAAACCTTATGCCTATATTAGACGCTGGTATTTGTCTTCCCAACCTTCTTCTTATTCTTGTGTTTGGCCGTTCAGAGGAAGGAAGTAATTTTCTGATAATTTCCAAGGAAGGGAATTGAAACTGCCTTGTTCTCAATGTTTCTCATAGGATTTTGTTTGCTCCCAATAGATTCTTCACTCAAGTATGTAAAGTATTTCATTATCTTGTTCAAAGTTGTTTTGAATAGAATAACAATGTGATTTATTTTTCTATTTGTAGTGTGGTATCACTCAGACTGGAATTGGTACAAGTACATCAAGGGACTTAAATATGGAGGTAAGATGAAGCATATTATGTGCAGTTCTTTTGTTTGCCACAACTTTTATAAAAGGGAAAACATGCATGTGATCCAGATTCTAGTCCATTAATATCCTTAATAAGGCTATGAAGTTAAATCTTTTGAAGAACTTGACTCTAAAGGCCATTTGCTGAAGGGTGAACCTCCCTAGATTGATTGCAAATGAAAAATGAAGGACGTAGAATCTACCTTTGCCGACTTTTCAGATGGTTTTGAACCTTCCTTTGCCCTTTCACGTAAGCCTAAATTCATGTTATATTGCCATTTAATGATCCAGATCTACATTCGTGTCATTTTCCATTAAATATTTCAATAGTACTTGAAATGTTGGATCTCCCATGACGCAGTAAACACCTGCACACAAGAATCTAATAGACTAAGAACTCACAAGCTGAAATAGTCAAATTAGAATTTCATTTATAAGGACCAATGCATTACATTCATTGTGCAGCTGATTTCCAAAGTTGTTGATTGTTATACGCGATTGTTTACTGTAATCCTATGATAGGTTCACAGAAGGCTTGATCACATGAAGTTTTTGTGAATTACCGAGCGGCTTATATAATTTTCGTCAAGTGATCGAAGTGAAGCTCGGTCGAGTGACGTCAAACTCCGGATGGGTCTCGGACCTCGGAGGTCTAACCACGCAACTCACCTCACCGTCCTTCGGAAAGGACGTTAAACTATTGCCCCATGCCTCACAGCAGCATGCATCGTTGGCCTGAGTTAGCTCTAAGTAGCTAGAATCCTGACGATCACACTGAAAACAAATTGCTGCTACAACTACTACTACTACTTGTGTCATCTGCTATCCACACCAATCACAAGATTCTTATCCTCCATTCTTTTTCACAGGTTGCGGTAAAGCCAACGTCGGATTCCTCATCGATACATCAAGTGCTCCTTCTCGTGGCTTTTTGCAGAAATTGGTCTTCAACTACATTCGTCTGTTCCAACTTCAAGGCACATTTGTGACGATTTATGCATATGGTGCAAGGCAACAAAGGATTACCAACTGGAAATCATTTGGAAGTCCTGCTGAAATCCAGGTGGGTGAAGCATTTCGTTTGCATCAACACTGCTAGCCTAATTCACACCCAAGGAGTTTTGAAGCTCTGGAGACCACAAAAGTGGTCTCATTGTGAAACTAGCGTTCTGTCCTGAGCATTTTGTTTTGAAGGATACCGCAGGAGAACCATTTCGAAGAAGGTTTCCTACTTTGTAATACTGCAATGACAGAACCACAATTAGATTTGAGAAATGAGTTACTGCACATGTTTTTTAGCAGCTTTCTGACCGGTCAAGGGTTTAGAACGTACACTGTAGTGTTTTGTCAATTTGGTATGTCCTTTTTCACCGACAGAACTTGATGCTGGACCATACGGATAGGACTTGTCAGCAACGAAGTGTCAATGGCATTGAAAAGAAATGCAGAAACTTTGCTTCGAGTACTTGGGAGCCTTCCCCGTTTCCTCCATTTCGAACAGCTTTATCAGACATCACTTCAAACATGAATCACGTGTTCATCTTCAAAAAAGGTATTGGGAAGCACACATAGTTTGTTTCTATTGAGCGAATTTCGTAAAGCAAAATATGTCAAAGGCATTAATTAGTTTATCTCCTTTTTGCAGTCTGTTATCAATTCAATCCCTGTCGTCCGTGGAAGTTCAAGGAAAACCGGACAAGCTATGGTTGAAATATACAAACAATTCATCGGACAAATGGCGCGAAATAACCGACCGAATATCTTATTCGTCATCACTGTTGGCAAAGCAACAGATGGAGATATTTTGAAGCCCATTGGCGATAAATTCAGAGCTAAGAATATCAAAGTTTGGGGATACGGTATCAACCCAAAAGCCAATCAATTTGTTGATGATTTGAAGAAGATTGCTACAACTCCAGGATATGTTGTCTTTGGTGATAAGAAATCAATGGTTACTCCTCAGAGATTTGACGCTATTGAGAATCTCTTAAAACAAGGTACAGTCACGTTGTTTGTTAATCATTCAATCAAGCAAGCAACCAACCAACTAATCAATTCGTAATCAGGCTTCCTGAAAGAATAGAACAACGATTAGCCTTGCAGAAAGACTTATCATATTTACGTTTTTCAATTTGGATTTCTAAGATACCTTTTTGGAAGTATTGAGGTGCTTTGCTAGTTTTCACGACCCCTTCAACAGTTTTGATTTTTCACAGTTCTCAGAAGTATCAAAATTTTGAAGTGAAGAAACTTAAGAACATTTTGCAAAGTTTTGATCCCTGCATTTTCTTTCGTTTAGATGCTGGCAAGGGTGGTGCTGTTACAATCAATGTTGGTAAGTAGTTGAAATATTGGATTAATTTAGTCCTGAAGTTGGAGGAGATAGCTCTCATTTAGATAACGCGACTCCTTGGTGGCTAATACTAATAAGAAACTAATGATTTACCTTATCATCGATTTTTGTGTCTTGAAGTTACAACATAATGGCCTAAGGTTGCTCTAGGATTAGAATAGCTCTTCCAAGATTCGGGAAATACTAATATTCCACTCTATCTTGATAATTTTGTTTGTCATTTAGAAGGATTTATTGAATACAGTCAAAACCCGCGTATAAGAACCTAAAATTTTGCAAGTCAGCCTGATTAGCTTCTTATATATTGAGTGATTAGTGGGAAATTAGGCTGTTCAGGTTCTTAGAGTGGTTCTTATTTCATTCAGGGTTTTCAGGTATTTCTTTTGTTCAGATTGAAACTTTAAGACCATTATTTACTGTCAGTTCAGAGGCACCTGGGTTCATGAGGCCTCATTCATAACGGCAGTCCGTGGAAGTATCAGAAAGTTTACAGAATGCAATGAAAAGCTTTCAAAGCATCTTTAGAGTTCTTTGCAATTTGCGCATATCACAGTATCAGTCCATATAGGCTCGATGTCAAAGCACCTGGAGTTTTTGTATCTAAGTTGGTGATAACTACGAAAAAGAACTTATTTCAATGTTCAGGCTGAATTGGTTCTTATGTATTGGGGGTCTAAATTTCAGAATTTCAGCCTGTAGGTTCTTAATCACTAGGTTCTTATGCGCGGGGTTTTACTGTATTACCTGCAATTAGGAAATGAACTGCGAGGTATGAAGATCTTATTCAGCAAAGGGAATGCTGCATTAAAATACAATAGTGAGCGAAGAAAGCCTAACTAGGTTATTCTTTTAGTGGATTATTTGAAAAGTGGAAGTGAAATACAAAAGCAAACTTTCCTGCTTTTTTATACATCAATCTCTAAAATTTGTAATAATAGAGCATAGCTATGAGAAGCTACCAGAAAGAGAATGAGAATGCATTGCAACCCTGTGGCTGTAACAATTAACATGAAACATTTACACACAAAAAAATGAACGAACCATCATAATACAGCATAAACTACAAGCTACAAAAAGAAGTAAAATTGATACAAATGTGGAAGGATGAGAGCAAATTTCACTTAAATGATTTGAGAAAATCTTTTTGATGATTCGATGGCCCCCAAGTGCTGCCTTAATGATCGCTTTATTTGATTCAAAGGGTAACCTTTCATCACCATACAATATCATTGAAATTAATTCCTCGTTGGAAAAGTCGACAATCCATATGAAAGCAAAGTTGCTTGTACATGGCTGAAGGAGACTATTTCCTGCTTTGCCCCACATTATGACAAACAGAAACTTCGGGGAGCTCGTCTAATAAAGCATTTACTATAAAGAACATCATTGAAGCATAAATTTCAGTAAGATCAGACCATTATGCTCAGACCTGTTTTTCTTTATGAACAGGTGACAAGACAATCTTAAACATCCAAAAGACGTGGGACTGGGCCAAGAAATACAAGCCAATTCAATACGGAGGTAAGTTCTGCAGCGTCATGGTAGCTTTGCAGCAAAATTGAAAAATGAACTTCTGCTGTCTTTTTAAAATGAAAAGTGATAAAGTACCAGAACATACTGAAAGTACAAGGCAAGAAAAGTTATCAATTTGTCTTTTTTAATTTCTTATAAGACATTCTATTGCGTGACCACAGTTCTTCAGTATAGTATATTGTTTTTTTCAATTTACAATTAAATTCTCAGAGTTTTCACGTCCGGAAACTTCTCAAGACCAGTAATACATAATGCCTCTCATATGAGTTTTCAGCGACTTATACAGAACTAACAAGCAGTTAATAGATTTACATAGAGCCGTCCTGGTATATGTTATAAATGACCTCTGTGCGAGTTTTTTCGCTTTTCAGTTACAAATTAATTGTGTTTGCTATGCGCTTTCAGTGCCAGAGGCACGCTAAATCTTGACACTATCGTTGTTTACAAACACAATTGCATCTATTAATGCATTGTTTACGATGTCGTTGTGTTATTTCTGTTTTGCAGTTCTCAACAAAGCCAACGTCGCCTTCCTCATTGAAGGATTTTTCATCAAGAACCTGAACTACATCCGTCACATGGTTTACAACATAATCCGATGCTTCAGCCTTTCTGGTACATACGTCAGTATCATTGATTTTGGAGATGCCCAGTACCGTGTCAGCAACTGGATGATGCTCCGAAATGGTGGCCAAGTTCGAAGACTTGTTAACCGCATTCCAAAATCCAAGAAACGATTCAGAAAGGTGAGTAGGAATCTGCTTAGAGATACGGTTGAATCCCGATGCAGCGAATTTTAAATGGAAGAAGAAGATGGTTCGCTGTATCGGGAATGGTAAACCAAGAGTTCTTGAAAAGTGTTCGGTACTCATAGGACTAATATTAACTTCGTTTGTTGTGTGAAGTTCATTAAACTGGTGGTTCGTTACACCAGGATTCAACTGTATGAGCTCTTTTTGTCTGTTTGCTCTCAGTTCGTCTTTTTCCTATTTCTCAATCATTCAACTGTTTTTAACCTATTTCTAGAAGAGCTACTACTGAAATAAGGTCAAATATTTACCCTTTTTATATCATCCCTTCCATTTAACTTGCGATTTGCTTAATGTTTGGATTGCTAATTTTGAATTTTGATGAAAAATAAAAACTTGCATTCTAGGTCGGTGCTGGTCTCAAAGCTGTGTTGCAGACATTCTCAGATGCCCCATCCGGAAACCCCAATATCGTCTTCTTGATAACAAAGGGAAAATCTAGTGATAATGTTATCCAGCCTGCTGCCAATCTCCGTAAGAGAGGCATCTTCACCTTCGTTGTTGGTCTGACTGGTTTTGACCCCAAGACAAATCTTGGTGATAAGGGATTCAAGCAGAAGGAAGTGTCGCTCATCGCTTTCTCTTCTGCTTTCATCTTTGGATGCAAACTTGATGGTCTTGTGACATCAACTGGTGCTATCTTTGAGGGACTGATAAAGGGTAAGCGTGTTTCTCTGTCAGTATGACTTTCTTTTGGAATGCTTGGGAAAGTTTTTGGCAAAGTCCAAACAAGGACACATATTCGAGCAAACATCCGAGATCAGCGCGAACATCAAAAAGTTTTGTCTGCTTGGCCATACCTCTGACCCTATTTTTTGGTTGGTCACACACCCAAATCATTTAGCATATGACCAATATCTATCTCACCGTTTGCCCAAGATTGATCTTGTCAGTTCTTGCATCACCTGCCATTAGCATGGAAATCAGCTGTCTTTTTTGTGATTGATATTGCTCATGTGGCTATATCAGAATGTTTACCCAAATGTTTTGTAATCAATGTCCTTGGCACTAACTTATCATTTATAATTCTCCCAGTCATTTCATTCTTCGAAGCAAGAAACCTTTTCGATTGAATCCGTAGAAAGTAAACAGGCGCGACCCAATCCCTTATCATTGTTAGTTTTATCAGGGAAGCTTGGTACCAAATAATCAATTAAACTTTGATATGTATAAACCAGATTAGATTCCACATCTTTTGAAGTTAAGGAGTTTTTTATTACTTGGTACCAAGCTACCTTAGATTCTACCTTTCTTGTTTGCTACAGTATCATAATCATAAGTATCATCCATAGGAGGGACCAAAATAACCTTGCGTCTTTTCCTGCTTTCGGTGGCACCGTAGAATGTAATCTATTTTGTGTTTTAATTGTTTGAATGATAGAATGAAAGCCATAGTAAATTTGCTTCAAGTTATTATCAAAGTCTACTCACTTTCTTTCAACAGTTGTTGGAAAGACTTCTCCTAATACTGGATCAAGCGGAAAGATCGATGGTACGTACCTTCTCTTTTACTTGATGTAAGAATATTCATAAAATAGTGTTTTGAATTTAAATGGGGCTGTGTCACATGATATAAACAAACTCCTTTTGAAACGAATATTTGGCAGCATTTTTGATAAGCCATATCACAGAGATTTTTCACCAATTTTCTCAAACTGAATGTGTCATTTTGAAGATAGACTCTTGAATTTCGTAGAGAAACAATCGAAACATCCATGTGTTGTGCCATTGCAGAGATATTGATTTTTAGCAGTATTTTCATTCTGAGCCCAGCCTATCCTCCAAATCTGTGCAGAGCACTGTGGGAACGTGCAACAAAATAGAAATTCCAGAGATAACAGGTTTGTTTACAGTTACATAACCCAGCCCCTTCCAGCTAAAGTAATTTGAGATTTTACAGCAAACAGGTTATTTAGCTATCATAGCAAAGGGATATGAATTTGATTTTAAAGAGAGTACAAAGACCAGCATGCTTTGCGCGAAGTCAGCGACCTGCTTGCCACAGCTTCCAGAATAACTGACTGTACGAAATTCTCAAAAACCAAAACAAACGATGGCAAAGGCTGCTGGTCTTTGTACTCCCTTTAATGGCTGGAGAGATCGGTTTCGAAGTCTTTATTGCTTTTATGGGATTTCGAAGATTTGTCAGCAGAAGAAGAACACCCAAGACCTAGAAGAAGCCTGTTATAAGAGCTAATTTGGCATGAGCTGTTAAATTTTCTATCGTTCTTTGTTGTGTCTTTCCTCGAACATTTTGTTGTAAATACAGCTTGCAGCAATTATTAATTTTCGTTTTAGTTGACGAAACTGATATTGTCTCCAATTGGGATTGGAAGACTTATGACATCAATTTGATTTACAATGGTAAGTGAGTGGTTTCTTATCCTTTGTTATCTGTTTTTCATCTCCTATCCTTTCCAAGGATTTCAAAAAGATAATTGATATAAGATATTGCTTCATTAGGTTCCAAAGACTTTGAAATGCTGAGGGATTTTTCTGGAAAATAATCCAAGAATTCAGTGGTTAAGTAGGAAATTATCTGCCAATATTTCGGTGTTTAAAACCCTTGAAATAAAAACTGAGATTCATCTCTTTAAATGCAGTGCAGTGCAGTGCAGTGCACATCGTCACTGGTATCATTTTTCTATTCTGCCTCTTGCCTTGTTTTTTTAATCGTGCCAGTCATCTCATAATTTTATCATTGAGTCGTTCGGTCTAAACTGGATAAAAAAGGTTACGTTTTGAGGCAGCACGATGCGGTGAATATTTTTAGAATCTCAAACGAAGGCAGAAAATCGATTTATACGTATTTGTTTAAACAATAGCCTGCGCGCCGCGTCAACTCCTCCTCATAGGAATAGTATCCCGTGCACTTTTCCTGTGAGGAGCAGTTGAGGCTGCGCGCAGGCTATTTGAACTGACGACATTTGAAGCATAAATAACTATATAACTACATTCGAGAGGCACCAAGGAAATTTCAAAATTGAAATTCAGAGCTTGTTTCTAGTACTTATTACATTTCTTTTATAAAAGACCTTCACTAACTTTGGAAGACAAAAATGAGCAATAAAAGTGACTTATGATTTTTCTGTAGAAGCTTTTTATCACTAGGAAAAAAAATTTCTAATCTTCAATTTCATGTAAATATTCTATCGTTTTGCTGTAGCGAGAAGGGACTTAACATCATCAAGTTTGAACTAAGATAGCCACTGGCAGTAATCACAAAATTTACAGAGAATTTAATAAAGAAACAACAACTCGACCGGGCGTCTCAGACAGAAAACCCCCTTCCACCTCAATAGATAATTGGCTGTAATTAAATTCAATTCAATTCAATTTTCTTTGTAGAACACAATTCCTACTACAGAGCAAAATATGATAAAGCTGTATTCTACACGACTCAAGAAAAGCAGAGCTTATCTTGCTTGAGCCGTTAACAAAGCAATAATAAGAATCAAATAAAGAAGTTGAGAGTAACAGCTTGAAAATGTGATGTCCAATTTTCTTCCTTAGGTTTGAAACCGGCCAGCATCATCTTCCTTGTTGATGGAACAAACAGGAATCATTTCAACACAATCCAAAAGACAGTGTACAACATTCACAGACTCTTCCACCGCACTACCACTGTCGCTTTTATCACATTCGGTGGAGCCCTCGACAGAACGTTTGGATCCTGGAAGAATTATGAAGGTGTCAGTGTTCTTGTGTCTGCTGCTAATGGATTGAGGTAAGTTGAATGGAAGTATTTGCACTTGCAAGGAAATAGCAGAGCTCAGCATAGGTTCCAAATCTTTAAATCTACGAAAAAAGGCGGGTGTAAAATTCAATGACCTATTTCTTTAAACTGAATGACTTGAAAGAAACTTTAGCCATTTTTCTAGGATTCTACCGTTGGACTTTTCAGAAATCTTGATTATTTGTCGAAATTACAGCCTATTTTATTTTTCAGCTCATTTTGTGATGTGACGTCATCAAATTTCTAAATCACAAACCAGAAGAGCGAAAGAGTTTTGCTTGATACCATATTGTAGGCATCCATAATTATGGTTTTCTTGAAAATTATTCGATCTTTCGTCAGCAGGTTTAGAAGTTAAAACAGTTTCAAGATTTTGTCAAAAATTTTCTTGAATTCATACAAAAGAAGAACAACACAGTAATTCTGAAAATATTGAAGATTTTAGAAAAGTCCAACGGCAGATTTACTGTAAAATAGTGAAGCCGTTCAGTTCATAGAAAAATGTCATACAATTTTACACCCAGCTTTTTAAAGATTTGAAACCTATGCTGCGGAGCTCCTATTTATTAACTTTTGTGATAGTTCTTTGTTACGAGTGCTGAGATTTCCTTATATAGCACCATTTGATATATTGTAAGTTTCTTTGAAAGGTCAACTGGTTCTTTAACTTTCAGGGCAGTTTTGATTGTGGCCAAATTTCCCCTGTTTTTGGCCAAATAATTGTATATATTTGATAGTACCAACATTTGCAGTAAAGCTGATTATAGTTTCAATGAGCAGAAGTATCTGAAATTCTTATTAATCTTTCCCATCAAGCTGAAAAAAAAACTTAAATCAAAGGGGCATAGGGTTTAAAAGATTGCACCAAGATTGATAAGTCTGTTTACTTTATAAATCTTAGTTTGAGAAGTTACAAAAAGTGTACAGTAGAAGAGGGCGTAGTGCTCGAAGGGAACAGGCGTTGATTTAATATGAGAAGTTACATATTCTTATACCGTGAGATTATCTATCACACTTGTAGGAGAGAATTTCTTGAGTATTTCTTGATTAAAAATCCACATTAGATAGTCCTTAGTTTTAGTCTGAGCACTTCACAATTTGCTCTCCCAATTCCTCATGGAAACTTTCAGTGCAAAATCTGTCAAGTTGCTTCTTGGTATCTTGCACCGAAATTTAAGAGGAATGGCTTAAAGTTACCACGTTATCGTTTTAACCAAGATATTTTGAACCAGACCAATAATCTATCCTTTCGTTTCAGATATTTCGGGCCAGGAGGACGCAGAGTTGGTCTTGCTCTCGATGCTGCCGCTAAACTCTTCCCAAGTGCCCCAGACAAAGGTGCCAAGAAGCTCGTCTTTGTAATCACAAGTGGACGATCCAGTGATGATCCTAAAGGCCCGGCTGCTAAACTCAAAGGCATGGGTGTCACTATCTTCGGTATTGGTGCAGGACCGGGTGCTAAACCAAATGATTTGAAACCAATCTCTAACCAATATATCTCCGGAAAATGGAGAGATTTGCCAAAGAATTTGATCAAGATTCAGATTTGGGTTCAACGAAGTAAGTTCTTTCACCGTCGTTCTCATTTCAGTTTTCATTATTTTGCACGGTAACCCCATCGGTCGAGAGAATTGCTTTACATTGCGCCGTGTCGTGTCAAATTCTGTGATACTATCAACTAAAGACTGAATTCAATTCAAATTTTCACCTAACTTGATCCTGTTTTGGCTTTTTGCTGGTCTGGCTAAATCTAAATTAGTTTATACTGCTCATCTTTTATTTATTCATATAATATTATTACGATACAAATCTTACGGTCTACTTTACTACCCTAATTACTGTACTACACCACGGGGACAACACCATGAGGAGCGAAAGACAATGACTACCCCACGGCCAATACATAGAGACCCACAACATTAAACAAAGATAGAAAGAAATCTAACTACTCTAGGTAAACTAATTCCCAATAAAAAGTAAACTAAAAGAGTTGGTGCTAATGTATGGAAGTTTGCAGCAATGGAACATCTAAAAGCGTTCTGAAGCATGAATGAATTTTTGGGTTGCCTCAAGTAGCTTCTTACTGCTGACAATGGTGAACCGCTTATCACCATACAAAATGAATTTGAGTAAAACTTCATTTGGAAGAGACGAAAAACCAGAAGGGAACAATATTGCATTCACACTATTGAAAAGATCAGATCTGAGTTCATTATACTGCTCATTGTGAATGTGGTCTACATTCAATAGCTTATGGGTATTTAACACAACAAGTGAAGAGCTCATGTATTACCTTATTTTCTTCTCATTACAGTTACTGGAAAGAATCCTGAACAAAAGGATACTGGAGTGATGCCTACACCCGCTGACAAACCGATTGTTGAGCCACCTCTTCCTGTGCCCTGCGGTAGGTAGTTTTAAGTCCTCTGTTTCGTAACGATTTTAGAAGAAATAGCCTTTAATTCTTTTTCAATTACATTTGATAATCATTTATTAAATCGTTTATCTTTTCTAGAATTTGTGTCATCTGTGTTTCTAAGCTTGTAGCATAAAACATATGATGATAATACTAGAGCCGAATTTCATCATTCAACAATCGTGTAGGAAAAGAGTTCTAATAGGTACTGGGGCATTTTAAACAATTGGAATAATCAAATCCATGAAACTGTTTAATATTGATGGCAATAAGTGTCAGAAAGTTCTGAAGAGATAACAAAAATTGGGATAAGAAAGAACGAGGTAGTACTGAGCAGTAAAACTGTTTTTTCTCTTTTCCTTTAGGCCCATTCATCAGTTCTTCTGTGAGTAAAGATATCGAGAAATTGAAGTCTCTGTGGGACTGGAACCAAATCAAGAAAGGAATTACTTACGGAAGTACGTAATTATTCTTCAGTCAACTCTTTTTTTCCTCCATTAACCATTTTGTCCATGACTGTATTGTGGCCTGTACGGATTCTTCGGATAGCTTTTCTGGCCGCCATGAGAAGTTGAACTTTGTTTTTTATCGAGCAAATGGCGTTTTCACAGGCGTCTACTTGTATGTTGCACATAACTTGGTATCGCAAAGGCTTCTCGAGGTTTGTTTTAGGTATTTGTATTCTTGCTTTGGTTTGTGCTAGCGTAGAAACTCATATTCATAGGATTTAGCGATCGCTCAGTTATGATATGCTGAACCTGCGTTAAGTTCAGTTACTGGCCTTTTGCGGAATTCCGGAGCGCTTGCAATAATTCCTCCGTGCCAAGCCGTGTTCTGCAAGGCATTTCAAGGATATTCCATGCTTCCTTGGCCCCCCTCATGTCCCGTCACCGTTTGTCTTTTTAACCCTCATAGCACAGGAATACTGTACGAACACCAAGAATAAGTTCAGTGAAATTACAAAAGGGAAGATATTTCTTCCACCACCAAACAGAAAGGTAAAATTTGATTTCTCCTGACTTAGAACCAACGCTTGTCCATCAGGCTATATAACTAATCGACTCCTATATCCCCAAATCACCACAAGGACTTTTCTTGTGTCCATGTCGAGTCTTCACAAACATTGATCAAAATTTTTACTTTTATTATGTTTTCCACACCAAATCTTGAGACACTTTCTTGTAGTTCAAGAAACACGAGACTAAAGAATGTACAAGAAGTCCTGAAATCTAATTCAGAATCTTTGCTAAAGATTAAGCCATAAATCTTCAAACTTGGCTACTTTGCACGCTTTCATCGTTGCCTTTCAAAAGTAGATTACGCAACTGGTATTATTTTTAATGAGCTGTATTCTCTTTCTCCAGGACTCAGAAACACCGAAGTAGTCTTTGTTGTTGATGAAACAGATGACACCAACTTTGATTTAGTCCAGAAGCTCATTTATAACATCATCCGTTTGTTTAAGCCTGGCACAGTCAAGACAACTATAATTGGTTTTGGTGTTCGCCCACGTCTCGTCTCAAGCGGAGTAACATATCCTAGTGTGAAGAACATTCAAGACGGGGTTGTCAGATTCCAGCCTCGTGCAAATAAGAGACTGTATGTTGGAAGAGCTCTCAACTATGTTAGGACGCAAATTGTGAAGAAAATGGCGAAGAACATCCCAAGAGTCATCATTAATGTTCTCCAGGGATCTTCAAGTGATAATTTCAAATATCCTGTTGGAGTCCTTCAGGGATTGAATATTCGCATGATTACGATTGGTGAGTATGATTGATCACTCTATCAGTGATTACGTCTATCAGTACTATCAGTATCAGTCAATCAGGATCAGTTAATCGATGATTGATGCATGAGCGATAGGAACCCGGTGTGTAGCAGTTTAAGTTTATATCAGTAGCGAGCCACCTTAACTTATTGTTTTTTTTGTGTCTTGAACTTGTTTTTACTTCGCACGCAACCACTTTTCAATGTTTCGTAATTTTGAAATTTTCAGTAGTGAGCCACCTTCTCCACTTAAGGTGGCTCACTACTGAAAATTTCAAAATTACGAAACATTGAAAGGTGGTTGTGTACGAAGTAAAAACAAGTTCAAGACACAAAAAAACAATAAGTTAAGGTGGCTCGCTACTGATATGAATTTAAACTGCTACACACCTGGTGTCCTATCGCTCATGATTAAAGGTGGTCCCACACTAGATATCGGGCTAAAAGTCCACGAGTGACAGCAATTGGAGAGTTGTACTCGTGTGTTTTTACGTTGTCGCGAATCTCAATACGGGACAGATTAATTCTAACAGTAAACCGATCCGATACTTTTTGGATGTTACGTAGCATCACCTTACAACTCAAATGGTAGTTGTTGTGAGCTATTTCACAGTCAGTTAGGCAGTTTAACCAGGTTTGTTTCTGTTTCACCAAAGTAACTTTGGTTCCACTGTCGTACGAAGTTATGTCTTTTATCCTTTGCCCAAGAAGTCTTTCATGTTAAGTTGTATGGCAATGACTCCACCGATGCTTTTAGCCTCACTTGTGACGAATAGAAATAAAAATACCCTCTAGTTGAGGATAATGTTTAGCGCATAAAATGACTTATTCTCGTACATTAACGCCCTGCAGTACTTCTCCGAAGAGGAGAACACGCATGGAAAATCTTGCTACTTCTCTATGTTGCTGTATTTAAAGAGTCTTGTAGCTGATCTATGCTCTCCAAATTTTGATATGAACGTTGCAAATTAATCTCTTTATGATTTCTTGCAGGTATCGGTGATGTAAACAGAGGTGAAATATACGGCTTATCATCTGGTGGTGACTTTGCAATGCAGTCTGCTTGCTCTAAACTTCCAGCTATTGTTCTCAGGATCCAGTTCGTTCTTACCATGAGTGAGTTTAACTTAACATTAGCTTCAGCATAAGGACATTTGTTCTTATGAATCTTCTCAAGATCTGAAAATATATCGTTCTTAATGGTACTGTTTCATCTTTAAGTGCAGTTTAGCGACATACTTATATCTGAAGAGAGACTTACACAAAGAGTGCTTTTCGTTCTTTAAAGGCTCTGAACTGTTTCAAAAATGTGGGACTTAGTGGAAATTGATTCCTTGATTTCCAAATGTTTTGCCAATTTTTAGTTGAGAAAGCAGGCTTTTCGTGAAAGCTGCTGGAGTACAAAGGACCATACGAAGCTGTTTGCTGCCTGACTCATATGCAGTTTCGCGGCATACGTATAAATTTATACTCTTTCCGCACATTTGTTTTCGAATCAATGAAGAACTTTACGACAATTGGTGAACTTACGATTTTAGGCATTTATTTTGTGATACTTTAGAGAGTCTGGACCCCAGTGGAACTTTAAATTTGCAGATATTGATTTGATTTTCTTTTTAGATAACATTTTTTCTCGTTGTTGAAAGAGCAATCACATTTATGTTTGTAATGTTTCCTTTTTTAGTCTCCAACGGCCCTCCATCTGACGGAAAAGTCACTCCAGACAATGCTGGTGTTGGTGGTCGTGACGTCAAAGATACAACAACAACAAGCAGTGTACCTGATGAGTCATCAGGTAAACCTGATGCCGGAACGCCAGGAGGCCCCAAGAAACCGGGCACCGGAGAGGGAGGTAAAGGTGGAGCTACTGGAGATGGTGGAAGGAGCGACGGAGGAACGGATGTTGCCACAGGTGGTGGCTCTAAGGGTACAAATGTTGAGCCTGTCCCACCTCCAAAACCACCAAAGAAGCCCACTGTTCCAAAACCTAACCCGAACGCCGGTGGACCAGGAACCAGTGGAAGTAAATCTGATGTAAGTATGGTATAGATAAAGATAAAAGATGCAGTAATTTCTCAGGTCTATTTCTTTCTTTACGCGACATACATTTGTAAGTCACTCAATGGAACTGGCGTATAGGCAGTAATCATTTGAGAGGAATGGTTTCAAAGTTAAAATATCGGACATTGGTGGAGTGTGTTTGAGTGAAAAAATTGTGGAAATTTGGTCGTTGACAGTTACAAACACGGAGAATGACGATCGCACAGAATCATTAAACTTTCATGAAGGAGCAAATCAAAATCATTGCTAGCTTTTTCTAAAACTGAACAATTTTCCACTGATGCGGCGTGACCTGATTGGTTGATTTGGTCTCAGATGCTTATCAACATCAATGTCTTGATACCCAGGGAGCAGTTGTCTATCAAATAGGGATTGTTCTTCAGTCATCTCCTGGAAAGTCTAAATTTCCACAAACGCGACATTGTAGTTTCGGGAAACGAATCAAATACAAAATTCCTACAAGACAGTGATACAACTTCTGATACAACATACAATTCATTTTTGTCATCTCAATTTTTAGGAAAAGCCAAATGTTGAGCGCCCAGGATCACCAGGCACCCCCGGTGGCCCACCCGGCCCACCAGGACCCCCAGGTGGATCACCTGGAACACCAGGCGGCCCAGCTAAACCTGAAACACCCGGAGGAGGTGGCGGCAAACCCGGAGGTGGCGGAGGAAAACCAGGCACTCCAGGCGGAGGTGGAGGCAAGCCAGGTAATCATGATACTGATAGCAATGACTATTGATGATGATAATCAATGATTGCTGATGATAATCAATGATTGCTGATGATAATCAATGATTGCTGATGATAATCAATGATTGCTGATGATAATCAATGATTGCTGATGATAATCAATGATTGCTGATGATAATCAATGATTGCTGATGATAATCAATGATTGCTGATGATAATCAATGATTGCTGATGATAATCAATGATTGATGATGATAATCAATGATTGCTGATGATGAATAAAGATTGGTTCTACTTTTCTCCCCTTTCAATTATCATTAAGACTCTGCACGCAGGCTAAGGGAAACCTTTGACACCCCCATCAGCAAGGATGAATTTTGTGAAACAAAGATTGTGGTTTCCGAGGAGACAAGAACTATTTGCCTGTCAAAAGAATAGACTTTATACCGCTTATAGCAGCTCTGAATGCACTCAATGAAACTAAGGTAAACAGAGAACGCCAATTCGAGGGGCACTTCACTCATTGGAAAAAGCGTACGAGAGTTTTTCAGCACAAAAGGATTTATACGGTTATTGGATGGATTTTTCTTGAAAACAAAAGGATTTTTGACAAAGGTGTACGAGATTTTTGGGAGTGAAATGCCCCTCGCGCAAATTATTATGATTAACTGCATAGGTGTGAAATCTGTTCTTTGAGCTTCAAAATGGCGTTTCTTAGTCAAGCATATAACCAGGGATAATTAGTATAATGCTGTTTATCCCTGCATATAACCTTTGTTTCACAAAACTTGCCTCATGCTCGCTTAATGCCCCATTCACACTGCAAGTTAAACCAGCTTAATCTAAACCAGGTTTCTGAATACGGCCTTCTGGTTGGTCAAACCAATAAATCCAGTCATTTGATAAGGTGAAATTTAAACTGATTTAGATAAATCTGGTTTAACTGTGTCAGTGTGAATGCAGTATAGTATATTCTTTCCCACCAAATTTTGCACTGAGTTTAGTCATCTTTTTATCATTTAACTATTTTTAGGTGAAGTGCCTGGAGGTGGCACTACCCCAGGACAACCTGGTGGTACTACCCCCGGTGGCCCAACCAAACCAACCGATGTCGGAGACAAAGAGAAAGAGAAAGGTGGAGATAAGGTTTCTAAGAACCAGGGGGTCAATCCAGCCGGAGGTAACACGAATAAGGATACAGAAAATGAAGGTACAAATACCGGGCCAATTCAGCCTGTCAATCCTAGTGATGGTGATGATAAGGATGATCATGTCCATGGAGGTATCCAAGGTGAGAATCAATTAATCAATCATTGAGTCAAAAGATATGAAATCAGTGATCATTGGATCAAAAAATGTGAAATCGATGAATCATTGAATAAAAAAATATGAAATCGATGAATCATTGAATTGACAATGTGGAATCGATTAATCGTTGAGTCAAAACTTGCATAATGAGTAAATCAACGAGTCAAAGAATTGGAATCCATGAATCATCAAGTCAAAAATTATGAAATCAATTAATCATTTGAATCATGAAATTAAGAAACCATAGAATTATTCTGCTGACTGATACAAAGCGTTGTGGACTTACTGTACTGTAAAGAGATTAATTTCATGTGTCATTCTTGTCACGTTCCTTATCAACACATTTTTGCAACCAAAGAGTGAAATTGGTACATCCTGTTTCTCTGTACACTCAATATCCATGTTTCCCATTCGGATCTTTAACAGAAATGCTTAATTCGTTTAGTATCATTCAATGCTTTGCTTTTATTAGTTTAAAGAATACAACCTCATACTTTCTCGATTGTACCTAATTTATTTGCTGCCTCGCCAAAGATCATTTTAGCTGAGTTTTTGTGTTCAGTGAAAGACCTTCTCAAAATTTACATTTCCAATCGAAAGAGTAAGAAGTGTGTTAACGTTTTGCTATGATTGTCTTCCAGTTATGAACATTTCACCAGAACTCCTTAAGAGATTGACAACTCAATGGAACTGGGAGAAAGCCATCAACTGTTTCGGCTATGGAAGTAAGTGTATCTTTCACAATTTCGTTTCTTGTAGTCGATTTTGCTGTTCCTTGTAGAAATGTTTGTTGCAGAAATGTAATCGGATCTTTGATATGCTATAGGTATTGCTTCCTGTTAAATGTCAGGTGGATTTGCGTAGACTGATTACATGGCCGTAGTTATTGCTATTGAAAGGCTGTCGGACGCTCCTAACTACGACTCTTAACCAAACGCCATTGTTTTCAAATGACTATTTCTGCCTTGTTTCGATACGGGCCTAGGCAAAAAGACACAAACAATTGTATTGTTAAAATGAAGTATGCTGATTTGAAAACTTCACAGTAAATCAGTTAATTCTTAGCGATTGCAACCAAATAATTCCTACGTACATGGTTTGACATCGTCATCAACATTATTCATGGTATTCTTGTTGGTAAGACTTTGTTCCGTCAGGCCAATTTCGTTGAAACCCGGCTTTGAGCTTTGATTTTCTGTTGGTCAACATCAACCAATCAATTGGCAAAAATTCTAATGGCGTTGTGTTTCGTTGCATACTTTTATGCATATGAGCATAGCAGCGCTCAAAAGTGAAAAGTCTGTGCAAACAATTTGCCGAGATGTTATGAGTCCCACTATGAGTGGTCGCGGTTTGGTGTAGTAGTTTCATTTTGAACAGTGATTAATGGGGCTCATCATTATCTGTCTGGGATTTGCGATTATTCAAAATTATTCATGCAATACTTTCTTCGCGGATATATTTTCTTAACATCTACTGTAAGGCAGACTTTAGAAGATCATATTTAATAGCAAAAACAAGTGCTATGCATTAGTGGAGTTGCTTTTGAAATACAAGAACAATTTGGTCAAAATTGTACCTCGTGCAGGTGTCCTTCCCGAAAATTGTTTGATGTTTCATTAGATTTTAAGAAATCGCGATGTAATGAAATGGTTCCATAGTAAGACACCCCTTTCCAAAGACCTTGAATTGCCGTTAGCCATCATAATCTTGCAGATTTGCTGAATATTCTCGGAGTTACAAGCTTTTGAAGTTCAAGTTTGTGCTAATGCTGAAAGCCTGAGGATGTTTTGTAGGCAGTTAGAGTTGCATTGAATAGCATTGAGTTGTCGTTTGGTTTGTCTCTTTTGACATCTAATAAAACTAATTGGATAAGGTTTGATTTACTATTTTCAAGTCATGTGACCATGTCGCTAGGAAGTTTTAGAATTATGCTACTTTTTGCACTCGTGACACTACTTTGCGCGGCACGAAATTCGTTGCAGAAATCAGATGTTTTATCATGAGATTGATCACATAAGCTGATTTTGTCTATCTAAGACAGACCTAATTTGACGTTCGTTTTTCTTGTTTTACAGCTGTCCTCCCCACAAAGGTTGGATTTATCGTCGATGGAACCACAACAGCAAACTTTGAGCTAGTGAAACGTTTCATTTTCAACATCGGTAGAATGTTCCGTCTCGAAGGAAGTGAGTTCAGTATCGTACAGTTTGGAAGAAACCCAACGAAGGTTGTCATTGACTCAAAACAGGTATGTGCAAAAACACTCGCGGATAGTAAAGAGGTTTTTCTGCCAAGCTGCCATGGCTTTGATCTATCTCAAGTTACTAAGGGATACTATAAAGCTTTATTTAACATTGTCCCTTTCTTTCAAGTCCGTCTCTCTAATTACCCCCTCCTTGCCAAGCAAGCATTCTAAATAGGGTTTTTCTCTGCTACCCCCACTGCTTGAATCATATGCAAGAAGTTACTTAACTTTTCCTTCTATTTACAAGCAAATTTACATGTTAACTTCATATGGTTGGTTTTAGTGCTGTACTTGCATTAAGTACCTGCAGTTGCAGTTGCGGGGTGAGTGGCCAAGTGGCCCCTACAGTCTTCGTCAGGTGACTGAAGTTAAGCACGGTCGAGTGAGGTCAAACACCGGATGGGTGACCTCACAACTCACCTCGTCGTCCTTCGGAAGGGACGTTAAACTAGGGGTCCCATGCCTGGATTCGGAATGTACAGTGGGCCTAAGTTAGCTTTCAGTAGCTAGAAATCCTGACAAGCCCACTCAAAACAAATTGAAAGCAAGTACATGACTTATAAGTTGTATATTGAAGCTGGAATTGTTGTCTAATCAAAATTCTAAGAACGTACCATCAGTAGCCTGGACATTTGATCTATCTCACAGTTGTTCCTTATGTATTTGCCATTATGTGCCTCCCTTTCAAACCCACCCCAGAGAAAGTTCTAAGAAAGGATGTGATATCCATATGCATGCTCATAGATTTAACCATTTAAGATGCTTGTCAGGCGTAGAAGAGTATCTACTAGTCAATTTGATCTTTATGACACAAAAGAGATCTTGTCAAGTCGTTATCTACCAAAATTTAGGACATTTGTCCGTCACTGACTGCATGATTTAGGTAGAATTTTTTGAGCCCCTCCTTTAGATTGTTCTTTCTGCTTGTTTTGGTTGACGCAAACGAGAGAATTCGAAAGGGAGTATGCGAGAAAAGTGTAACAATGGCATTCACTCATGTGCAAAAATTATAGAATTCCTTGATGATATCTTGATTTCCCTTCCCCAGATTTTCTGTGGCAGCCAGCTGATGAAAGACATTGAACAAATGACACCAAACCCAAGTGGCACAAACGTCCTCAGTGCCATCAACTGGTACCAACGAAAATTCCGAACAAGAGAGAATTCGAAGAGAGCTTTGTTCATCATCTCACAGACAAGATTCTCAGATAACGTCAATACAATTAAATCTGCAGTTAGGGCTATGCAAGGAAACAATGTTAAAGTGTTCTCCATTGGTTTAGGAGACAATGTTGATAAAGTCCAGATTCAAGGAGTTGTCAACAACCAAAAGGATTTCTTTATGATCGAACCAATCGCTCATTTCCCCCTTGCTCTCATGTCTCTGCAGCTCATGGCCTTGAGACGTAAGTTTGATAATTTTGTGTGAAATTTATTCAAGGCGTTTTATCTGCAATGTGGATTTCTTCAAGAAAGTTACGTTTTATATCTTTTCTGTTACCTTAAGGAGAACTGACGGAGACTGGTAAAAACTTATTGAAGACAACTCTATTTTTAGAGTTAGTGTTGTACAAGGTGCTTGCCCTCATTTAACGCCAGTGTCTTCTCTTTATCTAAAACCTGCTCCATATATCTCCGTCGACTACCTTTAAGATTCGAAGCTTCAGTAAGGATCTGTTTTCAGGATGTCTCTGGCAAAGACAGGCTTCACTTCATAATCTGCCTCATCACAATTTCTGTAGGATTTTTTCCCTAAAGCACAGCTATGTTACGTTGTTTCGTCATTGTTTATTTATTATCTGTTGTCGCTAAAGAAGGCAAATTACATATTGTTGAATGTTACGGAGTAAAGTCAACGATAGCTTCCGTTGTGAAGTAGATTTCAGTAACAACAGATCGAAATTTCGTGACAGTCTCTGATCTGGCACAAGTTGTCAGCATCTACAGATGATTTGTTGGAATACTAAATTTTGATAGATTTTTTCTTGCCATTTCGATCTGGGGAAGAATCTGACAGCTTTTACTGCCTGCATATTTGTGATGATCCGAGTGGTTGGTTGTGTTACAACACATGAAACAAATTTAACGTAGAATTTATAATAACAAACTTTTTTTATATAATTTTTCCAGACATTGGACCCGGAAGCAAACTTGGAACTCATATCTACAAACAATCTGGAATCCCAGGCGAGAGACGACCGAGTAAGTTGCATCTTAGTTAGAATTTTTAGGATTTGAAACCATGAATATTTTCTGCTTGCATTTATTTAATTTATCTAATTTATTCTCTGCTTGCATTTATTTCAGAACACAAAGTGAACAGACCAAATCTTGATGTGAATATAGCTAATCTTGGTAAAAACCTGTTCAAGGAATTTTTATAAGTGAAAGTAGTTAATAGATTTCATTCTTATTTCAGACGTGAAACCTGATGAAAGCAAAGGAATCTGTAAGTTTTTTGAAATGTTTCTTGCAAATCTTAGAAGACTAAATAGTAGTTCATATCGTTCGGGGTGTAACTTTACACCTTCTGTTGTTATTCGCGTCAAGTCCCATATTAATTTTTGAATCTATTCTTGCTATAAGATTAAAATCGCTGACATTAAGATTATGAAAGTTTGTTTCCAAGAGAAATCCATCAAAATCAGTAAAATCCTTTTGTTCTGAAACAGTCTCGTACTCTTTTTCGAATGAGCGAAATATCCCTCTAGTGTACTTTCCTTTGTTATGGACATCCTCAAGGGTGCCGACGAAGCCTAAAATTGAAGCAAGAATAGTCTGTATGCTTCTAAATGGTCTGCTGTATAAAAGGGCTTATTTTGTTTGATAATGTAGATGGTTGCACTGATAACGCTGAGGAAACAATGGGATGTTTAGGTTCATTCTTTGTCATATGAAATGATATTTATCAATCGGTGCTCACCTCACTGAATAGTCCCAATTATTGCTGCAGCAACGTCAACAACATCAGCAACAACAACAACAAATTATCTGAACTTTTCATAAAAGCGAAAACTACGACCGTACAATCAGTCTATATCCCCCTTTTAGCTCAGTTCCTTCATCTGAATTTGATCAAATTGTCTCAATTCCCTCGCAGTATTGAAGATCCAGATCAATTCTCAAGGTTGTAACGATCCACCTAGGCGAGGCAACTGTGGCCTTAACCAAGGATCTATCAGGATCAATGGGCGCGAACGCAGTGTTAACAGGAGAGGATTGAATGTCGTCGTCATTGACTTTAAAACTGGAAGATTCGTTGCAACTAAGAATTTCGATACTCATGGAAACAGAGGAGCTACCAACCAATTTATTAATTTCATTGATAAAATCAAACCAAACAGCCTTGTACTCGTTGCTGCGAAGGACTCATACTCATTGAACATGTACAACAGAGCCTATTCTGCATTGGTAAGCTAATTCTTTTTCAAAAAAATTGCCTTAGATGGTGGAGTCATCATAATAAACCCAAGGACGTACAATAAACTTGTGACCTGTAAGGAAACACTGTCACTTCTTGTGTAAGAACAACAATCAAAATATAAGATAAACCTGTGACTAGCAAGAACACTGTTAAGCCTGAAAGAAAACCAAGTAATCACTTACCAACAACGTTATTATGCCAAATTATCACACCAAATACGCGTTTCATTACACATTCATCAGTTTGGTTCTTGCGAAGAACAGATAAATGACATGACCGGGCTGTTTTATACCGTACACAACAAAATGCGTTTGAGTATCACGAGACCATCACACCTGAGCCACTGATTGGCTTATCTCAAACAAAGACCATCCAATTAACAAGCGCCAAAACTTTTGGCGGCAACTTCAAACAGTTGCAAAGTGAAAACAAACTCCTTCTGTCGGCAAAGTGAGTAATTCTTTTTGCTATTCATAAAGATTAGTATAAATTAGTATTTATACTGAAATGCTGTACCGTTCTTGGCGTAGGAAGTCATATGGTCCTGGTGCCTTCACCAAGAACGGTCCTTACAGTTTACAAATCCAAATCCAAGACAAACAGATATGAAATACAAGTTATACACTGTAATTTTGTCGTAAGTTGCCTTTGCAACTTAGAAAGAACAAAGGCAAAACCATTGCTGGCGGTATTTTGTCATAAATTGGATTTTTTTCAGTCATTTATTCTATGGACCTGTTTCTTATTTGATATTATGAGAGAATGTCATGAGAAACACAAGATTTCAAAACCGAGAAAGTAATATTTTCTAAACAAAGTGAGATATTTTGAGGTGTTTCTAAACAAGTGATGAAATTTTGGCAAAGATGCTTATATGTAGGAAAAATTCCGCAAACGAAAAGTTCAGGATAGCATGGAACAAACTTAGAGGAGGCCTTAGTCAGTTCTAAAGATACAGATAAGGTTAAAGGGGTATTATGGGATGATACAGGTAGTTGGGTTATCCAGAGTCTCGGGGCACGCCCTTGTACCCAGTGTAGTTAGGTTATCTCCTTCCATAGAGTTTCTTTCGTCTCAACATCTTAAATCCGTGCCATTTTCTTGTGCAGCATTCAATCGGTGGAGGAGAGCCATTTGTCAAGAAAGTAAGAGCATCATACGCCCTCATTGGGTTTAAAGGAAGAGGACGACAACCATGGACAACACAAAAAGTTGCAGAGCCTGGCAGAGGACCATCTGTCATCTATGCACAACTTCGTAAGTTTTTCCTCTATTTACTCGTCGTTTCACCTTTTGACGTAGAAGAAAAAATACTTTTTGGAAAACGATTGAAACTGATTTCTGAGTGCGGTTTGTATCGAATTCGAATGAATTCGTAGTTTTTCCATGGGTAATACAATGTAGTTCTATTAAGGTTTTACATTTTTCTAAAGCGACAAATTGCCTCTTAAAGCTAGGCGTTGTATTATCAGGTTGTTGTTTTCTTTATTGCTTTATCATTTTAATTTGTCTTTTCAGTCTTACGTAAGATCAGAGATGAACCACTCAAACGTAAGTTTTCTTTGCTTTTCCTTTGTGATAATGTCTTCTATGATATGGTTTGGATGTGGTTCGAACCCTATCCGCCAGAATTGCTCCGGCTGCAAAGTCAGTCGAAAACACAACTGCGCCAGAGGGCCTCAATTGTATATTTACTCAACACAATCCCTCAGATTTATTAACTCCCGCCTCTGCCATGAGCAGAATACGGAATAACATAAAAGTAAAGGAAGTCCCTATTTTGAGGTTTGTCTGTTTAAGTTATGGAGCAAGTGTCCTGAGTCAAGACAGACAACACTGACTAGGGGGAAGGGGGTTTACCGAACATTTCAGCTGAATTGGTAAGCATTATGATTTTTGTCAAAACATGCTGAAAAATTAGTTCGTAACAAGAGGTTTTGACGAGGATTGTAGTCCTGTTTTGATTTTTGAAATTTCCAAAAATTTTCAATTTGCGAACGCATGCTCAGTTCGGTGCTTTATATTTGTTGAAGTTGTGTTTTATTTAAAATGAATTCCAGTATCTGCTTCGGGAAGATTTCCAACCGCTTCAATGAGAAACAGCAGAAACTTTTCGAGTTTAAAAAGCTAGTGGCTACATTAGGGCTTTGAAACGAAAAATCGAGTGTTCGAGGCCTATGGAAAAGAATATCAAGTGTTACCTTATTTCGGGAACTGTTGAAGGGACCGAGGGAAGCTCGCTCTAAGTCACGTAGTTTTCATGCATGCGTGCGCAGTTGTCACTCTGTCCTTTAATGATAAACCCATGCTTAAAACTTAAGTTGTCTCTGTTTTACTCCAGCTGCCAGTGAGATGGGCATCGTGATTTGTGAAGGTCGCACCGGAAGGATTAGGTGTCCAGCCGGACGGCTGATCAACATTAACTCCGCTAATTATGGTAGACTGAACAGAGATCAATGTAAGAGCAGAGCTATGAGGAGCACGAACTGCCGAGCTGGAAGGTAAGTAGCTTCCAATCTTTCAAGCAAGGCGTGGAAAAACAAACACTTTGCTCGAGGCAGATATTTGGATGCATTCCTTCTTCTTTCGATATATACCCATACTTGGTCTTAATAACCATTTTTGGCATGCGCAACGAGCGATCTAGTTACCTGAGTTTCGGAGCAACTGTGGGGTCTTGAATTAATGGTTGAGAGAGTTTCCTTTTTCTGCAATCGGTTATTGCTTTGGATTCTGGTTTCAACAACAGCAACTGATGCTTTTGTCTTTCATAAAAAATGTGCGCTTGTTGCCTTGAGAAGATCCTATTTCCATGAGAGCAGTTCCAAGAAAATGCAATGGATTTGCCAGCTACATATTTCCAGGTGCAGAAATTTAAGTTTGTTGAATGCTTCTTGATTCACACGTATTTTTCCTTGTGTTGTTAGACACCTCAGTCATGTTTAGCATATATGCTCTTGCGGAGGACAATTTACATCCTTTTGTGGAGGAGGCTGGATGTCGTTTCTTCCTTTGATCTGGCTCCCTGATTACACTAGCTACTCCATAGTAGTAAATGATGCTCCCCCACCAAAATCAAAGCTGCGCCAATGCAGCACAACTGTGGTGTCTAACCGCCTATGATTTTCTCTAAGGCTCAGTCTAATTATGTTACAACTATTCAATCCTAGCGCTATGGCTAAAGGTAAAAAGCTTAGGCTCAGTTTGATTTTTACTAACGCTTTCTCAATCCTAGCACTATGGCTAAAGTTAAAAAAGCTTGTGATGGAAAGACAACTTGTGTCCTGAGCTCGAGCAATGGTGTATTTGGTGAACCATGCCGTGGAACATACAAATATCTAGATGTTAAATATGTTTGCCGTGGAGCGAATATTCCTGGACCTGCCAGACGACCACGTAAGATCTAGCTATTATTTTCTGTACGAAGTGGGTTTCCTGAAAATTTGTTTTTTTAATGCGAAACTTACCTTTTGTTGTAGTAAAATGTGATGCATCAAAGTGTAGAAGAATTTCATACTTCTTTTCAATGGTCAATGCATACTTTGCGCGTACCATCACTTTGTAGGTGACCATTTTTGTGGACCATAACGTTTGCAAAGACTCCTTTAAAAAACCTATGTTCCCTAAGACCCTTTGCAGTCTCACAACGAATTCATGCTCTATGAAATTATTTTGGCCTAGCAATCAAGAAGCTGTGTCATCTTTTCGATCGTCAATGGAATGTTATTAAGCGATCACTTTTTTTAACTCAAACAACAGTCTTTCCTGAAGCAGTTGATAGATTAGGAAAGTTCTTTTCCTTGGAATTCCTCGGACTTAAGCTCCCACTGTTGTGTATCCAGAAAGTTCAATGGTCCAGAATACGTTATTAAAAGGATTGTGAGGGTCTTTAATGACATAATACTTCGCGTTTCCCCCGCGTTTCGGCACTCAGATCTCATCATATGTCTGGAAACCATTCTCTTCCATAAAGCGATAACTTACTCCACCTTTTATAAAGATTTTAACCCTATATACCTTCATACTAGCCTTCCCTAAACTTTCATGAATTTCTCCACAGCTCTAAAGATTGATCTGATCGGTATGGGTTGCAATGATCCTCCTGCGCGAGGTAGATGCGGAGCATCAGTAGGCTCAATCAAAATCAATGGAGTAGAAAAGAGTATAAACAAACGTGGTCTGAATCTTGTTGCTTTGACATATCCACAAGGAAAATACTTCAGTCGTGCCCACTTTGATGTGTATGGTGATGGCGGAGCTTCTGCAAGACTCTTGAAATGGGTTCAAGGACTCCCCGGAAACAAGATCGTTGTCGTTGCATCTAGAGATGCACTTGACTCTGGAAACTTCAAGGCAGAAGCTTTCACTGCATTGGTAAGAGTAACATTATACTGTAGTTGCAGGATTTTCCTCCCTTCTACAGGGTGTCACAAAAAATTGTCTCCCATTCTGAGGGCAATTGTGAAGGAGCTGTAACTTAGACCATGCTGTCTTTGATGCTTGTTGGAAAGGGGTAGGCCTCAATCAAGTCTGAGACATTAATTGCTTGAGTCAATGTGACAAATTGTTTCTGGTTTATGGCAGAAGAAATTCAAAATAGATGGTTGATTTCAAGATCATCGAAAGAGTGTATGAAAGGGTGTTAGTCATGCATTGACTCTGTGAACGATTTAACAGTGGATATCACTTTGTGTCATAAGTACACAACATTGTTGCTCCCTTTTCGAGTATAGCAGTTGGTCAGTTTGTTTCCTAGGATTGATCATACCCACTCTGGATGTGGTGTCCTTTAAGGTTTTAATTATTTGCTTCAACAGAGAATTCTTGGCAACAAAATCAACCCTAAACAAGGAACAAGGAGTTCTTTTGCAATGATTGGCTACAAAGGCAAAGGAAAATTCAGTTGGATCCAATCTGTTGGAAAGAGACCAGGCCAAGGACCTTCAACAATCTCTCAGTCAATCAGTAAGTGTAGAGATTGTTTCAAGCAAAGTAAAGAACATCACTACAATTAAGGCTGTACCGGTGGAGTAAATGAAGTTCGCACATTTTTGCGGGCTGTGGAACAGAGAATTATGCCTCTGTTTGCTCATCGTTTCACTTTTTTAGTCACAAGAAAAATCTGTCGTTGGGAAAAGATTGACAATGATTAACCTTCTCAATAATGACACCATGTTTTACATAGCTGCGTGCCCTGTCCTCTTACCATAATAGCATAGTTACCAATTTGAGGCCAAGACGCCTCTGCCCCTCTTCAAGTTTTTCTGAAGAACCGAAATTACTCCGAGTTTTTTTTTTTTTTTTTTTACATTCAGATAGAAAATTTACAATATTAGTTACGTTCTACTTTACTTTCTAATTATGACTCTACGACACTACAGGGACAATTCCAAGAGGAGCGAGATTACACGGCTACCCCTTGGCTACATGAAACAAAACGAGGACAAAACAAGAAACTTTACGCAAAGAAACAACGAGGGAAACGAAAAACATAAACGAACAACATACAATTAAATACGGCATTAAACTTTGAGTGTAGGTAGCTTGTTACCAAGTAATTCCAGATATAAACAAATCTGAGACTTGGAAACCTGGATAAAATTTGTTCGTTCTTCGAAACCCAAAGATTTAGGTTGGAAAGAAAATTTCATTACTTTATTTCATTAATTTCATTACTCCGAGTTTGTAAAACAAACAGAAAAGTCTGTGATCAAAAATCTTGATTTCAAACCATGACTGTGCAATTACTATGCTCACATTGCTCTTTCATTCCAACTGTCTCACTGTGTTATTTGCTAAAAGTTGTACTAAAAATTTTTTCGATTTTTTATGATGTTTAACCAAATTCATAAGCTATTAGTAAATAGAGTAGTACAATTAAAAACCTACCTTACTCACAAATTTTCTCAGATAAGCATAAATTAATCAAACTACAGGAGGCGTAATAAGAAACTAGAAATCAAAGGCCTTTCTTGAAAATTTCAAAGGTTGCTGACAGATTGGCTTCTCTATTCAGCTACTTCCGATGACTACCACTACGATAAGAGAAGGATTTCTGCCCCGTTGCTGTTCTTGCAGGGCCATTTTGACATTTGTTTCTGTAGATCTTGTTCTATTCGTATCATCAGAAAGTATTTCAAAGAGGTTAGTTGTCGTCTTTGAAAATGTTGTATGCGAGATATTCTCTTGAACCTTTTGTACCTGCATGCATTTGCAATTCTCAAAAAAGAATTCTTACAATGTTTCGTTCTTTTTTCTTACAGATCTTCCAACCAAGGTTATCATGCGTAAGTATACTGTATTACTTCAAAACTCCCCTCGTTTTCTTGAGTTTCAGAAGTTGATACATTCTTCATTTTCCCAATAGATTCTTAAGCAAATGCCAGGTCATAATTATCGTGAAAATTATCGTCAAAATTAAAGCGTAGAATTTATATAAACTTGACTTGAAGTAATTTTTGCCCCTTGTTGAACGCTGTAGTGCTGAAAGTCTGATAAAATACCATGCATAAAATTGTTTAGGTATTACTTAAGTTTGGTCTACATTTTATCAATCTGTAGCCATTCTGCAGAAGACCCCGAATCGAACGATATTTCTGTACATTTGTCGAATTCTCGAATGTAAACATCGGTGAAAGAGGCTATAAAGCCACTCTATCGAACTTTTCGTATGAAAAATTTTATACAAATAATGCTTATGCAGATAGCTAAAAGGTCTATTTCGGTAGATTCGTATTAAGTTGAAACTGACAATGTCTGATCTCATTTTAGCACAAGCTGACCCAGTTGCAAAACCAAGATATACTGGTTAGTTGACAGTTTATCATTTGTCTATTAATTAATCAATTAATTAATCAATTAATCAATTCATTCAATCACCAGTTCTGTTGCTAGTTTATTGATCTACTTCTTATTTCAGAATCTAAATTAGCTGAAACATGGAAAACATTTGTTCAATATTTTTATTGTCTTGTATCACTATTGTAAAGGCAGAAACTGCTTGATTTTCATATTTCCAAGGTTTCTAAACTTCTTCTTTTCCTACAAAATTTCGATACAAAGATGTCCGTAGAACTTGTGCAAAATTTCTAGAGAGTGATACGCCCCCGCTTCCGGCTTTAATCAGTTTTTGTATCATAATAGAACTTTTCCATGTTGTGTTCCAATAGAACTCAAATTGTGCCTCGCTCCAACCAGGAGTATTAATGGTTGTCTGGTCCGTAGTTATGAGCGCCGTCTGTTGCTGCACCCTGCTAAATGCTGCTAAGCATAGTGACCAGGGGGTAAGGTGTAAAGTCAGTTGAGTAGCCTTAGGCTATAAAAAAACTATAAAACTGCTTTTATTCACTTGCTCAACATTAACATGATAAGTAATGTTCTGTTCTATTGCTAAAATGTTATCTAAAACAACACTTTGTAGGTAATATTGCTCGTGGCAAGCCTGCAGCACAGTCAAGTACATACCCGGGAGGAAAAGCTGGTAATGCTGTTGATGGAAACAGAAATCCTAACTGGAGTGGACGATCATGCACTCACACTCACAAGCAAATGTACCCATGGTGGAGAGTTGATTTGAAACGATTCTACCTTGTTGGAAAGGTTTCGCTGACCAACAGAGGAGATTGTTGTGGAAATAGATTGAGAAATTTGGAAATTAGAGTTGGAAACAAGGATAGAGTTCCAAAAGCCAATGGACTGTGAGTATTTTGATTAATTAGCTGCTTTCTAAAATGATACATTGTTCTTATTATGATCACATGGGACAGATGATTCCAGAAAAAAGGTCGTCATTTAGCAAGAGCAGTTCCAGTCTTTACCTCTCTCCTTGTTTACTGTGTTCCCGTTAGTGAATACTGCGTTTCCCGCGTTTTCTTTAGTGTGCTTCACCAACAGCAATACACAAATGCATCATTCTGTATTCTTTAGTTCGGTTAGATATGGTCACTTTTCATAACTCTTCAATGAGAGAAATTCTTGCCCTAATGATGCTCAGTGCGCTGGGCAAGAAGTATCTTCAAACAAAATGAATTGCAGGATTCCTAAGAAAGATAACATTAGTTTCCTATTATCCAAAATGAATAAAGGCCATGAATGTAATTGTGTAGTAATAATGGCCTAACATTGATGAACACCAAGAAAAATATTGTCGTTTCCAGGAGTTGCCCCGTTAACCCAGATGTCAAAGGGGTGCGGTGTTCTCCAGTATAAGCAAGGAAAAGCGTCATTCGTTTGAAAACGATGTTGACGAACAGTAATTTTTTATCAAAATGATACCTTCACCACTGATAGTTGGCAAAGTTTCCCAACACCCTTATTTTCTTTGTAGAGATATTACCAATTAGTGTCATTGTCTTTCGATCCCCAATCTTAAAACCTTACATCTCCTTCAGATGCGCGAGATACCCAAGAGCTGTACCCCAAGGAAAGACACGCACATTCCCATGCTCACAGCCAATGAAAGGAAGATATGTATTTGTTGTTTTGAATGTGAATGAATATTTGACTTTATGTGAGGTGGAAGTTCACGGTATTGCAGGTAAGACGGAGTTTATTAGACTTATTACCTAATTTCTTTGTTTCATGAGATCTTTAAACAGACCGATGCTAGTTTTTTTAACCGATCGAGCAAAATTTTCCTGAGAGAAACAGAGGACTTTGTATAATTAACGTTGAATCTTTCGATATGTAAATGGACGACACTGACTGCGACAAATATATCTAAATCGAACCAGCTTATTTAGCCACGAATGTGGTGTCACTATATTGAGTCATTATATCATGGTAATTGATTTAATGAGAGTTTTCAGTGCATTTGTCCCCAGGGGGGGACACTCAGTGCATACGCATACCGGGGGGGGGGGGTTAATCCAAGAATTTTTCAGGCAACCTATAAATATCACTTCAGCTTGATTGCAACCAAAAAATATCAGCTCATTTTATACTTAGAAACCTGTACATGAACATAAAACATCTCGAAACAATGCAAGTAGAAGTCAGGATTGCCTCCAGTGAACCTATAAATGTCAGTGTAACGATTTTTGATGTCAAAAATATCATATACATAGTTTCAGTTTTATTTAGACCAAAAATATCACTTTTGGAAATATTCTGACCCAAAAATTATCGGACTTACCTCCCCGTATGTGCATGTGCTGAGTGTCCCCTGGCCATTTGTCATACCCTATGGAAGACAACAGAATCGAATATTCAGCTGTTGTATTCAGGAATTTGATACATACCTTATGTGATGTTTTGCAATTTATAAGTGATTTCGCTTGTAAAGTTTTTATTTTACGCAGAACAGATGAGTAATTCTTAAACTCTTTTTCAGGTGCTCCATCAACGCCCGCACCACCTCCTGTAAGATACACAGGTAAGCTTATTTTGCATATGCAATCTTTTAGAAAGCTAGAGAATCTCATAGATGACTATTCTCTACACATGTGTCCTGAAACTTTCTTTGCAGTGGTATCATCAAGGCTCCAAAGAAAAGAAACGAAGGCCGATTTCTAGTGCTTCCAACAACTTCCACTTCTCTGAGTTTATAGTGAAATACAATGATAGAGTCATGCCTATTGCCTTCAAAATTGCAAACAGATTTGCATTTTCTCAATTACACAGAGTGTCCCAAAAAAATTGTACCCGTTTGTGCGGCTATTAAGGAGGAGCTGTTGATTTATTTATCTCGCTTTTTCACAGTTGCCTAGGTCAAGCTTCAACGTAGAATTTGAGACCTTGTTTGAGTCAATTTGACATGTGGCTGCAGATTTATTGCGGAGAAAGGCAACATTGATGGTTGCTCCAAAACAGTACTTCTAGGTATTGCTCCCTAAGTAAGTTTTCAAAGAAATGGTTCTGGCATAGTATTAAAATTTTTTCATAATTTTTTTCAAAAGGTGGAAGGTGCTCTCTTATGAATAGACAGCACTGCTATTCTTCCAAAGATTTAGCAAAAATTTTGATACGACACTAGAACCTTTCTTTGAAAATTTACTTTATTTTGACATAGCTGGAGAACAATAGAAGTGTTGTTTTTGAAGCAACCACTTATTTTGCCTTTTTTGTCATAAATCAGCAACTACGTGTGAGATTGACTCAAAAAAGGTCCCAAACTCCAAGTTGAGGATTGACCTTTGCAACTGTGTAACACTCGAAATGATTGAATCTACTGCTCCTCCACAGCAGCCAAACAAGCGGGGCACAGTTTTTTAGGACGCCCTGTAAAGTAATAGGCGATAACTAGCAATGTTTTGGCCTTTCTTGTGCAGGAAGGGTAGGTCATAGGCTCGTAAAGCGACTGTGCAGGATTGAAAGTATGTTATGCCACTTGTCTAATTTGCATGATAACAGAAGAAATTGTAATCTTTGTACATTCAAACGAAAGAATCATTGCTTCTAATAATTTCGAAAGAGCAGCTGCAGGCCACTTTCCAACATATGTTGAGACATTATTAATCCGCGTAACCTAAACTTGGAATTAGGAACCTCCAGCCTGATTTTTGGCCAACTTCTGTGAGTACCCTATGCAGTCCCATAACGAAAGTATCCGGACAGCGGAACAAAATGGCGTCAAATTTGATCGTTGGGCCTTCGACGTCTAAACGTTTCAGCCGTTATGCGGCCATTTCCGGGATTTGCCGCCACAAATTCGTTTATTCATTTATCGATTCGACGCTATCTTGTATTGGTGGTGCAGATACTTTCGTTGCAAGAGTGTATATGAGAAGCATTATGTAATGTACAGGCGCCATTCTAGATCATAAAGGAAAATCACATGCTCTTTCGTGGAGTTTTTTACTGTACTTATCTGTCGCACTCAGGTAACCTGGCGAGAGGCAAACCCACAGCCCAATCAAGTACATATCCTGGTGGACAAGCCTCAAAGGCTGTTGATGGCAACAAAAACTCAAATTGGGGTGGTCGCTCATGCACCCACACCCAGAGCCAACAAGGTGCCTGGTGGAGAGTTGACCTTGGCAGGCAGTATACAATTGGCAAAGTGTCGATCACCAACAGAGGGGATTGTTGCTGGACACGTTTGTCAAACTTTGATGTGAGAATTGGAAATGTTGATAGAAGACCAAAGGCTAACAGACGGTAAGCTGAATTGTCGCGAAACATTTATTTTACGCTTTGCGTCTAATTTCTATGTAATTTGGTGCTTCCTTAAGATTTCTTTACTCGTTTCAATTCTATGGGAATTTACGTAACAGAATTGACTTTACTTCTGAGCAAATAATTAGAAATTGTCAGAGATAAAAAGGTGATGCATTTCTGATCATTTGAGCTGGGGAATCAATTTTTTATGAATAGTGTCATAGAGGCGGCTCTTTTCCAAAAATTGTAACTGCCAACAGCACTTAATTTCTAAACCAAGACAAACATCTCATTTTCCTGCCAAAAAGTAAAACAAGGCTTGCATTTTATTTGGTCACAAAGATATTTCCTGCTGAAAATGTAGAATTTCCTTCTTTGTTAGGGGTAATATTTGTAAATAAGAGCTGATGCATAATTTAATGGTGGACATGTTGAAATCTTTATCCAATTCACTTGACTGAAATCGGCAACTTTTTTCTGACATTATTAGGAATTTTCTCCAGAAATTCAGTTCAAGGAGACTTCAAAACACGGCGAGTATTAGCTTGTGAACAGACCTTTTTTGCGGAGGAGGAAAAAGAGGAATGGGTCTGTGGGAATCGACCGCATATTCGAATTTCTTATACCCGATTTGAAGTATAAGACCTCAGGTGTCATTTTTACTTGAAAATGAAATTCTTAAGTCCTACAATGATATATTTGAGAAACAGCAAGTAAGATTGATTGAAAAACCACTTTTGCCGGGTGAGTGGCCGAGTGGCTTATACTTTCTTCGTCAGGTGACTGAAGTTAAGCTTGGTCGAGTGAGGTCAGATTTCGGATGGGTGACCTCTGAGGCCTGACCTCGCAACTCATCTCGTCGTCCTTCGGAAGGGACGTTCAACTAGGGGTCCCATGCCTTGATGCGGCATGCACAGTGGGCCCAAATTGGCTTTCAGCAGCTAGAAATCCTGACAAGCCTACTCAAAACAAATTGAAAACAAAACAAATAATCACTTGTGGTTTTGAAATTTGGGACAAACAACAATAACCTTTTGTCCTTCAGATCAGATAAGTAGAATTTAAAAATGTGGCCTTCCTTACAGATAAGGCCTGTTCACAAGCTAGCGGAGTATTTAGTCATTTTCTTGCTCCATTGAACTTACTAACTTATAGTGAAATCATTCATCTCATAGCTGTGACACAGTACGTGGCTCTATGCAAAAAGGAGAAACTCGTGATATTATCTGCACTCAGCCTGTTCGAGGACATTTGGTATTCGTCGTATTGAATGGAAGAAATTACCTGACGCTTTGTGAAGTCGAAGTGAGAGCTATCAGAGGTAACCTTCTTATCATTTACCTATAACATATATGATAAAGTGTTGGTATAAACTGGACATATGACCTAGAATCTCTTATTTTCCTGAACTCTTTGAATTGATGATGGCGCTTTGGTCAACAGAGACTCATAATATTTCTCTGAAAACCTGACTCTATTTAGCCCAAACTCCGCAATTCCTGTTTTTCTGTTTTTCAAGAATTCAAGAAATTATGTAAACCTATGAATTCTTGAAGTTCTTTTCAGCAACTTTTAGCCGTAGTAGCTGTCTTTCCAAAGTGTCTTACGAATTCTGTATTTGCTGAATTTACTTTCTTGCCAAGGCAGCCATACAGTGATTCGAGGCCTTTGATCTTTTTCATTTTAGGTGCACCAGTCAAGCCAAAACCACCATCTCTTTACACTGGTAAGTATTACTCTGTCCGTTTACTTTGTATATCTTTTAACCCTTTCACCCCCGGAAGGGCCATATGGCCCAACAGTATTAATTGAGAACTGCAAATTTTTCAGGGGGTAAAGCATTTGGAATTTTGATTGATTCGAAAGGTTATGCACATCGCATTTATCTATTGCTTACTGAATCACTAATTATGATACCCCCTGGAAAACGACAATCTACATTAGGTTTCCTGTTAAGCTTAATTTTAGACGGGCGTGAAATGGCTAATCAATCGATCAGATAATTTATTAGCTCGTTCATTCGTTCATTCATTTATTCCTTAATTTTTTGCCGCAAATTTATCTATGTTTACATAAACATTGTGAAAGTTGGTTTATTTCATTATCAATTATTTATCACTTCCAGCGTGCTGTACACCATCATAGAGACATTGCTGCAGATTTGTTTGTGAAAATAAAACTTTTCAGGGTTGATTCCTTTGGGACTGAGATCGGTAAGACGAACAACGTAGATGTCAATCTAAAACAAGATTTATTGTATAAAATTATATAAGAACCTCTCCCCGTTTCAGGTTTTGGGGGGTTCTTACCTAGGGGGCTTAAAAGATTAAATTTCAATGGAACTGGTTCTTTTATGCAGTTTTCTACTGTAGATTCACATATCCAAATTTTGGTACTAATGCATACATTCCGGTGAAGAGGTCTTGTTTTTGTCCATCAAAAACTTTTGTCTCATACGGTACTCCATGTCAATTTTAGGCAACATTGCAAGAGGAAAGCCCACGAAACAGTCATCTGTTGCACACGGTGGTGTCCCACAACGTGCTGTTGATGGTAACGTGAATTCCCATTGGAACGGTCGATCTTGCACGCACACGCAACGTCAACGACAACCATGGTGGCGTGTAGATTTGCAGATGATGTACCCTGTAGCCAAAGTCAAGCTGACGAATCGTGGTGACTGTTGCCAAACCAGGTTGAGAAATTTCGAAATTCGTGTCGGAAATGTTGATCAAAATCCAGGTGCAAACAGCTTGTAAGTAGCTATCTTTATAAAGTACCTTATTTAGTCCGGTCCTTACCGTTCCTCTAGTGCATGCCCTTTTCCTAGATGTATATTCCTGTCTTACAGTAAATCCCCGTACATAATTTCCTACCAAAATAAGAACCTAGAGGCTGTTTTTTCTAAATTATGTACCTTGCAATCAAGAACCTGTTTCAGTTTGATGAAACATAGGTTCTTATTGCAGGGGTTGCTAAATTGATCTTTGATTGCTGTTATCAAGGTCATTGAGGTCCCAGGTGGCTCTGAAAGTTTTATTCTCCTGCCCAATTACTTGTTTTGTCCATAAGAACGCTTTCAAAACAAATAATGGGGCTGAACATCTTTGTGAGACTCTCAAGAGGACTACAAGAGGCACCCTTCAAATAGGAACCTCTGTACCTTGAAATCAGTCTTAGTACCTTAGAAATAAGAACTAATTTCAGCCTGGCTCTCAAAAAAGTAGGTTCTTATACGCGGGGATTTACTGTATAGCGGCCATTATTTGCAAGAAGCCTAATCATGGGTCATGTGAGCATATTCTAAAGAATTATAGGTGTAACAGTAGTGACTTAATGGTGCAGGTAGAGTTGTTTCTGCTCTAAAATCTGGACCAAAAGAGCCAGCATAGAGGCATATCTTGGTTTAGGGCTCCCCGATCCCCTTCCCGTTAAGTCAAACTGGAAACTGGGGAGGGAGGCGATAGAGTAAAAAACAAGGTGGCTGCAAAAAGGAAAATATTTGACGCTATTTTAGATCTGTCATGATTTTGAATGCCAGTACGCCTTGCGTGCTAGAAAAGAAGTGATTTTGGCCTTTTCCACAGTGTGCCTATAAGAACCTGGTTTTCTTGGCCTCCTGGTTTCGCCACTTCCCGAGATTCTTTGTGTGTGTTTCTTCAAGCTAGCCGATTTTTAGACAAATTACGATAAAACTGCAACGTTTTGCGTTTAACCCACTGTTGTAAGGGTTCCTATTTCTGTGGCATGAAAATTAAGAATGATTCTAGTAATAGGGTAGTGGACGATTTCTGCATTGTGTAAATGACATGCTCTGTGCATCTAGTACTTTGCAAAGTTCGCTCTCTATTTTAATGCGTTTCATACAGTTTTCCTCCAGAATCTTTGGGCAAAACTTTTTGAATATAAAAGCTCGTGCAAGCTAATTTAGATAAGAGGATTGGTATATGTTTTTTCACTTGGTGGTCTTTTTGCATGTCCCCTTGTACAGCAGGTTTCAAAGATTGTCAGGGCTACCGTCATTGAATGATAAAGACTGACTGCTGATCTTTTAATTTCGTTCTCTTCAAGGTGTGCTCGTGTGCCATCTGCTCTCGGAAAGGGTGAGACCAGAGAGATCGCTTGCAGCAAGCCTCGTTTTGGAAGATTCGTTATGGTCATGTTAAGAAACTTTGATTACTTGACGCTTTGTGAAGTGCAAGTTTTTGCTATTGCAAGTAAGTTATTTCTCAATTTATGAAACGAGTTTATCTTTAATTTGTATTTTTTTAAACATAAAATCAAATTATTTATTCACAGATGTTTTGGAGCTTGTTTACAAGTAGACGAATCGGCAAGATTCGTTTGCGACCTAATTCAAGTCGGGTGATAATTCTTTGACGCATCTGTTGCATTTCCTTTAAAATATTTCTCACCATTGAAACTTGAGTCGTCAATGCAATAAATAGTTCAGAACTGAAACCTCCCAATAATACGGTCGCATGACTTGAAATGTGTGAACCTTTCCTTAGCCAACTTGTCATTTGTGGTTGATCGTACGACAAAGCTCCACCATTCCAATGTTTGGTGATGTTCGAGTGTTCCGGTGAGACAGGAATTTAAGATAAACAAGTCAATGAATTAAAATATAGACACTTTTATGCGAATCTAAATAAGCACGAAGTTTCGAGCATAGCCCGTTATCAAGACAAAGCATAGACTTGCCCCAAGTCTATTTCGTCATCCGTAATAAGTCTATCTGATTTCGCTTTTCCCTTTCCCAATTTTTGTTGATTGATGATATAGATATGTAGTAAGTCTGGCCAAAGCAGTGCTTGCTCAAAAGGTCATGCTTATTTCAGTTCATGGTGCTTTTATTTTACTTTTTTCACTTGTTTGTCTTTGTAAAATTGCACTACGCGTTTTTTTATAAGAAACTGGTTTATAAGAAACTAGTACTAGGCCAAAATTTTAAGAAACTCTATTACTATGTCTGAGAAGTACTAAGAACTTTTTCAAAGTTATAAGCATAGATGTTGTAGTAAAAAGATCGTTGAACCTTTATTGTTGAGCAATATTATCTAACGATTTGTGTTTTAAACATAACAGAACATTTTAAGTGTCTTTTATATGCCAACAATGATATTTTAAATGTCTAGAAACATATCTTCCTCAGTGTTAGCGACCACATTGACAATTCATGCATTCAAAAAATAAGAAACCAATTAAGAAACTTTTAGTACTAAAATGGACAAAATTTCATGTTAATTTAAGAAACTTTTAGTACTATGGCCTGATTTAAGTTTCTTATAAAAAAACGTGTACGCGTAAGAAGAAACTTTTTGGTCAAACACCTTGGAAACTACCTTGGATTGAGAATAAATGAAAATGATTTGGGGAGAGCGGAATGTACTAATGTTGGGTCTGATTTTGAAAATCATATTTTTATAGTTTTACCATAGCATGCTAGATATTTCATATTTTTTGCTTACATTCTTTCGAGTATTAGATATCACCTCTATATATCGGCTTTATTTGTTTATTCTTGACCTAGCTTATAATAGCAACTTAAAGGGACTGTAGATAAGGACGTAAGTACTATAGATCTGTTGGCCTCATTATCCGTTTCATTTTGAGCCAACAATTTTTTCATGGCTTGTGAGTGAAATCTTCATTCATCAACTTTCCAGTTTTTGAATTATCTCTGAATTCACATGCCTGTTTTTTCTTCTTATAGATATCCGTCCAAAGCCAACTCGCAAGGCGCCAAAACTGACAGGTGAATCTTAAATTCTCATCTTTCTAACACTTAACAGTAAATCATGACTTTGCCATTACAATAAAACCCCGCAAACAAGAACATACTTTTCTAAAAGACAGACTGGCTCGGTTCTTATAAGTGAGGTACTTATGACATTTACAGGGTTTGGTTCTTATCACAAGGACAGTTATGACTATGATGAATATAAAGCTACAGTATACAGTATGTGCTAAATATACTTAAGGGTATAATGACTTCATTTCAATATCAGAAGGTATGGTATTTTTTTTATTGACAAAGCAATTTAAATCATACAGCTAGATAAAAGAATTTGCGTATTCCTGAAACTGTTGGAGGTGTTCAGTTGTCAATAAATTGTTTACTGATTTGATGAAATTTCTTAATCAAGTGTACCATCTCATAAGAACATTGAACTAAGTCAGTCTGTATTTGGTTCTTATATTTGGGCGTCTTTTCCACAAAATCAGTCTTTAGGTTCTTATTTTGCTATGTTCTTGTTTGGGGGGTTTTACTGTATATTTTGCGAATATCAATTTGCTGGTAGCATGGCAGCAAATAGATTACCACTCGAAAAGGACCAAATTTTGCAAAAGTATGCAAGCTGTAGCGTTTGCCAATAATTCTTGTATTCAGCATAGTTCCGCCCAGGAAGATTAAGTTATCACGGTACGGCACTTCATTTTGCGTTTTAATCAATCATGTTTTAATACTTTTATTTCTTCAAAGGAAATCTCGCCAAGGGTAAGAATGCCAAGCAATCATCTACTGGATATGGTGGAGATGCCAAGCGTGCTGTTGATGGAAATAAAAACTCGAATTACAACGGAAGATCGTGCACACACACAAACCGTCAACGCAACGCATGGTGGCGTGTAGATCTTGCTAGTGACCAGAAGATCGGTAAAGTTAAGATCACCAACAGAGGCGATTGTTGTGAAGATAGATTGAAGAATTTTGATGTTCGTGTTGGAAAGAAAGACAACAACCCAAAAGCTAATGACTTGTGAGTAAAATTCAATTTGCAGTATTATAAAAGCTCTGTTAAACTTCCGGAAGGAGGATTTATTTAATTTCGGACAGTTCAGAGGGGGCTGGAAGGAGAGGAGTTCCTTAAGCCGGATCTCCACTAGGTGAAAAAACTGTCGAGCCAAGAAATGTAGAAGATAGTCCTACTATTCGTGGCTCGACATTTTCCCGCGGCGACAATTCCATTAGCCAATAAGATTGCCGGAAATTTGTCCGCCTCGACATTTTTCCGTCCAGTGGAGATGCGGCTTTAGAGAGGGGGTTCATTCACAGATTCGAGTCACAAGGATACAAATAATGGCATTTTACACCAAATTTTGTGGACTTAACGTACACTCTTACGAGTCAGATACATAAATTCGACATAATTCTATCTCAAACCAAATAAAAATTAAGAAGTACGCATGTTTAGCTAGGTGAATTGAGAATCTTTGGTAATCTCTAAAATTTGATACTATTTGGGGGGCTTGATCGAGAGGGGGCCTTATTTCAAATTTTACCTCAGAGAGGAGGCGCTCATTAGATAGGGGGCTGGCTAGATAGAGCTGTTACGGTAACTAGGGTCTTAAAGAATAAGTTCCTACACTAAAGTATGTTTCGTGTCCAAATTTTCCTTTGGAATATCCCAATTTTATACGTCTCCATACTTTTAAACTCTATGATGCTTGACATGTGTAAAAATGTCACTTGAATAGTTAATTTATTTTGGATATTGTCAAATTGTTTAAAGTAAGCTCTACATGAAGGTATCTGGAGTATATTTCATCAACCTGCAAACTCTTAATGTTCAACTCCTTTTTTAGAGATCGATGATTGAAATAGATAAATTGCTTTTGCCTCAGAAACGTGAGAGAAAATTTCCCAATATGCGAGACGAAATATTTGCCTTCTAATGTCAAGTCATTACTTGTAGGCAGAGCTTTTTTCTTAGGCCAACTAAAGAGTTCAAATTAATTCACAGTAAATGTAAATGTTTTGAAATCATGTTTGATCCTTGCTAGTTAAAGGCAAACTGTCATGGTTGTGATTGGCTAGTTGTGATGTTGAAATCAATAACAGCTCTGGCGTTTGAGTAATTACCTAGTCCTTTTGTTTTTGTATCATCCTTTGTTTCGAGAATAAAGGGAATTAGATCATTATCATCTTCGTGAATTTCACTGTACAACGAAATTATTGGGCCTTGCCTAATTCTTGTTTAGCCAATCAGCACCACAACAGTGTGCCTGTAAGTACAACGTATGAATTGCATATGAGTTGCTTAGAAAGCTTCTCTGTTTTTGTGACCTTTTTCGTTCTCAGGTGTGCGTACTACCAAGGGGCAGTTGGCAAGGGACAAACCATTGAAATTTACTGTACAAAGGAAGTGCGGGGTCGTTACGTATACGTCATGCTTCGTGGAAGTGATTATTTGACCCTCTGTGAAGTAGAGGTCTTTGGAATACAAGGAGGTATGTATACTTTAAAGCATTGGGTCCGCATCTCCCAATGAATATTAGCTATGATGTTTTCAGAGCGGCTTCCTGTTATTTAGTTGTCCACTTGATGGATTTGTTCTAATTTCACCTCATATTATTTGTTCATTTCATGACATAGACTTCATAAAGGTATATAAGGATGACTAAATATATGCTTACCGTCTTTCTTGTTTTTCTTAGAGCTTTTTCCCTGCATTAGGGTCTCCTTTTTGTGTTTTGTTGAAATTTGTCATTACCAGTTAGGTTTTTCTTCTGTGTTTTATTCATCCTTTACATGAGTTGGTTTCAATTTCGTTTGATAACCTACTTTCTAGTATAAGAAAACAAGGACAGATTTTGTAATGCAATAGTTGCTTTGATTTACACCTCTATTCAAAGCGATTAATGATTGGAGACGAAGGAAATTCTCATTGCCAGTAAATCAAAACAAACACGGCCGCAAAAGATGCGTCGAAAACAAACTCTCGCCTTGTGCAAGCGAAAAAATTGATTTAAGGGACGTTATGTGCGTACGAAAAAGAAGACGGGTAAATCTAAGGCTCTGTCTTGCGGATTTCGTTTATTTGATTCAGGAGCTGTTTCATTTAAGCCCTAAATGCACGACAAATATAATGCCTTCTTCATAACATGTTTTCAAGTGCAAGATTTTCTCATTTTATTGATTTTCTCATTTCAGCTGGAAAGCCAATTCCGAAACCACCTCCAGTCAAAGGAATTCAGTATCTTGGTAAGTACGGAAGTTCTTCTCCATTTACTTACATTTCCTTCAGCGAGACCACCTTAATTTCAGATTTCATTGCAAACGAAAGATGATTTAAACTTGTCTTTCAAACTTGAAAATATTGTGCTTTTTATCAATTTTTGCAGCTTTTTAAAGATACAGTAAGAGTTCTGTGAAGCTCCCCTGGGGGTGGGGCTTATTTGATTTCAAAGGTGGAGAGGGTATTTTACTGAAGGGAGCTTATTCAAAACGTAAAATTTCGAGACTAAAAATGATAGGTTTTTCGAGATTTTACAAGAATTTCATTGTAGATTTGAACCCAAATTACATGAATCTATGTTGTTTATTATTTTAGTTCATTAGATTGACAATCTTTTGTGTTTCTCCGTAGTGGGGGGGGGAGGCTTAATAGAGAGGGAGGTTTAAGAATTTTTTCACTTGGACGAGAACAGTTCATCAGAGAGGGAGCATACCATAATCAGAGAGGTTCATCAGAGAGGGAGCATACCATAATCGGATTGAAAGGAGTTTTTTACGATATTTCTATTACTTTTTGGACAATTACTAATCAACTTGTCACCTGTATTACAGGAAATGCTGCAAAGAGAAAGCCTGCTGCGCAATCTTCTACTTGCTGCGGTGGCGTTCCTTCAAGAGGTAACGATGGTAATGCCAATCCAAGCTGGGGCGGTAGATCATGTACAGCAACACAACGTCAGGGTAGACCATGGTGGCGTGTCGATCTTCAGCGTGTGACAACCGTCGGAAAAGTCAAGATTACGAACAGAAATGATTGCTGTTGGAATAGACTGAGAAATGTCCAGGTCAGGGTGGGAAATTCTGCTGCTGGACCAGACAGAAATTTCTTGTAAGTTGATATTAATTGAAGAGCCAATTCATCTCAGGTGAAGATCGTTAGATCGTTAGATCATTAGAAAAGGTGAAGATGGGAGTGAAAACATCGTAAAATCGACAAAATATTTCAGAATAGCTTTAACTGCAGCTAAAATCGTTCATGATAGTTTTCCGTGTTGTTCATATATAACCTCATATTGAGTGGAGTGATCATTTTCCTCCTCAAATCCTATTTTGTGAAGAAATCTCCAAACTGTTGAGAAAGAATGGAACCATAGAACCGCAATTTTTACGGCCAAAGACCGTGAAGCCATAGTTAATAGGGTGAAACCGTTGGAATAATGCTGAAGGCTGTAAATATCAACAGCGCCTACGATCCTAACTGTCAGCATTAATTAGCACTGTCAGCATACAGGCCTTAATTAGCTGTTTGCAGGTCTAAATTAGCTGTAATTTAGCTATTCTTTTTACTTAACCTGGTTTAGATAAATAGAATTTTAATGATATTAATAATAATGATGATCAGGCATTGGTGCGAAGTCTTGTCGAAAATGATACAAATGGTTATTGTGGTGCAGAATCCTCTGACTTTCCAGCTATAACAGTCAGACGGCCTGGGCTCGAGCCCCACCACTTTATTGTTGCCACCTTCTCTGATTGTCGTTGGATTCTAATTACATTATTTTCCATTCACTTAGATGTGCTCGAGTTCCTGGTGCTTTTGGCAAAGGAGAAACAAGAGAGCTTGTATGTTCGAGGCCACTGAGAGGACGATATGTGTTCGTTACTCTCATGATTACAGAAATTTTGACTGTCTGTGAAGTTGAAGTTTATCCAGTCAAAGGTTTGTGCTCTATGCTTAATTGTTGAGTCAAAGTAATCATAGCTTATAAAACTTTCAATCTTTACAGAAGAAACGTAAAACAATGAAAAACAAAGATCTCTGTGCGATTTTTCATTCATCATAAAACTTGAAAATAACGATTAATCGAAGCTGCCAACAAATTTTTTGAAGAAAAATACTGTGCAGATTTGATTAATTCCATTTTTCATCGAAAATTTTTTTGAGAGGACAATTCCGGACGTTATAAAATTTATGTTAGAAAATAAGCTAATCAAGTCTTGGAGCGATATCCTTGCTAATGTCAGAGCAATCCAAACACTCGGACCATAGACTAAGACACTTCAACAATAAGTGAGAGTGCACTTTACGAGATGAAAACCCTAAAAGTAAACAAATGGAAACACGAACCTCTAGGAGAATAGCTCACTTTTCATCACAGGTATTATAAAGAAAATTTTAGCACGTTTTTAGCTGAGGCAGGATCATGTATGAATAATGATGATGATGATGATGATGATGATGATGATGATGATGATGATGATGATGATGATGATGATGATGATGATGATGATGATGATGATGATGATGATGATGATGATGATGACGATGATGATGATGATGATGACGATGATGATGAAGTTCATAATATGAAAAATTTCTCATTTTGCCGGATGTAACTTCTGTGAATTCGTAACACATATTTAAATCTCGTCGATGCAATCTTTGAAGAGCATACGATAGGCAGCCACGGACTTCATATGCAGCATTGATCGCCGCCGCGTTTGAGTTCAGCATGATGTCAGAACGCTGTGGCCATGCCTCTGACCACGTCCTTGCGACGTCACTAGGCTCTTGTCGCAAATACGTGATTACACGCAGAGGACGCCAAGTAGAGGAAATTGATAGAATATACCAACTAGAATAGTATAATCTGTTATTTGATTACCCATCATACCAACACCGTAATTGTTCTTTTAAATCAACAAATTCCTTCTTTGAATGGGTATAGTTCCCGTTGATTTGATCGGTTGTCATTTTGGTTGAAAGTCTCCTTTTTTCGTTTCAGGAGCTGCTGTCAGTGATGTTCAAAAGCTCACTGGTAAGCTATTCGATTTGATTTGGGTCCAAAGTTCAAACACACTGTTTGATTGCATGCATCATAAAACAGCAAGCATATGCTTATCTGTACTGGTCTGATGCGAAATGTTCACTCTTTCTGATTTATGGTTTAAAAAAATTGATGACGTCGCATCATAAACGAATTGAGATACATAATGCATACTTAAAGCCATCCTCGGAAAAACGTAAAAATGAATCTGTGCTTATAACGTAAAAACCTTTGATGTATTCTTTATCAGTAATTCCGAATAACTATGCCTTTCGATGCTTCAAGGTAAATTCAAGGGCTGGTCTTAAACTTTGGCCATAATACTGAAAGCCCTCTTCTAATCTTTTCCCCTGAAGCCGCTTTTTCTTAAAGTTTGATACTTTGCAAACAAATTATTGAAATGAATTGTTCACACATTGATGTAAAGTCCTTCTGTGTAGCAGGTTTTGGCTCACACTCCTTTTCGGTAATAATCTTTTATAATTTCTACAGACTTCATTGTGATTTCATAGCAATATGACGCAAAAATTCAAAAGGCGATATCAAAATTGGGATCTGAACTGAAAATAGACCTAAATAGACTTCAAGAGAGTAAAATAGGCAGAGCGGTAAGGTTGGGTCTCGTTACGCCAAGAGACGGTATTGAAAAAATGTGTTCTTAAATCTTCGACCACGACTTTACACAAGCCTTAGGCTGCATTCACATTGCACAAGCATTTGAAAGCGCGTAAACGCTCGTGCAGAAATCCGCCATACTAATCCCTTGCAGTGTTCACACAGCAAAATATTTTTGCAATCTGAACACTATAAGGGATTAGTATGGATGATTTCTGCACGAGCGTTTACGCGCTTTCAAAAGATTGTGCAATGTGAATGCAGCCTTAAAAGGATTCGCCGTCTATGCAAGTGCAAATATACCGATTCTTTTTGCTTTAGAATGATAAGATGCTTTAACTTTCTCTTTATATATTCAATCAAATTTTACAATACAAGGTACTTATCTAACGCCTCTTACAAACTACTTTACTACACTACAAAGACGAATACCACAATAAACAAAAATCTATGGTGACTCCTCACCCTTTAAGGGTCTGTTTCATCCAGCATGCCTTGCACGTGTCGTCTCCTGCTTTTCCTTTTGTTGTCGCCATTTTCATGGCCCATGGCGACAAACAGAGGCCAGTCAAGTAACGACACGTTTAAGGAATGCTGGATGAAGCAGAGCCTTTAACATAGAAAATGAATTAAAAAGATAAAAAAGAACTTTAAGTCTTTCTCAAATGAGACGTCACAAATTTTAAGAAATTCTTTAATTTCAGGCAACATCGCCCGTCGACGACCAACCAAGCAATCCTCAACTGGCTATGGTGGTGTACCATCTAGGGCTGTTGATGGTAACCGCAATACGAATTACGGAGGACGCTCTTGCACTCATACTAACAAAGATAGCATCCCATGGTGGCGTGTTGATTTGGGTAGCCGACAACTTGTCAAGAAGGTTGCCTTGACCAACAGAGGAGACTGCTGCTCAAACAGATTGAGACAGATCGAGATAAGAGTTGGAGATAGGGATAACAACCCTAGAGCCAATGCACTGTAAGTATCTCCGTACCCCTGTCTCTGTATTGGTTGAATTAAACACCATTCAGTCTAGAGAGCCTTGGATTTGGGGGAAGAGGATGAGTTCCTTCTCCTGCTTAGCAAATACCCATTAGCAAAGAAAATGAGAGAGTTTTGCATAAATAACTTTGCATCGTCGCGAATCTCACAAAACACACAATGCGAGGCATGCTGCAGTTTCGCATAGCCAAGTTTCTATTATAGAATCTACTTTTATTCAAACTGAAAAAACTGCAAAACTTCCTACGAATTTTGTATCAATGTCTTTATTGTTTCCACAGATGTCGATACAACGGAGGAGCTCTGGGAAGAGGTGAAACCCGACAAATGCCATGCGCACCAGCACGAAGGGGCAGATATGTTTACGTCGCATTGAGGGTACGAGAGTATCTGACACTCTGCGAAGTCGAGGTCTTTGCACAGAGAGGAGGTTGGTATCTTTGAACATAATTAGATGATATATTATCACAGCTGCTAACAACGAATGCAGTAAATGTTGCAATAAGATTCACTACTTTTTATTGATGCTCAACTGAGTAGCGATCGCAGACTAATAAAACTCATGAAGAAAAAAGACAAATTAAGGTGCAAAAGTAGCTCTGAAACCCTGGTAGCTAGCTCGTTAATTTTGAGGTCCAGAAATGGTATTAAGAACGAACATCAGTATATATTGATGCAGTAATGGGCAAAGGCCGTTTGCATTTCGTGGAGCAAGAACCTAGAATGAAGTTAGCCGTGAGGCCAAGCAAGCTCCCTCTTTATCTTCTTTTATGAACAAGTTTTTAGAACGTCCCCATAAAATTGATAATTTTAACTGAAGGAGCTACCGTGCATAAATAATTTTGAAATGAAAATTAAATGAAAATTTGCTGGGTTCATTTTATTTGTTTGGTTCAGAATCCGATTGGCAGTCAATTCAATTCTCATATCTTTTTATGTAGTTGAGGCACTAACTGCTCTGCTTCTGAAGCAAAAAGGTAAAATGCCACCTGATGCAGATGTTTAGATATATCCCTCTTCGCTCTTTTTTCGATATCATACCTTCCTGGAACGTTATTTGTCCTTGTTGTTGCGGGAAGGTGAATCTCTGAGTTGAGAATTCATTTTGAATTCACATAACCGTATCTGACCTTGGCATTTTGAAACAGTTAGTGCCTTGGTGAGGTCTTAAATGTTCATCAATCTTTAGTTTTCATAAGGAAGTGAAAAGTATATATCAAAATATTTATAATTCCAAACTTTTGGCTTCATTGGAGCAATTAAATAGATTAAGAGAGATATGAAGTATGTTTGTTACACACTCTGGCATAACAACTTGGTAACGATGGAGAAAGTGCTTAAAATAGGATGTCCAAATTGTTACAGTTGTATTTCTCCCTGATATTGTTGGGGATATGAAGAGGCAAAGTTGTGAGCCTCGAGGAATCCCCCTAAAAGGGCTCCAGATCGCATACGTAGTAATAATTTACTTCGATTTACTTCAAAGCCAATCTGCTTATATTAAACAAAGTGTAAAAAATACAAAAATCCGCCCCCCCCCACTTTCATCTGAGGTAGGATTAAGAAGTCCCATTAAAGTAGATTATCAAATAATGGCCAAATCAGGATTTGTTTCAGGATTTCTTCTCTAGTTTCTTTAATTCTACATTTTTCTCTACAGCTGCACTTCCACTGCCCAAGCCGCCAGCACTTACTGGTAAGCTAGTGTTTTTTGTATTGCTCTTATGAAGCTTTGTAATGAATCATGGAATACTGTAAGAGCTCTATTAAGCCGCCAGTGGGGTTTTTTAATTACAAAACTCCAGGTAGGTTAGAGAAGAGGAGGCTTAAAATAGAGGAGGGTTATTAGAGGTAGTGGATGGACCTTTTTAGTTGTTCTATCCTATATTTTGCAAAGTCAACATATGACATTGCGAGTCAAATGCTCAACTTTGACATGGTTCTTTTTCCTAAACCTTCTCAAAATTGATATGCAGGTACAGCTAAATAGCTGGAAAGGTTTAATAGCCTCTGGCATTTTATATAAGTTGGGGGGGGGTCTTTTAGAGACGTGGGTCTTATTATACTTCTTGGCTTGAAAGGGATGAGTGTATTAGAGAAGGGGCTTTGTAAATATGTGGACTGGATAGAGCTTTTACAACAAGGAAGGTGACATGGTTTCATTTCAAGCTGATTTGAGTGCTTGTAGATCTAACAGAAAGTTTCCCCTGACGTTTTTTGATGAAAATCAAAGAATATTTATGCATTGATATCACATTGGACCTGCTTTGTATATTTAATCTTGTTCCTTAGGAAAAATCGTCCCAGTAGACCAAGAGCAAATATCAGGCACTGATTTTTCAATTAAATTTGAGGAAGTTTCCCTGACTTAGTTTTGTTGCCCTACAGGAAATATCGCTCGCGGTAGACCAACAGCACAATCAAGCACTGGATTTGGTGGTGCATCATCAAGGGCCGTTGATGGCAACCGTAATGCCCAGTGGGGCGGTGGTTCATGCACCCACACAAACAAGCAGTCTCGCCCTTGGTGGAGAGTTGATCTTGGTAGCCAGCAGAAGGTTTACAAAGTTAGGCTGACAAACAGAGCTGATTGTTGTTGGAATAGATTGAGACAAGTCGAGATCCGAGTTGGAAACAGTGGAAATGTTTTTGCCAATCAAATGTAAGTGATAACAATTGTGTAAGTCTGTTTTAGTCTAGAAAGGTACCCTCCTTTATCACTGGTGCAGTAGTGTCCTGTATAAAAGAAACGTAAATTTAAGAAACACATACCCTGATTTTCAAAATTATGCTACATTATATATGAAACCGGTACAAGTCTGGAAGAGAGCGTCATTGTACATACGTATTCAAATGAATACAAGAATTTCGTATGCAAACGAAGCAAAAGCACCTTCCTGGAATATCGTTAGCATTTCCTGGCCGTGAAGATGTACAAACATAAACCAAAATAATATGTTTTGTATCACAGTCATAGAGCTCATGTCTCAGCAGTTGACCGTCTACTACACAGACAGTTGACTTCAACTACTTGATTTTTCCAGCATGAAAGTTAAACCTGATTTCAATTATTTCTCATTTTGTAAGAAACGCATGATACCTGAGGCCTGAAATTGAAACAGATTTTTCTTATATGCGGAACACTACGGTAGTCATTTTGATGCTTCAGCCAAACCCCAAGTTAGAGGTCTTCGTTGGCAATCCGCTGACGGATGGATGAGCTCCGAGACAGTACCATTGTTTGAAGCATTTAATGGTCTTGTTCCTCGATACTTGCCACAACTTTTTTCAAGAACTTTAACTGGAGTCTTTCGCGCAATCCGAAATACTTTTGCTGACCTAAAGTTGCCATTAATGAAATCTGGAAATGATGAATAAGTTTTCTTACATATTGTTGCAACAATTACCGGGTATCCCAAGAAATTATACAAATTTGGTTTGAAGTAGCGGTGTGAAATTACCTTTGAATAATGGCTAATCATTCAAAAGTGTCCGATTTTGCAATCGGCCCTTAGCACCTGTACTGACCTCAGGAATCCAAGTTGCGAAACCTCAAATGGGCAGCGGAGCCTTTCGTATCGAAGAGTTGCTGTTTGAAACCATGAAATCAAAACTGCTCCTTCGCTAGCTGTTGTCAAAACGAGACTGAAAACGTTTTTAAAAGATCAAAGAGTTTGATGATCTAAATCAACGTTCGGCACATACTCTTGACTTTTTATCTAGTTCTCTTTTTCTTATATATTAGACTTTAGAGCTGTTTTATAATGATTCATGTAATCAAACAAGTTAGGTTTTTAAGCAGGGCACATTGTAAAACAGTAGTGATCTGTGTACACTGAATGTATTTACCCTGTCAAAATGAATCAAACTGAAAATGAAATGTTTCTCGATATTCAAATTGAACATAGGTACCTCGTTTGTTTGTATCCACCTCCAAACCGTAGTTTTGGCATTCGGGTGTATTCAAATTCGTGAAATGTAAATGGTTTTTTCTTGCAGTTGTGCATTCCAGGCTGGACAGCTTGGTAGAGGACAAACCAAATTCTTTCAGTGCTCCACACCAAAGACTGGTCGATTTGTTAGCGTAAACTTGAGAGTTAATGAATATTTGACTCTCTGTGAAGTCGAAGTTTATGCAGTCAGAGGAGGTTAGTTACTGGTTTCTTTGATTGAGGAGTTCGTGCTCATTCGTGAATTTTTAGCATGCGAATAAAGTTTTAAGAACCATTGTACGATTGATTGATTGATTGATTGATTGATTGATTGATTGATGCATCTTTTGTTTGCTTCAATGGCTTAAAAGCAACTTCGGGTATTTGGATAGAAATGTTTATTGACGATATTTGATATTTCTATCATTTTCAAAATCACAACGTCTACTTGGTTTTAAACGATTTTCCGGCTGTGACATCATCAAATTTCTAATGCATAGATCGCAAAAGCTATGGATCTGCTTACCGCCATTTTATTGGTCTTCATAAACAACGGGGTTATTGATTCTCTATTTATTTCGGATAGACAGCGATGTTGATTATTGGCAGCTTTTTGTGAATTCTGTCTATAACGAGAAAAACACAAGACGTAATAAAGAAACGGAAGATTGCCACTGAACCAAAATTTTTAACGATTTTATTCCAATGCCGAAGAGTTTAATTTGAGTTAAACATGGTAAAATGTAACAGGAAATAAGAATATTATCATTGTTTCTTTGTCAAGAACAAAGAACAACATATTACTTTTTATTGAATCATTAGTTTGCAGATTATATTTTTCATCTCTGTACTGAAATATACTCTCATTGCCCGTAGGTGGAAAGCCAGTCCCTAAACCAGCCCCACTCACAGGTAACAATCACACTAATTTTGAGCTTCTTCTTACCTGAATAGAGCGACAGATTATCGTATCCTTATATTATCACACTTACGGACGACCTTCATTTTCTGTGTCAAAGATTACAATATGAGAATTGCACTAATCACCAAATTACCTTGAGTCTCTCTTGGTAAACCGTGTGGCAGTTTAGGCAATGTTGGTTCTCTTCTCTCGAGCAAGCTATTTCAACACACATGTAAATGTCCCTCGGGAACTTGGGCTCCCCTTTATAGACTTCCCAGTTCTTCTGAGGAAATCACTCTTCTTGTTCCTATGCCGAGTGAGTAAACAAAAACAAATCCCTTTTAAAAGGTCACTGCTCCTGGATATCAAGGCAACCGACTATGGCAAATATTTTATTCAATAATGAACATGCTCAAATACATTTAAAAATTTTATCTGTCTGAAATCGGCTACCTCGCTTTGAAACCAAAAGGGCCTTGCTCGAGTAAGCCCCTTCAGTGTGCCGGGTAGAGTTTCGTTTTCAAAACGTACTATTTTCAAAACATGCCTGCAAATAATCATAATATGCCTTTTACGTCTGAAGGGAACGCTTATCTGTGACAATTTTATGCCGTTTTCCAATTTTGCTGCTATCATATGAGCGGAGAGTAATTCTTTACAGTCGACTCCAGTCATGCCGTATCTACTTAGTAATGGTAATTTATTTCCCTAGTTTAACATCCTTTCCGAAGGAGGGCGAGATGAGTTGCGAATCAGGCCTCCGAGGCCCCTCACTCAACCGAGCATCGACCATAAGCCGCTCGGCCACTTACCCCCATAGAAACTAAGTACTAAATGCTTTCATTGTTTGCAGGAAACGTTGCCAGAGGAAAACCAAGCGCTCAATCAACTACAGGACCATGGGGTGGTGTCGCTTCTAGAGGAAACGATGGAAACGGCAATCCCAACTGGAATGGTCGATCGTGTACGGCTACCAACAAGCAATCAAGACCTTGGTGGAGGGTAGATCTTCAAAGTTCATATTTGGTGAAGAAAGTTAAAATTACAAACAGAAATGATTGTTGTTGGAACAGACTGAGAAATGTTCAAGTCAGAGTTGGAAATAACCTTAGTGGACCAGATCCTAATGCTTTGTAAGTATAGTGCTAGGAAGCTACATTGTTTGATTCGGATTTAAGTTCGAGCCCCATATAACAACGCTTTTAACACTATTCCAAAATATGATTCTTGAGATTTACGCCAAAATTGAATAAAACTGATATCTAAGGAGGAACTGCGCGGGCAACTTTGCTTGTAGTGTAAGTAAGCAATTCAGTAAATAGTAAGAAGCAAAAATCGAATTGAAATATAGCGAAAATGGCATTTTCTGCGTTCTCCAATGATTTGAATGTGAAGCTCCCCGCTCCCTGCACTTTTCAAGTGCTGGCTCCACCACTGAATAGTCCCAGAAGTTTGAAATCATAAGTATTCTTTTTGTATCTTATCATAATCTGGGATGTTTCAACTTAAAAATCAATAATTAAAATCTGTCCAGTGTAAGAACTATTCGGTTCCAGTAGTCAAAATGGTTTTTCCACCCCTGCAGTCGATGGTCAAATGATAATTTTTGTAAATCAAATAACTGGTCTCAAAGGCGCTTTCCTTGGAAAAATGACAGACATCAGTGGACTGCGTTGTTTGCATTTAAAGCCAGCTGGCGTGTCATTATCAACAATTGCCATTGCTTCTCCTTTTTGAATAAAGCTCCAACCAGGCACAAAAGAAGCGGACATGTTCAAAATATTGACTTAGAACTCAGAACTCAAAATATTGACCGAGACTTGGAATTAGAGTCTGAGGCAGAAAACGAGAATGGTCAATAAAGCCGTTCAATTATATTGTTCATTGTCGACCATGGACATGTGAATGAGCTAATACAGCAGGACATTCAAATTCAATTCAACTAGCAACGTGCAACGTACCCTTCAAGACTCGTCGACGACCGTCAGACTGACAGTAACGAAAATATGCTACCTTTTTTCGCCAAATGTTTTCTTCCATAACTCGCGTTTGAGATGAGTGATCGACAAAAGGAAACGATTTCCGAGGACTGACATCGGCTGCTTCTCGATCGAGAAGACGATATGCATCATTTTGTGCATTTGTTTTTGGAAGAATGTCCCTTTTAAAGTATATGATATTTAGACTTGAACTACCGGTTATGAATAATCCCCTTTCCTTTGCAGATGCGCAGCCCATCCAGGTGCATTTGGTCGCGGTGAATCAAAGACACTGTCCTGCACAGCACCACGACGTGGTAGATATGTCTTTGTCACTTTGATGGTGAATGAAATCTTGACAGTCTGTGAAGTTGAAGTCTTTGCTGCTAGAGGTATTATATTCTGTTTCATCTAAGATTCTCCCAGATGAGAAAAAACAACGCAAAACATTTGAAAAATACTGCTATCTGGATATCAAAGCAGGAATCCTAAAAAAATGTCTTGTGTTGTAGACAATGTGTTCAATTAGGCGTAGACATTTAGCTAACTTGAATCGGTCATTCCTTCAATTGGTCATTCAAACAAAAAATCAACAAAGTTTCGCAGGGAGTTTAGATGGAATTTACGTCTCAAATTCCAAATTGGGTTCTATTCTGTCGAGGACAGTAGTCCCATCAAGTTTATTTTGTATCTTAGAATCACGTACCTCAACTAGGGGTATGTGTTAATTTAAGATTAATGATGATGATATTGATGATGTTGATGATGATTATGATCAAAACTTTTGAAACGGAAAACTGTGATTCATGGCCATTCCGCGGCAACCATTCAAATGGCCCGCATGTTTTTTATGACAACCCTTACAATATTTACTGATTTATTATTTCTTTGTAGGCTCCCAAAGACCAGTGGCCGTAAAGCTCACAGGTAGGCATCTCATAGACTCATTACCTAAGCCCTAACTTTCGATTTATTTTTGATACTGAGGTGGCAATCCATTGAAACCAGGGACTCATGATATTAAAGCTCACATCATTTATCTGATTTTGACAAATTCCCGGAAAATTTCGGGAAACCCAGCATTTCACTTCGCTGCTTTGGAATAATCAAGCATACAGTCATAGAGGAAAAGAGCTTCAAGAGAAATCAACCGTAAATCATAAACCAGAATAGTTACAGACATTTATTTTCCACCATATCGTGAAATCTCACGAACGACGATTGCTGTGGCAATCGTACAGTTTTTCCTCAGTTGATTTACAAGTTAGATGATTTTATGTTTCTGTAAATCTGTATGAATTCTTCTCAGAATGAGCATAGCCGTGGAGTCTGCACAAAACTGAACAATTGATCATATAAACTTTTATTGCGCTGTTCTTTCAAATGGATTGCTCGACTGGAACTTAATGCAATTTACTACAGTCCAAGTGAGAGAACTTTTGATATCATCGTTGTTTTCAGGAGTACAGTATTTTGTACAATTCATGCCAGTTTTGAAGTTACGATGTTATCGAAGATGTCATCAAATGGCTAACTCGTAAACCATAAAAAATGCAGACGTTTACTTGCTACCTTCTTGTAGACTTTCAAAAACGGAGTATTTCTTGTGTTGTTCATAATGATTTTCCTCAGTCAGTTTGGTGCCTCTAACTTATGTCAAAGCTTCGGATACCTCCTCTGGTATATCCATTCGTAAACTTAAGAATTCCATAATATTAAAAATGATGTCTAAACTAAGCCATCATCAAAAATAAACAGAAAAAAGGATATAAAAACACAACTGTTTATAAAAAGACGTTTCGATATTAAGATCTCCTTCTGTCCCTTAAAAATGATGATGATATTGACAAGGCTCTCTCTAAAACTACAGGGTTTTTCGGAAAGAACGCAGCCCGGCTATAACTGAGAATCTTTGAAAATTGATAAAATTTGAGTAGATGTAACTTAAAACTTCTGAAAGGACAATTATTCTTCTTTCGAATAATATGCAATTGGGATGCATTGATGGAATTATTTTTCATTTTATTGATATCTTAGTAAGTATGGCCAATTTCAAATGCAGCATGCGGTAAGAGCAAAATCAATACATTTTTACCGTAAAAAATTGCGGAACAGATTTTGCCAAAATATTTCAGACCTTGAAACACTTGAGGTGTGCCTTAACGTAGTAAAAAGACAAATTTATTTCCACAGTATGCATTTATAAAGTAGTGATAAAATAAGCTCTCATGTAGATTGTTTTCGTCTTTGTAAATGCCCTGTCATCTTCTGGCATCTGAAATTGGCCAAACTTACGAAAACGTTGATTAAGTACTGAAAAATTCAATTAATTTACCTAACCTGGATATCATTGGAAAGGGGAAAGATTGTACTTTCAGGTGGTATGCATAAAATTCAAATCTTCATTTCTTAAATAATCCCAAATGAAAGCCGGTTGTGTTTTTTTGGGAGACTCTGCAGAGCAAAGGACGTCCAGTTCCCTTCGATCAACTCAATTGAAAGACTGGGGCAATGAAATTTGCGTATAAAGTTTCAGAACAGACTTGGTGCTTCTGCTATAAAATAAGATAAACTCTGTCACTTTTATGAGACCATAATTTCCTAGGTAACATCGCTCGAGGCAGACCGACCAAACAATCTTCGACCGGATATGGCGGAGCTTCATCAAGAGCTGTTGATGGAAACAGAAACACAAATTGGAATGGACGATCATGTACGCATACTAATAAACAAAATAGACCATGGTGGAGAGTGGATCTTGGACCACAGCAACAAGTTGTCAAAGTTAAACTCACCACCAGAGGTGATTGCTGCTGGAATCGACTGAGACAAGTTGAAATCAGAGTTGGAAATGTTGATAACAACCCACAAGCAAATCCATTGTAAGCTTCTTATGATATGTTTTGGCTATAATTTTTCATTTGCTTCTATGGATTTCGATCCAATGCCGCCGAAACTGTTTCATCTTCCAGGTGTCTCAAAAATGCGATGCAAGGTGTACCGTCCTTTGGAAGGGACCTGAACTAGGCTTTCCATGCCTAGATGCCGCATGCATAGTTGGCTTAAGCTTGCTTTAAATGGATAGAAATCCTGCCAGCCCATTTAAAGTAGCTTACTGAAAACAGAGCGCACTGACTTTAGAGGGTCGCATAGGGGGCTCTTTGTTCCCCTCTTCTCTCATAAAATTATCTTTTGTTCCCATGTTTTCCAGCAAAATTTTGAATGTTCCTTGGAAAAATTATGCCATCCACAAATCATGAAACTCTTTTGTAAAACACCGTTTTTCCATTTTCAGTTCATTACATGTAGAAAGAAGGCAGGTAGTCGTCTGGGACATAGAGCCGATGTCATAAATATAAAACGCAGAGGGATTTTGTTTTACCTTTCAACAAATTTTGCAAAAATAAACATTTAATCTGGCTTTCCTGTGTAAAAGTTTAATCTTTCTCAATCTTTACAGTGTTTCCAGTTCCCTGAAAGCAAACTAATTGTTCCCTTGTTCCCTCTACAGATCTTTGTTTGTTTCCTGTTCCCCCAATCGTTCTTTGGCATGTTCCCCTGTTCCCTAGAACCCCTATACGACCCTCACTTTTGAATAATCAAACTTTGATTACTTGGCCGATTTCAAGTGATTTTTTGGCAAGTAGATCATAGGCAAACTTATTTCCCAGGTACGACTGAATTAGAGACGAGGAAATTTAGCTCCTTTATGGTTGCCTGGTTTTGAACAATCTTGTAAAAAAAATCCTGATGAAACAATGCAGGCAACAATAGCTCCTCTGCAATTAGAATATTTTTCAAAGGTAGCACGTATTTTATATTTCCGGTCATTTGAGGATATGATGTAAGTAGGAAAACGCCGGGGGATACATGACTTGCGGATGGACGGGGGTCTGCCGCCAGGTTTTCAGAAAGCCACCATCTTCTAATTACCGACAGTTGCCGTAATACCCACTTTTATGATGAATTTTGGCCTAAAACTACTAATTTTTGGCAATGTTTTGCCAATTTCTGGAAAACCGACCCATGTTTAAGGAAAATCTGCCTAAAAAGGGACCCTTGTTTAGAGAATTTTGGACCCAAAAACCCACCCATATGGGCGGCACATACCCGTACCCTCAACATGTTATGTTACGCCCCCACTGGGAGGAAAATTTTCTAAGAAACCATCCAATGCAAAGAAATAAATCAAAGCATTCTATACCAACCGTTTCAAAGATTTTTGAATGTATGCTGATAGGATTTTTATCGTTGTAGATGTACTTATTTCCCTGGAGCTTTCGGCAGAAGCCAGACAAGAGAATTGCGATGCTCACCCCAAAGAACTGGGAAATACGTTTTCGTCACATTGAGAGTAACTGAGTATTTGACTCTTTGTGAAGTTGAAGTGTATGCAGTTAAAGGAGGTGAGATTTCATTTTACAAGCTGCCGTTAAAGGACAAGTTTGGGCTTGATAAAATTTTTTGTTAAATAGCAACCTTATCAGCTGCTGAACACCAATCGTGACTTTTTTTTGCCAAGTTTTGATGCCTCCAACTTTCATGAATTGGTTGAGTACGTTAGGCCAAATATCGTCACCATTTTGTATTTTGTACGAGTGTGCGAAGGCGCGATAAGGAGGCTAGCAATGTGACTGGTGTAAACAACACATTTGGCAGCCTCGCTCAGGTCAACGTGAAATGACGTCAAACAACATGAGGTCATTTCGCACTTCCTAGCAGACTGAAATGTGTAGTAACGCAGATAAAAAGAGGAAAAAATTGAAAAAAGTACTACTTGTAAAGTCTCGAAATTTAATTCTGTGGATCTCATCTCATATTTGAATCTCAATGAATTATGAGCTTTATTCCCCCTTTTCAGCTACAACTCCACCACCAAAACCACCGGCATTGACAGGTAAGTGTCAGGTTACGATACATTCAAAGTTTGTTGATATTTCTTGTTTTTGTATAAGCAAAATGATCAGATTATTCTCTTTCTTGCTAAGTAAATTATTAAATGAAGACATATCTTTTTTTGGCTTTCCCGTCGTATAACAAATGTAGGAACTTTCTTCAAATTTCCATTTAGTTGCTACATGGCTTGGGTTTGCCAGTCCTTTGATTCATCTTATTTTTTTTGCGGCAATTTTTTGTTGGTTGTGAAATTTGATGTTCAAGTCCCCATAAACTTATCACTGATAGCCATATCATTTGAATTTGAATTTACCCATCTCTCATAAGCCCTTTCCCTCCTCTTTTCAGCTCCTCTCTCTAGCCTCAGAAATTTAATGCCATTAAATTAATGAGTCTCGTAGACTAGCCTTACAAGGGTTAGATTCTTCACATTAAGAACTGCTATATTCAGTTGAGGAAAGGCGATCTAGTTACCAAGACGAAAACTAAAGGTAGAGATGCAAAATGAATAGATAATATTATAAAGGAAAACCATGGATTCTTGTGAAGAATATTTTTCTCTAGAATGATAATATGGCCGTAGTTTTCGCTACTGAAAGGCTTGCGGACTCGTTAAAGTAAGACTCATGATCAAAAGACATTATTTTGAAATGCATATTTCCGCATCTTTGCAATAACGTCCTGCTCAGAAAACACAAACAATTGTATATTTCAAATGAAAAACATTAGGTTGAAAACTTCACAGTAAATGAGTTAATGCGCAGCGAAGGTGATAAAATAGTATCCACATACAAGGTTTGACATTGTCGCCAACTGTCTTCATGGTATTCTTGTTCATAAGACTTTGTTTTGTCGGGCCAATTTCCTTAAAACTCTGCTTTGAGCTTCGAGTTTCCGTTGGCCAACGTCAGTCAATGGAATTCGCACAAATTCTTATGGCGTTGTATTTTGTTGTAAACTTTGTACGTAGAAAATATAACTGTGAAAAGCACCCTCGTTCCAAAGGGCGTTCAAAAGTGAAGTTAGTCAGCCCAAAAATATACTGTAGTATTATGACTCCCACTATGAACGGTCTCTGTTTGGTGTAGTAGTCTCTTTTTGAATTCCTGAGACTCATTGTATCGTAATCAGTCAAATTATCCCTGTGATATTGATTATTGATAAGCGTCCTAGAGTTTTTAAGGCCCCGTTCACACTGCTACGTTTTAATATGAAAACGGAATAAAACTTCTCTGTTTTTGCCTTGCGTTCACATTAGGGAGTTTACGAAACCACGACGGCAACGGCAACTGCAACGCAATGTTGCTTTTGTTTCAGAACTTTAGATTAAAAAAATTTTTTGTTTTCTGTTCGAATTTGCTTCCCTTGAGAGTCTCTGAAGTTGTCCTTTTCAATTTCACAACTAGGAAATCCTATTTTTTGCGTTTTGTACTGCAGATCTAGGCCTCCGAAGTAAACCCTGTCTTTCTGAATGTTTGTCTTCAAAGAATAAAATATGGTTTTCAGGTTATCTCTGAGTTATAGGAGGCCTCAATTTGGCCTTTTGGACGATAAATTAAATATAGCATACGGAAACAATACTTTCTTTGCAGAATATCAGATGACGTTCTGGCTGACGTTGTCGTCCTGGTTTCGTAAACTCTCTATTGCTCCGCTGTGAAAACAGAGCTTTTCGAAAACGCCAATGAAAACGCATGAATTTGAAAACGGTTTTGAAAAGGATCCGTTTTCAGTGTGAACGCCAAACGCGGAGACATTTGAAAACGGTGCACATTCCTTTGTTAATAGACTTATGATTAAAATGGTATTTAAAGTCGCAATTGGCGCCTTGTTGACAGCTATAAACAAAAGCCTTTGTTTTGAAAATGGGATTAACAACACCGTTTTGCTAATCGGTAACCGAGCAACCGAGCAACGTAAATGCCTATCGTTTTCATAGGGTATCTTTTTAAAAACGGAGCAATGTGAACGGGCACCTTTTTCATCAACAAAAACGGGCAGAAATGAAAACGGAGCAGTGTGAACGGGCAGCTTTTTCATCAACAAAAACGGACAGAAATAAAAACGGAGCAATGTGAACGGGCAGCTTTTTCATCAACAAAAACGGACAGAAATGAAAACGGAGCAGTGTGAATGTAGCCTAACATATAAACAATGTATTCATGTGAACTCTTAGGTAACGTCGCCCGAGGCAAGCCAACTAAGCAATCCTCAACTGGTTTCGGAGGTGTTCCACAAAGGGCTGTTGATGGAAATAAAAACTCAAACTGGAATGGACGATCATGTACACATACTAACAAACAAAATAGGCCATGGTGGAGAGTCGATCATGGAGTACAAATAAAAGTTTTCAAAGTGAGCCTCACCAACAGAAATGATTGCTGCTGGAATCGACTGAGACAAGTTGAAATCAGAGTTGGAAATATTGATAACAACCCAGCTGCAAATGCACTGTATGTATTTAGATTTCATGTTTGATTAACAGCATACGTAACTGCATGGATAAAATGTCATGATGCCCAAATATAGTGGCAGTGACAAAGCCCATGTCTTGAGATGCTTCACTAAAGTCTGTCTGAAATTAAGTATCACGTTAGATTTGCAATACCGCAAGATAACTCATATAAAACCTTCCAGTTTTTGTCATTCGCAATCCTTTTCACGTCCCATTTTATTTGAGAGATTATCTATAATGCATTAGTGATACTTTTTATCGTTTTGCCCTAATGAACTGTTATCCTTGTCAACCTAAACAGGGATAAAGATTTTATGAAGATTTTAGCACTTTCACGATATAACCTCTTCTGGTTTTATCTTTCCCATAGATGTGCCTACTACCCAGGCACTTTTGGCAGGGGACAAACGAAACAACTTACTTGTACCCAACCAAGATTTGGAAGATACACCTATGTAACTCTCAGAGTAACCGAATATTTGACTCTTTGTGAAGTGGAAGTGTTTGCTGTCAGAGGAGGTGAATATTGCTTTTATCATCCTTTTTCATATTCTGATGAGAATTTTACAATGCAAGTTATTATCTACTCTACAAGTTATTACTATATCGGGTGAGCTAGAAGAAAGTTCCCACTTTTGAAAATTCATAGCGCCAAGTCATTGTAGCACCAATAACTTCACAGACCTGAATAATTCACATTTTAGATAATAGCATAAGATCAAAGTATTTTTGTAATTTTTCTCGCTGTCTCACGAGCACTAGGAACATAGGCAAATTCAACTTTGGAGCATTTAATCGTTGCAAAATGACTGAAAAAGGGCCTAAAACACTGATCAAATCATAAAGGACTCTTCACACAAATCAATAAAAAACGTGCAATTGTTCACAAGTTGGTGATATCCACTGCACATTTATTGTCATGGGGCTGAAAATCTTTAGTATTTGTTTGAAAAAATTGATGTCTTATAGCTCTCGGGAGAGGTGAAAAGCCAATCATCCCACATTTTTATTATATTCGTTTCATCAGAGGAAAATGTCTATGAGTCTTGTTTCTTTTCAAAAAGCGAAAAAGTGAAAATCAATGTTTACAGGCGCTTTGCAAAATGTCCATCATAGAATTCATGACTAGGCCTCTGTTCACAACCTGTGGTTTCACTGTAAATTTTTGACTTTGCGAGCTTGTATCGCCGATGTTTTGTAGACGATTTTAGATGCAAAATATGTGCGTCTAGCTAACAGACCGATAAATTTAGCTGCGTACTTTGAGTAATGATATCTTATTGTTTTGTTCCTACCCCCTGCCAAACGGGGGTATACTTTTTGAGACATCCGGGAAATCTATTTATCTTACATAGTTTTGTAATTTCCTCGCAGCAACGAAACCTGCACCTCCTGGAAAACCAATGACTGGTATGTACTTTTGTATATCCCCCCCCCCTTTGAGGGTACACAACACGTTTAGGATACAGGTATCTGCTGCTCATATAGTTAGGCTTTAAGTCGCGAATTCATCTGCGTCGTGTTCCTTATTTGCAAGAGATTAGGTCATCAGAAATCTGCCAAATCAAAACTCTCTCGGACAATTTCTTATCCGGCCCTTGAGAGGCCGAAAAAGTGTGGGAAGAGAGGGTCGCTGTTTCCAGGAAATTGTGTTGCCGTCACACACGGCAGATCCTCAACCTATCATAATTATTATCCAGGAAACAAGCTGAATTGCTGCGGTAGCTATCACTAGGCAGAATCTTGGCCACCAGGCTTTTATGAAGAATTTGAAACATTGGTCGTCGTACGTTGTAGCTTTCGTCCAAGTCACTCTATCATCGTGCTGTTCAGCTGATTTTTATGCCTGGATGGTGATTTTCCTTTCCAGGAAGGAATAAATTGCCAACCAGATTTGTATGTGTATCTTGGCTGTTCACCTACTCTTTCTTTGCCTGTTTTAGATGTGCCTACGCAGCCATCATCTTTAGACTTGTATGCAATAAAAGTATTTGTTTACGTTATGTTAAGCTTAAATCTTATGCTGTTGTTTCATGAACTTGCTCGATCCCACTGAGAAGTCTACGGGGAATATTCTCCCAAAAGCTTGTACAAACGACTAAGTCAGTTCAGTGTAAAATCAAAAATATTTTGCGAGAAGTTTCAGCGAAACTCTTGCTGCTCTCAGCAAACCTTGTCGGCCTCTGCAGTCCTTTATGGTGGTTGACAGATTGTGCCTGTGTATTTTTCTAAATGATGGAAGCCTTTAAAGACAAATGACGGAGATATAAGGAGACTTAAATCAGGGGCCTGGGCAACTTAAAAATAGTCTATTGTATTCCATTATATTTGATGATCTCGAGAGATTATCGAAACAATTGGGCAAATGATAGCAGGTGCCATCTATTGTTCTATTTTCAAACTAGACGCTTTATATCCGTCATTTGTCTTTATGCACACTTTGATTGGCTCTTTCTTGCAGGCAACATTGCAAGAGGCAAACCAACCAGGCAATCTTCGACTGGTTTTGGAGGTGTTCCTTCTAGAGCTGTTGATGGAAACAGAAATTCACAATGGGGAGGACGATCATGTACACATACCAATAAGCAAAACAGGCCATGGTGGAGAGTTGATCTTCAGAGCATCCAAAAGGTTCTTAAAGTTAAGCTGACGAACAGAGCTGATTGCTGCTGGAATAGGCTTAGACAGGTTGAAGTCAGAGTTGGAATGGTGGACAACCCAACTTCAAATGCAATGTATGTAATATCATGCCTTGATATAAACCAAGATGTAAACAGTAAAGGTCCATGATTGTGTCTTGGGGAACTTGCGAACTGATTAATTTTTTGTGTTCCAAACTTTATAGAGCTGAATTTTCCTAATTGCTGCAACTACGCCTCGCAACCTTTTTGTTAAAAAAACCCAACCAATCCAACCTCAAATCAGTTGTATGTGTAACTTCTTACCTTAAAGATGTAAACAAAGATCGAAATGGTGATGGCCCCATGAGTGAATCTTTGGGAACTTATGACCTGGTTTGTTTTTGGTTTTCCAAACTGTATTGAACTGAATTACCCTTATTGCTCTAGCTACGACTCATAGCCTTTCTGTGCAAAAACTCCCATTACCAAACTTCAAATGTATTGCCTGTATATCTTACATAGATATTCACCAATATATAAAGATTAGTGGACCCATGTACGAATCTTTGGGAACTTGTGACCTGATTCGTTCTTTTATACCAAAGTTTATTGAATTGATTTTCTTTGAGCTTTTTGTTGACTGTAAAGCTTGATTCCGACTGGTCGTAAACGTCAGGCTTTACTTTACAGTAAAATGTAATTCCCGCTGCAAGTGCAACATGATCTTGTATCACATTGAAAAGAATTGGCAACAATGTCCAAGTAATTTGATTTCCCTCAAGAGTTGAAAAGTGTATATAATTTGTATCAAAGACGTAATTCCTTCCATAAAAACCTCCATCCAAATGTGAACGTGAAAAGATTTTGCAATTTGAATTATCCTGTTTTCAGGTGTGCGTTCCATCCTGGAGCATTCGGCAGAGGTCAGTCAAAGGATATCACATGCACTGCACCAAAGACTGGAAGATATGTCTTCATCGTTTTGAGAGCTACAGAATATCTTACTCTTTGTGAAGTTGAAATATTTGCGGTCAGGGGAGGTATGTTGTCAATAAATTTACATCTCTTTTATTTCGGTAAGACTCTTGTCTTAAGTTCTAACTGTAAGTTGAAACGATCATACAGAGGGCTTAAGCTATTAACTGGGAAACATTGATGCTAAAACACCTTGAATTAGGTTTTGGTACACAAACTTGCGAAAAAATCATAAAAACTGAGAATGATCGAAAAAGTTTTAGAACCGAAAAACTATGTAATGGTGTTTTTATAAAGGTGAATGAACAGCCATCAACTCAATCGAAGTTCCAAGAGTGAACCTAAGTCGTCAAAATTTAAGCTCAACTAACTAGGCTCTGAATTTGCCAACCAGAGTGCATTATTCAGCTCATTGGAGTAAATTCTGTTCTCTTATTTGTGAGCTAAAAACCTGCTGAAGTCTTGCCAAATCAGTAGATCAGTAAGATTGTCAGTAAGTGATGGTTCCTGTTGGGTTATCATTGGAGTTAGATTTTTGCAACTTCAAGGGTATGCTTCATCCAGCATACCTTACACATGTCGTCTCTTGGCTGGCCTTCACTCTCGCCATTTTCATCGGCCATGGAAATGGCGACAATAAAGACCAACCAAGGGACTGCATGAGCAAGGAATGCCGGATAAAACAGACCCTTTAAATGTCATTCGCAATGGCTATTATGGAGCTGATGACTTTGGGACAACGATAGTTGTATGTTGACTTTTACTTCGCAATTTTTGATCAATTAATTGAATTATTGATTGATTTATCTGCTTGATTCCTTTATAGGCGGAAGACCAGTTCCTCCACAGAGATTCACAGGTGATTCCTCGTATAACTTACTCTTTGTCATGAACCTTGAATACGATCCCATTCATACTATGCATACAGTACTTTTATCCAGGTCCAAAACAATCCCTGTCATTTTGTTAGATGAGACGCTGCTATTTTCGTAGACCGCGATTTCTCGTGTTTTTTCGTCAATTTTTGAGTCCTTTCAAGTCAAAATTCTGACACATATTTCTAATAAAGAAATCTTTCCATCCTTTTTCCGTTAAAGCTCTGTATACCCTCATCTCTATTCATCCTCTTCTAAGCCAAGATTTTAAGTGAAATTTTAAGTAAATTGGAAGCATATTAGAGCTTGAAATTTCTTTGAATTACCGACTCATAGTACTAAACCCGTAAACGCAACACGAAAACACTGCAATCTGTAAAAAGACAAAATGTTGACACTTTTAAGTAGAGAAAGAGCTGTTGAATCCTGCAAGAGAATACTAGATTAATGTTCAACCCTGAACGGAAAGAAATAAGTTAGTGACTGCAATAAAGAATAACGTTAAATGAAAAACGTGTTTCATCGCACACTTGACAGTTCGGTTTGAAGGGAAATTTACAAGCTTTTTGCTTTGATTTTCTTCGTCTCACCTAACTGAATATCATGTTTTAGGCAACATCGCAAGAGGAAGGCCAACTAAACAATCTTCAACCGGATTCGGTGGATCTTCATCAAGAGCCGTTGATGGAAACAAAAACACCCAGTGGGGTGGCAGCTCTTGTACTCACACGAATAAACAGAACGGACCATGGTGGAGAGTTGATTTAGGACGGCAGCAATTGATCGGCAAGGTTAAACTCACAAACAGAGGTGATTGTTGCTGGAGTCGATTGAGACAAGTTGAAATCAGAGTTGGAAATGTTGATAACAGTCCTAGAGCAAATGCACTGTAAGTAACTTCAAAGCCCGTTGCTTACTGTGATCGTTTGTAGCACCATAGTTAACTTTAGTTATGAACTGAAAGTCGTTTCTGGCCCAACGTCTCTCTGTATTGCTGTCATGAGGGGGATGACATGGAAGTGGTACCATGGTACAACTTTCTGCAAAGATGGTGGAACCTGGTGCCAAAATAAAGGGATACTTGGTACCCAGCCTATTTTAGTCAGTACTAACAACAAGAATTCGCAGAACAAATGTGTAGCTGTTGACAGTTCAGACGGAGAAATTAGTGTTGCAGTGAGTTTTTTTTGTGTGGTTTGGTCTTGCTCTTTGGTCTCACAAGAAACTAACGTAGACCTCTTTTCAGAATTCGTAATGGGCTAATATCATCAAATTCTAAATAGGAAACGAAAATAGCGGCAGATTTCTACTTGTGACATTATTGTAAACCTTAATAAACTATGGTTTTATCAGGATAATATCATTTTTCCTCAGTTGATTTAGGATTTATGATGATTTCAATTCTTTAAGGTTTTCCAAAAATTTTTGCAAAAATTAAAATGCCGCCATTTTGAAAATAATCAAGGTGTTAGAAAATTTCCACCCCAGATCTAACAGCAAGGTGCTGTAAGTTCCTTTCAAGACATTCCATTTAAAGTAAAATTTAGCAGAATTTTACCCTTACCTCTTTTATTAACACTTGAAAGATTGGAGCCCTCTGCTCGGTTTTGGTATATTTATATTGGATCTTTTATAAAACTGGTATATTTCTTTCAGATGCACTTATTTCCCTGGAGCATTTGGCAGAGGCCAGACGAGAGAATTAAGCTGCTCTCCTTCAAGAGCCGGAAGATTTGTTTACGTCACACTACGAGGAAGCGAATATCTCACATTATGCGAAGTCGAAGTGTTTGCATTGAGTGGAGGTTGGCTTTCTTTTCGGCATATAAAGATTCTCATTCTTAGTCCCCTTGAAATAAATAAAGCTATGATTACCTCACATAGCTTTACTGCTACCCAAGGAAACCATGCCAAACGAATCTGCCCATATCCTGCCTATGCCCTTAGCCTATGCCCTGGGTGAGCGTGTGGCCGAGTGGTTAAGGCGTCTGACTCGTAAGCCAAAGGTCAGAACGGCCGTAGGTTCAAATCCCACGCTGGACAGTTTGGTCGCTGTCCGTAACACTAGCCCGGGTCGACCAGAGCCATGTGAGGGAAATCTGGTAGCTGTGGCGGGTAGCTGCGGCGGACTGATGGTAAAACATCCGTGGCCCCTGCTGGAAATAAGTCTCTCAGACTTTCGCGGGCTAGCCACGTTAAATATAAATACCTACCTACCTACCTTCACGCTACTGACAACACTGATGATTCTTTGGATAATTAGTTGTAAATGAAGTTTGATTATTTTCCCCACTGACTTTCAAGATAGAGCAAGATGTTCCTTCAGAAAACCAAACTTTAGCGAGATATTCGACCGGTCCATTGTCAAGTCCCTTTTAACGGTCGCACTTTTAAGGCTATGTCTTATTGTGTTAGAAAGAAAGAAACCATTTACTGTCTTATTTTGTTAGAAAGAAAGAAACCATTTACTGTCTTATTTTGTTAGAAAGAAAGAAACCATTTACTGTCTTATTTTGTTAGAAAGAAAGAAACCATTTACAAACAATATACTTAAAACTTTTGAATAATCTGTTCAGTAAGGGGCTGGATCAAAAATGCTAGCAAACCTGTAACCTTTATTGTTTTAGGGATCCGTCCGTTGTTTTATGCATTCTTAGTGGATGACTTGAGCCTACTCCGAGGCATCTCTTCGTAATGAATGGTGTTTAGCGTTGGTTCCAAATCTTTAAAAAGTTGCGTGTAAAGATTCAATGAAGTATTCTTGAACTGAATTGCTTCAATGAAACTTCTGCTGTTTTGCTGTAATTTTGCCGTTGTAATTTTCTGAAATCTTTGATATTTCAAGAATCAGGGCCTTTGAACATAAAAACTGGCGCATGTAGTAAACTGTTTGACCCAGCATGAAATAATTTCCAAGAAAACCATAGTTCGTGGATGTCCATTAATATCGTATCAGCAAACTTCTGTCACTTGTTGTTTATCATTTAAAAATTTTTTGACATCTAATCCTGAAATGAGCTGAAATACACAATGCCCTCTGATGTCAAAAACTAGTCAAAATTTCTCAAAAATTTAACGGTGGATTTATGAATAGTCAGTTAAAGTTTCATTTAAGTTACTCTGTTAGAAGAAACATGTCATAGAATTTTACACCCACCTTTTTTCGCTGATGGTGTTTTAGCTCCTCTTTCAGCTTTGATAAGTCATTTTCTAATTGATGCATTCATCTTGAAAAAATGATAAAGTATCTGTGTGATTTGGCCTCCTGAAAAGTGCGAGCCACGGGTTAGAGAGACCTTCACGATTCAGGCCCTTTTAGTTGTTGTTATTACGGTAATGCGTTTGTCTGTCTTTATACAAATTGTTCTTCCTTTTATCATAGGAGTAAAGCCACCACCACCAAAACCCACTGGCCCTCTTACTGGTAAGTGAATTTAGAATGCATTTTTCACTCACAGTAATCTTCAATAACCTATAAAGATATTCCCATTCTTCATCGCTTACCACATACTTCTCCTTTGGGCAGGTCACTCCTTGAAGATCCTGTGCTCCCCATGATCCTTTCTGGTCTGACAATGGATCTCATACTGTATGGAAAAGATTATGACCTAGCAATCGCAAGGCTGCATCGTCGTTTCAACCTTCAAATGAATGTTATGATGTCATCGCTTTGAACGCAAACAAAAGATCTTCCCAAAAGTCATTGAAGGATTAGGGAAGCTTTTCTCCTTAGAGCTATTCATTTCCTCATATTCTGTGGTCGAAATGCGTTTTTTACAGTAACTGTGATGTTTTGCTGGTTTCTGCGCATGCAAAGGATCGTAGGGGGCACAGGATCTTTAAAATTATTATTTTTAAGATAGATTCCCAATGATATCCATAAAAATCATTAAATGATATTGTCAGTGCCTTCTATTCAAAGAACGTACAATAAAGAGATGATAGAGAGTCTGAGAATCTGAAAACTTAGAACTTTAGAATACATGCAGGTATACCCTAAGAGTTTCATACCCATGCCAAATTTGGAGTATTTTTAATCGTTACGTTTGTGGACCAGTTCGTAAGATATTTTGTTCCCTCAACTGTCTCTTATTGTTTTTTTCAGTCCTTGATGATATTCTTGCGAAGCTTTAGCCACAGTAGGATATTTCCTCTAATAGAACGATGCAAAATGTTCAGAAATTTGTTATTGGTAGGGATAATTTTGGGCTTAACTGTACTTTGTGAATTCGCCCCCCCCCCATCTCCAGAGCGGTGAAAAATGAGCAAGAGATTTTAACATAGGTTTGAAAAGGTCAATTTTGTCCCTTAAAAAGCATCTCCTTCATAAATGAACTATCTCTTAGGAAACATTGCGAGAGGAAAGGGTACGAAACAATCTTCAACTGGTTATGGCGGAGCTTCAAGCCGTGCTGTCGATGGAAACAGAAATTCACACTGGAATGGACGATCATGTACGCATACTAACAAACAAAATTGGCCATGGTGGAGAGTCGATCTTGGTTCTCCACAACTGGTTGCAAAGGTTAGGATCACGAACAGAGGAGACTGTTGTTGGCAACGATTAAGGAGCGTCGACATAAGAGTTGGAAATGCTGATAATAACCCACGAGCGAATGCAGTGTAAGTTTTATTATATCTCTGATGGATAAATTAAAGTTACATTGAAACAGCCCGAAATTGACTGGTTGAAAAAAGGGAGGGAGGATGCTTGTTTTGATTCAGATGAGATGCTATTCCACAATGAAATGCAAGAATAGAAAAATTCTAAGTTTGTCGAGTCGACACACTGAAGCCTTTCAAGCCTTTTTTCTCAATTTTTCCATATCAACATGAAACATTTATGCAACTATTATTTACATTTAATCGTGCCCCCTCCCCCACAGCGGGAAGGACACAAGGTCAACGTTTTCCCACTCTGGGAGACATTTGCAATGACTAGCCATTGCAGAGTACAGAAAAGATAGCAAAAAGAAGAGCTTTGGTTGCTGCGACGTTTGTTGGAAATTCACTGAAAATGTTGAATTGTCGTAATGTATGATATAGTGGCATCCAGGAGTATTCTGTTTGTGATTATATTCAGGTTTGGACTGCCAAATGAGATGAGATAGCACGAGGCTGCTGTATTCATATCATGATTATCCAGGGCAGGGATTGCTGAGAGCTGACCAAGAGATCAGCGGGCTTCAAGTTAAACTGTGGGTTTTTTTTGTTCGTTGTCCTCAATGTTTTCCTCAGTTTCTTCAAACTCGTGTGATAATTTCTTGATCATATTTTTACAGATGTGCATATCATCCCGGTGCCTTTGGAAGAGGACAGACAAAGGACCTCCAGTGTTCATCGCCAAGGACTGGAAGATTTGTCTATGTCACCCTGAGAATTACAGAATACCTTACCCTCTGTGAAGTCGAAGTTTTTGCTGTGAGAGGTAAGTCCAGTCTCTTATTTCGTTACATAAGTTTGCTAAACCTCACGCTCGAAGGTGTTGTGGCGCAGTGGTGTAATCCTCAGTAAAGAGCTCAGAGCTTAACAAAGGTGAATGTAAAATTGTATTACATTTTTCTTTAAACTAAATGGCTTGGAAAGAACTGAGAATATTTTGCTGTAAATCTGCCTTGGAAATTTTTGAGATCTTGATTTCAAAATGGCAACACATACCATATTTTAGGCAATGATATCATCAAATTTTTTCCAATTCCTAAACCAGAATAGTTACATACTTCTGCTTGTCACCATATTCATGGCTTCATAAACCCCGATTGTTTCATTTTCATCTACTGGCGCAAAATTCATATTGATTTTGTAAGTTTTTGAAAGTTTTCAATTAATTCTTCCAAGATTAGGTAAACTACCGCCATTTCAACAAATTAAGAAATCAAGAAACTTCCTCGGTAGGTTTACAGAAATTTACTCTAAGTCCCCTTACAGCCATTGAGTTCAAACGTCCCTTTATTTAACAACTCTCGTGTGAATTTCCATGGCATTTCTCAGAATTTTTGAACCTAGATAATTGGTTCTTAAAACAACAGAGACCAATACATCTGATTAATGCTTATGACATGGCACCATTGTTTTCAGAATTATTGGGTGGGGCTTGAGACGTACCTACCCCCTCTGCTTCCTACGGGCATGCGACTTGGAAAACTTTGGTTAACATAAATTGCATACAGAAGGAGTTGATTATTTTCATTCAACAGTTATTCACAGATCTTTTGTAATTGCAAAACAAATCTTTTAGTGCACGAACTAAGGATAGAACTGCATGATAATTTCATGATCCTTTTTGTTCAGGTGGTCCTGTCAAGCCTTCACTGCCACCAGGTGGTAAGTAATTATCTGGCCTCTAATTCAATTTAATTTTAGAATTCCACTACGTGCAAAAATCTTTCAAAGTACAAACGATAAATTTGAATAGCAAAGTACAACAGATGACAAAAATAGACGAGAAATTATACATAAGTAGAATTTTGTATGAAGAGGAATTTCTCGAGTAGGTAGACTAATGGCGGACAGAGCACCCCAGAAGCTAAAGCCTAATCATTCAAATTGTAAAATCTTTGAGTGTTTAGATTGTGCGATGTAAAGAAAGGTTATCGTATCGAGGTATTCATGACTGGTATGTAGTTGAGAAAAGATTTGATTTAAGTTCATGACGGAAAATCAACACTGAAGTAAATTGTTTGATGCTGGATCGAATGTTGTTCCAGGATTTAGCGCCTGCATATATAATACATCGTAAGCCTTATTACAAAGTATTCTTACGCGTCCCTTGAGAGCCTGCCTTGTATCAGAGCCTGCACAGCATTTCAAAAAAATATTATTGAAGGATATCGGAGAATTAAATGTAAAGATTCACACAAAGATAAGTAGATTGGAACACTTATGTTTGATGCACGGTTCTAAAAACTTGCTGTCATGTGGCTAATCGTGTAAAATAAGCTTGATAGATGTTTTGCGCCTTTAGACTTAGGCCTGAAATTTGCAAATTATTTGCAAACTAACCCTTAAAAGAAGCTTCACTTCCTTCTCATAGTTAGACCAGCTCATTAGGTCTTTGGCACATACAGACCTCAGTTGCTCATTGTAAACTTTCCTCACTTATTTTGAGCCCCAGGGCTTCTAAGTACCTTATAAGCAAGTCGCTGAAGTTTATTTTCTTGTCTCACAGTAAAGCCACCTTCATGGGCTTTTGGTGATGGTTCTGGTGGATCCGAGGAGAGAATAGGAGTTTTCGCAAACAAGGAGATTTGTTACGCCAAGTGCAGTGTCCGAAGAAGAAATGGAAAGCTCGCTAATGGAGTTACTGTTGACAGCAAAACAGAAAAAGTTTGTTTCTGTGAGTATGGACAGAAGGGCAGAAATAACAACCGATCGTGGAAGAATACATTCATCGTTAGAGGTGAGGATTGTAATAATCGTGTACAGAACTGTTCGACCAGTTCAGTTTCAGTTCAGTTTCATATGATTATATAATTATAATTATATAATTATAATACGACCCGGTGGAAACAGTTGCAAGCCATTGTAAACGGCTGTGAGCCTTTCGCAAACCATTTCAAACTATTGCAGGTCACTGCAAACTGTTGCTACTCGTTCAGACTCAATTTGACTTGACTTATAAACTTGACTTGACATAAAAATGTAACTTGTATTGCCTTAAACCTGAACTGACTTGATTCGATTTGACTTCCTATGTCACAAATTTGACTTGATTTACAAACCGACTTGAATTGACTCAAATTGAGTTGACCCGAGATTTTGAAATGAGAGATGAGAAGAAATTGTTCTTTGTATGAATATGCCACATTATGATTCAATTTGACGTGATTTATGAATTTAGCTTGACTTGAAAACGTGGCTTGAATCGACTTAACCTAAATTTACTTGATTTGATTTGATATGCCTCAAAGATGACTTACAAAATGACCTCTCATTAGCTTACTTGAAATTTGAAAAATAAGGAATGAAAACACATTCTCTTCTTTCTGAACATACCTCAATTTGACTTGAATCTTAAATTTTACTTGACTTAAGAACTTACTTAGATTTGCTTGAACGTAGTTGACTTGAAATGATAAGACATGTTCCTCTTTCTATAGCAACATCCACACCATTTACAGAAGCCCGATTGATTGGAAAGACTTGGCGTATGGAGGCCTCCAACTTCCCTAACTTCTTCTTCCGACATCGCAACTCAAGAGTGCGCATCGATAGATTCACAGCTGGTCGTCTTTACGACCTTGACTCATCATGGAACATCGTGCGCGGGCTGTGCGGCAAAGGAATTAGTTTCCGCTCGAAGAATTTCCCACAGCATTACATTCGTCATAAGGGATGGTTTGCATACATCAACAAGTTTGATGGAAGTGCACTGTTCAGGAAAGATGCTTGTTTCATTCCTCGTGCTGGTCTCATTGACCCTAAATTCGTGTCATTTGAATCAGTCAACTTCCCAAACCACTTTTTGAGACATCAGAATTCTTGGGTTCGCATCAGTAGAAATGATAATTCAGCCTTGTTTAAGAAGGATGCGACATGGAAGCCGCGTATGATTAAAGGTATTCTTTATTTGTCTTGTCGTTATTCATCTCAACGAGTGAGATTTTCCTTTATTTTATGGATAAGTAAACAGTGGTAGATTATGGTTTTGATGTTAACGTCTAGATATTCTGGAGTCGAATTTGAACGACGAAGTAGCTGGGCCATAGGAAGCAGCTACTGATCGGGAAGGGTGCTGTTGCTGGCAAAACAATTGAGAACAATACGTCTGATTAATGCTTATGACATGGCACCATTGTTTTCAAAGTTATTGGGGACTTGAGACGTACCTGCCCCTTCTGCTTCCTACGGGCATGCGACGTGGGAAAACGTTAGCTAACATAAATTGCATACTGAGGGATTCGAATGACTTCATTAAACAGTTATTCATAGGTTTTTGGTAATTGCGAAAGAAATTTTTTTGTGTACGAACTAAGGATAGAACTGTATGATAATTTCATGATTCTTTTTGTTCAGGTGGTCCTGTCAAGCCTCCACTACCACCAGGTGGTAAGTAATTATCTAGCCTCCAAATTAAGTTTGATTTTGATATTCCACTACATACGAAAATTCTTTCAAGATACATACGATAAACATGAATAGCAATTCACAAAAGATGAAGAAAATTGATTTGAAACTGTACCTAGATAGAATTTTGTATGAAGTGAAATTTCTCTAGTAGGTAGGCTAATGGACGACAGAGCACCCCTTAAGCTATACCCTTATCATTCAAATTATAATACATTTGAGTGTTTAGATCGCCAAATGTTTAAGAAAATGTTATCGTATCGAGGTATTCAGGACTCGTACTTAGTTGAGAGAAGATATGAATTAAGTTCATGACGGAAAACCATCACTAAAGTAGACTATTTGATGCTAGTTGGAATGTTGTAGCGACCTATTGCTCTCTTGTGTTTAGAGTGGGTTTAGGTGAGCTCTTTGTGAGCCATGGCATCACCCATTGGCAACCGAGATTTCAACCATCTTAGCACAGCCTTTGCCGGTGCAGTTTTTCTTTCACATAAAATCAACCACCCGGGTTAGCGCATACTAGCGCTTGTCAAGGCGGGAGACGGGGTGATGTCATGGTGCACAGAGTGCTTAAACTCCTTTTTTTGCTTTGCTTTTTTAGTTTGTTTTTTTTTTCTTTCTCTTTTTCGATTGTTGTTAAAGAGTTTGTTAAGTGCCGTTCATAGCCAGAACCAGATGACGACATGTCTATTTCTGCTATGAACGGCACAGAATATTGTATTGTATTTTTTAGTTTTTTAATTGGCATTGATATAAAAAAATGTTGTAGCATGGTTTAGCACCTGCATATCTAATACATCGTAAGCCATATTGCATCGTATTCATACGTGACTTGAACGCTGAGAGCCTACTTCATATCAGAGCCTGCACTGTATTTCAAAAAAATTGTTGAAGGAGGGAAGTAGATAGGAGAAATCGATTGAAAAGATTCGTAAGCAACTTGAAATGAATTATATCGTTCAACTTAAAAATTTTGATTCAGAAATAGTTGTGTATGGAAATGTAGAATTCTTGAAAGCAATGGCTCTAACAACTTCGTGATAGGTTCAAAACCAGCCAATGTTCGAGATAACGCGTGGTCGAGACAACGAATGTAAACTATACTTCTGTCTGCTGAATCGATCATTTTGAACATGAATTCAGTAACGAAACAATTTTTCCAGTTGGAACACTTTATTCGCCGCTCAGTTGTAAAAACGTGCTTTCATATTGCTAATTGTGTAAGAAAAGTTTCATTCATGTCTTGCGACTTTGGATTAATCCCTGAAACTTGCAAATTATTTTTAAGCGAAGCCTTAAATGCAGCTTCATTCCCTCTCATAGCTAGACCAGTCCATAAGATATTTGGCACATACAGACCTCAGTTGCTCATTGTTAACGTTCCTCACTTAATTTGAGCCCCAGGGCTTCTCAGTACCTTATAAGCAAATCGTTCAAGTTTATTTTCTTGTCTCACAGTAAAGCCACCTTCATGGGCATTTGGTGATGGTTCTGGTGGATCCGAGGAGAGAATAGGAGTTTTTGCAAACAAGGAGATTTGTTACGCCAAATGCAGTGTGAGAAGAAGGAATGGGCAGCTCGCTAATGGAGTTACTGTTGACAGCAAAACAGAGAAAGTTTGTTTCTGTGAGTATGGACAGAAGGGCAGAAATAACAACCGATCGTGGAAGAATACATTCATCGTTAGAGGTAAGAGTCGTAATAATCTTTTGCAGAACTGTTCGATCAGTGCAAACCGTCGCACACCGTTATAAACTGTTTGCAAACCATTTTAAAGCATTGTAAATCATTAGAAGCTATTGCAAACTGTTGAAAAAGATTGGAAACCTTTGCAATCCGTTTTAACCGTTGCAAACCTTTGAACCAGTGCTATCCGTCGCAAACCTTTGCAAGCAATTGCAAGCCGTTTTAACCTGTCGCGAGCCTTTTGCAAACCGTTGCAGACCATTTCAAACCGTCGCAAACTGTTCCAACTCCGTGTCACCAGATCTTCTGTGATCTGCCATCCTTACCTTGTCCCCATCTTAAGATCTTGCAATGTTTTCACACAAGCTCCTTCATCCGTAGGATTTCGCTCCTAGTGAACAATCTACCCTTTTCTGTTTTTCCCTTTTCCTATTATTGACAGGCCCTTGCACGTTTAGTTATTCCATTGGACCAGTTATCCAATTTTTGGTCGTTTTGTTGACACCTGGTTTTGCGTGAATTCATATAACATGGCTTTGAATTTAATTGATTCTACTTTATTGAAACATCACAATACAAACATCATAATGAATCAATTGACTTAACTCAAGCCTTGACTGGATTCATCAGACTTAAGAATATGACTTGATATGCTTGATCGTGACTTTCTTGACTTGACTTATAAATTTGACTTGACCTAGAAACCTGACTTGAATTGACTTAAACCTTAACTGATTTCATTCGATTTGATTCGATATGCCTCAAATTTGACTTACAAACTGACTTATCATGAGATGACTTGAAATTTAGGAAATAAGAAATGATGGGACATTTTCCTCTTCCTGGATATGCCTCTTTGTGGCTCAATCTGACTTTAGTTATAAATTTGACTTGACTGAAAAACTAACTTGGACTTGTTTGCACTGAGTTGACTTGAAATGATAAGGCATTCTCTTCTTTCTACAGGATCATCCTCACCATTTAGTGAAGCCCGATTGATCGGAAAATATTGGCGTATGGAGGCCTCCAACTTCCCTAACTTCTTCTTCCGACATCGCAACTCAAGAGTCCGCATCGATAGATTCACAGCTGGTAGTCTTTACGACCTTGACTCATCATGGAACATCGTGCGCGGGCTGTGTGGCAAAGGAATCAGTTTCCGCTCGAAGAATTTCCCACAACATTACATTCGTCATAAGGGATGGTTTGCATACATCAACAAGTTCGATGGAAGTGCACTGTTTAAGAAAGATGCTTGTTTCATTCCTCGTGCTGGTCTCATTGACCCTAAATTCGTGTCATTTGAATCAGTCAACTTCCCAAACCACTTTTTGAGACATCAGAATTACTGGGTTCGCATCAGCAGAAATGATAATTCAGCCTTGTTTAAGAAGGATGCAACATGGAAGCCACGTATCATCAAAGGTATTTTTATATGTATTGTCGTTATTCATCTCAACGAACGAGATTTTCCTTTGTTTTATGGATGAGTAAACATTGGACCACTTGGACATACCAATCTATCAAACGAGTTTCTAATGCAGATCTTGTCGTATGGTGATAAAGATTTTATTGATGGCCTTAATAAAGAGATACTATTGTTAACTCTATGCTTTATCCTTAAAACTGGTCGGTTTGATTAGGAATTGATAACTTTGCAATTCAACCACCAACGTCCCTTTTAATGTAAATGGTTTATTTTCGTTTTGTTAGCAGTTACGATTAGTATGTGTGCTCTCTTTGTCTTTCATGTCGTTACGCGTAGTGCTATGTTCGTGTTTTCTGTTTTATGTTGCCATGAGGTAGTCGTAGTTTATCGCTCCAAATGGTATTGTATTAGTAGTAGGGTATAGTATTTTGTAAGTAGTGTAGTTAAGTATTATGTTTTGTAACTTTTTAGATTGAATGTAAAAAAAGTAAACAATGGTAGATCTGATCATGGGAATTCTGTTATAGCTTTTGAAGTTGAGCTCGCAAAAATGGAATATAAATATCCAAGCTGAAAATAGAACGAAAGGGATTTAAACACATATGATTGAGTGTTAAAGCAGATCAACTTTTTAGACCAAGGGGATGTTTTTGCAGACATCTTCGAAGCTCACTGCAACTACTTTGATTGCCGTTATTTTGCTGAACGATTTTGCTGACTGCGTCCAATATGATCTTGAGACGCTAGCTAATTTCTGAAGAGACAGGAGTAAGATCACAACTGAAGAGCTCGTCACTAATTCTGTGATCGTAACTCATCGTAATATGATTTTTTTAACCACATTTCGACCCGAAAACCCCATCAGCTATAAGTAATGAAACAGTAATCTATATATACATAAGTATGTACAAATTAAAACCTTCAAGATTTGCTGGTCTTCTTAGGAAATGTGCTTCGGGAAGGATGATCATTTTGCAGAAATCCTTTCAGTGCCCTTATGAATGTGGCAATTATGGAGCTCATTCTAAATTGCAATGGGATTTTGTTCCATGTCTTTGCACCAAAGCAGAAGAAACTCCTTTGGAGAATTATGGGTTCAATTTGGAATATCTTGATCTATTCTTATCAATTTCTTTCTTCATAGGTGGACCACCAGCTGGTGGACTAACAGGTGAGATTTTACTTCATTTTCTTATGACAAGTTCTCGCAACCACAGCTGCCTTCTCGTGGGCCTTAAGTTTGTTATATGGTATAAAAAGATTAGCAAAAATTGTTGCAGACCTTGCTGTTTTATATCAGTTTGAGTGAGATCTTTTTGGCCGAGCAGCTTATACTGTCCCCGTCAGGTAACTGAGTTTCATTGGAGTCGAAATTCGGTCGAGCGACCTCGCAGATGACTGACCAAACAACTTATTTCTCTGTCTTTTGGAAGGAGCGTTAAACCAGGAGACCCATGCCTGGATACCGGATACTCTGCTTATATTAGGCCTAAATTAGCTGTGATATGTCCAGATCGCCTTCACGTTTCTCCAGATAAAATGATGATGATGATGATGATGATGATGATGATGATGATGATGATGATGATGATGATGATGATGATGATGATGATGATGATGATGATGATGATGATTATGATGATGATTATGATGATGATTGTGATGATGATGAGATGTAATTCTAAACTTTATGACAAACGAAACAATTAAAACATGATAATGGAAAACTGCAAACTTTTCGACAGAGCAGAAACTGCGTAAAATGACGTCATCAGCCAGTTTGAGATAAGGAAGTGTTTGGACAGATAAGTTTTTTGAAATGATAAATCGAGAGTTCAAGGCCCTAGGAAGAAAATATCAAGTGTTGCCTAATTTTGAAATACGTTGCAGGTAGCTATGGGGGCTCAAAGTTACGAGTTTTCGTGCATGTGCTCGCAATTTCTGCTCTGTCAAATTTTTCTCAGTTCATCCTTACTTCCAATCAGCAAATCTAACACAAGGGCGGGTTGACAACTCTTAAGATCCATAGTCAACATTGCGCCTCAGGGTGCACCGTGAGATATTGTATCTATTATGACCAAAAAGAACATGAAATGCTAAACCCTGAATCTCTCCACGAACAGGTAACCTTGCAAAACGCAAGCCAACCAGACAATCTTCAACCGGATTCGGTGGAGCTTCATCAAGAGCTGTTGACGGAAACAGAAACACACAGTGGGGAGGACGATCGTGTACACACACCAATAAACAAAATAGGCCATGGTGGCGAGTGGACTTACAGAGTGTTCAAAATGTGAAGAAAGTAAGGCTTACAAACAGAGGAGATTGCTGTTGGGGCAGACTCAGACAAATCGAAATTCGAGTTGGAATGAGGGATAACAACCCTGGTGCTAATGCTATGTAAGTTTTTATTAGTATGCTACTATACCAAAAAGGGATAGATTTTGCAGCACAATGGCATCACTTGCGTTGATTGACACCTTGTAAAATGGTAAAATCTTTCCTCACTAAGAACCAGAATTCCACGCTTGATTGTTTTCCTTCATGTATTTGCAATTGATATTCAAATCGTACAAAATTGTCAGTTTCAGAGATCAGATTCAGACATCGTAAGAAGAGCTCCTTTGATTGGTTTAATTTGCGGATGTTTTCGCCTGATATCTGATATCAGGCAGATCTTTTATTCATTCAACAATACCATCACACCGTAGTGGTGTATTAGATTTGTCGCCAAAGCCTCAGGGATCTGAGATTTATTGGATCAGTCCCCCAGAGGACCTCTTGTCTCCCATTGTGGCTCCCCACTCAACTTATCATTACTTTTTTACAGGTGTACATTCCACGGTGGTGCTTTTGGCAGAGGGCAGACGAAGGACCTCACTTGTTCGACACCTCGACGTGGACGATATGTTTACGTTTGGCTCAGAGTTACTGAATATCTGACACTTTGTGAAGTTGAAGTTTTTGCTGTTAAAGGAGGTTGGTAAAAGTATCTTTTAAGAGGAACCAAGGAATAGGCCCAGTTTCGAAAGCTCCTTAAATTCCTCTCCTGTTGGAGCACTGGACGATTTTTTGTAGGAAGCTGCGGATAAAAAACTACATGATTGATTTTCGAGTTCTAAGGAACCGTGACCAAAAAGCATCTGGCACAACCAGCCTCGAATTATCTTAAAAATTAGTTTGAGTTGAGTAGATTTTCTTTCCTCGATCAATCGAACTCTTTCAGCTGGGCTAGATTCATTTCAAGCAAACTAGAGTACCATTTCTGCCACCCACAATTATGTCTCAAGATTTTTTAGATGGACTTTATGTAAACGCATTTTCAAGGTGTCCAGTCTCAGCAAGTCCTCATTAGTATGTATTGATTCTGTTTTATTTTCCTGTTTCTATTTATTCATGTTCTTCGTTTCAGGAGGCAAGCCAGTCCCACCAGAGCCACCATTGACAGGTAAGTGTATATAAATGTATTGTTTCGACGAACTGCCTCTTTCTTGGAAATTTTCCATGGTTCATTGCACGATTCACTCTACTCCAGTCTGGATTCAGCAGTCAGAGTATGGTCCAGCGACGAGGCTTCATGTTTCAGGTTCTTGTTGTGTAAATTTTTGATAATTTCATAGATATCAAAACGCACTTTGCTCACAGCATGCTCACATGGCTAAAACCAGATGAAGTAGCATAGTATCAGCGCCACCAGGAAAATAGCTGACATGCTCAAGTTTCCCAGGAAGGGAGAATGGAATAAGGAAAAAAATGGAAAGAAAGAGAATGTAGGGGATACAAATTAAAGAAGGGATTAAAATGCAACGGGCAAAAGAGGAGAGAAAGAAAAAGATAATACAGTAAGTCCCCGCATGTAAGAGCCTACTACAGGTTCTTAATTACAAGGTGCATAAGTTAGGAAAGGCAGCCTTTGGGTTCTGATTTTGGTAGGATTTTGTTTCTCATCTGGAATAATATAACCGCTGAGTCCAAAATTGTTTTTCATAACTTTTTATTCCTACCCTCAACTCCTGCTTATCACTGCAGTGTTATAACTTGCTGTTCCTTCGATGCCAGGTAACGTTGCAAGAGGAAAGGGAACGAAGCAATCTTCAACTGGCTTTGGAGGTGTTCCACAAAGGGCTGTTGATGGAAACAAAAATGCAAACTGGAATGGGCGATCATGTACACATACTAACAAGCAAAATAGGCCATGGTGGAGAGTCGATCTTGGTGCTATCCAGAAAGTGATGAAAGTTAGAGTCACAAACAGAAATGATTGTTGCTGGAATCGATTGCGACAAGTTGAAATCAGAGTTGGAATGGCAGACAATAATCCTGGTGCTAATGCTATGTATGTGTTTGTTTTGTGTTTATATACCGTGAAAAATTTACAATACACATCACGGATTACTCTACCTACAAACTACTTAACAATATTACAAGAAGAATGTCACAAGGAACAAAAGAATACGGCTATTCTATGGCGTTAAGCGACTCAGGCGTTCAGTTGGCATTCAGAGTATCAGCACTCATCATTCTCCTGGGAGAATTGACTCTCTCTAACTAATTTCATTCCACTGATGGCATGACTTCTTCATCCACCCGTGAGGAAAATATTTGCTAGGGCACACATCATTGTTGTAAGGCAATAATCGTGGGGAGGGGGGCGGGGGTTGGTCACAGTTTAGGTCAGGTTCTTGAACGGTCGTTTCGCGGGAAAACATGTCATATTTTCAGAAGAGCGTTGCCTGTCTTAGCCTGGAAAATCTCTTTAATTTGAGATATCGGCTGTTGATAAGATAATGAAAATATTGCTGCGATCTTCAGGGGACAGTAGCCTCTCTAACACCAAGCGTCTTTTCTGACACATCCGTTAGTGTTTGAATGGGTTTGAATGAAGGAAATAACATGCTTTTTAACTCATAGGTGCGCATATTTCCCTGGACAAGTTGGCAGGGGACAAACACAAGAACTGAAATGCTCAAGGCCTTTTGCTGGAAGATACGTTTATGTGACCTTAAGAACGACTGAGTACTTGACGTTGTGTGAAGTTGAAGTATTCGCCGTGAGAGGAGGTGAGTGAATTGTGATAATAACAACAAATAAATTCAGTTTAACTTTTTTTCAAAGAACATAGGGATTAATACTGAACTTATGCCCTGTTATTTTCTACCTGCTTTTTCAAGGTTCAGTCATATTTGTACGCAGAATGAAGGACATTTGCTAAATCTCCGGGGGGAGGGTAACTTAGTACTTTTCATGGTACAGGGACCTGCCATTTTTTAGGGGTACTTTGTTCAAACCATTACGGAATTATGGGTATCTTTTTCACAATTTTTAGACATTCAACGGAATTATGGGTGTCCTTTTCAGGGGATTTTTCATAATTTCCGGAATTATGGCCCAGATTATCATTCGATTTACGGAATTATGACCCTAAAATCTACCAGAATTTACGGAATTATGGGTACCAATTTTTCGGGCAAAATGGCACGGACCCGTCAGATGATAGGTTGAGATACCCCCCCCCCCGAGTGCTAAATGCACGAGGGGAGTGAAAATTTCACTTTCAAAATTCAGGGGTACCATCAAGATTTTTCAGAAAAACATGCCGAAGATGAAAGGTAAAGACATGACACTTTCAATCAAATCTCCTTCTCTCGAACCCTACTGCCCTCATTGCAGAAGCGAAATAAGATTCTGGCACCAGCACGTACGTCCGTATGTCTCTATGCTTTTTGTGTAAGTATTTATTTCTGTTTGCATTCATGGTGTAAACGGATTGTAAACAGATCGAAAGAATTTTTCTGCGTTATCAAGACTCGCTTGCTAGGTATTACACCCAGGGTATTACAGTGTACTTTGAATTTTATTTTAGTCAAAAGATCAACTTTTAAATCATTGTCTGTCTCCATTTATTCAATTGATTCTTTCTTTCATCACAGGTACAAAACCATTGCCAAGACCCCCACCATTGACCGGTAAGTTGAGCTTGAAACCGATATTTTAGAGCCTTTGGTGTGACGTTAAATTTTGCAGAATTAGAGCGTTTTCTTTTATCAATCCAGGGGAAATTTTTGAAAATCTTAGAATCATCGTAATTTGTAAACTCTTTGAAGGAGGATGGAATGATTTTTATCCAGAGTCCTTTATTTGAAATCTTCCTTGATTTTGACATTGCTGGAGAACAAATGAAGTGCTGTTTTAGAGCAATCACTAACTTTGCCTCTCCATTGCTATAAATCAGCAACCGCTTGTCAGATTGACCCAAACAAGGTCTCAAACTCTAAATTAAAGCCTGACCTATGCAACTGCGTAAAAGCCGACATAATTGAATCCACAGCTCCTCTGCAGTCGTCACACAAACAGGGCACAATTATTTTGGGACACCCTGCGTAAACGGCAACTGGAAATTTCTTCTGAAAACAATTTTTTGAAAGTACTTTGCTGACCATGGGATAGTCCCAGGACAGCATATCGCCCCTTCCCAAAAACCAACGTTCATACTGGCGGACTGTATTAGCTAGCATATGCCAGTTGATGGTGGTTGGAGTTATATAGAAATCTATACACTTGTTTATAAGATATACTAAGTCTGAATTTTTAACGTCTCTTTGTTCAAAGGTAACATTGCTAGAGGAAAGGGAACGAAACAATCTTCAACTGGTTTTGGTGGTGCTGCAAGTCGTGCTGTCGATGGCAACAGAAACGCAAACTGGAATGGACGATCATGTACGCATACTAACAAACAAAATAGGCCATGGTGGAGAGTCGATCTTGGAGTTGCACAGCAAGTAATGAAAGTAAGGCTCACTAACAGAGCAGACTGCTGCTCCAACCGATTGAGAAACGTCCAAATCAGAGTTGGAAACGTTGATAACAACCCACAAGCAAATGCACTGTAAGTTTAATTCATTTGAGGTACTGAAGGTAGCCAAATCGACGAATGTAAGATGCAGACACGCAGAGAACAGATATGCTATAATGGGGGCCTTTTGATTTGATAAGGGAAGTGCCACACATGGCATTGCTTCTATTCCTCAGATCAAAGAAATATGTCATATTGTTTTCAACCAATCGTTTTAAAGAGTTAGAAATTATGTTGTTCTCAGGATACAAATGTTATGGAAACGGTACTGTATTTCCAAAGAAAATGCACAAGACACATAGTTAGGCCCCGTTTACACGGGATAGGATCCAAATGGGATTGGATCCAGAACTGTTGGCGTTTACACGGAATCGGATCCATTTGGATGTTATGAACTCTTTGCAACGCTCTAGTAAACCTTTTTTCTTATTCTAATCAGATCCTTTGAAATTTTGAACTCTAATAGACTCTGTCTTATCTCTGATTCCCCTCTTTGAAATGTCAACGAAGGATTTTCAGTTTAATCATGTCACCTCCTATCCGTACCAGTTAGGATCCAAACCCACCCGTCTATGCAAGCCATCATTTTTACTTAATGGAACAAATGTAGCAACTAGAAACAAAATGCAACATGAATTCCAAAGACTTAACATTTTCCCTGTGCCATGTCGCTAGTTATAATGCTCTTTAATTGACTTCAACATGCTAGATTCTGCCATGGTGATGAATCTTCAAATGCTCTTTTTCCTCAGATGTGCCTACCACCCACCTGCTTTTGGTAGAGGCCAAACCAAGTTCCTTCAATGCTCATCACCGAAGATTGGAAGATATGTTTACGTCACTCTGCTCACCACTGAGTATCTTACCCTCTGTGAAGTCGAGGTCTTTGCTGTAAAGGGTAAGTTATGTCTTTCTTGTTGCCTTAGGATGCTTTGTGTTAACTGATAGTAGGGCTTGGAAACAACTAGTGCTGCATTCACACTGACACAATTAAACCAGCTTTATTCAAACCAGCTTAAATCTCAACCAATCAAATGACTGGATTCGTTGGTTTGACTAATCAGAAGGCCCCATTCGAAAACCTGGTTTATTTAAGCTGGTTTAACTTGCAGTGTGAATGGGGCATAGGACAGCATCGCCTGCTCATGGCCTGCTAGAACGCCGTCTTGAAGGATGAAACCCGTCATGGCCAACTAGGACGGATTTGTAACACTGCAGTATTAGCTGCTTTGACCTTGACCGACCCTACTATTTCAAATGAATGAGTGACTGTAGACAAAATAAATTCTCTTCGATTCCTGTTTTCCTTGAGTAGCTATGTTTTTTTCTAAGCGTACACTATATATTTTATTGATATTTATGCCAGAAGCTCTGGGCCCCTAAGCGACCACTTGAAGGCTATCACTCGGCCTTTTTAGCTGTTGAGGCGAAGACTGTTGGTGCTGTTGTTGCTGTAAGTTTATTTTGATTCGATGTTATATACAAGTAACTAACAATATATACATTATTTAGATATATACACGTTAAGTTATCAAAAGCGAATATACAAAGCAAGAAACAAAATTAATAATTTCTAAATTTACAAAAAGTTGGTAGGCAAGTACAATCACTCACTACATTCGTAGTTGGGACCTTAGAATTGATAAAGAGCTACATTGTACAGATAAACGATGCTTTAATAAAATTGTCTTTTTGCAGGTAAAAAACCAGTCCTTCCAGGAGGAGGTAAGGAATTATTTTTTGTATTCGATATAAAAGTTTGTATTAGCGATTTACCAAAGACGACATGCTATACCACACTACAGGAGAAGCAAAATATCATGACTACCCCCTGACATTAGGCATACACATCAAATACAACTAACCATACAATCACATAATGCTACATATAAAAAATTTTTAGGAATAAATACTTTATCCGGTTTCACATCTAACCCCAGACTAACGCAGGCGATTCAATGAAAATATATTTGCTGCATGTCATAGGGTTTGCTGGCATGAAATGGGTAATTGTGGGGTAAACTGGGCGGGGTGAAAAATCTAGGCTGGCTTCTAGTAAGCCTTTGTCCATGGTTTCCTCTAGACAGAACCGCTGTTAGTACCCTCCTGAACAGAGTGAATATTAGTTATCGGTTTCGGATCCGGATCTACTGTTTTCCTCGAGTAGACACTACCCATCTTACCCCTATTCTACCCATTTTACCCCGGTAACTGTTCCGCAAAGTTCCAATTCTTCCAGTACTCTTAGTACTACGATCTTTGAGATGTCTGAACCTTTTTTGCTCACCTAGTTCGACAGTTATTACTCTTGCCCCACAGTTAAACCAGCTCAATGGGTATTTGGTGATGGTTCTGGTGGATCAGAAGAGAGAATAGGAACTTTCGCAAACAAGGAGATTTGTTACGCCAAATGCAGTGTACGAAAGAGGAACGGAAAGCTCGCTAATGGAGTTACTGTTGATAGCAGAACAGAGAAAGTTTGTTTCTGTGAGTATGGACAGAAAGGCAGAAATAACAACCGATCGTGGAAGAATACATTCATCATTAGAGGTAAGATCTTGTTAGAACATTCGAGGCATAGGAAAGTTTCGTCGCCGTCATAAATTGACGATAATCAATAGGCCTTTTAGGTGTTTTTTGAAAAGAATCTGGTTCGAACGATATTTCGATGCATTTTGATTGATTTTGGTATGTGTACCGGGTGAGTCAAACAACTTTACACGTTTGGAGGGCTGTGGAATAAATAGTATTTGGCCGATATTGAAAACTAAAATGTTCATCTATCAGCCAAAGGCTAACTTAGATGAGAAAATCTTGTTTGGTGATATCACTCATCTTATGGACACATAAATTGAGAAAGTGCTAGAAGGGGTTTTTTTATGGGAACCGAGACTCCAATTCCATTCTGGTCCACGATTTACTTGCTATTGAAATAAACTTTGATTTCTGAAACTGACAGTGTTATTAATATCAAATTTGAATTTCAATGCCAAATAAACCGTGGACCAGAATAGAAAACGGGATTCTCGATTCCCATGTAATCCCCTAACAGGCATTTTTCTCATATTTAGGTCTTAAAAATGAGTGATTTTACCAAACGAAATTTTCTCTTCTAAGTTAGCTTTTGACTGATAGATAAGCATTTCAGTTTTGAATATCGGCTTCATACTTCTTATTTCAAAGCCCGCTGAATGCGCAACATTTTTTCTTGACTCACCTGGTACAATAGTGATAGAACCTCAAACACCACTCACTCGAAATCTTCGTATAAAACTGTATTAAAGTATAAAAACACAACTGTTTATAGAAAGACGTTTTGATATTAAAATCTTCTCTTCAGTTAAACTAAACCAGAGGACAGCCGAGTATTTATGCATGTTGAAAACCTATTTACAAAACTATATCTTTACAAAACCTAAGCTATAAAAGTATCAATCGATCCAGACTCTTTTGTAGAAAGTAACTAAAAAGGTTTACTTCGTTCAAATTTAAAAGGAAGGCCAAATATTTCATGCTGTGCTTGTTGACAGAGCAGAATCTGCGCACGCATGCGGGAAAACTCGTAGCTTTGAGCCCCCTTACCTCCCTGCAACAGATCCAGAAATTAAGAAAAACATGATATTTTCTCCCAGGACCTAATACTCTTGATTTATCATTTCAAAAAGCTTATCTGTCCAAACACTTCCTTATCTCAGACTGTTAGATGACGTCATTTTTACGCAGTTTCTGCTCTGTCGTGCTTGTCTCCTTAGCTTTCTAGAATCTTTACATAGCCTTTTATGAACTAAATGCATGCTAGATTTTGATGCTCTTCCTTTCGAATTTTTAGCTCAACCAAAGACCAAGCCTTCCAACAGTAAGTATAAATGTCTTTCAAACATTGGTTTGTTTCAAAATTTTCTTGCGTCGCTTTGAAGATTTTATCTTCGTAAATTCAATACACTTTTGAATTCACATACTTGATAGTAAGGCGAGAAGACTTCACAGTGAAATTATCAGCTGGAAGTGACTTTACCAAGGCAATCTTTAGAATTTCTTTCACTCTGCGGTATTCAGGACCAATTATGTTTTGAAATAATTAAAATATTGCTTCTGCCAGCAAAACATTTCTGGATCAAATAGGAAAAAGCTGACCTTGAGTTGTTGGAGAATTTATTTCACAATTTTACCCTTTCAATTTTTTGGCAGTATTTGATTATAAAATTCCTATCTGTTACGATTGAACATGTCAAAGGTTTCGAAAATATAATTAATCTTGATAACTTCGTTTCATTTCGTAGCATCCTTCAAAATTCTAGTTATCTCACAAAACTTTAGAATCTCACCAAATTGAAACTAGAGCTAGGGAATATCACTATGATTAATCTGATCTTGCACACCGAAACACAGGTTATAGGAAACTCTGAATGAAAAATAGGATTTACGTATGACAAACCGAGTTCATCATCAATCGCCCTCGGTAGATTGCGCACCAGCATTTGATATAGCTGTCTCCATAATTTTCGGTCTGCGACAGCAGTGCTCAGTGACATCTGGCTTCGTCCAGTCCAATGGCTAATGCTGTCATACCAGCTTTTAGTTGCTTTGTTTACCGCAGGGATGAAAGGGACTCATCGTTTTAAGTCTGGGTAGATTTTGCTTACGCCTTGAGTACAGCATTTGGTGTGACCGTAGAGTCTCAAAACTCATTTAGATTTAAAGATGACACACCGAATTATCCTAGTTCATTATTTAGTTTCTGATATGTCGAGTGTCAATTTTCAGTCCCATGAGAGGAGACAATAAACTAAGAAGATTCCATGTATCGCACACGGGTATTATGTTCACTTCATTGTTTCCTGCAGCCCGTGCCCGAAATAGAAATTTTGAAATTTGCTGAATGGCAGTGATTTGTCGTATTTCAGCGTAAACAATTTTTGGCTCGCCTTGTTGATAACTAATTTGCCATTTTTTTATCCTTTTTAGTGCCAACATTCGGTGGAAATGCAAGAGGAGCAAGATGTGTCTTCCCATTCCGATACAAAGGAAAACTTTACAGTGCATGTACTAAGGTTAACCACAACAAGCTATGGTGTTCCACTACAGCAAATTATGACAAAGACAAGAAGTGGGGCAACTGCAAAATTACCAGTAAGGACTTTTATAATTTATTTTCAGAAATGAGCATTCTTCCATTCTGGTTCAGGAATACCCTGAGTATTCTGCAACTTCTATTTGTTGGTGAGGCGGTGAGGCCTGACCTTGAGGGTGATGAAGAATTGCCTCCCAAAACACGATGATGTTTGTGATCAGAATAATCTTATTTCTTTTCGAATGGAAACCGTTACTGTTAGCATCACAAGCATCATCGTGGTTGGCTTAATCCGGACAAAGTCGTAAAATTTGGCAAAAAACTGAAGTAAAAGGAGAGGTGCTTGTTATCTTTGCGCATTTTTCCTTATTGGCTGTGATCGGGCAGATGGTTGCTGATTTGTAGCACGGAAAGACAAGAAGTACTTGTCTCAGTGCAGCACTTTCCTCTTTTCTCAAGCAAGATCAAACTAATGTAAATTTTTAAAGAAGACTTTAGCACTTTGTTTACATTTTTTCTACATGGTACAGAGTTTTTGTGTTGTCAGTGAACAATACAATTAACCCTGCTTAAAGAGGATACAAAGACCAGCAGCCTTTGCAATCGTTTGTTGTTGTTGTTGTGAATGTCGTACAGTCAGTTATTCTAGAAGATGTGGAGAGTAAGTCGCTGACTTCTTGCTAAGCATGCTGGTCCTTGTACTCCCTTTAAACTGTATTAAATATTTGAAAACAGCTATAAGGCCCTTTGCAGTATTTGCTTGATTTTGGATGTTATACATCCCTTAATACTTTATGTATTTCATCTTAGAACCAATTAAACCACCGTCGTTCCCAGCTGGAGGTAAGCCCTTGTTTTTCATCCTCCCTAGACTGTTCTTATTTAAGAAATCGGCCTTACAACGCTGAAAGCAGTTTACGTACGCAGATAACGAGCCAGAAACAAGACGTTGTTATGTGACAGTAATGATGAGACTGACCAAAGAATTTACCTATGATTACAACTTAAAGGGGCTGGGTTACGTAATGTAAACAAACTTCTCTCGAAATGACGATTGTGCAATAGTTTTGATAGGCCATATCGCAGAGATTTCCCAGTAGTTTTCTCAAAATGGAGGTTCTATTTTGAAGATGGACTCATAGAGAAGTAAACAAAACACTCATATGTTGTACGATTTCAGAGATATTGGTGGATTTTTGGAACTAACTGTCATGTGGATTCACCCCATTCACCAGAATCTGTGCAGAACACAATGGCCACGTGTGAGCAATAATATTGGATTGTAACGATAACAGATTTGTTTACGGTTACGTGACTCTGCCCCTTTCAACACAGATTCATCAAGGAAGTGATTACCCAATTTAATGGAATGAAGGAGAAATAGAAAGTTCATACATTAGAATTAACGTGATAAAGAGGCTTTTAGTGACGTACTTTAGTCCTACTACACCTGCTTTCTTTAGGGCCGTGCATGGTGTAGGATTTACTCAACCGAGAGATTCCACTGTCATTTCAAGAAGGATGCGTAAAAATCAAAGGAGAAGTTCTAAGATCGCAAATAAGCGAGGGCAAGTTCTGCGAAACAAAATGTTTCAGGTTTCTGAAAAGACAAAACTATTTACCTCGGAGAATGATATGCAGCTATTTGGTCCTTCCGTCATGTCCTTGTGGAAGCTCTGGTACTATTCGATTGTTTTAGATGAATCAGAATATAATGTTCTTCAAATTCCTTTATTGTAGTTGGACCCCCTCAATGGGCACGAGGAGATGGCAGCGGAGGCTCAGAACAAAACATTGGACGTGTCAAAAACAAGGAAGAATGTTATGCTAAATGCTCGACTTTTAGGAGAGGTGGTGTCTTAGCTAATGGTGTTACGGTCGATACCAAAACAGGCACAAATTGCTATTGTGAGTTTGGACAGAAGGGCAGAAATGGAGCACAACATTGGACCAATACATTTATTAAGAGACGTAAGTGATCCTCAGTTATAAAGTTTACTTATCTTAACGTTGGTCATGGCATTCATTTGAAACAAGAACGAAGAATGATTAGGCCCAACAAAAGGAATGAGAGGAGACAATGCTCTAAAGGCTTGTGACTGTCTATTGCAGCCATATAAACCAATGTATGGATTCTTATATCGTAGAAGATAGATGTGGTTTCCGACCAGTGTCTGAGTGTCAAGAAAGTTGTTATGTTTGGTGGATCGTAGAATATAAAGTATGCAGCCGAGATTCAAAACTTTAATATTGATCCATCAAAGGCTAACTTAAACTGCATTCACACAGACACATCTAAACCAGCTTTATCTAAACCAGTTTAAATTTCAACCAATCAAATGATTGGATTTTCTGGACTGACCAATCAGAAGGCCTTTTTCGAAAACCTGGTATAGTTTAAACTGGTTTAACTTAGCAGTGTGAATGGGGCATAAGATGAGAATTTTTTGCTTACATCATTCCTCACTTAGACCAAGAAATAAAGGAATATGTTGATGAGGGGTTTGTATAGAAACGAGAATTCCATGTTTGATACTGGTGCATGATTCATTCGCCACTGAAACTTAAATTCAATACGATTATCAACTTCAGAAATTTGAAATGGGTTGCCCATTGCAACAAGAAAGTCAAAATCAGCTTTGTCAGTCCTTGCTGATCAGTAGGAATAAGCTCATTAGTCTTGGTTTCGCAGCTGGATTCAACTGTTTACTTCGGTGTCATTTGTTTAGATTTGTATAGCAAAAATGGAACATTATCGATCGTAAAGACAGTATGATTTGATTTTGTATGCAAGCAAAATTTTTTTGCGGATAATTAAGAATCTGCTTTGTTCTGTTTTAGTTCCTGTCAAACCAAAGCCAATCAAACTATCAGGTAAGATAAAATTGTCTTTAAGGTATCATCTGCTTGTAATTCATTTCTTCAGTCATTTGAAAATTGTATCCTGATTTTTGCTCTTCAGCTTGGTATTCATTGAATGGTAATTCATCATTGATGCATGTCGTACAGCATGGGCGATCGGCCACGCTTACCAAAACAGATATCAAACGATAGATAATTCGATTAAGATATCCAAAATGCATATCACTGGAAAGACCATATATTGTGCTTTAAGGCTGCCTGCATGAAATCTACTCAACTCTTATTCGTCCTTTTTAAATTTCAAGTTATAGTCGAGTCGCTTTGTTTCTCAAACGCCCTGTTTATGTAAATTTAATTCCTTTCAGGTAACGTTGCACGTGGTCGACCAACCCGCCAATCATCAACTGGATTTGGAGGCAGCTCATCGAGAGGTGTCGATGGAAACAGAAACTCTCAATGGGGAGGTGGCTCATGCACACACACAAACAAAGATAACAGGCCATGGTGGAGAGTAGATCTTGGTGGTGTACAGCAAGTGAAAAAAGTGCAGCTGACAAACAGAGCAGATTGTTGTTGGAGTAGATTGAGACAGATCGAGATCAAAGTTGGAAATGCTGATGGAAATCCAAATGCAAATGCTCTGTGAGTGATCTGTTCCTTTCTCTGAATTTGCTTTCAGGAAGACCCGTAGAGGCATAGACACTTCATATCAGGGAGACTCAATAGGGAGATAAAAGGCTAGACTTAAGACATGGAGTCCTGCATCTCCTGTGCTCTTTGCCTTTACAATGGCTTTTTGGTGAACAAAGACTCATTACATTACTCTTAAAACGTGACCCTATAGGCCCAGACTCTGAACTTCTTTGGGTTCCATACCAATCAGATTGCGAGATTCGTGAATTATTAATGTTACGGCGAATAGGATAGAACTCTCTATTCGATTGAAAACTAATAGCATTCCCACGGGATTCGAGTTTTCAGGCTGTGATTCGAGAAAAGAGACCGTGATTCGAGGTTTAAGATAGTGATTCTATCATAATTCGATTAATGACTGCAGGAAGTAGAGTTTGCTTTCTCACTGTTTTATCATGACTCTTGTTACACAAGGTTTACCGCAGGGATGCAAGGGACTCATCGTCATAAGTCCATGAAAAGACCTTGCCGTTCCACAAACATACAACGGTCGTACCACATCCTTTGCAATTATCAGCTTGTTTTTCAGACCATTTCAACATTTTTCCTCCTTTTCAGATGCACATACCATCCTGGTGCTTTTGGCCGAGGCCAAACCAAGGCACTTGTATGCCCCAGACCAATGTCAGGACGATATGTCTATGTGATGCTGCGAGGCCGTGAATACCTTACCCTCTGCGAAGTAGAAGTCTTCGTCGTGAAAGGAGGTTAGTTTTCAAATGATTTTGTTAGGAATATTTGGGTTTTTGGGGCGAAAAACTTTGCTGGATTGCATCTGATACCTGATGATGATGATGATGATGATGATGATGATGATGATGATGATTCTGATTATGATGATGATGATGATGGTGGTGATGATGATGATGATGATGATGATGATGATGATGATGATGATGATGATGATGATGATGATGAGGATGATGATGATGATTATGATCATAGTGATCATGCTCAAGATGATCATGATAAAGGTGATCATAAGTGATTGATGTTATGAGTTAATGAAAGTATTTTCTTTCCTTAGCTGCTCCTGCACAATGGCAAGTTGGAGATGGTGTTGGAGGTAGTGAGGAGAGAATTGGTACTTTTGCTAACAGAGAAATCTGCTACCAGAAATGTCTCAACCGAAGAAAGAATGGAAAGCTGGCTAACGGTGTCACTGTTGATAGCAAGACGCACAAAAGTTGCTTCTGTGAATATGGAATGAAGGGAAGGAACCGCAATGGAGCTTGGGTCAGTACATTTATCAACAGAGGAAGACCTGCACCGCCAGTTCGAATGACAGGTATGAAATCAATCACTTCTTGCAGACTACCAGGTATCTCAAAAGAAGGGTATACAAATTGGTTGGCTGCAGCGATGTCAACTTATCTGTAATCAATCGTTAATCAATCTGTAATCAATCGTTAATCTTTCTCAAAATGCTTCTCAATAGTTAACTTAGACATAGTTACCCCGTTTGACCGTCCGGAGCTATGGTCTTTTGGCATGAACAAATTTCGAGGTACAATGATTAGATTAATGATAGCCTTGATAAAATTTCAACGATTTTAGATCTCATTACATTCTGTTTTCCAGAAGTTATCTCCAGTATCTCCAGGAAGCTTATTAGACCTCTACTGATTCTTTTGAGGCTAGACTGACAACTTTGCGGCTCCCCAAAGTGACCCTCGGAAAGATTCGCATGCTGGTAAAACAATCGGGTAGAGTGTTCTTAGTGGAGCTCTTGTGAATACAAGTGAATTATTTCCGAATGTGTTTGCATTATTTTTTTGGTTATTGCAACAGATTCTTTTCACATCCTCTTTTTCAAAGAGTGTCCAGGTCGGATGAGAGTGAGGCTAATCTTTTTTTCAGAAGGGCATGGGAATGAATCGTACTTGTGACGACATATCAGTTCAAGGAAAGAGAGGCCATACAAAAATGATGAGTCTAACCTTTATCCAACTTATGCTTTGCTTTAGGTAACGTTGCACGTGGCAGACCTACAAAACAATCGTCAACTGGTTATGGTGGAGCTTCAAGCCGTGCTGTGGATGGAAACAAGAACCCGAACTGGAATGGCCGATCTTGCACTCACACTAACCGACAAGGCAACCCATGGTGGAGAGTAGATATTGGAAACCCCAGCTATAAGGTATTGTTTTCTTGCTTTTCTTACCACGTCGGACAGGCTGTACCCAAAGAAGCACACCTGTTTGAAAAAGTACCAAAATTTGATTATTCTGCTGGTCTTCAAAGTTATTGTTTTTGCCAAGTATATCAAAGATCAAATCATTTTTCCAGGCACAACAAGTGTTGTGATTGGTTTGAAAATTAGTAAAGTCAGCTCTTTTTAGGGATGCCTAAGTTTGATGCATACTGCAAGAGTTACTTATAATTACCAGAGTTATTTGTTGTTTGCATTAGCCCTATCTGACCTCGGTGGTTGTGGTTTGAAACATTCAATACCTGAGGGCAGATTCCACCCCCTATTTATCTCTGCTGTTATTTGAGATATGGCAACCGTGTTTGGCACGAAGGTTTTTCATTATGTAAACAATGAATTTTTGAAACAATACTTCAACTAGCGGTGTTGTTGTTGCTGCTGGAGCAAGATTATCATTATGATGGACATGACGTCATGTAAATGACAGCATGTTAAAAGGTCGTGAAACTTGACTTTTCGTAAAGAATTGGAATATATAGATCAATATTTGTAAATATAAGTTAATAGTTTAGACTTAATTGGAGCCATTAAACAAGATCAAGACAGATAAAAAGTATGTTTTTCACAGGGTGCGGCATGACAACTTGGCTACCATGGAGACAAGGCTGAAAATAGAATGTCGGAATTGTTACGGTTTTATTGCTGTATTGCCCCATTCACACTGCAAGTTAAACCAGCTTAAGCTAAACCAGGTTTCTGATACGACCTTCTGATTTGTCAATCTAACAAATCCAGTGATTTGATTGGTTGAAATATATACTGGTTTAGATAAAGCAGGTTTAACTGTCTCAGTGTGAATGCAGTATATGATACAAAGTTTTATGATAGGTTTGACATAATCAAATGATGGCGATTTTTCAAACGGGAGTACTAATTGTTGGGATACCAAGCAAAAAGGTGGAAGATTGATTACGTGAGTCTCTTGGTATCTCTGTGGTAAACCTTGCTCGACAGGAGTTTTCATTGAAACAGTTAAGAAGCTGACCCTATTTTGAGTATATTTTGACTGAACCATAATCGAATCACTGCCTAGGCCATCTTTAACAGGCATTCCTCAAAATGAATGTAGTAGAAATCATAATAAGGAGAACATTAATCAAAAAATCCTGGTATAGTTACGATGAAGAAAGCTCACTACAAGGACTTGGATATCATGATTATTTTCACCGTGATGGCGTCCCCCCCCATCGACAGAATTCCGGCGACGTTCCGATAAAATCCTCGTCCCCGAATCAAACATCCATGCCCCCCCCCCGCGGTTCACATCAGCAGCCCAACAGCAGCCGCACTACTTCAACGATTAGGGCTACAGGCCAACAGTGTTACTTGGCCACGGGACCATGGGGCTACGGCTACGGTAAATCTGAAGTCCTTTTCAATTTTCATTCTCCTTTTCTTTTTTCAGGTAAGAAAAGTGAGGCTAACAAACAGACAAGATTGTTGTTCGAACAGACTGAGAAGCGTCGACATCAGAGTTGGAAACTACGATAATAATCCAAACAGGAACCCAAGGTGAGTGGATGCCAAGTTGTGATGTGATTTCATAAGAAAATTAAGAACAGGACTAAGCATTCATGATTTGTTATTTTATCTTAAAGATACCTTGAAATGTTTTATCAATTTATGTTGTTAATGGATGAAAACTTGAAGAGAATCGATATGGTTCAAGAGTGTACCAGTCCAAGTTGAAAACGTACCCTATATATAGTAGTTAATCAATTTGGCACGTGCCGTTTCATTGCGTAGCTAATGCCTGGTTTCCAATAAATTGCAGTGTCGCAGAATTCTGGCTTTTTGCATTCTGCAACTATCTGCGAGAGGATGTGGTCGCGGAGTGCTGCATTCGTCGCGGAGTGCTGCAGAATTTTGGTGCCATGTTTCAATGACAATAACATCACGTACCTACAGCGAGAATGGCATCACGTGTCTCTATTGTTCTGGGATTGCAATTGATCGCAGGACATTATAATAGTTGCTTCCATTGATCGCAGAGTGTCCCAAAGTGTCCCAAAGTGTCGCAGCATTTTAGTACAGCAGTTTCCATTCGTCGCAAAGTGTTGCAGAACCAAAATCCTGTGACACTCTACGACGCTCTACGACACTTGCGACACTTTGCGATACTCTGTGATTTAATGGAAACCAGGCTTAAAGGAACAGTTGGTGTATAGGCGGTTTCTTTGGCCTATTGATGCCGGCCGCTTGACTTGACTATGTTTATTCCCTTCAAGCAATACAGAGAAAAATCAAAAAGCACTACACAGGGCATAGTATTCGCTGGTTTCTTTCAAGCAATTAATTGTTTTTATTTACCAACGTAGATTATCTTATTTTCTTGTTTATTTACCAGATGTGGCTACCACCCCGGACAATTTGGTAGAGGTCAGACGAAAGACATTACATGCAGCAGACCAATGCCTGGTCGCTATGTCTATGTTACACTCCGAACAACTGAATATCTCACCCTCTGCGAAGTCGAAGTCTACGCCCAGATTGGAGGTAGGTTTTGCTGTTTCTCTAGATTTTAAGCAATATTCTTTAAGAATCACAAAGAGCAGTTTGTTGTGGTCGCTTTCTATCGTTAGGCATTCTTTGAAGGGAAACCACTTTGAACAATTAACGCACCTTGATTGACGCCCCGAATCGCTAAATGGGATAGGGCTGATGATTAACAGTATGCAAAGTTCAAACTAAGCATGACAATCAAGGAAGACATTGAAAGGACCAATGCAAAGTTGAATAATTTGATCACAACAATAAGCCTAGCTGCTAAATAAGCCTAGTTATTAACTGAAATTGAGGTCGCCAGCATCCATAAGCATACGTAGACGTGAGGTTGGCACAACCCCTTAATTTGAATATAGTACACCGATGCAATAGCATAAATTGAAGACAGCGCGTTTAAATAATTTTTACGAGCTTTGGAACGCGTTTACATAATTTTTACACGTTCTTGCAGAAGCTCGATTGTGTAAGCGGGGCCCTGCTAATGCTGGCTTGCACAAAGTTGATCAACTTACCATTGTTCTTGTTCGAGTTTATTTGTTAGTCCGATATGCAAGCAAGAGCGTTCTGAACTATTTCCAATATTCATTTTCAGGTAAGCGTGGAGAGATTGAGATGCCGATCTTTGAGGATGATGACATTGATGACAGCGATGACTGGGATGATGAAGAATTCCATAGTGATACATGCTCAGTGAAGATCTAAAGAGTTAGAAAGACATCATTCTCAGGTATATAGAGGCCATTGTAAAGGAATATCAATGCGAAGGTAAACCTGTCTGAAAAACCTTTGAAAACGTTGTGGGAAATTTACGTTTGCTGGTAACTGAAAGTTTTTGCTTGTGTCCTAAACTGTAATTCTCCAACTGCACTGCTCAAAACTTCTGACCAGAACAAGGCCAGTCATTCGACCATTTTGTTGTCATTCTATCATTCTGTGTTTTACTCGAATGTGTATTCGAAGTTTTTGTTGCATTGCAGCTTTGCAATGGTCGAGCTCCTTTGGTGGTAAGTGTTTGAATAGTGCTTTGTTGACCACCGCAAAAAATACACGATTTGATGTTATCATTGAGTCAAATTAGAGCCAGACAGCAAAGGTGTATCAGGCAACTATCTCAAAGAATTTTCAGACAAATTTTAGAGTTTTTATATCGTTATCAGCCTTATATGTCATGAGGAAGGGAAGCGATCTATATATCCATATTTCTAATGGTTCCCTCTTGGTAAGACGTGGAAGCTATTAACTTTATATTCCATAGTGTTGCAGGAAGTTTTCGGAAGTATCCATCGAAACATATGTCTGGACATTTCTGTAGAATATTGTACCAGCCAGCTTTCATGGTAAAGTTGACGGGATAACTCGACGGGATAACTAAAGTGCTGCAAATATTTGAAAGTTGGCAAAATTAGGTTATGTTGCTGATCGCTAGAATATTTTCAAACTTAATGCAATGATTGCCGTTGTCGCTTTCCAGCCAGAAAGAGCTGATCAAAGGACGACTTGTAAGAGAAGACGAGAACTCCCGCTTGATTAGCCAATTTTGACAAACGGGGCCCACTTTTAATGTTATGAGTCCCTGGGGATTAAGCGGTATCAGCAATCAAGAACGCAGGGAAGCAAGGGACGAAAAGGCATTAGTTTACTTTTGAGCCAGGGAAGGGTGGTTAGAATTAAAAGCAATCTTCAAAATTTAAAATTCTTATGAAAACTTTAAATCAATTTTGATAGGAAATTTAAAGTAATTTCCTGATAATTTATAAATGCTTTTCAAATAGTAGCTCTTGACATATGAGACTGATGAAGATCTGGTAAAGTTAAAGTAAACAATTGTTGAAATAAAGTTATTAAACTGAGAATGTCAGGTCAAGAATTAAATTGCTTTAAGATAGAATTACTCATTTAAGAGTAAAGTTTTTAAAGATCAATATTTGGTCAATATGGAAGAAATGTAGTTTTAAACGATATGTAAAGAAATCTAAATTAGATTGTTGCCTATTTTAAGTTTTCACAAAGACACTTTTATTCTTTATTCGCGTCTATTTAAATATAAAGTGTAAATGATTTAAGCTTGTAAACGCACGTCATTAAATTCATCTTTGTTCTCGCATTTATTACGTTGAGGAAGTTTGAGGCTTAAGAGTCATTGCTTTAGGTCCTGTCGATATGAGGAAAAATACTTCACCTGCTAGACCCGGGGCTACGAGGTGAGATTCCACCTTCCAATAAAAGCCTTAGAATTTTCATTTCGTGGTTACAGGACGAGCGCAACGCCACCGGTATAGTGAGATCCAACCTCACTAGAGGTGGGATCTCGCCTGGGTGATGTGAAATTTCATATAAACGAAACACCATCGGTATGGTGAGGTAAATTTTGATTATTCGTTGATTCTTATTGGTCAGTTCGTTCTGACTTCACGCAAGAGAGACTTTACTCCACCTCGCCTCTGACAGATGAAGTGAAAAATCTGATATAAACAGTGACTGAAATTTACCTCGCCTGTCAGCCTCGGGTCTGGCAGGTGAGGTGTTTTCCTCATATGACCAAGTCCTTAGTGCATTCTTAAGCAGTTTGAATCCGAAATGAACGTTATTTTCAAAGATCATAACATCCAAAAGATTGTCTCCGTATTCATAAAATTTTTTCGATGGCTAAAGACCTGACCTGTACAATAATGTCTTTTTCTCACATCGGATGTGCCAAAAAAGCTGTTCAGGCGATAGTAAAATAGTGCCTAGAGTTTTGAATAGATTTGAAATACCATGCCCTCTCCTACACCCATTCCAATTTTCTCGTAGCTTTATCAGTCCTGAAAATACAGGTAAATCCGACTTGAAGAAAATCTTTTGCTTGCAAAATGCTACTTGATCAGCTCTTAAAGAATTTTTCCACGACGAACAATGCAAAAGTACAGTTTTTCACGGGCGCAGTGGATTTCGTCTGCATGTTTGTAGCCATAATAGAATCGAAAGTTTTTGTTAATTGTAAAGAAATAATTTCCTATGAATCTTGCGAGAGATTAAAGGCTCTTGTCTCGTTCTGTGTGAGAGATGCCTTACGATATGATGGACTGTTTTAGGCCCTTTTCAGCCGCTTTACAGCAAATGAATTTTCGTAAAGGTGATTTTATTTATCTTTCCCTTGCTTGTCAAAATGAGGGGATAATGACAGAAATATTTTAGTCTTTCTGTTATGAAGCAAAATTCGATTCATTCAGATCTATCCAGTGCTCAACGTATTACAATATTTCAAACGCTCAGACTTTTTGGTGCTGCTGTTGTAAGAAGTAAGTTGCTTTAGTATCCAGTAAATTTTATTAGAGAAACAGACTGTCAAAACAAGAGAACTTTATACGCAATGCCTTCGCTTTGATTTCTTCAACGTAACAATTCATCGTCAGAACAAGAAAATGTTTATCCATTACCAACAGATTTATGGCATTAAAAGCCTCAGATGTCGCCTGTAAAATCAAAGTTGCATAACAATCATATGAATCCATTGTTCTTCTTTCAAAATGATTTCACGTTAAAGCTCAATATTAAAGTAGAAATATACCATTAAATGACATCATCCCTGTTCAGTCTTATTTTAAAGAATACACAATATGTATTAATTGAATGTAAATACTTGCTTGATTTGTCGATTTCTAATCTGCTGACAACTACCGGGTTGAATCATAAAAGTGTATCTGCTCGAAAGCCTGTAGCTACGCCTGTAAGGTGTTTGCATAGGAATCGAGGATGCCACATTCAATTCTGGTCCATGATTTAGTAAATACTGCAAATTCAGATTCAATGCTATTGTCACTTTCGGAGATGAATTTCAATTTCAATCGCAAGTAAATCACGGACCAGAATAGAATGTGGAATATTGGTTCCCAAACAAACCCTTGTCCAGCATTTTCCTAATTTCTGGGTTTTATCACGGGGGGGGGGGGGTTCTTCCATAGTAAAGGTACCTGGGGATGTGCCGCCCACGAGGGTATACTTTTTCGGACTTCTAGTCTAGCCAAGGTTTTTGGCAATTTTAGTCGAGTTTAGTTTAGGCAAGGGTATGCTTTGTGGCAGTTTTGGTCAAAGCATTGTATAGATTTGGTAATTTCTGCAAAAAAATCTAATTTTTAAAATATGTTTGTCCTGAGAATGAGAAAATTTGGCAAGTTTTGTCTAGAAAACGCCAATTCAGGGCACTTTTGATTGAGAAATTAGTCTAGCCAAGGGTATCAATTTCACAAAAATTGGTCTAGCCAACGGTTCCATTTTGAAACTGTGGGCGGCACACCCCTACCCGAAATTTAGCCAAGAACCCCCCCCCCGTGGGTTTTATAAGATGAATGATGTTACCAAACAAAATCTAAGTTAGCCTCTGACAGATAGATTACTGTTTAGTTTCGAATACTGGCCGCGTATTTTTTATTTCATAACGCTCCAAACTCGTAAACTTTTGTTTGAAACACCCGGTATAGCTTCAGAAAAACCATTGTCAGTTCCCTTGTGAATTTACACGAATGCGCGCATAATGTTGTCCTGTCTGTTCAACCAGAAAATTATCTTTAACGTACAAGAAGAATAACAGGTATACACACTTAAACAGTGAAGAATTTATTTGTAAATCTGACATGTTCATTGGGCATAACAAGTACCATCCGAAGGCGTCCATTGCTAATGCTTTGAGGAATTTGGCCTAACTAATTCGAAATGAATGAAGAAAGCCACACCAAATATAAGCAATGATTCTAAATAGTATAGAATGAAATTTCTTTGATTAGTATTAGAGCACAGATATTTTATCTTGGACTCGTTAGTCAATTTTTTTATAAACTTATCGTAATTCCTAAATTTGAGCAAGCACCACCTTTTAGTACCAAAATTAATATTGCAAGCTTAGTACATTCCTCATAATGTCAAATAAAACGTTTAAGACATTTTCAAGACTCAAACTTTTCTTTCCATTTTTAATACAATTCCTTGATCTTGGACCCATTTTTTATGGTAACATTTCTTGCAGATTTCCTAACTTTCGTAAAATTGAATTTCGCAATTTTTCGTAAGAGACAATAGATAGCTAAATCGTCAGGTTCATTTTTATTTTTGAAGAATCAAAACATTATAGATAACAGATAACATAGATAAAGGAACGCTAGTTTCTTCGTTATCGAACCATTGCAAACTGATAATTCCATATGTGCATATTGCGAAAAACTTTGAAAATTCTCTGAAAGCTTTGCTTGTATTCTATGAAGTTGCTGATTCTTCCACAAACTCCAGTTGCAAATGACACATTATGAACTCATGGGCTATAAACTGACAGTAAATAGTAGGCTCGAAGTTTCAATCTGGACTAAAAAAGTACCTGTAAGCACTGAATGAAGTAAGAACCAATCTAAGAACCTGAACAGCCTCATTCCCCACTAAGTACCCAGTTTCCTAAGAACCTAGTCAGGCTGAGTTGCGAAATTGTAGGTTCTCCTACGTGGGTTTTTTACTGTATGTACAACTTCACTGGATTTTTTTCAACATTCGTAAACTTCAGAAAAGTAAATAGCTAAGCACTTGAAGTGATTCCTACTCTCTTGGTAAACTGCGTGAGAGGAATCCTAATCCATCTTACATTAAGATTTGCAAACGGCCTTCTCGAACTCAATGAAATATCAATGATAATGTAGTCAACGGACTAACTGCTTTAAAATCCCGCTAACGCAAGATCTTCAATTTCTAATTCTAACATTGATTCAGTTCAATGATTTACAACAGTTCCAGATTATAGAGCTGTCATTCCGCTGAATACGCTACCTGTTAAGCATACAATGTAGCCTCTAAGCTTTTGAGAGAATCATTGTTTTCCTATTGTTTTGATGTCATTGTTTATTGTCTTCAATTGATTGTTTATCATGTAGGCAATGGGTTGTGTGGTTGCGGAATTTCTCCTACTTGATCTATGTTCATGGAATCGACCCTTGTGACTATTACTACATGCAAAAACTGTCATTTTGAAGACGGGGTTTTAATTTATGCATGTTTTTCTCGTGGGCTAATACAGCCCTCTAAGTCGTATGCCATTGTCTCTACATTGGTTAACACCGCTCTGAAGCAGGGCGAAAATGGAGCTTAGAGATAAGAGGTATTCATCTGCTTGTTTATTTTTCAATATTTCCTTCTTAAGCTAGAACAATCTAGACCTTTTGAGAAGTTCATTGTTCTGCAGATAGAATGTTGCAAAATTAAGTGAGATACATTTTTCACAAAACGAAATGAGCCGTCAGTTTCATAACCGATATTGCCTTCGTAAGTTTCGTTAGAAGCAAAGTCTGTGAGACTTTTTTTGTGTCAATCTTTTTTTGAGAAGCTAAACTTTCAGATTGCGACTAATTATGACTTACAATGCGTTTGATATTAAGAAGCTTGTCCATAGTGATGTTTGAGTTACAAAGAAATAGAGTCTGTTGAGATCAACATTGCTGGGTGAGTCTAAAACATTGTAAAAATCTTAGTAGGCTATAGAATAAAACGTATGCTGGCGATATTCAAAAGAAATGTTATGTGAAATGTTTATCTTTAAGTCAAAGGCTAACTTAGGCGTAAAAATTTTGTTTGTTTAAATTACTCATCTTTGAGACGCAGACATTAGGAAGATACTGTTAAGAGGTTTTTGTGAGAATGAGAATTCCGCATTCGATTCTGGTCCATAATTTACTTACCACTGAAATTTGAATTCTATTTCTGAAAATTGCAATTGTATGGAGTTTAAATTTGAATGCCAACTAAATTATGAAGCGATACGGAATGTGGAATTTTCGTTCCCATACAAACCTTTGCGAGCATTTTCTTAGTTTCTGGGGAAAAAGATGAATGATTTTGCCAAACTAAATTTCAAATCTAGGTTAGCCTTGGACTGATAAAGTAGCATTTCAGTCTGTGATATCGGCTGCGTACTTTTCGTTCCACAGCGCACCAAACGTGTTGACTTTATTTTGACTCACTTGTTTTTGATGAAATGAGTTCATAGTTAACACCAGGGATGTTTGTTTACGTAATCAAGCGAAACTTTAGGCTGTACAATTTTCGCGTGGTAAACATAGAATTTTATAAAAAAAGTCTTCTCAATTGCTTTCAGAGCAAATAAACTAAAAATTGAAATGTCACAAAAATTTGTCGTGTCATCAAAGTACTTAAATACCATTGAGTTCTGTAATCAACTACAGGATGTTTTCATTACAGATATATTTTTAAGAGGTACTGATACATAAAACTGCATAGGATTTCTCAGCGAACACAGTATCAAGAAATTTAGCAGTACGTCTGTTGAACACGATTGTTAGAAGTACGTTTGTTAGTGTTCCTGTTTGTATTATCGAGATCAAAAGCTTAATCAAACAAAGTTGCATATTGTGGCGGTATGTTAGAATCAAAAACTTAAGATTCTTCAGCTTTCGCTAAGAAAGTTGAAAATGAGCACACTAAAATTGATGAAAATGATGACTTGAAGAAGGATTCTTTGAAACATGAAAATTCTAAGACATAAAGGAATGTACTAGGTACATGTTTTCGTGAGATAAAAAACCCTCTGATAGAAACAGTAGATAGGAGATTTAAATTTACTAATACCGCATTTACACTGGAGGGCTATCGGAGATTACAGTAAACAAAGTTATCGAATGCTGCGTTCACACTGACACAGTTAAACCAGCTTTTTCTAAACCGGTTTAGATTTCAATCAATCAAATGCGTTCAGTTTGTTCGATTGACCAATTAGAAGACTCTATTCGATAACCTGGTTTAGTTTAAGGTTTGTTTACGTTGCAGGTGTCAATAAATTATGAACCAGGTTCTTGAATGTGGCATTCTTCTTGGTCAATGAAAAAAATCAAATACATTTTAATGGTTTTTTAGGTTGAAGTTTGACCTTGTTATGTAAACGTGTTTTAACCATGTCAGTATATAACGAGTCATAAGTTTATGGAAAAGAGAAAGTTCAAATTCACTTCATGGTTTTTTCCTGTTATTAGATGTTCAAAAGTACATGCTGATCTTTGGCCGTGTTTTGACTGAAGGAATACTTGATCTTAAAAAGGGTCATGTTTTTTAGAACTAAAAAGATCTGAATAGAGCGATATCTATGTAAATTTTGCAGAATATTCGAATGTTCACAATAGTTTTAGAGGCATTAACACCATTCAGCCGAACCTTTGGTGATAAATTGTAGACTCATGACAAAGTCCCAGTTATTGCAACAACAACAACAATAACAACGTATTTCATATTTGAAATTGAACTGAATGTTTTCTCAGTCTTAAGTTAAGCAGAAATTGTATCTTGTAGCTTGATTTTAGCACCTGAAACAAAGACGTTGCTAGATCTAGACTCTTTAATAGAATGTGTAAAATGTCTATTTTTGAAGTCTTAGGTCCGTCGACTTTCTGAAGCTTCAACTTGATTTTGATACTTTTACATGCTTGCATATCTTGAATAATTAATTCATAGTAATTAGCCAACAAACGCAATATTAGACAGTGTAATCTGTGGAAAGAAAACTGGAAACTCTTGTGGAAGAATAGCGGCCAAATTAAGCTGTGAAGAGGGAGACTGTTAAATGCTGCAAGAGAAAATACTCATTAACCATGAAACTCTGAAGGAGAGAAAAAAGTTAATAGCAGCAATGAAGAGCGACGCGGAATAACCAAAGCCGCGTTTCGTCGTACACTCTTCAGTTTGGTTCGTGCGAAGTAAGAGCAAATATACCTTTTAGCTGTTCTGTAAAAGAATCTGAAGTGAAGGATTTTTTTTAGATTTTTGGAATATCCGAATATGCACAATAGCGGTGGAAGCTCTAACGCCACACAGTCAAACCTTGCATATTACGATGTTTAAAAATATCACCAGGTCTTTGTTAGAATATCTTAGTTAGAAGGAATCTTTGTTAGAATAGCTAAAAGGTACGAACAATTATCTATTGTATCTTCTCACATTTTCAAGCCATGCATCATATTGCCCTCCATATAGGAGGACTATTTATCACTTTCTCTTCATTTGCATGTCATTTTTCTCTAGGTACTTTCGGCGGATAGCCTATATCCTGCTGTTGGTTCTCGTACTTGGCTACATCGCGGATGCTGAAAAGGATGCAAAGGACACAAAGGGAAAGGAAGTAAAGAAAGAGCATAAGAAACATGACACCCATAAGAAACATGATACAAAGGAAACAAAAGAACACGAGCTAAAGGAACACAAAGATCTCAAGACTGCGAAGCCACATAAAAAGGCGGAGATCGATTTCACTAACAGCGAGTTCACCGATTCGGATACGTCCGATGATGTTCAGGAGGATGACACCGCTGAACAATGTAAGTCATTTTCATAAACATCGATCATGAGAAATCGTCGAGTAGAAAAATTATGATTGCGTTTACACGATGCCGGCACAGTTTCTAAACGAAATGAACATGTTATGAATAGTCCTGCGGGGCAGGATTGCTCTGTTCACATGAAAGCAGCGCCTCTTTCTGTGCAATCTAAGCACGGCAGAGTTTGAAAGCGAACTTTAACCGACACAATTTGAGAAGGGGATGTGTGGACACTCGAGAACAATGAAAACAGGACACTTTTCAACGCTTGCGAAACGATTCTTTCCACCATGTGAAAATTGTCTTACATCGTATGAACGTGGTCTAAGTCAGAATCTAGGGTAAGAATTTTGCTAACCGGTCTTTGAAAACATATCATTATGATTGCTCGGACGTAAATAGGCTTTCAACGGTCAATCTTTGATGGCTTCGGCTTCGGTGAAGCCAACAAAGAAATGGCAGAGAACAAAAGACAACAGCGCTTTGACGTTCCTAAAACAACAGCGCTTTGAGGTTTGTTTGCCCCTTGGGCAAAGAGCAAGCTAACCATGATGATGCTAATTTTAATGCCTCATTGTTCTAAATCGAATTTTGATGGTCCTCATTGGATTGTTGATTGCTGCAAAGCACTTGTTCGAAGCATTAGACAACGAACCAGCTGACAACACCGTATTTTTTATTACTGCATTCACACTGACACAATTAAACCAGTTCTGTTTAAACCAGTTTAAATTTCAACCAATCAGACGACTGCATTTGTTGGCCTGACCAATCAGAAAGCCTTATTCGAAAACCTGGTTTGATTTAAGCTGGTTTAACTTACAGCGTGAATGGGGCATATGTCACATTGTCCTTAATCAATTGTTCATTGTCATAAACCTTATCGTTTACAGCATTGGACAACGAGCAAGCTGACAACAACGTATTTCTTTATGTCTTATTGTTCTCAATCAATTGTTCATTGTTATAAACCTTTGTCTTGCAGCATTAGACAAAGAACAAGCTGACTACGATGATGAAGAAATCGAGAATCCGGAATACAATGACACCGAAGATAATGAAGAAATTGATCTCTCGGGAGGCGAAAGCGAGCAGTCAGATGAAGTCGATCTAAGTTTTGACGACGAGAGTGAGAAAAACTATGATGATTATGATGATGATGAAGACTCCGCAGCCGAAGAGGATGATGATGACAGTGACGCAAATTTCACAGAAAGCGATGATGAGGAAGTGATGAGCGATCTCAGTCATATCAATGATTACAGCGATGATGATGATTATGTTGATGATGATCTCGAGGACAGCGAATCAGGTAACCATGATTAATCATCCAGTTGTGTTTTTAGTGCTATAGATAAGGTTAGCTTGACGGTGATGATGAAGAAGTGATCAGCGATCTCAGTCATATCAATGATTACAGCGATGATGATGATTATGTTGATGATGATCTCGAGGACAGCGAATCAGGTAACCATGATTAATCATCCAGTTGTGTTTTTAGTGCTATAGATAAGGTTAGCTTGACGGTGATGATGAAGAAGTGATCAGCGATCTCAGTCATATCAATTATTACAGCGATGATGATGACTATGTTGATGATGATCTCGAAGACAGTAAATCAGGTAATCATGATTGATCATCCAGTTGTGTTTTTAGTGCTATAGATAAGGTTAGCTTGACGGTGATGATGAACAAGTGATCAGCGATCTCAGTCTTATCAATGATTGCAGCGATGATGATGACTATGTTGATGATGATCTCGAAGACAGTAAATCAGGTAATCATGCTTGATCATCCAGTTGTGTTTAGTGCTATAGATAAGGTTAGCTTGACGGTGATGATGAAGAAGTGATGAGCGATTTCAGTCATAGCAATGATTAAATAAAAAATAAATGAATAAGAAAAATAGAGCGATGATGATTATTATGTTGATGATGATTTTGAGGACGGTGAATCAGGTGATATGGTTAATCATTCAATACTTAACCAGCTGCATTTTGTATAGATTAAGTTTCAAATTTGAGTTTGAGACCTTGCTTTGTTGCTGATAAGCGATGTGCTTGAATTTTTCTTGTTCTTAAAAGGATGAATAACATTGTTTATCTATCAGGCAACACATTTAACTCGTTTATAAATTTAGAAAAATTTTGAACGAAATTCTAGCATCATTTAGTTCAACACAGACACAATTTTGACATTGCTGGAGAACAACAGAAGTGCTGTTTTTGAAGCAATCATTTTTTTGACTTTGATGTCATAAATCAGCAACCACTTGCTTGATTGGCTGAAACGAGATCTCAAATTCTCAGTTGAAGCTTATTCTATGCCACTGTATCTAGAAATGAGCAAAAAGAACACGCATCTCCTTCTCAGCAGCCACATAAATGGGGCACATTTTAGGAGCACACTTTATATTTGTCTATTTATTTCGCAGAAGACAGCGTTGGTGAATCAGAATCAGATGACACTTCCGTTGAAGATGCTGTCGAAGAAGCAGCGGACGAAGACGCGGAATCAGCTGATGACGATTCCGATTCTTCTGATGAAGCCGATTCCGATGCCGATGACGCTGCTAGTGATGATGATTCTGATGCCGCTGCTGATGATGCTGAAGCTGCGGAGGAGGATGCCGATTTGGCATTGGATGATGCGGATGATGCTAGCATAGATGGTGCTGAGGATGACGGTGCATATGAAGATGAAAGTGATGCCGGTAATTTTTGTTTATACTTTAAGTCTTGTCTCCATAAAGAAGTAAGATGCCGTAAGGTTGCCAGAGCAATTGCCGCTTCTGCTTACATGCCCCAGAATGCCGCAACCATTTTAACTTAAATGAAACCCACTTATTCTGGTACCGTTGCAGGCAGCCATTATAGTTGGAAAAGTTGAATCATTTCCTTTCAAGTCTTTTCGATCCTTGCGGTTTGTTTGTTTTCAATTTGTTTTGAGTGGGCTTGTCAGGATTTATAGCTACTGAAAGCTAATTTAGGCCCACTGTGCATGCCGCATCCAGGCATGGGGCCCCTAGTTTAACGTCCCTTCCGAAGGACGACGAGGTGAGTTGTGAGGTCTGGCCTCCGAGGTCACCCATCCGGATTTTGACCTCGCTCGACCGAGCTTAACTTCAGTCACCTGATGAAGACTTTATGAGCCACTCGGCCACTCACCCCACACCGCAAGACAAGTGTTGCGAAACCAGATTCAGATGTTTTCACTTAAATCGATTGACTTTGGTACCGGATGGGGGGGGGGCAGCAACCTTACAACACTTTACAGCTTTTCTTATGCAGGCATTGAAGAAATATTCGTCATGTCTATGAAACGATTTCCGTTTGATTCAAAGGCTTCAAAGAAAATTCAGGCATTTTGATATAATTATATTTCTGTGATTATTGATATGTTGATTATGTTCAGAGTCAGAGTCGTTTGCTACAGTATGTTTCCACCAGTTTTGAGGCTGAGGCGATTGACTTGTTGAAAGATAAGCCAAAGAAGCTGCAGATTTCTCCTCACTGCATAGTCATATTGAGGATCTTCATAGAATATAGTTTTCGTAAAGATTGTATCGTTCTTGCAGCAAAGAACAAATTAATTGGGTCTAACTTCAGTTGGCGACAGCCATTCATTTTGTGCAAGTCAAAGTATTGGAAAGTAACTTTTAAATGATTTATAAGTGCTTCGAAGAAATTCTTCATGCAAAGAAATTTTCTTTTCCATTTCCCTGAAATTCGTATCATGTTTGTTTTAGATGCAGAAGGTCTTGAAGATGCTGCAGCTGATGAGGATGCCGCAGAAGAAGACGCTGCGGAGAATGCTCCTGCAGATGAAGCATCCACTGAGGATGCCACGACTGATGACAGCGGAGCCGCAGAGGCTGAAGATGTTGATCAGTTGAATAATGTGCCAGCAGAGAGTGCATCCGCCGGTGTCGAAGTGAGTTTAGATTCTTTTGAATGTTGGTCCATCGATGTCGTTAATACAGCCTAAACAGAGCGTCCTGCAAGCTTGTCGTATTCTTTTAAAAAGTTGCAAGAGTTAACCTCTTGTTGAATCCTTTAGTGTTTAGAAATTGGCCTGTGATTTAAATAGTGCAGAAGACCGTTCTGATCCCTATTTCAGTTTATTCTCTTCGAAGAGTTGAGTTTTATGCGGTAGATTTCTTCACTCAGTTTTTCACTCAACAAGATTGATAGAGAATTCAAAATTTAACACTTAATCTGGTTTCCCAGTGGCTTGTCTGCTGTTGCGCAACGTCTCCATTTTACGAATCTAATTGATTAACAGGCACCAGCGCCAGCTAAGAAAAGAGATGATGTCGCTGGTGACGGAGGAGATGAAGCCCCAACCACTCCACAGACTATGCTTGAAAATGGTGATGACGCTGCGGATGCTGCCGAAGCCGATCAAGCCCCAGCTGAAAATGCACCGGCTGAAAATGCACCAGCTGAAAATGCACCAGCTGAAGGAAGTAATGCCCCAGCTGATGCTGCTGTCCCTGCTGATGCCGCTGCCGCCCCTGAGGGTGCTGTTGCTGAAGACTCTAATGCCGGAAATGCTGATAATGCTAAATCTGAGCCTGCACCAGGTATGAAGTGCATTTTATTCTCGTAACATTCAGCATATTACTCATTACGCTGAGTTCAACATGTAAACTTTTCGCGCTGTCCATGCAGGACAGTTACTTGGGTGGTGCTTGAAGCTTTAACTCAAAGTCAATAATGGGTTAACTTTTACTTTCTATTGTATATATTGTTTAATTGCAAATAGACTTTTAAATTATGGTTTTTATATATTAGTGACTTGTTATTTTTATCGGTATATCGTAATTAAGTTTTTATCGGAGGGTCCCTTGAAAAACGGCTTCTGCCGAAGGGCTACCCTCCTTAAAAGATTCAAATATGAAATGTATGAAAATATATTAGGTCCTATGGTTTACATTCAGAGCTACTTTTTCAATAAACAAGTCTTTCGTAAATTAGGTTATCAGAAATTTTTCATGCACACTACAGTTATCTTTTACTTTGATTTCATTGCTTACGGTCCATTTAGTTATTAACTCTGTTAGGTTTTACTGCTAAGCCCTATTTGCACAGGGGCTACAGGGTTCAAGTATAACTAGAAATTAATGTCAGAGTGAATTAATGATTGAAAACCACTGTCTAGTTGAAAGTAGGTTAAATTTAGCTATGTAAAAGAGGAGGGAAATCCACTTTCTGGAGCCGCAATGCTTGGTTAGGCTGATTACGATGAGTGCCAGTAATTACTATTCAAAATGAGACTACTAAACCAAACCGAGACCGCTTATAACTACGGCCATATAATCAATTTAACGCTTGGTCTTTCCGTAGCAAGCGAAAGGGCACAACGATTTGATGATTTCGATGAAGCGACGTTTTGGTTTCCATATTATATGGAACTTTTTCAAAATCATTGTGCCACTAATTTGTTCAAATGCATAGTCGTACCGTCGTACAGGAGAGACTAGATGGGAACCTGCGTCAGTTGAGCGATATCGCGAGCTTCATCTCATTTTATTCACTGAATCTTGTTATACACGATATCCATTGAGTTATAATATACGAAAAGAAAAAGTAAATTTCTACATAAATTTGCTAAGATCACTCTCAATGATTTAAAACATATTACCTGATCTACCATGGATTCGTGTTTTTCAAACAAATGTCTTGGTTGTTTGGCCAGAGTGATTGTAGGTTCACGTTCTGTCATGATTTCAATTGCATGGAGATCGTTACAGTTGCTAGAGCATGAAAGAAATATATTTTTAAAAATTTGCAGGATTTATCTCAAACTATTTTCATACCACCAATTCAAAACGTGGCGTTATATTTCAACCGTCCGTGCTTCAAGTAGGTAGAATTTTGGTACCTTCTCTCAGATGTGTTCATCCCTGGAAGAAATAATGACCAGTCCCTTATCGATGTAAATATTTTTCAGTATCAGATGTAGATGCATCCAAGTCAGAGGAAACACCATCTGCTGCCGATTCTGCTGCACCGAGTGATGCCCAAGACAATGCCACGGCATCAATTGACGCAAACAGTGACCTTACGGAGGAAGATATGTCCAGTGGTGCCGAAGGAGGAGACTTGGATGATGAGGACTTAGAAGGCGATGAGAGTGCCGGAGAGGGAGATGCGGAGGAGAACTTCGATTCAGCTCTAGGTAAGCATACTTGAAAACAATGTGCAAGTCCTTTGAAGAGTCATTGTCACCAATTACTTTTGTTTACACCTCAGTTCAAAGTGATTAGCGAATGCAGACAATAGAAAGTCTCTCAACCAGGAATTCAAAACAAACATAACCGCAAATTTGCCCTAAAATCAATAAGGCAAACTCTCGCTTTGTGCTGGTGAAGTGTGGTTTTCAAGAGACGTTATTTGCTTAAGACGAAAGAAGATGGGTAAATCTAAAGTTCGGTCTGCCGGATTTTCGTTGCGTGATTCAGAGGCCGAGCAGATGGCATGACAGTTCTTGCATATTTATTGTTCAAATGTAAAAAGTAACTCCTCAGCTCCTGAATCAAACGAAGAAAATCCACCTTAGAGAACTTTAGATTTCTTTCGTAAAAAGCGCATAAGGTCTCTTAAAAACCATCCTTCATCCACACCAGACGGGAGTTTTGTCGCACTGGTTTCCAGGCAACTTTGCGGCTATGTTTGTTTTGAATTACTGGTTGAGAGAATTTCTTTTGTCTACATTCGCTAATCTCTTTGAATTGAGTTTAGAGACAAAGCAACTAATGCTATTGTATTACAAAATCTCCCCTTGTCCCTAGCCTGCGTTAAAACATGAACGTTTCGTGCTTGCTTGCTTGCTTGCTTGCTTGCTTGCTTGCTTGCTTGCTTGCTTGCTTGCTCGTTTGCTTGCTTGCAGACTTAATGAAATCGATCATCTACAGGTGATGATGATGAAGCTGCTGCCAGTGACGAATCATATGACGATGCCGCTGATGAAGCAACAGAAGGTGCCGGTCCTGAGGTAGATGCTGATGCTGCTGCAGATGAAAGCCCTGAAGCAGAAGATGCTGCTGATGCCGCTGCCGATGACGATAGCGATGATGCTGATTATGCTGAAGATGAGGATGACTTCGCGGATGATGGTATGTTTCATGTGTTGTATGCTTTATTGCATGAAATTAGTACATCGAATATTTTATCCTTGGACAAGCCTTCCTCTTCTTTTCTTGCCTTAAGTGTGTCCTGTGAGCGTGAATTTTCAAAACCTGCTTTCCTCGTTACGTGCCTAAAAGTCCCAACTGCTGCTTTCTTAGTACAAGGCCCATTTCTGAGAAATGATATATGTTTGCTATTGTTTTACGACTAGCCAATCAAAAGGAGAGCAGCGAACGCACTCCGGGGATGAGATTGTCTCAATGAAGCATTTTCTCCTTTTTGGTCCTTAGTTTCCCTTGATATAACGTCTCTCCGTTCCTTTTCTCGTTAATTTCCTCTTACTTTATGGCTCTCTACTCTCATTCTTATCACTAGAGCTCTTAGGACTCGTCCCTGAGGCTAGAATACAAGTTTTCCCCACTGTAATTACATCATTATTTTGTATTTTCAGGAGAGGCAGATGTTGACGAAAATGCAGGCTCAGAGGATGCCGAAGATGCTGATGAACTTACTGCTGATGGAGATAATGAAGCAGTTGAGTTAGAGAATGATGCAGCAGAGGGTGATGACATGGAAGATTATGATGCTGAAACTGCTGTTGATGATGCCGAAGGTATAAAGTTTAATTGAATTACGATCCTACCTAGTGAAACAGCTGTGTGCTATGCTTGTCGATATTGCCATTCTGAATGATATAGCCAAAATAAAAGAACTGCACTTTCGTATGGGATAGACTACAGGGTGTCTCAGAAAAAGTGCAACCGAACTAAAATTTGAAATCTTAAAAACTTATCATAATTTGAGTACATGTGATGTGTGCCATCTGAAAGAAAAATCTTTCTTCTTTCATATCATATACAGTTTGGATACCTTAATTGAATTATTTATCATTTAACTTATATTTTATTATGTATGGCCAAGGAAAATCAGCCCCCCCACCCCTTTTCTGGTAAAAATTATGGAAAAAATTTTTTCGAGGTGATTCAGGCCTAGAAGCATTCGATGTAATGCCTTGAGGAGGGAAAAAGACAATTCTATCCTCACGAGGTGCATTTGTAGATGATGCTGATACAAATGTGGATTATCGTCTTTGTAAATGCCCTGTCAGTTTCCAGCATCAAAAATAGGCCATACGTGCGAAAAACGTCACTTAAGCAGTGAAAAATTCAATTAATCCACCCAACCTGGACATCACTGGAATGCAAATAGATTGTACTTTTAAATAGTATGCCTCATATTGATTCAAATTCTATCATGTCCTAAAGAAACTGAAATGAAAGTTGGTTGCGTTTTTTCTCAAGCACCCCTTGTTGCTTGTATCTGCAGCTATAATTCGATTTTCAGCTATTTGTGGTCGCATTTTTCTTTAAATGGTCTTCTGCAGATATGGGTTAAGTTTGTAACACTGCGAAATATCTTTGTATTTCGGATGGTATTGAAAGAAGAAACTCAATAGAAACTAGACATTTTCTCTGAAGAAACTACGAAGAAAGGGAAGTTTCCGTTTTTTATATCAGAAATCATAGAAAAGGGTGCCTTTCCTCTAAGTTTCCACGGAGAAAATTCTCATGAAATTTTGATATTTCTACTGTGTGAGTTTAGTCATACAGATTTGAAGATTTTGGTACATCGGCTGTTTCCAACTCATCCATTAGCCGGTTTCTGTGGGCGACTCGAAATGTCAGAAAACTGAGAAATACTGATACTGATCTCTCGCTATCATGAAAGAAAACTAGCAAGTCTTAAAACCGTTGCAATTCCGAAACTGTTTGACCCAATATAAAATAATTTTCAAGAAAACTATGGTTTATGGATGCCTAAAGTATGGCATTAAGCAAACATCTGTCATTTTTTAGGTTTATGATTTAGAAATTTGATAACGTCACATCGTGAAGTCAGCTGAAACTTTGAATGCTCTGTAATGTCAATAAATGTTTAAAATTTCTGAAAATTCCAACGGTAGAATTATAGATAGGGTCTTAAAGTTTCTTTCAAGCCGTTCAGTTAGAAGGAGTATTTCATAGAATTTACACCCAACTTTTTTCGCCGATTCCAAGATTTGGAGCCAATGCTGCTTAAGACGGTAATTTGACATAATCAGTAAAGTAAGGACCTCAGCCAAAAAGAAGACTTCTAATTTTTCCAGCACGTTTAGAATCAGTCGCAATTCATTATCAACCTATAAGATCAAGAATAACAGGCTATTTATAATCAACGTAGTATTTCCAAGATAGATGAAATAACTTTGGTGGATTATTTGATTTGATTGTCAAAGGAGAGGAGCACGGAGCAAGAAGCATCTATGGCGGTGGTGGCGCAAGGGGACGGCTATGGGGATACAGTCCCCCTTCGGAAGCATCTAGCCCTCCGTAGACGCCCTCGGAAGCTCTAGCCCCTCCGTCGGAAGCATTCTGGCGCCTGCCCTGATCTCTAGAATGCTGGAAAAGACGGCGTAGTTTACGACTGTTGAGGATTAAAGACAAATGACGAGTATGTAGCGTCTGGCTCAAAAATAGATATGGGTGCTTGCCATCATTTGTACAGTTGTTTTGATAATCTCTTGAGATCATAAAATACAATGGAATACAATAAATTGCCCAAGCCCTTGATTGCCCTTGATTGCCCTTGATTGCCCTTGATTGCCCTTGATTGCCCATGATGGCCCTTGACTATTTAGATTGCCAAGGCCCTTGACTTAAGTTTCCTGATATCTCCATCATTTGCCTGTAAGTGACGGCCTACTCGTGCTAACGTAGAATATTTGTTGGCAGGTGATAATGCTGTAACTGATGACGCAACACCTGCTGAAGCACCCGCTTCAGATTCCGGTCCCGATGCGGCTGCTGCTGATGCTACTGATGCCACTGATGCCGAAGCTAAGGACGAGGTATTAGAAGACCCAGAGGCTGAGCAGGAGGAAGCTGAAGAAGAAGCAGAGGACACCACTGATGTTGAAGATGTAACTGAGGAGGAGGAAACGAATCCTGAAGAGTATTTTGATTTCGTTGATGGTGATGATGAAGATGATGAGGAAACACCTATTACAGAATGTGGTAAGTTGTTTATGTAATCCTTGTCTCTCATTGGCTGTTTTGCCAAATTTACACGGCTTTGATAGGTTAGCAAAGCATTGGCATCATATCAAATCCTCGTAAATCCTTACGATCCAGAATGTGAAATATCAAAAGGCAACAAAACTTTGCATCATCTGACTGAATGGCCAACATGTTAATTTTGGTCGCTCCGTTTAGATTTGGTCAATACTGACGAAGGGTCAAGCCCGAAACATTTAGTATTTCAAGCTCTAGGCTGTATACTATATTTAACGTAATATTATGTATTCAAGATATTTCTCGGTGCGTAAATTTGTTAAAGCACTTATTTTTCCTTGCCTTTTTAGAACCCCAAGAGGCGGAGGTCCGAGCTTTTAGAGGAATGCTGACAGGTAAGAGTTATGGTATCGCTGAGAGCATTGAAAAAGTGGGAGACACAGTCACTGGGTACACGAGAGGATTATTAAAGAAAGGACGAAAATTTTTGAAGGGTCTATTTGGACGTCGTAGGCGCAGAGCCAGAAGAAGAAGGCGTAGAAGACGACGACCAAATCGATTGCGATTGACTGGGAGGAGACCAAGGCCAGGACTTAAGATGTCGAGCTGGAATGTGAAACTGTTGAGTTGGAACTGGAGACGATATGTCCGATATGGAAGTAAGTGTCTGCAGTCTTTTCCTAATACGTTAACTGAAGAAACTTCTGCTGGAAGAAGCTTTTCTTTTTTTGCGTTTTTTGCCAAAATTCGCGACTAGTCCCTCAAAATTGCCTGTTTTGGCTAATTCGTGAAGGCTAATTCGAAAGTTTTGCGTTTTCCCATCTTGCGAAGATTTCTTCCCGCGAAAGTATATTCCTGCTAGGTTATCATCTGTTCTGGTGGACATAAGATGAGCTCAGCTTATTTCTTTTGAGACTTTCATTGGGGGGCTTTCATTTTATTCTGAAGCCACAGGGGGCCTCCACTTTGTAATTATTTCAGGAAAATACAAGAGCGCTTTTCAAGGATTGCATGAGATCATTTGGTTGCAAAGATTGTCTGTAACTCGGCTATATTATAATACTGTTGTGCGTATCGTTTGGAATGAACAGCTTCGACTTGGCAGCTTCAATGTGAATTTTTTAGTGCGACTGCCTGATCGCCGAAACACTTAACGGGACAGTCTACTATCAAACCCTTTTGATTGACACTGCTGGAACTTATCAGTGATTCATACTTCTTGAAGCTGGCATGGTTAGGCCGACTTTGTCGATCTCAATTATTTGATACGAAATGATGGAGCTGAAGATTAACAAAATAGCTAGTTTACCTTTTACTGTTCCTTGTTTTTTACACAACGTCTGTCTCAAGTCAGATATCTCGCGAATTTTGCGATTATACAAAATTGCTTATGCAAAACACTCCAATGGCTTTTTTCGCGAGATTTTTCGTGTGACATATAATTTAAGACAGACTCTAGTTCCTCTAGTTCTTCTTAAAAAGAGCCATATTCATTTCTTAACTGTTTCGTTTTATTTTCTTTGCAGCCGCCAGTGGATCTGTTCATGCTGGTTTCCTCGTTGATGCTTCCATCCGCAAACATATGCCAATTATGCAAAGATTAGCTTTCAGCATTGCAAAGATCATGCAGTTAAGAGGATCATTTTTCACAGTTGGTTCGTTTGGAAAAGGATACAACCAGGTTCGTTATATTGTTTAATCAAATATATCGTGGGCTTTAAGGAACGCTATACTTGTTTGTTCTTGCATGCTCCCTTGTATCCATGGAGGTTGTTGTCTTTTTATATTTGCTTGACACAGGGAAACAAAGAAAAGATAGAAAAACTGGGCGCAAGGAAAACGGGGGTATGAATAAAGCTGCTCCATTCATTCGTTACATTGTTTTGAGTTGGCTGGAAACATAGGACTTTCTCATCTTCTTGTGCGCATGCAGACTCTGTTTGAAGTAGAGGCTTCAGTTTGATTTCGCTGGAAATATCACTATCTATTTGTAGCTAGTTCAGGCCAATTATGCATGCCGCATCCAAGCATAGGATCCCCACTTGATATTCTCTTCAACAGACAGCAAAGTAAGTTGCTTTATCAGGCATCTGGAAGATCGCCTATCCATATTTTGACCTCAAGTGATAAAGCTTACTTTAATTAACAGAAACTGTTAAGGCCTCTTGGTCATTCACCCCACACAGCTTATGTCCCTGTTGAAGCAACTTGGTTCTGAAAGGACTGGAGCATGCATTGTGATGTTAACTACAAACTTATCGCTCAAAATAGTCTTTAAAAGCTCTATGATCTTTGTCACCTGTTATTCTACGTGACAAATCCTGATGGAAAAGTGTAATGAGTGATAAATATGTTCTGAAGCATTTAATACTTTCAGAAGAAATATCTTCGATCCTTGTTGCTCTCATCTCATCCGGACATTCAATTTTCATAGGTAGGTGCCTTCCAACGATACAACAACGACCAGCAACTCCAGGCCGCTATGTCCGGTTTGAGAGCAGACCGAACCAAGAGCAGACGTACCGGAGAAGCCATGCAGCAACTCGTCCGTATTTACGCCAGCAGCAAAGCTAGAGCGCGAGGTTACTATCATTATTATTAAATTTTGTAAGGCAATGATCGGCGATGAATTACGATTTAATGAAGACCACGCTTAAAATATGCTAAACATGAATTGCTAAATTAGAGCTAATTAACGCCTTCTACTTACTGTATACCGGGTGGGCCAGAAAAAGTTCTCACTTTTGAGAATTCATAGCATCAAGAATACTTTACAGAATTAAATCATTAAAAATTCCAGTCAAAAGCCGAAAGATTGAATTATTTTTGCAATTTTTCTCGCTACCTCAAAAGCATCAGAAACATAGGTAAATTCAACTTTTGAAAGTTGCATTTTTACAAAACGACTGAAGGGCCTAGAACCCTGATCAAACCATAACGGGCTCCTCGCACAGATCATTTTGGATAATACAATTGTTCATGGGTGAGAGATATCTACTGCATGCTTATTTCCATGGGTCTGAAAATATTGGGTGTTTGTTTGAAAATTGATGTCTTATAAGTCTTGAGGGAGATGAATCGCCCATTGCGTATTGTTCTGTTGAAGGGGAGTCCCTACAATGTGAGCAACGTTATAGGCTCTTTTTCAGTCATTTTGCAATCATGAACTTTTCATAAAGTTGAATTTACCGATACCTCCTAGTGCTGGCAAGACATCGAGAAAATTCACAAAATGCTTCCAATTTTTAGCTTTTAACTTGCAGTTGAGTCATTCAGATCTGTGAACTACTCTTTGTGCTATGAATTTTCAAAAGTGGGAACTTTCTATTGGATCACCCGATTCATAATTTACATTTAGATAAAATAAAACTGTTGATGTGTTAACCCTAAGTGGATAAAGCTTTTCCAGGAGAAATACACACCACTTCGATTAAGCTGCCTCGTTTTGCAAATTTGTTAAAATTCCTTCCGATTGTTCTTATGAAAATTTTGAGCCCAGATTCGGATTTAGCACCCAAACATTAGTCTAGGTACATGTCTTTAACCTGCTGACATTTGTGATGTTGATTTTATGACAATGTAAAGTTCATAGATTTATAAGGGATTTGACCGTGAAAAGTCGATGGGGGTGAAACTTCACACCCCGAGTCATTTTCACAGTCAAATCTCTTACAGATTTCCAAACTTTACATCGCCATAAACTTAACACCACGACTGCTAGCAACATGAAAACATGTGGTTAGACTAAAGTTGCAAAATCCGAATTTGGCCTCTAGAATTCCATATGAAAGAATTTTGAATAATTTCCAAAACGAGGCTGTTAACCGAAGTGGTGTATACCGGGTGAGCCAGAAAATTTTCCCACTTTAAAAATTCATCGCACCAAGAGTACTTCACAGATTTGAATGATTCAAATTTTAGTTAAAACCAAAAAAATCGAAATATTTTGTGATTATTGTCGCTGTCTTGCCAGCACTCGAGGTATCGGTACATTTAACATTATGAAAATTTCATGGTTGCGAAATGACTGAAAAAAGTACTAAAAACATTGATCAATTGCAAGGACTCTCCTTACATAGAACAATACGGAATGGGCCTTTCACCTCTCCCGAGAGTTAAGACATCAATATTCAAGCAAATACTATAGATTTTCAGTCCCAGAGCAATGCATGGGCAGTGAATAACTCTCACCCGTGAAGAATTGCATTCACTTTATTGGTCTGTGCGAGGAGTCCTTTTGCTTTGGTCAATGTTTCAGGCCATTTGTTAGTCATTTTGGAACCATGAAATTTTTATGAAGTTAAATTTACCTATACTTCTAGTGCTGGTAAGACAGTGAGAAAAATTGCAAAAAAATACTTCAGTCCTTCGGCTTTTAAGCAGGATTTGAATCATTCGAATCTGTGAAGTACTGTTGGTGCTATGAATTTTCAAAAGCGGGAACTTTTTCCTGGCTCACCCGGTGGTGGCTGAATGTACGCAATCTACTAAGATATGGAAGGCTAATTGCTACATACAAAATGAACAACGGACTCTGTCCAGAGATCCTCAAAAACAAATTCACTCATAGGTCAAATATTTAGAAATACAACACAAGAAAAGTTAATGATTTCGAAATTCCTCGGCTTCGGCTTGAATGCTGTAGAAAGTCTTTTAGATACCAGGGAGCAAGTACCTGGAACGAGATCCCAAAGCAAGTACGAGATTCTGCCTCATTGAGCTCCTTTAAAGTAAGATTAAGGGAGTTCTTGAGGTAGAATGACGCAAACACAACCCCTTGAACAGAGATTTTTGTTATATCAATATTCATATTTACTTTGTTAAAAAAATTTTGGTGGTAGGGTATTGTGTCAAAATAAGAATAAAATGAAATGAAATGACATGAAATAGTAAAACCATTACTCTATGTAAGTTTAAGCTTTTTAAACCCCCCCCCCCTCTCGGGCTGTCTTGTGTAATTCGACGTGAAAAGTCCGAATACATGATTTATTTAATTTTAGGTGCCAAGCAAGTTCTCTTTATCTTCACTCGTGGAAGGACCTACGGATGTTTGTACAAGTTACAAGCAGCAGCCAAGGCATTGAAGCGTCTCGGAGTCCGGGTATATGTCATTGGTTTTGGAAACCGTTTGATCTTGGAAGAATTGACAATGATGACCAAGCCTGGTATGATCTTTAGAGCAACAACGTATGGGCATCTGGTCAGGGGTAATGGCCGAAGACCTGGTATCTTGAAGAGATTGGCCAACAGGCTTATCAGATGTAAGTTTAACGTTGCATTTTAAAACTTTCCCCATATCTAAGTGTAATTAAGTTTTAACTAGGGTTTTCAGGAGAATTATTTTCAACACCCTGCCCTATTCATCGTTTTGTTTTACTGGCCTTTTTAAACAAGAAATGATATAATGTTAGACAAATTCTAGGAGCCTGTTTGATGTTTCTAAGCAGAGCTTGTGGTTAATTCATGTTGAGGGCATAAGGAAAAAGAATGAAAGGGAAATGGTTCCAGCCGAAATTTGTATGCTATCAGATAGGATATACATGTTTGGAATAAAATTTCTATCTTGAAGAAACTAATAAGCTTATCAGATGTATTTGTGACCTTCTTTCTCACAACTAACGGTTTGCATCAAGCTAGCAGACATGGGACTAATGATAAAGATATTAAGATGTATTTTACCAGGACTCTTTTCTCTACCATTTTTGTGATTTTTTCTCCATTGTCAGTCTCAAAAAGGAAATATTGAAGTTTTTGGAATTTTTAGAATTTATGGATAATTTCATTTGAGGGTATTGTAGGAATGGATTTATATGCGAACAGATTTTAGCAGAAAGAAATGTGTGCTTGACCAGATATGTGCTTAATTGGTTTTTGGAAGCCTTCTCAGCTATATTGATTTGGTTGAATCATTATTTTGTCTGTATTAAAACTTTTGACATTTCATTATTTCTTTCTAGGGTTGAATGGAGGTGGTGGAGGTTCGTATATCTTTATTCCTTCAAAGAATCTTCATTTATCACCCCCAGGAGCTTCGACTGTAAATGAAGGCTACATTGTCTTGTCTCAGTTCTACAATTCTTGTAAACTCCTGGTATTTGACGACACGACTGCGGCGTCAAATGTGTGAAAACCTTCAACATTCAATCCTTGTTGCAGTCAGTTGCAGAAAGTGCTATTTGCAATTGATTTCAAAAAAGAAATTTTGTTGCTCTGGTCGGACCGCTTTTTGTTAATGAACTGTAGGCTATTCTTCGGATCTTTTCTCGGAACAGTGAATCTTACTTAGACCAAGATTTTTGCAGCGAAGAGTAGTTAATAAAATGTGAAAGCAGAAGCTCCTCAAACGACGTGAAGAAAGGCCTGCTACTATTTACTTTGAATGTTGATTATATTGGGTGAGTTTAAGTAAAGTTTACGCGTTTGGCGATCTATGGAATAAAAAGTATCGATATTCAAAACTAATATGTTAATCTATCAGTCAAAGGCCAACTTAGATGAAAAAATTTTGTTTGCTAAAATCACACATCTTCAAGACTGAACAATTAGAACAATTTCTGTAAGGGGTTTGCATGGGAATCGAGAATTTCACCTTACGTTCTGGTCCATGATGTATGTGGCATGAAAGTTTACATTGCCAGTTTTGAGATACAGAATCTGAATTTCAATAGAAAGTAACATCATTGGCCAGCATGGAATGTGGAATTTTGTTCCCAAATAAGTTCTGTACCAGCATTTCTTAATTTCTGGGTCTATTAGGGCCTGTTTATATGAGGAAAAACACCTCACCTGCCAGACCCGGGGCTGAGAGGTGAGATTCCACCTTCCAAAAGAATCCTTTGTATTTTCAGTTCGCGTTTACATGACGAACGCAACACCACCGGTATAATGAAATCCCACCTCACCAGAGGTGGAATCTCACCTGGGTGAGGTGAAATTTTTCCATATAAACAAAACACCACCGGTATGGTGAGGTGAAATGAAATTTTTGGTTGATTCTCATTGGTCAATTCATTCTGATTTCACGGAAGAGAGACTTTACTCCACGTCACCTCTCAGCCCCGGGGCTGACAGGTGAGGTGAAAAATCTCATGTAAGCAGCCACTGAAATTTACCTCGCTTGTCAGCCCCGGGTCTGGCAGGTGAGGTGTTTTTCCCCATATAAACAGGGCCTTAGAAGGAGGATATTACCAAACAAAATTTTCTCATTTACGTTGACCCTTGACTGATAGATTGACATTTCAGCTTTGAATATCAGCCTTATATCCTTTCATTTCACAGCCCGCCAATCGCCTAAACATTTTTTTGACTCACCCAGTATATATGCGAGCTGATGTTTCGCATTGGCATACGAATCTTCTTCAGTTTACCTCTGGAGTAGCCTCGTATGTGGAGGCGAAATATCAACTCTCACATATATAATCAATATTTAATCTAGGGTAAAAAATATTCATTTCCTTCGCGTCATTTTACGGTGTTCCTGCCTTCAGACTTTTTATTGATTGGCCTTGATCTTTCTCATGCGATGACCTACATTTTCATACTTCCAACTTTACATTGGACCATGAAATTCTGTTTCATGATGTACAAAGATCGATATTCGTGAACTAATTTCATTAATCCTATTTCTTTTCAGTTTGGTACCACTCTGCTTGGAATTGGTACAAGTACGTCAAAGGTCTCAAATATGGAGGTAAGTAGGTTTTCTAAGTCAAAACTTATTATAAACGTCACAGAAAGACAGAATATCTACCTTGAAAATTGCTTGTGTTGTGAATGGTTTTCTTCACAGTGCCTGCTCCATCATTCCTAGTAAACTTATTTCATTTTATGAGAGAATTTTCTATGAAACTTAACTCCCAATTCTCCAAAAATGTAGAAACTCATGAAAAAAATAATGGTCAGGAACCCTTTTTATTTGATTTGAAGCATTTTTTACTTCATCAGAAGCAAATTTCGACTACTTTGTGGTAGTTTATTACGGGATACTATTCGCATAATGTATGAACAGTGTGAAGTAAAAAATTGATTATGAAAGGTTTACGAAGACACAGGAAACCTCTTTCTCAGATGCGAAGTAAATTTGAGGAAACTTTTACCACTCATAATCTGATTATTTGAAGAAATTTTCAGCCTCCAGGATTGATTCTTTAGTTTTTTTAGTAAATGACAATGTACCTAAATTCAGTAAACTGCAAAGGCAAAACATTTTCGTTTTATTCATACGATGATATTTCATATTTTTTATGTAAAGGTTGTGGCAAGGCCAATGTTGGTTTCCTCATCGATACCTCAAGTATACCATCACGAAAGTTCCTTCAAAAGCTTGTTTACAATTACATCAGATTGTTCCAGCTACAGGGAACATATGTAACAATTTATGCTTATGGCCCTACACAGAGGAGAGTATGCGACTGGAAATCTTTCACAAGTCCACAGGCTATCCAGGTATGTAAACAGAAATTTCACAGAGTAACGTCGCATTGATCCATCGGGTGAACCACAGAGAGTTTTTAATTACGATAGCACAAAACTGTCATCTACATTTTCTGAAAAACTTTCAGTAAAATCTCATGGGCTGAGCCGATTTATATGTGACATGCTGGCTATTGTCCAAGAGAGACCATCAACATCCGTCAAACGTCCATAACTTAAGGTCTTGTAGACTAGCTTGAAAAAGTCCAATATTTGCTGATTAACTGTTTGTGCCTGAACAACAACTAGAAATTTTGTCATGGAAAGCTTCTTACTGAGCTATTCAAACTTAGGATGCTTACTAACAATTTTCTTAGACTTATGACTTGAGGTTCCTTGTTTCTCTGTGCTCTTGACTTGATTATGAAGCTTCAGTCAACAGAGCAAGGTTTACCGCAGGGATACGAAGGACTCATCTTCATCAGTCTGCGATGTCCTGTAATGATGTAGCCCGGCTGATCTTTTTCCACGTTCACTCGACCCTGAATTATTCGTCTCTGTCACGTACCTTCCATTCTCCGCTTGCTGGTCAGAAAATTTACATATATACTTCTTTCTGCTAGACCTTTGCCTTTGTCCAGTTCCCAGGGTATTCGTGTGATAGATCTTACCAGGGAGATATAGAATATGTCTCCCCGGATCTTACCACCCCTCTAAGGTACACAATAACAATGACGAAATTTTTCGTGTTTTATTACAGTCGTTTCCATTTGTTTTCAAAAACTTATTTAAATGATCTGTTTATTTTCAATCGTAACATTAGGACCACGACGAACGCCATTTTGAGGGTCATTTCAGAGAATACAAACCAATATCGTAGTTAAATCGACATTTCCAATTAATTGAGACAAATCCAGTTGTAATGTTGTAAGGTATTAGACTAGATTATTATGAACGTTTCGAGACGAGCTTGTCTCCCGGGGGGCGGGTACTTCACTATGGGGCAAGACGGGGATGTGCGCCAGTTTTGGGTAGTTTTTGGCCTGAAAATTCTGGGATTGGGATATACTTTTACTTGAAAATTTCTGTGATTGAGGTTTACTGTTATACTCAAAATTCTGGTTATGGGTGCTGAATGAAAGTACAACTGGATAATCCTTCGAGCACCACGTGGTCAGTTTCAGGTGAACAAATTTCAAGTATTTTTTGTGTTTAAAAACGTGCTCCGATCATAACTTCGTTCCAATGGCCACTTGGGACAAAAATTGTCGTTCCCGGCCCTCGATCCCTTGTCCCTTTGACGTCGAATTGTTTTTGTTACTTCTTCAAAATTCTAGGATTGGGTATCAATATCTGACAAAAATTCTAGGATTGGTTCGTAACAGAAATCCTTGCGGCGCACACCCCCGTATGAATTTATAGTGAAGTACCCCCTCCAGGGGCTTGTCTCATCTTCAGCTAAATTAAAGTTACGCGTGCGAAGCTTTATAGTGATAATTATTCGAGAGAAAATGCATAATGAATTATCAATCATACGATATCTAAATAAGGAAAGTCTATTGAAATTAAACTAAAAGAAAGTCCAGGGAGATTTAAAAAGATACAATGGTATAGAAGAGTTCTGTTGATTGAGTGTCGGGCGTTCCCTCAAGATTAGAAGACTCTCGTGTATCAACAAGTCAAAATTGTTGTTGGCTTTGTCAAAATACAAAAATCATCAAAAGAAGCGGCATGAACAGTTTCATTAATATGGTGCCTAATGGATGGATCTTTTTGTTTACAATTTAGATCAAATCTTGGTTTATTCAAACCTTTTACTGTTAATGTACCACAATACTGATGATTCTTATTTTCGTGTTCACAGAGTATCATCAACTCTATCCCCGTCGTTCGTGGTGGCTACAGGAAAACCGGACAAGCGATGGCGGAGATCTACAAACAGTTTATCATCCAGACAGCCAGGAATGCTCTTCCAAATATTCTTTTCGTCATTTCCACTGGGCCTACCAGTGATGGTGAAGTCCTTAGGCCTATTGGTGCTAAATACAGGAAGAAGGGCATCAAGGTTTGGGCCTATGGTGTCAACCCTAAAGCTAAGAAATTCGTTGATGAGCTGAAGAAGATCGCAACAAATCCAACATATGTTGTATATGGACCCAAGAAGTCTTTGGTTACTCCAGACAGATTCAAGGCAATTACTGAACTTGTAAAGCAAGGTAAGTTTCTCGTTAGGTTTCTCCATCGAAGTCATAGTTTTCTACTTTCATTTTTAAATTTAATGAATTTAAAGGTTTACACAGTTGGCTAATTTCAATGCATAAGTATCCTGAAACAGAGCGAAGTCTTTTGTGTTCGTTAACCTTCGACGTTTTTGGTTTTTTGTTTTTCGTAATTTCACGGTGTTGAAGTATCTCGTCATTAGCCCTTTTTTAATATCATGTCCTATGACCCGTGCGTAGTGATGCCTTGATGCATAAAAGCCCCCTCAGATCTTTGCGCCCGATGACGTCACTGCGCACAAATCCCTTATTTGAATGCGTAACTTTTTCGAGAATAGATTCAATATTGTTGAAAAGTACAGTGCACCATTTATAGCACTACAGTCTTGTATCATCTTGTCAATGACACAAGCCTAAGATTTGACTATGAGAGATATTAAACCTATGATTGGAAATAATTGCCATAAAGTGACCGACGCTGCTTCTCTTTCAGATTCTGGAAAGGGTTCAGCTATTAACATCAATGTTGGTGAGTAACATTTCATTTTGAAACATTTGATTTTTTTCATGCTTTACCCATGTTGGGAATTTGCATAGTATTCATATGAGATCACCATCCTCTTTGCAATCTCTAAGGTTAGATCCCGGGGGGGGGGGTAACTTGAGTTTCCAAGATACGGGGTTGTGCCATTCAAATCGTAAAAGTACCACCCATAAATCCGGAAAACTTTCTCAAAAGTATACCCATAAATCCGGAGTAATTTCTCAAAAGTATACCCTCAAATCTGGAGAATTTCTGAAAATCATACCCATAAATCCGGGAATGCCAAAAAAGCTCACCAATAAATGAATTCTGATAGAAAACAATACCCATGAATCCGGAAGATGCAACAAATTGTTGAAAACCATACCCATATATCCGGAAACTATCATGAAAAAGGTACCCTAAAAAATGGCACAACCCCGTACCATAGACAAGTTAAGTTACCCCACCCCCCCCCCCCGGGGTTAGATTTTGACGACAAAAAATCGTATCTTAAGCAACGTTGTTTCGAAAGCGTCAAAAATGTTCCATTTTCATATTTTTAAGAGTTTACATGACGCTGTATGGAAGTTGTGCCTTTTCTAGTTCAGTTTTGAAATTTGTTTTGTTCAGATCATACCAGCAAGAAATGGGCCGTTTCCTTGTGAATGGAAGGCCTATCTGCAACAATCTTATGCCGTTTTCAAATCGTGCCGATTTTGTGTCAAGTAGTCTGGGTTCTTAAGATACAAATAGTCAGTCCTGAAAAAGATACGTTCCTGCGAAGTGAATTCAACTTGAAATTCTATCTTCACTGTTGTATCAGTTTTTTCTTGTGCCTGATTTCAAAATAATATTGAACTAATGCAGACACATATGAGCAGCAGAACAACACAACCAAACATGGCCCTTTTCATTTGTTCTGTCCTTCCTTCTTTCCTGCTTCCTCTTAACCATTTTGAATCTTTAACCATTTCTCCCTCCCTCATCGCCATCCTTTTCCCTTCCTGTATTCAGCGTGCTCTTTTCTTTCACGTTTCTTCCTCAAAGATAAACGGGCTTTCTGCAAAGTTGCTTCGTTGCTTCGTGCACTTTTCCACTTCTGCAAATAGTTATTCCTCTCACCAATTAAAAGAAATTATGCGTTTGTTTTCTTTCAGGTAACAAGAATACTCTCAGTGTTATCAAATCATGGGAATGGCCAAAACGATACAAGCCTATTATCTATGGAGGTAAGCAATGTTTATTTACCGATTCTTTTGGAACATGCTGTGCACAAGATTTTCCACCAAAATTACCATTGCTTCATAATAGATAGTTGATAGAAAGAAACGGCTTGGTTCTAAAAGGGAATCGAAGCCTCTGATATAAATATCCGTACAGAGGCAATAGACCGTGACACTTGCCACACATAATTTGGGTAACTGATCCATGTAAGTCGAAAACACTGATATTTGATAGGCTGGATTTTTACCGTTGATTCCCTTTAACTTTCAACATATATTATAAAGTTAACTCTCGTAATTTTCTATAAGATTATTACTTGTATCTAATGCTGCATTATCAGACAGTTGAACCCGATAATACACTTATTTTGCCGGCGGGCATGATCATAAGCGAAGCATTCATGCCAGAAAATTTCAAAGTTTAGTTTCCAGTTTCGGTTTCAGTTTTCATTATGACAAATATCACTAAATACGTGATACAAATAGCTGCAATTAAATATCAACAAAGTGTATAGATATTAACAGAAAAGCATTTAGATCTCTTTACCCGTTGAAACAGACCTTTTCTCTGAGGTGAAGGCTGTAAGTCAGCTATACAGGGGACTGAATTCTTTCAAATTCAGGGCGACATTTTCTCAGGTCAACAAAATATTTCCTGCCCAATCGGAAAATTCGACCGACTAGAAATCAGCCTTAACAGACTGGCAGGATAAGGGAATATTAATTCATGTATTTACCTGTTGCAGGTTTGAACAAAGCCAACATTGCCATCCTAGTCGAAGGATTCTTCCCCAAGAACCTCGGTTACATCCGTCGCTTTATCTATAATATCATCAGATTCTTCTCTCTCTCTGGTACATACGTCACACTTATGGATTATGGCGATGCACAATACAGAGTAGCTAACTGGGTGCAGCTAAAGGATGGCGCCGATGTAAGAAGACTGGTCCGCAAATTACCCAAATCAAATAAACCTGCAAGAAGAACTGGGTTGGCATTGACAGCTGCTTTGAATACATTCTCAGATGCACCTTCGGGAAATCCAAATATACTTATTTTGATCACCAAGGGAAAATCGTCTGATGATGTTATTATGCCATCTGCTAATCTCCGAAAGAAGGGTAAGTTGATCATAAAATCTTCTCGTTGCGTATTGTGCAATTGTATCTCTCTCCTAATCTCATTCCTTTCTACGTCACATCGATTCCTGGATTGCTATCCTAATCCTTACAATCTGCTCTTCCATTTGCTTCATTAGTGTCAGTTCTACTAATTTTTATTTGCTTGATAACGGGCTTGTTTTTCATGAGGAAAAGAAACTCTTGCAAAAAAATGAAGTTAGACTCTAAAAGGTTTATATGTCAATTTTGTTAAGTCAAACAAAGGTTTTTACATGACTTATCGATTGCTATACCAGTTATGTGGGATGATCTAATCGTTTTGACTGGCCTTAAAATCTTCCGGGATGGATTTGATTTTGATCAAATTTTGATGAGGTTAGCCCTTTAGTTGAGCTAGTTTTCATTGGGCCTCCTCTATGAAAACTTACAAAATTCGAATGAAGAGCTAAATTAACCTTCTTGCTATTCAGTCTATGGAATACTAATGATTACCCTGTAATTCAAAATAGATGTTTATGATAAAAGTAAGGCCAAATGTACAAACACCTAATATATATACAGCTAAACAACATTTTGTTGCAAACGATTCATGGAAGTCGCCAACTTACACTCAGCTGCAAGGCCACTCTAAGACTTGTCACTTCTAAGAGAGAAATTTCTGCCCATTTTGGGGGTTTCAATTTGAACTATATGTGGTTACTTACAACACGAAGTGATGATGATATCCATCGATACGCCAGCTCCAGAGAGATTAAAACTGAGTATTCTCATTTCTATTCAGGTATAAAAACCTTCGTTGTTGGTTTAACGGGATTCAACCCAAGGCTCAATCTTGGTGACAAGGGATTCAAGCAGAGAGAAATTGCACTGATCCCTTTCTCATCTGGACAAATTTATGCTTCAAAGATTGATGGTTTACTTACCACTGCTGAACAATTGATCGATGGTATCTCTAAAAGTAAGTTGAGAGTGTTGAATTTGGTTTACGACAAACTTCTTCATACCATATTTATTCAAATCAGTCCAAGGGTTTTTGGACACAGATATTTACGTCGTTGTTATTCATTGTTTCTTGCTTTTGGCTCTCCCTTTCTGCGTACTTGGCTTGGTTAAAAGTGTCTTCGATTTGGTCATATGAAATTCGACTCTCTTGTATTCCTATGTATCCTTGTGCCTTTGCAGAAGAAATGCGCTAGGCCAGCTGCATGGTGCGCGGTTCAACAGCAGGCTATGCTCAGGAAATCAAGTGAGCCATGAATTCAAGGCCTAGCAAAGGAATACAAGGAGGTAACATCAAGGGGTCAACACAGGAATAAAAGAGGAGTGGAAATGGCCTTGTCCCACAGTACCTTTCCAACTTGTTTGAAAAAAGTCGACTCGAAATGTCAGAGAACTGAGAAATTTCGAAGATGATCTTTCAATAGCTTTACAAAAAACTAACAACGGGCAAAGGGCTATATCTTTTCGTGGACCGAAGCTTTGGAATAACGTTGAACTTGATGTTAAACAGGTGCCAACTCTTGCCATCTTTAAGAAAAGAATCGAATCGTTGTAATCTGAAAATGTTTTTGCCAGGGCAACCTGAAAACCTGAAGTTGGTTTTTTCTAAAACCTGCTTCAAACGAAAGGCTTCTGTCAATAAAACGTTGAATTCATTCTCTCTTTTCCTTTAGTTACTGGAAAGACATCACCTTCTACGGGATCAGGCGGCAAGATCAATGGTGAGTGAGTTATATCGAGAACTTTGAGCAAATGTCTGTAATGAGATTTTGGATGAATCTTTTGGAAAACAGTTTAAGATGATGTGTCCATACATATAAGGGAAGCATATACCCAATCAGTCAACACCCGTTAAATTCTCAGCACTTGATTGGTTGATATTCAAACTGATCACATGAATAGAGAAATTGCTGTAAACAACCTTGTACGATCCAATCATCACGGGCAGTGGGAATAAAGCCTTTGCAAAGCATCCCTCGTTATGTGGAATCAAGGTGTTGTGAAGCAGCAGTGTAATCCTCTGACTTTGCTGCCAGAACAGTCAGGCGGAGTGGGTTCGAAACCCAGCAGAGCCCCACCATTTGAGTGTCAAGACAAGGTCGCAGACTCGATTAGCGCTTAGCTACTTCTGCGATCCCAGCTCTTGGCACTAAAAACCGTAACTTCAATTTCAGCATCAACTCATCTTCAGAATCTCTGTCTGCCAGATTTCTGTACCAATCGCAAAGCAACCATTTTTATGCGTGATTGACATGAGATTTAGTTGAACACATGCCTTCCTTAAGGAGGCTTATTTATATGTGCTGTGTATGGATGCACTACGTTAAATTACTGTCCGTTGTTACGCCGAGAAATTGGTCTTTGACTACTGATGTTTACTTTCCGGTCTTCTTATTTTCACAGTTTCTCCAACCGATCTCACATACAATTGGTACTGGAAGACTCCAAAGAACAATCTCATTTCATACGGTAAGTTTCCACTAAAATGGAAGTTTTGCTGGCATGTTCATTGGAATGAAACGACTTTGATAGGAATTAAACTATTTGAAAGATGAGATACAGTGTCCTGTTTATTTCTTGTTGTGTTTAAAAGGCCAGATGTCATCCATGATGCTTTGGGCGCCAAATGGAAAGCAGCACAAAGAGAATTTTAGGCCCAAACAACTTTCAGATATTACGAAATTTGACTTTGGCGGCACGAAAAACCATTGTTAATGTGTCTTAGATGCATTTCTTCAAGGCTGTGATCACTTATGAAGTAGGCAGATATAAAATTGATGTCCATGGGATTAACTGCCAAAAAGATGATCGTCTTGGCTTATATGCTTCAGAATTGGACCATTTCGGTCACATTTACCCCATGTATTTCACACAGTTGATTTGCCCAGTCGCCTGAATTGGGACATATTTGAGACAAAACCTTCTTTTCCCGCAGGTTTGAGCCCAGTGAACATTGTCATCGTTATTGATGGTACAAACAGACAGCATCTTGATATTTTACAACGCCTCACATTCAACATCGTTCGTTTATTTGGACGTGAGACCTATGTTTCATTTGTTGTCTTTGGAGGCACCGTCGATCCTACTTTTGCTGTATGGAAGACCTATGTTGGTCTTGGACCACTTCAGCTTGCTTGTTCCTCACTCAGGTTTGTGACCTATCGCTTATACGATCCGACTTCCTTTACAATGGTCAATAGACCTTTTAGCTCTACACAAGAACCTGGGTCGAGCGATATATTTTTGCAATTTTATACGCGAAGTTCGATTGAGTGGCGTTAGAGCTTCGATCACAATTATGTACATTCGAAAATTCTACGAATTGTAATGAAATAACAACGTTCGATCTTGATTATTTTTTAGAATAGCTAAAAAGGTCTATGGTTCTTTGAGTACCTTTTTCACTAAAGTTTTTACTGGAAAGGCACTTTACTGATGAAGATATTTATTGTGCTGGTGGGGAATTCCCCCCATTGTGTATTACTGCATTCACACTGACACTGTTAAACCAGCTTTATCTAAACCAGCCTAAATTTCAACCAATCAAATGACTGGATTTGTTGGATTGACCAATCAGAAGGCCGTATTCAGAAATCTGGTTTAGTTTAAGCTGGTTTAACTTGCAGTGTGAATGGGGCATATATTAAAGGATGCCCCGTCTCTTGCTAAAGATTTCATCCGAACAACTTGCCAGTTGTTCCAGCGACAATGTGCCCTAAATGTTTCAAGATTGTTTAGAGACAGGATAGTGTTTTTTTTTCTTTAATCGTAAATTTGACATTATTTTACATTAAGTTTTAAATATTTTTTTAACAGGATATTTATATTTTGACTTCATTTATATTTTTACTTGTTTTCTTAGATAGAAATAAATGTTTTATCTAATATGTTTTATTTAATATGTTTTTTCTTTATTGAAAAATGACTCTAACCTGAGTCGAAACGTACTACTCATGTCATAATCTTATAAAAACTAAGTCTTTCATATCATGAATTCATTTGTAACTGTATTGTCAAAATTTTCATCATCATGTAGCTGGATTGTAACTGGATCGTTTGTTCATCACGAAAGCAAAAATGAAGATGTCTTTCTTATCGTCGTCCTCGTTCTAAGATTTACAGTAAATCCTCGCACATAAGAACCTACCGAAATAAGAACCTAGATGCTATTTTTCCTAAATTATGTACCTTGCAATTAACGACCTGTTTCAGTTTGATGAAACATTGGTACTCATTGCAGGGGTTGCAAAGTTGATCTTTGATTGCTGTCTTTAAGGTCATTGTGGTCCCAGTTGGCTTTAAAAGTTTCATTCTCCTCCCCAATTACTTATTAGGTCCATAAGAACGATTCCAAAAAAACTAATAGGGCTGAACATCGTTGTGAGACTCTCAAGGGGACTACATGAGGCACCCTTCAAATTAGACCCTATATACCTTGAAATTAGTCTTAGCATCTTTGAAAGAAGAGCCAATTTCAGCCTGGCTCTCGAAAAAGTAGGTTCTTATACGCGGGGATTTACTGTATAACAAAGCTGCGTTTTCCGGATTCATCATTTATTTACTTATACTTTTTACCTCGCATTCTCAGGTATCGTGGAGCACCAGGTAGAAGAGTTGGCCCAGCTCTGGACACTGCTACTAAATTATTTGCCACTGCTCCAAACAAAGCAGGCAAGAAAATCACAATCGTTATATTGACTGCAAGACCACAAGACAATCCCACAGTGCCTGCTACCGGTCTCAAGAAGCTTGGAGTAACAATCTACAGTATTGGAATTATTCCATTTGTCAAGCCAGCTGACCTTAGGCCAATACCAGGGCCAAACTATGTTACAAAATGGAAAAATTTGCCCAATGTGGTAACTAAGATCCGAATCCCAATTTCAAGAGGTAAGTTCTTGCACTGGCAAAGTTAAAAATCTAATCTATTGTATTTCCCAACTTTAACACGTGTTCTTTCATTGTGTTGTTAACAAGACAATAGGTGTATCGGCAGTTCTTTGGCCTATTTACAGCGGCTAAAAGGTATAGCCATTTCTTTTCCCATTAAACAAATGATTTGCGATACAAAATTTGAGAATGGTCTTAAATAAAGTATTCATCGTGATAAACCCACAATAGACCTTTAAGCTATTCTACGAAAGAGCCTGGATCGAGCGTTATTTTTATACATTTTTATACACGAGGCTCGACTGAATGGCGTTAGAGCTTCTATCTCTATTGTACACATTCGAAAATTCTACAAAATATGATGAAATATCGTTCGATCCAGATTCTTTTTCAGAATAGCTAAAAGGTCTATTGCAATTGAGTGGCAGAGTGGCTTATACAGTCTTCGTCAGGTGACTGAAGTTAAGCTTGGTCGAGTGAGGTCAGATTTCGGATGGGTGACCACTGAGGCCTGAATTCGCAACTCACCTCGCCGTCCTTCGGAAGGGATGTTAAACTAGGGGTCCCGTGCCTGGATGCGGCATGCACAGTGGGCCTAAATTAGCTTTCAGTAGCTAGAAATCCTGACAAGCCCACTCAAAACAAATTGAAAGCAAACAAACAATAGTAGACACTGTAATTTATGGAGAGAATCTGTTAACTCTTGTAAAAGAAAAACAAACAAATTAACATGTAACTAGATAGAAAACTGTTAAATCATGCAAGAGAACCAAGGAATCAACCTGAAAACCTGAGGGAGATGAATCAAATTACTAGATGCAATAAAGAGCAACGTCTGATAACCAAAAACGCGTGTCATCGCACACTGGACGGTTCGGTTAAGTAATGATACAAGCAAGCTGATTAACACTAGAAGCTAGAAGAACAAAAGAAAGGGACGACTGCACTTTAGCGGACCAGCTTTATGTCATGTCTCTCAGGAACTAACCTTAACGTAACCCTACTAATCCTAAATTAACCCAAACTTACCCTAACTGATCCTAAGTAAACCTAAGTAACCCTAAACTAACCCTAACTAACCCAAACTTACCCTAAAGCACCCATTTCCAAAACCTAACTCTGGCCCTAACCCTTACACCATGACACATAGTCTGCCGATTTTTAAAGCTGGTCCGCTAAAGTGCAGACTAGCCAAAAGAAAATCCAAACCCACGTGACAGTAACATTCAAGCCAGGAATTAAAGACTTTATAGTTTCAAGTAAGTTCTAATCATCAGAAAGTCTTCGTATATTTTCCTAACTGAAAATTTTCATTTCTTGCACTACCGCTACTCCCATCAGCAATATTTTACAATTCTTGGTACAAATTGATAATCAATTCTTCCTACAACTTTGCTGTATTTCCTACGATTCTCCCTACACTGATGTTTCTTTTTCTAGTTGTTGGTCCTGCCCCTGGAACAAAAGATACTGGCACACAGACACCTAAACCTCCAATTCCCTCAGTTGACCCTCCAATGCCCCCACCAACTGGTGAGTGTTCTGTTTTCTAATAGAATGATAATAGTGATGATGATGATGATGATGATGATGATAATGATGATGATGATGATGATGATGATGATGATGATGATGATGATGATGATGATGAATGTGGACTTTGCAGTACCTGCAGACTGCTAATCACAAAGTGGAAATGAAAGAAGGAGAAAAAAGAGAGAGATTATATCAAGATTTAGCAACAGAGCTGCAAATACTATGGAATGAGGAAGTTACTGTCTTTCCAATTGTGATTGGGGCTTTGGGAACAGTATCAAAGTCATTGAAAAAGATTAGACCTAACTGAGATCCGAACATGATCAAACCATGCAGACATCTGCTTTGCTGAGCACAGCCAGGGTCATAAGAAAAGTCTTGGAGCTCTAACGGAGGATACTTGCCACTGGACCTTCAAGAAAAATTTCCAATAACGGTGTGAAATGAACACACAATAATGATAGCAGTAATGCAGGGTGTCCCAAAATAATTGCACCCCGTTTGTGATGCTACTGTGGAGGAGCTGTAAATGCAATTATCCCCGTTCTTGCACAGTTGCATATGCCAAGCTTCAAGTTAGAGTTTGAGACCTTGTTTGAGTCAGCCTGACCGGTGGTTACTGATTTATGGCAGGGAATAGGCGAAATAAGTGGTTGCTTCAAAAGCAGCACTTTTATTGCTCTCTAGCAATGTCATTAAGTGACAGAAATGAATAAAAAAAGGACACAACTGTTAGAATTCGTAAACTTTCTGATTAAGAATCTTCGTTAGCACCATAGCAGTAGTACCAGTAGCAGTTAAAATGATAATGGTAATAGCAGTGGAGATATTTGTTTGTTCTTTACGCAAATATCACGATTTTGCTTGATGTTTAAAGAAGAAGTTTTCTGCCGCAGACGGTGTCCTTTGGTCCACACTTTTTTCATTGCCGAGTTTGAATCTATGAAATTGACAAGAGTTTGTATGCTGTCCACACCTATGATTTAAAACATGGAAAGAATGGAAGATATCTTCATCTCTAGGTTTTTCTCCTTTTCAACGTTTTCTCGAGCTTAAGATTTTGTAAATCCATATTTTGGGGTCTTTTCATCAGCAGAAATATCGGCAGAAATGATATGGATCCCAGTTTGCTCTTAAAACAAGAGATTGCTGTTGAAATTGTTTCGTTGTATTTCCGAGACTGTTCAGAAAGGGATTTTTTTGGTATAGCCAATATTTTCTTGGTTTCATTTCAATTTTATTTGTTTCTCAGGTCCTGGCATCAGTGCTACCGGAAGCAAGGATATTGAAAAAATCAGATCTATTTGGGACTGGAACAAGGTCACCAAGGGAATCGTATACGAAAGTACGTACTTTATCCTTATTCAGATGCTTGCATTTGTTTATAAGAAGCCTTTGAGAAGATTCCATAAGCTCAGTTGTTCCAAGCTAAAAAACCGAGCTACTTTCGTAAAAAGCCAAGAATATTTGTAATTCATAGCTTTAAAATTTCCGTGTCAAAAACTTTTTGGCTCATTGATAAATGCTTTGACATCGAAGCATCATTTGGGAAGCGCAGGTTGAGGAAGGAAGGCGACGAAAGCCATGATTAGGATAGCCCAGCGTATATATTGGTGCAGATTACAAATTCACAGTGGTGGATACTTTGTCAAATACTGGGGGCGAAGCCATTGTTTTAGCAAAAACTATTGTTTACCTTTATTGTTTTCGAGCAAAAGGTCTTTGTTTTAGCCGACATTGGGGGCGATCGCACCCCCTCGCCCCCCAAGTGTCCGCCACTACAAATTCAGATGATGAATACTTTGATATTGTTTTGAGTGCGAATTCCACTTAGTTAATACTTGTTTGAACTTTTACTGGGAACTGTCGAATCCTACAAAAGAAAATAGATGTAATTTATATTTAATCTAGATTTTCCAACAAACAAAATATGCGCTTCAAGAACTAGTTTTTGTTTACCTGCAGGTATAAATCCTGTAGAACAGATCTAAGGTAATCATTTAAAATGATGAAACTGAACTTAACCTTTTCTCAATCTGTTTAGGGAAGAATTTAAGCACTTTCCATTCGTTTACAACAAGCATTAACACTGTAATTTTCTCTTTCTTAGGTCTAAAGCCAGCAGAGTTGGTCTTTGTTGTCGACACAACAGAAGACAATAATTTTGATGTGACAATCAAGTTTATCTACAACATCATCCGCCTGTTCAAACTCGGCGGTGTCAGAGTCTCTTTCGTAACATTTGGAAGACGTCCACGCCTCAGATTCAGATCGAAGCCAATGGCAAGAGTCAAGATCATTCAAAGAATACTGAGCAGGATTAAGCCTCGTAATGATAAGAAGACTTTTGTTGGAAGGGCCCTTAATTTTGTAAGGGGACGAGTTCTTCGCAGAATGCCTGCCAACGTGCCCAAGGTTGTTGTTCTTATTATGCAGGGAAGTTCAGATGATAATGTTCTCTCTCCTGCAAGACGTTTGAAGGGCAGTGGAGCCTACATTGTGTCTGTCGGTAAGTAGATTGATAACCTTGAGTCTCTTGTATCCCTGTGGTAAACCTTGCTCAACAGAGACTCACAAGGAAATACAATGAAATAGCTGACCCTATCTTGTGAATTCATCAATCAAGTCAAATTATGATCGAATCACTGCTAAGGCCCTTTTCAACAGTCATTCCTCAGAAATGGAAATGCAATGAAAATCACGCCAGAAAGACAGGCAATCAACAAAATATATGGGAAATATAGAGAAGAAAGTTTTTATTATATCCATCAAAAATTACAATATAGTTTACAAACTACTCTACTTTACAAAATTGCTATACAACTATACAATACCACTGGAACAATGCCCTGAGGAGCAAAAAGGTCATGGCTACCGTAAGGCCAATTTAAACGTTGACAAGAAAGTTCATTTACATATTGAATACGAAGAAAGTTCATTTTACCTTTTGACTGCAAAGTAAGGCTTTGAATACAACAATGTTCATATTTCAAGACTAAATGTTGCAGGAAAATTCTTTAGCCAGCTTCTGCAGCAACTTGGCTCGAATCTAATCATTTGTGGTCGATCAAAGGGATTGTTTTTTCTTCTACGCACCTAGTTTCTGAATTTTTATCAAAGAACAAGTCTGGAGTTAATATGAGTAATACTGGAAAACAAATTTACCAACTGCTGCTGTGAATTATCAACTTCTTTCCTCATATATATACCTCATGTCAAGAACCTACGCCTGGATTTTGCACTATCCCTCGCGAATAAGAGCTTAAACAGGTTGGCTTGACAAACCTCGGTTCTCATATTCAGGTTTTACTGTGATAACATTCATCTTTTTTAGGAATTGGAGATTCACCAAGAGAAGAAATCACAACAACGGCCTCAACAGGAGATTCTGCAATGCAGTCACCTCACTCAACTTTGCCTGCTATTGTTCTTAGAATACAATACGTTTTGACAATGCGTAAGTTTTGATTGATTGTTACCCTCGACATTAGAATCGACACGAAGTCCCAGTTACAGTTTCAGTTTCATGTTTTAAAAATTCCACTGCACAAGATTTATCAATTACGCTACTACAACACTAACCATAATACATTACTACGTGCAATATAGATTCGACACAAACCTAATACAAACACAAAACAAAGTTATGAGGTAATGACATGTGTGGTGAATCGTATGAAGGGGAATTTCTTAAGGAGAATCTCTCTCAGTAGCTAGGCTAATCGAGGAGACAGCACTCCCTGCTACAACGACAACAACGTTTTCATAATTGAACTGAACTGTTATTGTTTGAACGAACTGATATTTTTCATGCACCTACGCAACGACGTATTTCCCCTGCATTGATCGTTAAAATGGAATGGAATGAAAACAATGGGGCGAGTGGACTTGAGTTTACTTTTGCAAACACAAAGGGAAGTATGCTATCTCCATAAAAGCTAGGGCTATGTTGACTTGTTTCTAGCACACACTGAAGACGTGTGGAACTTTGATTGAAATTATAGTAATTCTATGCAAATACTACCTTTTTCAAGTGACAGGAAATTGTTTCCAATTTTTTGAAAGGTGTCCGAAACTTTTCGGTACTATCGTGTCCCAAAACTTTCCTTCCGAAATATTTGGATGAATGTGGCATCTTTCTATCAGCGTAAATCCTTGAATAAGTTCCCACTGGTTTACCGTAAAAACACTATTTAGCTCCCCCTCGTTTTTGAAGCCCCCTCTCTAATAAGCCCCGCCCCTCTGAGCAACAATTTGAAAAGCCTCCCCCTCTCTATAACGCCTCACATATATCAAATTGCAGAAGTCGCCAAAGGTTTTCCATATATTTAGCTAAGAAATGTTTGTATGTTAATTTTGATATGGTTTGGGATAAGACTGTGTCGATTTTATTTATTTGAATCGCAAAATTGTATTTTCAATCCGCAGAATTCGGGATAAAAGAACGGAAAGCTCTCATATGTATTTGTGTCGTTTAGTTCTGTGAGTAAGCCCTCTTCTCTAATCAGTGTCCCTCTGGAGTTTCAAAGATTGAGAAAGCCCTCGGGGACTTAATCGAGGGGGTATTATTCAAGACGGGGCTTTTTCAAGGGGAGGACTTGTTGAATAACAAGGTAGATATTTGATGGGATACTGCGATTCTAGGAGATGAGTTTGAGGAGAAATTCGAAACATTAATTTTGAACTGAAATTCACACAACAAAATAATATACCAAAAATTTAACGTTGAACTGTAACGACAATAAACGTGATAGCTGCCAAAACAAAAATGTATAGATTTGTGAAAAATTCACCCATTGTGGACTTCAATACCCCTCATTAGGGATCAGTAAATGGGAGCTTATTGTCGAAGTTAGTTGTGAGGTGAAAGCTCATTCGAGGGGGGGGGCTTATTTGAAAATGCTGGTTAATCCTAGGTTTTATGGCATGAAAGAATTTCTTCTTTCCTTTCTTAGCTGTAAACGGACCACCCCCAGGTACAGGAAGAGTCGATCCTGAAAATGCTGGCACAGGAGGAAAAGAAGTCAAAGACACTACCTCCACAACAAGTGTTCCTAATGAGAACGTAGGAAAGCCGGATCCCGGCACACCTGGCGGACCAAATAAGCCTAATGGTGGTGAAGGAGGCAAAGGTGGAGCTACTGGAGACAAACCAAATGGAAGTGGTGGTACTGATGTTGCAGCTGGTGGTGGTTCAACTGGAACTAAGATTAAGCCTGTAGGACCATCTCCTCCTGTTCCAAGGCCACGACCACCCACTAAACCACCAGGTGGCTCTGGAGGTCCTGGAACACCCGGAGGCAAGGAAGAGGTTAGACTTACAACTTGATCCCTGTTATTCTTTTGATGTTTTCACCTGCCTCGTTATTTTCGCTTGTCAAGTACGAGCCATGGACATCCACTTCAAGAAGTGATAATGAAAATTATGCAGTGAGTCTAGAGAGAAATACGTAGCTTCCGTGTAGAGTCATTGTTTTGCTTTGTTTTGTTTTGAAATTCCAATAAAAATTTACAATGCAAATTTGCTAGATACATCACAAAAGGCCAAGGCTGCGTTTACACGATACTGGCAAATTTTGAAAACGGTGAAAAATATGACGGCAGCAAAACTTGAGCTAGCATTCACAAAATGCCGCCAAAATTTGAAAATGGTCTGAAATTTGACGGTAAAAAAGTCGTTACAAGGCCTTGATGCAAAAGAAATGTACCTTCACCCTAAGGATCGATCAGTCTCGTTCCAAAAGCATCGCAAAATGTTTTGTTTTCATCTTTTTCTTTTTCCAGTGTTTACACGATATCCGTTTTCAGAATTTGCCGGTTATAGTTCCTTTTTCAAAACCTGCTTTGCACCGTTTTCAAAATATGCCGGCATTGTGTGAACGCAGTCTAAGATGATCTACATATGAATAATCAACAGAAAACAACAAGACACATAGAAAACCAAGCAAAGAGCACTACACTCTGCCTACACTCTGCCTCTAATTAGATATCAATTGAAAGATGTCCGCAAATAGCAACAAGACTTTAGGGTATTAGGCCCCTATTCATCCATTTCAGAGCCAAGAAATCTTCACGAAGTCGAATTTAAGCACATTTTTAGTGCTCGTAAAAACGCGAGGAAGTTTACAAAAATATTTCATGTTCTTCTTTATCGAAAATAATTCGATTCTCTGCTATTCATCCGGTATTGTTTTTCTAAAGCTGGTACTTTTTTCTGGCTCACCTAGTAGAAAACCTTTAATCCAATAATTCATACTTTCAAAATTAGGAGAAGCCAAATGTTGAGAAGCCTGGCGGTAAGAAACCCGGCGAGCCAACACAACCTGGCGGCGGATCACCAGTAACACCACCAGGTGGTGGCGGAGGCGTTAGACCCAAGCCCGAAATCTTGCCACCAGGTGGGAAAAGGCCACAAAAGGTCAAACCTTCAACTCCAAAGGAACCTGGAACGGGAGAAAAGCAGAAAGACAAAGGTGGAGACAAAGTGTCCCCAAATATTGGCACAAATCCCGCTGGTGGTATCATTAATGTGAATACGGAGAACAATGGAGAGAATACTGGACCAGTTGTGCCAATAAGTATTGGAGGTGATGGTGATAAGGGTGATCCAATAACTGGTGGCATTCAGGGTAAGTTTTCTAAAACTAAGGGACCTGTCATTTCTCGGGGAGGGGGTGGAAGATATTTTTGAGGGGGCATTAAATTGGACTTACTCACACCAAGGGTACACGCAGAAGACAAGGCATATTTTAAAGAGGGGTACGTGGATGCGTTGGAGGCAAGTTGTTGTTTGTTTCAGTTGTTTGTTTCAGTTGTTCAAGAAGAGCAAACTACATCTTTGTGGCGCCAAATCAGTTCACAAAATTCGCTGCAAATTCCTGCGAGTGGAATCACGCTTAGCGAATTCGCTGACCCCATCACTGACGAATTTGCTGAAGATTTCACTCAAGTGGAAAGCGGCCTTTAGACTTTCGTAAACTATAGTTTTAGGCCCCGTTTACACGAGATCGGATCCAAATGGATCCGTACCCAAAGTGTAACGGATAGGCCTTGCGTTTACACGGAACTCGACGGATCCTTACCCATTTGGATCTGCTATCCGTACCCAAACGGGATCACTTTCGAAAGTGATCCCGTTTGGATCCGGTCCCAAAAAGGTCTCGTGTAAACGGATGGGATCGGATCCAAACTGGTACGGATGGGAAGTGACACAATTAAACTGAAAATCCTTTGTTGACATTTCAAAGAGGGGAAGCAGAGATGAGGCAGTGTTTGTTAGAGTGCAAAATTTTAAAGGACCTGATTAAAATAAGAGAAAAGGTTTACTAGAGCGCTGCTAAGATTTCATCAAATTCAAATGGATCCGATTCCGTGTAAACGCCAACAGTTCTGGATCCGATCCCGTGTAAACGGGGCCTTAAGCCTGGAGTGCTTTTTGGAGCTATTAAAAAAGGATACCTGCTCGGTCTCGGATCTTTGATTTTGCTCCTTTGTAAGGAATACAGTTGTGCCCCCTATGAAACGCAAGACTATTGACTTAGTTTTTCTCGATTTTAGTTATCAACATCCCAGCTGAGCTTCTTTCAAGATTGCCAACGCAGTGGAACTGGGAGAAAGCTCTCAATAACTTTGGTTATGGAAGTATGTATTACATATTTTACTCGGTTTAAAACGCTGCAGCTCATGTTTTAGCCAGATTCTTGTTTCTTATGAATGAGCAGCCCCACTTACCCAAATTCTAGGCTGGTAAACTATTTCTAGCCTTATTCAAAAATAAAAAGCAGTGCCGATGCATAAATCTTTGAATGTACGAAATCTACTTATAAGATGTTCAGAGTGCAACGATCGTGCACCCCTAGATGATACCGTTGTAAAATTGCCACTTTTAAGAATGAGCGTTGATTAAAAGTCGTTTTCACATTTGGGACCAGTATCTGGAGTATGGACCGGGGGGTACTTGACTAGGCAACTGACGGGGGTTTGTGGCAAGTCTCTTCACACCTTGTACCCTGTCACATAAAATATGGCCCAAAAGTATACCTTGTCGCATAAAAATATTGCCAAAATCCATCGTTTCAAAAGAACTTTAAGAAATGTCCTCCACATGATACCCTGTCGCATAATTTTTTTCAGAAGAGGACACCCTGTCGCATAGCTTTTACCGTAAACAAGGGCACCCTGTTAAGCGGCATATTCCGTCAAGCCAAGTATGGGGGTACCCCCCGGGGGAGTAGTGAACCTAAAATGGCATCCTACGTCTGTGCTTTCAAACGGCTATTAAATGCTACGGCCAGAGCTCATTTTTCTTTTCTTGAACTAATTCTGCTCCAGTGTTGCATATATTTTGTATGATCCGGAACTCCTCTATCCCAAATTTTCGTTTTTTTTTCAGCTATCTGACCGTTTCGCGTCGGCCTCGAGTAAGAACAGCTCTCTATGTCCTTGACTAACTCGAATTTTATATATTTCTTACAAGATTCAAAACTCCTTTTAACCAAAATTTTTATTTCTTTATAGCTATCAGACCTTCTCGCGTTGGTTTCATCGTTGATGGTCATGTTGCAGCAAACTTTGAGTTGATCAAACATTACATCTTCAATATTGCAAGAATGTTTAGTCCAAGGCGTAGCACATACACCATCGTACAATTCGGAAAGACTCCAGTTCGCGTTGTCATGCAAGATAAGAAGGTAAGAAATCAGAATAAAGCATGGGTGAACTTAGGGCTTGAATCTTTCCAAAATTTAGATTGTAATCTGAGGATGTTATTGCCTCATCCTTTCAACTTAATTGATCGAAGGGAGCTTTGCGTAATTTTCCATAATTTTTTTGATTCACTCGATGCATACATCACCCTATTTATACCTTCCACTGAAACGTAATCAACAATTCCATGTTTTTCTCTCAGATCATCTGTCCAGTTGAACTTCAAGTAGAGATTGCTAAAATGAAGCCAGACACTGGTGGAACAAACATCGGACCAGCTTTATCATTAGTATCAAGATTATTCGGAGCTAAGAGAAGATCTCGTACTGCTCTCTTTATCCTGACCCAATCAGCACTCAGTGGCAATGTGAATGGTCTTTATGGTGTCATCAGAAGCCTTCGAGTCAGAGGAACAAAGGTTTATTCTATTGGCATTGGAAGTGGTTTCAGTATGGCACAGGTTCAAGGACTCGCTGGAAATGATAGAAATTCATACTTGATGAGCACTGTTTCCCAAGTACCTGGATCATTAATGAGCTTGCAATATTATCTTTTGAGAAGTAAGTGAAGTTTTCTTGCTCCTAGCAGGGCTGAAATTTGGTAGCGCAGAAGATTCAGATTTCCAGACAAAGCGTTTTGCGTTTCCAAAGAACAGATTTCACATCAGAGTGCATTTATCAATTCAAAAAAATATACTTAGACAAGAACTTCTTGCTTGGCTACAATTGAGAGACATGTGAAATCTGTTCGTGAAGGTGCCAGATCGCTTTTTCTTTCTTAATCAGGTCTTCTTCCTTTCCTTCTGAAAAAAGATTTTGTAGCTGTTGTTTGCTACTCCTACCAATCTTGAGTAGGCCTTGTTTATTAAGGCGAAGAATACTGACAGATCGATGACGTTCCACAAGTGTCGGTAAAAAGTCCCACCATATCTTTGGTTCCCTTTGATTTCGGTTACAAGAAAAAAGATGATTAACAATAATGGTATTTAAAATAAATGTATGACTTTCTAGTCACGGAATGTGTGTTTGATTGATCCCGAACTATGGAATACTGTAGACATGGTAGGTTTAGAGGGCGCTCGGAACCCTCTACTCCCAAAGACAGAAAGATGAACAGACTTCGGAGAGATTCTCTTTTTCATCAGCACAACATCTTCTTTAATAAAACTTTGTTTGATTGAAAATTATGTTTCCGTCTCTGTTAAGTCTAGGATTTTGAGAAGTTTGGTAGTTTTAGAAGTGCCAATCAAGGGCGCTCTGAAAGAAACTTTCCTTTTTAAAGGGGCAGGGTCACGTAACCGTAAACAAACCTATTATCTCTAAAATCTACATTGTTGCCCACACGTGTCCATTGTGTTCTGCACAGATTTTGGTGGATGGGGTGAATCCACAATAAAGTTACTTCTAAAAATTCCACCAATATCTCTGCTATCGTACAACATGTGAATGTTCCGTTTGTTCCTCTACGAAGTACAAGAGTCCCTCTTCAAAGTAACACTTTCATTTTGAAAAAAGAGTGGAAAATTACTTAGATATGCCCGAACAAAATACTGCAAAATCGTCGTTTCGAAAGAAATTTGTTTACTTTACGTGACCCTGCCCCTTTAAGGTTATTGGGTTTGATTACAAAATACTACTTCGTCTCTGTTTCGTCTAATGCTTTCAGAATTCGGTACGTTCGGGATTACCATTGACAGACTCTAGCAGGATTGTTTCCATCAATTAAAGATTTTGCCGTTTCATATTGGAAGCCTTTGTAAAAATCCTATCATTTTACTTCTCTTGCAGATATTGGACCTGGTAACAAGCTCGGAAAGTATTTGGCCAAACAAGGTCAATGTGGAATGAAAGGAAGACCAGGTAATAATATGTTGGTATATACTATATACTACATACTATATATTGGTAGAGTATTTAGTTGGCTTTGTATACAATTGATATATTATGTAGTATATGATATAATTTGATATCTATATATACTATTTATTGCCAATATATCAACTTAACTATGTTGGTATATTTTAAAGACATTTTAAGATCTCTTTTTTGAATTTAAAGACGACGTTTTTTCTATGCGGGATCTTGTGCGGGATGATTTACTTGAGTCGCTGCGCTTTCCACCTCTTTTATGAATGGTTACCAGCACAGAAGGTCTGTTTTAATCCAGTTTTGAATTCAGAAGTTGAAATATATTTTTGCAGATACATGTCTTTGTTTATTTGATGTCTTTGTTTTACAGTCTGCTCATGGACTCAGAAAACACGTAATTGCTTGTCAACAGTCATTTGAATTGTTGCTTTTTTCTTGTAGTTCCAAAGCCAACACCCGGCAAAGGACTCAGTAAGTGATGCCAGTTTTATTTGCTCAGCTCAAGAACTTAATACCATCTTCACATTTGCCAGTTAAACCATCTTAAACTACAGGGTGTTTCAGAAAAGACGCAACCCCGGACGTAACACAAAGATGATTTAGAATTTTATAAAATTGACAAAACTATGTAATCTATACCATCTGAAAATGAAATCTCTTTTCTGTCTCATGATATGCAGTTTGGAAACATTAATGGAATTATTTATCATCAAATTGATCCATTCTTAAGTGTGGCCATTTTTAAACGCGGTATTCTGCAGAAGCACAATTAACCCTGTTTTCCGGTCAAAAATTACGAAGAGAAATTTTTCAAAACATTTCAGGCCTAAAGGCACTTGAGGTGATGCCTTAAGGAAGGAAAACGACAATTTCATCCTCTTGAGATGCGTTTGTAGATAATGATAACATATGCTATCACAAAGGTAGGTTATCGTCTATGTAAATACCCCATCACTTTCCAGTATCTGAAATAGGCCATTCTTAGGAAAGCGTCAATTAACCAAAGAAAATTTCAATTAATTCATCCTAGCTGGGTATCACTGGAAAGAAGATAGATTGTACTTTGAGCTGGTATGTCTCAAATTGATTCAAAAGTTGTAATTTCTTGGAGAATCTCGATTGAAAGTGGGTTGCTTTTTTCTGAAACACCTTTCTGTGTCGAGTCAGATTTTATCTGTAAATGCCTGCGAAATACAACATTAGCAGCGGGTTTCGGGTTTCGTCGCAGCGGGTTTCGGGTTTCGTCGCAGTGGGTTTCCGGTGAATCTAATTTGGGACGGCTGGTTGACGCGGGAATGGCGGCGTTTAATTGGTTGGAGTGTGGCCTTGATTAGATAAACATACCTTGATTAGATAAACATACCTTGATTAGATAAACATACCTTGATTAGATAAACATAGTACTGTTACAACGGGATATTCTTGTTTGATTGACATTCAGGTAAAAAACAATTAGCATTTGCAGACAAGGGAATTCTATGCCCAATAGGTCAAGTCACAAACAAAAACGAAGCAAGCTAGCCCGCGTGGCTTGCTCGCTCATTGTACACTCCAGAAATCGTTTTTATGAGCAAACACGACCATAGATCCAAAGAAGAAGGACATATCTAAACACGTACCACGGGCATTTCATTTTTTCGGTTAGAAGCCGATTGGGAGGCAATTTGATAACGTATGTTTTCGTGTAATAATTAGAAAACTTACTGCCCAACCATGGTGACTGCAACAACGGCTAAATATGAATCAGGAGACAAGTTTGTTATTCTCTCTATTATCAGAACTCTCATTAGACCTCTTTTAAGGACCTGTTGTTCTTTTACAGTTCTCAAAGTACAGATCGTTTCAACTGGATGCAGTGATCCCCCGGCAAGAGGACGAGATTGTGCGCGTGCTCCAGCTTCAATAAAAGTCAATGGCTTGGAGCGTAGTTTGAGTAGACGGGGTCTCAACATTGTTGTATATAACTTTGCAACAGGTCGGTACGAGGGAACGAGAACTTTTGACACTCATGGAAATCGCGGAGCCACCAACCTTATGATTCGATACATTGATAGTATCAAACCAAACAGACTGGTTTTCGTAGCTGCACAGGATTCATACACCGCAGCCATGAATGCACGTGCCTACTCAGCTCTCGTGAGTATTTTCAATCCACTTCCATTTACCATTGAACTCTAAATGAGTTCTCCTGTTTCATAAAGCAAGGATAGATTTTGTAACGCAATAGCATCAGTTGCTTTGTTTATTGGTTGCAGATAATGGAAATTCTCTTAACTAATAATTCATTACAAACCTAGCTGCAGAAGTTACCCTGAAGCCAGTAGGGCAAACTGACACCTTATGCGCTTGAAAACGAAAGAAGAAGGATCAGTGGTGGCGCCAGCTCTGAGAAGTCCGAAAGAAGTGGGGGGAGGGGGATTTTGACGTAATTTTTCAATCTAAAGGTATAACCAACTAATTTTATGTCATTTTCCTTCGACAATTTTTTGCCGACTTTTGGGATATTGGGGACAAGTTCCTCCCAGTCCCCCCCCTCGAAAAGGATAAATCTAAAGATGCTCCAGGGAGATTTTGATTAATTGGTTCACGAGCCACAAATATTTGGAAATTTTAATGCCTTCTGCTCAGCTTCTGAATGACTTAAGCAAACTTCGCCAAGCAGCCCATTATACAGTATCTATCCTTTCCATTTCCTGTATACTAATAACTTCGATTCTAATTCCTATCTTGATCTTTCTTTTCTACAGTACAGCATTGGTGGCGAAGAGCCATTTATAAAAGCTGTTAGATCCTCGTACGCTCTTCTTGGCTTCAAAGGAAAGACAAAGATGTCATGGACCACACAGAAAGCGTTCAGACCAGGAAGAGGACCTGCAACTATCTCTGCACAGATCAGTAAGTATTAATTAAGGTCTGCTAGGGGTGTAAATTGTTATGTTTTGGGTGAAATGAGTAGGGTGAAAATTTTGGCTAAATTTTCTTAGAGATCTTTGTTCAAAGTTTTCCTCTTGCTAAAATTTTGTTCAAAGTTTTCCCCTGGCTAAAACTATTCGAATATAGTGAACGCTTGACACAGTGACCTTTGATCTAATCAGTTTTGGCTCCACTGCTTTCCGGTAGCAATCAAAACTGCCAGTTTTACCCTCCAGGCTACGCACTTTAAGTAAAATATGGCTCAAATCTTTAAAAGGGTGGATGTAAAATTATGTTACATATTTCTTTGGATCAAATGCTTGGTAGGGACTTCGGTAATTTGCCGGAAATCTGCCTTAGCAATGTTTGGATATCTTGATTAATTTCAAGATGACAGCTTTTGTAAATTTTTAGACTGTGACTTTTGCAAATTTCTAAATCCGGAAACTGGGAGAGCTGCAGAGTTCTGCTTGCCACCATGTCGTAGACCCTCATAAACTACGGGTTTTTAAGCCTCAATCTCTTTTGAAGTTAAAGTCTATATCAATTTCCTCAAATAGTTTAAGATTTACTATGATTCTGATTTTTTTTCAAAACTTTCGAGGAATTTTTACAAAAATAATCAAATTGCGGCCATTTTGAAACTAATCAAGATATCGAAATTTGCCACGGCAGATTTACAGCAAATTACCCAAAGTTCCTTTCAATTCATTCAATTCACAGAGAATTGTGATACCATTTTGCATCAAACTTTTTGAAGATTTGAGCCTTATGCGACTTTATAGACTGTCAGACTGTTTATAAAATCGCCATCTTGAATATTAAGATACATAAGATACAGTAAGTCCCTGCAAATAACAACCTACCAAAATAAGAACCTAGAGGCTGTTTTTCCTAAATCATGTATTTTGCAATTAAGAACCTGCTTCAGTTTGATGAAACATAGGTTCTTATTGCATCTTTGATTGCTGTTATTAGGATCATTGCGGTCCTGGTTGGCTTTGAAAGTTTTATTCTCTTCCCCAATTACTTATTAGTCCACAAGAATGCTTCCAAAACAAATAATGGGGCTGAACATCTTTGTGAGACTCTACTATCAAGAGCACTACATGAGGCACCCTTTAAATAAGATACCTTAAAATTAGACTTAGTAGCTACCTTTGAAATAAGAACCAGTTTCAGCCTGGCTCTCGAAAAAGTAGGTTCTTATACGCGAGAATTTACTGTATTCGTTTCTGAAGAACATTGGACTACTTTAACAACCGGTTTTGGAGCTCATTTGAATTGATTTTACTTATTGATTTCAGTTATTTGAGGAAAGTAGCCTTTCTGCAAATGCTGATTTGCAAGAGGACCTCCTTCTTAAATACAATTCAATTATGCTAAGTTGTAAAGGAAATACAGCATCTAAACATATTTCTTGGCTAAGGATAGCCATTAGAGGCATCAATTGTAAATGCTTGTTTAACTTCAGTTAACGGCTATTCGAGCTTTTTGCATCCCCTAAACATTAAGCAGCTTGGGATGTTTTGTCCATTTTGGTTCGTACGACAAACATTTTTGTCCCTCGCTCATTGTTAAAAGGTAGGAGGTGATGGATATTCCAGAGTCATTCTCTGTTAAAACCTTTATTCAAAGCTTTTGACGATAAGTCCTGTATCAAAAATTTTAACCTTTGATATCAACTTTCTTGGCACTTGATACCCCCTGAAAAGTATCAGTAGATTTACCTTTTAAAACAGTCATGACGGCTATTTTGAGTCTACTATTACCGAGTGTTACAAAACTTGCTAAACAGATTCTCTTTACTTTCCAGTGCTAAAGAAAGTGCGTGATGAACCTTTGAAACGTAAGTAAAATTTTGATATATCCACTCGGAGTTTTTGCCCGAAGCTGTGATTCATTGGTTCCGAGCATTGCCCGTTATCAAGCCAATTAAAGCCATTTAAAGTTTAAGCCATTGTCAAAGGTACAGACCAATTTTTCAAAATACAGTAGACTTTGATTTTCAAGAACCTGTGCTAACTTGCAGTCTTTGCGGGCATTCCTTGCAAGCAAAGCTAACAAAATTATGCGAGATGACACCGAGCAACGTATGCAGGTTGAAATGGCTCCTTTGAAACTGGAGAAAGTGAAAGAAAAGCATGCTGTCATGAATGTAGCTAATAGGAAACTTGGCATTGAAAAATTCAGTATGTTGTTTTGGAATTTTAAAATTAGCTCGCAAGGTGACGAGACTTTCTTTTGTTCTGTGGGGGAATGGGAAGTTTTTACAAAGATCAGTGGGATTTTAGGGTCCCAGAAAATGCATTGTGGGATAGTTGACGACCACAGAGACCCATGATTCTTTAGCACAGGCTCTTTAGCATGGCGTGGCCCGGGCTAGCCTTTTGCCTGAAAGTTTGAGAAGCCTATTTTGCCATCGCACATTTCGTTTTATTCTTTAGCACCAAGTGAGCTTGGTAAGACAATCTGTGAAGGCAGAACAGGAATTATTCGATGTCCAGTTGGATTACGTATTGGCATCACGTATGCTATGTATGGTCGTCAAAACAGAGACACTTGCAAGAGCCGAGCCATGAGATCGACAACTTGTAAATCACCAAGGTAAGATAATTGTTTATATCATCTACATTTTTACAATACGATTTATTGATTACTATACTTGCAAAGTACGCTACCATACTAAAGAGGCGATACGCCAGAGTTGGAAATCATTATGTCTTTCTTGAGGCCACTCTTTATACCCGTATAAAATATTACAATATATGCTACATCTACTATACTTTTTGATTACTATCCAACTATACAACACTGTGGGACAGGACTACAAGCAGAAAAGACGATGAATACCCTGCGGCCGTTAACATAAAGACATGGAAATTTATGGAAATCAAGTTTACTAACATTAAATACTGACACATACTGGAATCTGTTCCAATTTTGATGTCAGGCAAACATAGGCGCATGATGCCGAACAATACAATGCCGAACAATAGGAGCCCCGAACGGGAGAACAACAGTGATAGCAACAGCTACCATTATCCATCCCCTCAAGAGTCTCCGCCGCTTATCATATTGCACGTATGCTGTCAGGTCAGGGTTTGGCTCTCGCGATATCATTGGTAAGAAATGACGTCAAGTTGTTGAGGCCGTCACATGATTAAAGTAAAGAAACGATATGAAATTTCATAGTAGTTCTAATGCTACGAAAAAATGACACTTACTTGCACAAACTGGAAGCAAAGCTACGTGTCATGGCGCTTCTAAGCAAATAGTCGCAAGTGTGAGTTTAAAGGATATTGTACTTGAGAGCTCATATTTACGTCCACCTCCAAACCAGAGCTGTGACAATTCGTCCTTGCATATTCAAAGCAAATTCTTGAAGCTCAGCTGATAACTCAATGATATCATTCATAAACATTTTATGTGCTAGAAGTCACACATTGTGCTATTTTTTTGTTTTCGTTTATCTTTGGTTTAAAATTCGTGTGTGCTTCAGATATTTACTACATCCAAATGTGAAAGCCCTGGTTTAGATGTGGAGGCAAATTTGAATTTTCGGATTGATATTATAGCTCGCAAAGCACCAGCATTAACAAATGAAGCATCTATGTTCAAGTTAACAATGGAGGAACACGTCGAGAGTAGTTAGCCACTGGTTTAAGCTAAATTCAAATCGCTGGATCCAACCAAATCTGATATCTGTATACGCTTTTTGGGAATAACCTCTATGTACAGCAAAGCTAGGAAAGAGCACTTTCTTTGTTTCTCGTTCCTTATTTGTTCTTGTTCTTATGTTTTCACTCGTTTATCTCTTTACAGATCACTTCGCATTGTCAGGAAGGCTTGCCAAGGCAAAAGATCTTGCCGACTCTCAGCACTTAACCGCATATTTAAGGATCCCTGCCCAGGAACTGCAAAATATCTGGACGTCAAATACACTTGCAGAGGAACAAGACCAACGCCTGCAGCTACCAGACCTCGTAAGTGTCGTTTCTCTTATTTCTTTGTATGGTTCAAGATGTCCCTCAAAGGACAAATCCACAGTCGGTGTGATTAATGCTAGAAAGCAAACTTGCCAACTGCTACCACGAATCTTGAGCTTCTTTCCAGATTTTTAATATTCGAATCAGCTGTAAATAAGTTGAGTAGTTTACGAATTTAGTCCAAAATCATTGCAATTCCGTCGCAGTTTTCATCAAAACACAATGAGGAGGCTAGCAGGGATTTTAGAATCCCGAAGAAGATAAGGTGGCCTTGTTTTTGTTGAGCGTGATAGATCATTTGCCGTTCATGACATCACTTTCCTCTGGTCACTGTTTTGAATGCACAATTTGGAGGAGAAAGGACAGAATTTCGGGACAATGAAAGAACAGTATCGCCTTGTACTTGTGAAGTTAAAAAAAGTTTATGCGTTTGGCGAGCTATGGAGTAAAAAGTATGTGACCGATATTCAAAGCAAAATTGTTATTCTATAAGTCGAAGGCTGACATAGATGAAAACTCTTGTTTGGTAAAAGCACACATTGTTAAGACCTTTAAAAATACCTTTAAGAGGTTTGTATGGGAATCAAAAATTCCACATTCCATTCCGGTCCATTATTTATGTGGCATTGAAGACTACATTGTCATTGTCGGAAATAGAATTTCAATTTCGATAACACCTAAATTATGGACCAGAATGGAATATGGAATCCTTTTTCCCAAACATGCCCCTTCCCAGCATTTTCCCAATTTATTGGTCTAAATGATGAGTGATTTTACGAAAAAAATTCTTATCTAAGTTAGCCTTTGACTGATAGATTGACATTTCAGTTTTGAGCATCGGCCTCATACTTTTTATTTCACAGCCCGCCAAACGCATTAATTTTTTTACCCATCCGATATCTTATCATCATCAATCATACCATGCCTGGACTTGTTTATTGACATAGAAATTTAGCCTCACTGCGTAAAGACCTCCGAGTTACGCTCATATCATTGAGTTGAAGTGTTGTTGTTGTTATCAATGATATATATGTATAAGATTTTACCATAGTTATTTTCTAATTCGTTACACTCAAACGAAAATAACTTTATTTACTGATCAACACTATAGACTAATTACGTTACAAAACTAAAGGTGCAACACAAGATATAAATATTACAGTCTAGCACAAAGTGTAGTAGGCTCAGTCTAGTGAAAGCATGCCAGACGCAGCGTCGAGTACTCCTCTTAACTCTTAACACGCCTCCGCTGTCAAGATATGCATTGATATGGGATGATATGGGTGGGAGGGGAGGGGTTCTGCAATACGAAATCACTATCGAGCTGTGAAACATCTTACCTCGTGACAACCTTATATACTATAAATTCCCTTGGGTCACTCCTAAGCAGTACTGCATTATGCAAAATTCTAGGGGGAACTTTTCCACTCCTTATATCTCCGGGAATCAGTAAATTCATTAATAACATAAAACTGCTTTTTAGACCTGCAATTGTAATGTATTCATGTTTTCTTTTCAGGACCTTTCTTTTTACAGGAAAAGCATTGATAACTGCAATTTATGTAATTGTTTAAGTTTTTGTCCTGTTGAAAATAGCGTTCTTATAATCATTATTTTTACCACTCCACTGAGGTAGTTGTAGCGATATCAGTTTAGGCAAAAGCGAAACTACAATATGTAATCAAGTCTAATAAAAATGGTTAATCAATCTAAGATCAATGTTAAAATGAAAATATAAAAATACAACTGTTTTTTTAACGTTTCGATTGAAAAATCTTCGTCAGTTTAACTAAACCCAGGACAGTCCAGCAACTTAATATCCATCTAGTTTGCCTTAAAAATGCTGTGCACTGTTTACGAAAAAATCATCTACAGTATAAAGGCATGCAAAAAGATTATTAATTCAAATGACAAGAAGGCAAAGCGGCGCAGCAAGACCAACAAACAAACACAAAAAGTTTTGATATTTGTCCATTTGTCCCACAGCGCCACGTCGCCTCCTCTCATCAGATTCCACACCTACAAAGATAAAATTCCTTGAAAATTAAATCCCTTTCCCCTTCTTTTCCCCTTTCCAGTCGATACCTTTGGGACTGGAAACTTTACGCTCATCTCATGGGAGCATAGAATGACCGACGTCAGCACCCAACCAATGACCCCCCAAATATGAAATTAATAAGAATAAATTTTGTTTGGTTGCAGCAATGAAAGTTGAAATCACTGCCATGGGATGTTCTGATCCACCAGCCAAGGGCAGATGCGGGGCTGCTGTCGGCTCCATCAAGGTCAATGGAAGAGAACTCAGTCGAAATAAGAGAGGAATCAACATCGTTGCTTTCAGGTAAGTAATACTATGCGCATACTAACCCAGGGACGTAGGAAGCATCTCAAACTTGGGGGGGGGGCACGACACTTCGAGGGCACTTTTTCCTAAAGGAAAAGGGGGTATTTTCTAAAAATAAGAAGGGCGCTTCTTTATTTGTTGCAAAATCTTGGGGGGCACGTGCGTCCAGTGCCCCCTTGGTTCCTACGTCTATGTTCTATCCGGTCTGTGTTGTAAAGGAAAATATAAAGCGCGAAGTCTTAAAAGTACAGGCCACTGAAAATGTATACCCGAAGATTTTAACCACTATCCAAAATTTTAACCAAGTACGTGAAATTTGATCAAAATAAATACCCTAAAGAGTTATTTTTCTAAAATGACACCCCAAAATTTATGACCACTTGTGATTTTACCAAAAATGATACCTTAAAATTTGTTTTCTGCTCGAAAAAAGGCGTCCTAAATGATGGCACGTAGCATATAAGGGAGTTACCCCCCCCCCTCCCGGGAGTAAAATTCAAGTTATATCGTAATTTTTTATGTGAAAAATGAAACGACTCCTTTCTATAGCAAAAACATTCGTCTTTTTTAGTTATCCACGTGGAAGACTAATAAGAAGACGTGCATTCGATACTTATGGTAGAAAATCGGCATCAAATGCTATCGTCCGATGGTTAAGAATGATACCTATCAACAGCATCATTTTGGTTTCTTCGAGAGATTCATACGATCGATTACTGAGTGGAGCTGCCATCAGAGCATTGGTGAGTTGCGTTCTTTTTTATCACAAATGAAAATAACCAAGCTACTGGACAAGCCAGAAAAAGTTCCCACTTTCGAAAATTCATAGCAACAGGAGTATTTGACAGAATTGAATGACAAGATCAAAATAATTTAGGGAATTTTTATATCATTGACATGAGCTCTGTCCATATTGGTTAAATTGCACAGAACGAGATAATATTTGTTTCGCTATTAGCTGTTACATAAGATGGGGGAAGTTTTTTTGGGTACCCCGGAGTTTGATGATTTTGCGAATGAGAGGACTTGTTTGGGACGCTCTGCAGCTAACCCTAACTCTTACCCTTCAAGCTTGGCCATTTGTTTCGGCCTTGCACTTGACAGTGTATTTTTCTGTATTGTCCTTGCAAAATTTGTATCTTGTGTATAAGCCACTTTGATTAACAGCCTCGTCCTGTAAATTATTCAAACTTCTTTCATATGCAATTATAGAGGCCCAATCAGGATTAAGCACCCAATTCTTAGTGTAACGACGAGTTTTCATGTTGCCAGTGGTCGTAGTGTTAATTTTATGACGATGTAAAGTTTGAAAATCCATAAGGGATCTGACCATGAAAGTGACTCGGCACTTGGGGTGTAAGGTTTCAATCAGAACAATTTTTTCACGGTCAATTCCCTTATAAATCTTGGAACTATGCATTGTCATAAAATCAGCATCACAGTTGCTAGCAGTTTAAAAACATGTAACCTGACTAAAGCTTGGGTCCTGGTTGCGAAATTTCACGTGAGCAACAGGAAGAAATTTTGACAAATTTCGAAACGAGGGTGCTGAATTGAATAATGCATAAAGTAATATTCTCCTCTTTAATTGCAGCGTAGCGTTGGTGCAAGAGGAAACTTGAAGACTGGTATCAGAGGCTCTTTAGCCATGATTGGCTTCAAAGGAAGAGGAACTTTCAGCTGGAAAAAGCAAATTACAAGAAAAATGAGAAAGGGACCTTCAGTCATCTCAGAATCAATCAGTAAGTTCTACAGCATACTTGGTTATGATAACATAGGGTTCCAAATCTGTAAATCGGTGTAAAAGGTGGATGTGAATTCTATGGCTCAATCCTTTTAGCTGAATCGCTTGAAGGAAACTTTAACTACTTATCTATGACTCTACCGTTGCAGATCTCAGGAATGTTGAATATTTTCGAAATTACAGCTAATCCTATATAATATTTTACGTGTCAAGTAAATTATCTGCTGCAGTGTGAGAGACCACATTGATAATTCATGCATTCAAAACTTAAGAAACGAATTATGAAGCTAACAGTGCAATGGCCTGATTCAAGTTTGTTTTCAAAACGTGTGGTATCATTTCAAAGGATTCTGATAATTTTCTTTGTAACGTCATGGGAAAATGCTGCATCAAAATTCGGAACCTTCTTGAAATATAATTCTGAAATAACCTCAATGACAAAATAGCAGTGAGAAGAATCAACTGTCCTGCCAAGAACGTTACCAGGTTACCAATAGCTCAATTGTGATTCGATTACTACGGGGAGCAAGAGGATAGCTTCCATTGCGGAATTTGACTTGTTCCACGCATAGACCTTTTAGCTATTCTAAAAAGAATCTGGATCGAACGATATTTCATCACATTTTTAGAATTTTCGAATGTGGACAATAGTGATAGAAGCTCTGACGCCACTCAGTCGAACCTCGTGTATAAAAATGTATAAAAATAACGCTCGATCCAGGCTCTTTTGTAGAATAGCTAAAAGGTCTATTAATCTCTTAATGCTAAGATCCAGGTACCCTCTGAAGAAACCACATTTTCATGACTTAAAAGTCCTTTTCTTGTCCTTGCAGATTTGCCATTCAAGGTCATCATGCGTACGTATTCTAATATTTCTTAATTTCCTTTTCTTGTAAGTTTTGACATGATGCATTAAAAGCCAAATATAATAAAAAATTATTAAAATAATAAAAAAATTAAGCCAAATATTTCGGACCAATTAATTTCCGACAAAACACTAAAAAAACATTTTCCAACGTTTTTGACGGAGTTTCGGACTTCTTACAAAGAATTCGGACATCTCCATACCTGAGCTATATATATTCTTAGTTTATTCTTCATATCTTATACCAAAAATGTATTACATTTATATATCGTGATTATTTTGAGGATGGTGAGAATGATTGCTAAAAACGAACTTAGTTCGAGAAAACATTTTATTTTTTCACCAATTAACACTCTCGTAACATCCCTTTTCAAAGCAAAGCGTTTCGTAAATGAGACACGTATTATGGATTTAAACAGTGAAAATGTTGTCCTGTGACTTTTCTGCAGTGCAAAAACTTTCAGACAGTAAATATTTCCGACTACAAACAATTTCGGGTACCATGCCGGGTGAGCCAGAAAAAATTTCCTTCTTTTAGAGATTCAAAGCACTAAGAGTACTTCACAGATTTGAATGATTCTGATTTCAATTAAGAGCCAATAGATCGAAGTATTTTTGTGATTTTTCTCGCTGTCATGCCAGCACTAGCACTATTGATAAAATCAACTTCACAAATATTTAACGGTTGCAAAATGACTGCAAAAGGGCCAAAAACATCGATAAATATGCAAGGACTCTCCTTACACAGAACAATACGAACTTGGCGTTTCACCTCTCTCAAGAGTTATACGACATCAATTATTATTTTTTTTTCTATATTCATCTAAAATTTTACAAAATATTTTACATCTACATCCTACTATACTTTCTAATTACTATACAAACTATACAAACACTACAGGGACAGGACCACAAGGAGCAAAGGACAATGACTACCCTGTGGCCATTAACATAAAGACACGCAAATAATAACTAAATAAATACCGACAAAACGCTAAATATACGATTAATTACTCGAATCCGTTTCACATTGGATGTCAGGCCAGCATAGGAGAATGTGCTGAACAACAGGAACCCCGAAAGAGAGAACAACAGCAATAGCAATTGCTATCGCCACTGATCCTCCTCCAGGCCCCCACCCCTCAACACACCGCGCAAATACTTTTGGTTAGCATGGATAAGTTCCCATATTTTGCTTCATGTGCCTAACATCAAATGTGAAACGGACTTACAAAAGAAACGGGAAAAATGTACCTAGTGGCTGTGTGGCGTAAAAAGAAAGTTTGAATAAGTTATCCAAGCCGACCTGTTTTGTGGATGAAATCTAAAGTATGTTCGACATCAATTATCAAACAACGGCTAAAGATTTTCAGCCCCATGGCAATAAATGTGCAGTGGGTATCTCTCACCAATGAACAGTTGCATTTTCTTTATTGATCTGTGATCATAGAGTCCCTTATGATTTGATCACATTTTTCAGTCATTTGCAACCATGAAATTGTGGTAAAACTGAAATTTGCTAGATTTATGGTGGGTGCTGGTAAGACAGCGAGAAAAATCACAAAAATACTTCACTCTTTCGGTTTTTAACTAGAATTTGAATCATTCACATCTGTGGGGTAATGTTGGTGCTAAGAAATTTCAAATGTCGGAACTTTTTTCTGGCGCACACGTTAGTTTTTAGGACGTATGAAATGTTCAAAAATATAGGCGTCCGAGATTTTGGCTTTTAATGTAAGGCTTTCTTTCCTGATCAAACTTGATTGACCTGCGATCAGTTCAGTACATCATAGCCTGTTGGACAAACATCATTTGAAGATGATCTTTTCTTTTGACATAATCATAAGATTTGACATAATCATAAAAAAGTTTCTGCTTATTCTAATTCAGCACGACCACGTCCTCGTCCTCGACCACTTATCAGACCACGTCCACGCCCTCGACCAAGACCTCGTCCACGACCACGTCCTCGTCCTCGTCCTCGTCCAGGACTTCGTCCACGACCTCGACCACGACCTCGTCCACGACCTCGTCCACGACCAAAGGTCTATAGGTTCAGACCTATTTCAGCACGTCCACCTGCCAGAGGCTACACAGGTATTTTGACTTTGAATATTGAGATGAGTCACTTTATCAAACTTCTACGTGCTGGGTGAGTAAATGAAAAGGGCCCAGCGTTTGAAAAATGCTGCTCCCTGAATATCGAAGTAATACTATTGATAACTGTCTTGTTTTATCCCCGATATGACCAATTAGGTTCAGTATTTTACCTACCTTTAATCGGCCATTCCTTGCCGTCGAAGTTGGAGATTTTCTGCAGAAAGCACCTATAACGAGAACTTACAACACAATTGAAAACAACAAGCAAGATTTCCCTTTGTTCTCCTTCCTAGCAACAATGATACTTGGATCCATTCATGTATCTTGTACTCTTATGAGAATGGAATCCCCTGAATAAATTATTCATACCAGGGGGAGACTTTTTCATACCCCCACGAGGACATCACCAGCCACACCGTGCTCAAGTCATTGCTCTAAAGTAAACATATGAGGGAAATTTGCTTGCGATTTTAGCACCGTTTTGAAAGTTTCTCGAAGGGACCTATGTTAGAAAATCCCTTGTAAGATCTGAACGGAGTGACCGATTTCAGCCAAAAATGATCTTAAAAATAATTGAGGATGCAAGATATTCAATCAGATATTGCAGAATATCATTTCTTCTGCGTATACTCGCAATGGGCCTACGATTCTACGAGCGACGAGCCTAAGCTACGGCCAGTGCAGAAAAGTTTCGTTGATAGCCTTGTTTTAGACACTTGCTATATGGTCCAGTTAGCTGATAGGTGATAGTTACGAGAACTGCAAATTATAACCGAAACGGGTCCATTCCCACTATGATAGGCACCATAATGGGTGAGTAACATCCTCCACTAGCCGTCGAGTAAAAATACTTGGCTGATATTTGTGACGAAAATTTTAATAAATCAATTAAACTGTCTACTTAGAGTTAAAGATTTTGATTGTTAAACCAATTCGTATGTTCCTAGACCAATTGCCTTCCTCGGGAACTCTTCCTATTCGTGGGTCTAAAAGATTGTACGAGAACTCCCGCAACTGTAGACCATTTTGGTAAAGTGGGACCACTTTTAAGAGTAATTTTATGAGTCTCTTTTGACCAAATGATTTCAGCAAATCATCAAAAATGCAGGAAGACAAGGGACGAAAAGTGATCAGTCTAGTGTAGACCTTCACAAACCATAGTTTCCTTGAAAATTCTTCCATTCTCCCTCTATTCACTGGAATATAACATCACAATGTGATTGAAACTTTTTCCATGCAGTAAATCTTGCTAAGGGAAAACCAACGAAGCAATCATCAACAGACCAAGGAGGTCTGTCATCAAGAGCTGTAGATGGCAATGCAAATTCACACTGGTTGGCTAAATCATCAACACTTACAAAGATCTCATTGAACCCATGGTGGAGGGTTGATCTGCGCAGGAAAGTCAGGGTTGGTCTTCTGAAGATAACCGCAAGGAGCGATTGTAACAGAGGAGGAAAAGGAGCAAACAGATGCCCTAAAATGCGATTGGTTGAAATTCGTGTTGGAAATGTTGACAACAACCCAATGGCAAATGCAGTGTAAGTTTTAAGCTTAATTCACTAGGATTGTTTCTTCCAACAGGTTACCAACAGGTTACCTCGAGTCCACTTTTTTGCATGTCGACGAATGGCTAGAACACATTTTATTAACAATTTATCATCATGGCAAGACATAGCCTCCTTATTCGGTTAAATGATTATCATCGTCATCATCATCATCATCATCATCATCTTCATCATCATCATCATCATCATCATCATCATCATCATCGTCATTACCTTGTTTTGATGAAGATTGTTTAAGGGTGTCAACTTGTAAATACTGTAGGATACAAGGCTACGGAAAACCGTGCAAAATGTGAATTTAGCCAATGAGGTTGACAGGATTAATGCATTGCCTCATTTTTCAACTTCAATCAGTTATTGATAGGCAAATAAAGATCATTTTATTTCATACTACAGATGCAACTTCCGCAAAGGTCTCGGACGTGGCCGAACTACACCTATCCGCTGCAGGAAACCGGTTGTTGGCCGATTCGTTTATGTCATGACCAAGTTGAAACAGAAGACCATTTTGACGTTGACAGAGGTGCAAGTATTTGGATTGATTCGACGGGCGAAGGGACTCATCAAACCACCACGCATTAGGAAAAGACGAGGTATGTGATGGCATCAGGCGTTTGAAAACTTCAGTTTTCATTTCATTTTTATTTTCATTGCATTTTGTTTCGTAGCACCGTCAAGCAATCAGAATTATTTTCAGAGGCTGTACAAACACTACCAAACAAAATGAAAGATACACATCTTAAAGGCAATTCATTATGAAGGTGTTGTGGCGCCTTGGTCTAAATCCTCTGACATTGCAGCCAGAACAGTCAGGCGGAGTGGGTTCGAATCCCGTTAGGACCCTACCACTTGAGCGTCATGACATGGGGTCGCGGACTCGATTAGGTCTGCTCTATTTCAGCGATCCCAACGCAAAGCGCTGAAAAACGCAACTTCGCCTTCACATTCACCATTAGAATCACGGTTTATTTGAGATGTTCTAAAGAGGTTCCTTGCTTGGCCTTGCGCCAAAGTTTGTTGCAGATTTTCGTGTCGAACTGCAAACGTTTTTTGTCCATAACTAGTTTTCTTTCATGAAAGTGACTAGCATGTCAGTTTTGGTATTTCTTAGACTAATGATGCCGCAATCAAATTTTCGATAAGTGTGAGAGATAATCAGGCGTGAGATAGACCCTAATACAATAGTAACTTTTTTCAGTTCTAATCATGTCTGCTCGGCGGAGGGGGTGGGCTTACTTGAATTTCTTTATTACGGGTTTATGCCTTTCCGCATCTAAATTAACATCCATAAATCTGGGAAAAAGCCGAGAAAGTATACCCGTAAATCCCGATATAAATCCGAACTCTTTTGTTAAAAGGCATACTAAAAATGGCACAACCCTGTACCATGAATTACTCAAATAACCCATAATCATAATCATGATCAATTTTTTATTGTTTGGCAAGCCATAACGACCCTACTATCTAATGCCATCCAATGCAAGCAAGGTTTATGATACAAAATACATATCATAGAATTTCCAAACGTCGATTTTTATAATGAAAAGGTGCGCTTTATCACACCAAAATCTGTATACTCTTTGGGATACCAGTGCCGTACCTAGGTTCTTTTGAACTTCTTAATTTCTCCTTCCTTCACAGTTGTTCGCACATACGGAGGAAATGGAAAGGGTAGGCCTTGCGTCTTCCCATTCAAGTACAAAAACAAATGGTACAAGAAATGTACCAGGAAAAACAGTAAGAAGTTATGGTGTTCTACAACCCGCAACTATGACAAGAATAAGAGATACGGCTACTGCAAGATACGAGGTACAGTCTTCATCAATTTTGAATTTTGAGTCGTGATCGTAATTGTTATTTTCAAATGTCTTTTTTATATTCTAATTTTGATTGTGATAGATTTACCGGGCGACCCAAAAAAACTTCCCGAGCTAGATCACACATAATTTCTTAAAAGCAAACTTTATGAAGACAAACAAGGTATCATCAGTATATAGCTGAAAGACTTCGCTATCTTTTGAGATGTTGCTTGGTCAGTTTAAGGTATTCGTTCTGTCTGAAAAACAGTTTCAAAAATATGGAAATTGATTCATTTCTCGGACCATTCCTTCGTTTTCCAGTCAATTTTTTGGAAAGTGTCAAAAAAGCTGAATTCCAAATTTGCCTTGGAGCATGAAATTTGAATGAGGAACAGAGATCAATCATTTTGCAAACACAAAAGTTCCCCAGACGACTTCTAATCCACCGCTATGTCGATTTTTCACAAATTGTTGACTGGAAAATGATGGTGATTATTTCACTCAAAATAAGAATCCTGGATTCAAAAGTTTCTTTTGATATGGTTTTCAGGTAGTAATAATTGCTTAAAATGATTATCCAGCATCTCAAAACATGCCTACGCCCTTTAACTAAACTGCGATAGAAAGCATTTGACAATAGCTTTTGACCTCCTCGTGAAGTTTTTTTGCTCGTGGGGTTTTTTTTTGGGTCACCTGGTACTTATCTACCGGATGCGCCGAAAAGCATTCGTGTTGGAAAAATTATCAAGATTTCATTACTTAACCGATCTGCAAATTTCTGTTTTTGGCGAGCAGATCATAGACCAAATTATTTTCCCAGGTATAGCTAATTTCGTACCTGGTTTTTGAATTAGCAAATTTTGCTCTTTTTACGGCCGCCTGATTTTGAAACATACTGCAACAAGCAAAACTTTTTCATTCATTTTATTCATCTTTCTGGATTTACCCTTCTTCGTTCGTTATAAAGACAAAGCTGATCTTAAAAACGTCCCTCCACCCGCACTAAGCGAGAGTTTGCCATGCTGGTTGCAGGGCAACTTTTACGGCCATCATTGCCTCGAGTTACTGATTGAGAGAATATCTTTTGTCTGTATTCGCTAAGCGCTTTGAATTGAAGAGTGAATGAAAGCAACTGATGCCATTGTATTACAAAATCTGCCGTTGTTTTGTCAGAAAGTGTAATTACTGACGCCATTTTATTTCGTGCAGCCAAGCGTGAAGAACTTGAAGAGCCAATATTTGAGGATGATGATGAAGATGAGCCAGATGAGTATGATGATGCTGCCCTGCAAAGTTCTACATGTGACGTCACCAATTAAGGTGTCACGTCGCGATAGCGTCATAATGAGGTTACGAAGCTAACATGCATTTTTTCCAAGTATAGTTTATTAGTTTATTAGTAGTTATATATATGCTGGGGGATTTGATGGACATTGGGAAATTTAGGAACATTGTTGCACAGAGCTTTATTCTTACCTGACCCCGTCTCAAGATTCTTATCAAAAGACCACGTTCACACTGGAAACGCAATCGTTCTGTTACAAAAAATGAAACGATCAGGCGTTGCTTTCAGATGCGAACGCTTCGAATAATACCTACCATTCCAAAAAGTTGAAAGAGAAGAAAGTGGTGTGGAAAGTGGAATGATACGCAAGCAATCGTCTCTTTCTATTCCCATGTGAGCGGGTGATAAAGTGCAGAACTTGTCAAAATATGGAACGATAAGACCGTTGCCCTAAGAGCATGTGTGGGTATTGTTGCGAGATATAGTGGAAAGAATTGAAGAAACAGTCGTGGGATGGAATGATTGCTTTCCTTTGTGAACATAAGAAAAGCCGGTACGCGATCGTGCTGTTTCTGTATGAACAGTTTAATTTTGTGTTCCACGAACTGAAACGGAATAATTTGAGTTGTAAAGGAGCCTCAGTTGTCTCAAAAACCTTGCTGTAATGTTTTCCTTCGCAAATATTAAACAAAAGTCTTTTTCCTCCAATGTCTCTTATATGTTTGGACAGTTTGTACCATGAAGTTTCATATATCCGTAAATTTTGTAACAAAGCATCGATTTGGTCACACCTTATTAACCACCAACGTTTGAGCAAGGATTTCGATATGGCAAAGTATTTCAAACAAATAATGGTTTAGTTAAAGACACTTTGTTAACCATTGGGCTTTGCGTGCTGCTCGTAAGAAAACAGAAAAGATGGGGACAATAAACGCTTACCGCCACAATATAAGGCTTGAAGAATGACAGAGAATAGAGCACCCTGCTATCGTATGGGCGTCCATGACGCCACATTTCCTTTCCATATCTATTGTAACTTGACTTTTCACTCGTTATGCAAGGAGCAATGTAAAGCTAAACACTGGCGTTATCTGGCAGACTTTATGATATTTCAAAAGTCCTTTTGCATTGCATTATGAGGCAGCAATGGCGTGCAAGGCCTCATGGGCAGCAAAGGGTATTTAGTGTAACTGCTGTAATCACGCCAAGAGCGCACAACCAGGCAAGTACCCTTCATCAAAATTCTTAAGTTTCATGAAATGTAAGACCCTGCTTAGAATCCAATGGTATAACCCTGGATCCATATTCTAATAGTAGGTAACTCAAGACATGCAAAACATGGCCTATTAATTTTCCTATCGTCAATTTCAGTTGGTTGTATGACTAACATTTGAAATTCTGAAATTGATTATCAAGTTTTGGCAGGCCCTTTTTCATTACACTGTAAAGTAAAACATGGGAACAGCTAAAGATGGTGAGTGCTATCGCTTACAAATAAAGATTTTGTTTTATCATTAAGTTTAGTGAAAAGACTGTAAAATTGTATGGATAACTTTGGTGTCTTCTAAGATAAATTTTTTTCACTTTCTCACCTCTAGCATGTCTATCGGGCGAGTAAAAAACGTCAAAACGTTTCCAAGTCTGTAGTCTGTCCCCTAGTCATCCAAGGAGCACTCAGGTCCGTGCCAAAATCTATCATGAAGTCAACATTTGGGTTCTTTGAATAGGATCATAGAAAAAATTAAAGGAATCTAAATTCCAAATAAATTCTTTAAGAATTACATAAGTAGCTAGCAAGCGAAGACTTTTAAACGGTTTTAGCTTTTCTTACTGTCCCGGTAAAAACTTTAAAAAAGAGTCAATAAACTTATTATAGTTTGAGTATATGTATTCAGAAATTCGTGAAAGGATGTTAGTACGATTAATGTCAAACTTCGTTATTACATTGTCTCATCATTATTTCATACTCTGCCTGAGGCCCAACCTTTTTCCCAGAGTGTTATTGCTTCATATCATAGGTGTTTGGAAACGTGGAATCTGTTATATGGAGTTATGTATCGTTGCAAAGCACCAGAAGCATTAGGCCTGCCTTTGTGCATCATCTTTGTATCGATGATATCTTCTTTCGTCTTGATTTTGAATGTTAAGTTGCCTGCTTTCCCAAATCAACTTCACTTTCACAGCGCGCCATATTTGAATGGAATAAGTTGTGTTGTGTTGTTTAAGCTCCTTCCAAGGAGAGAGTGCGGAGCGACCAGCTGTCTCCTCAGCAACACATGTTTTACCTTTAAGCGTTCAGACAATGGCGAGAAAAATCATACACGAGAAATACTTGAGACTTTGGGCAATCAACCAAATTTTATTTCTTCCTAATCCCAAGGTTTCCTTCGTGAAAGAATTTTAGAATGCACGAAGTTAAGTTTTCTTTTCACCGCATTCGTTAGTTTAAAGTCCAAAATCCAAGGTGCAGCTTTTTTCTTAGGTGAGACAATATTTGATAAATCCCTTGAAAATTTCATGCAGAATGTTGCTCAGGAAATATCTTGCATGCTGTTTCCCGCGCTACGGATGCACCCTGCTGCGGGATAAATTCTTCACCTTTAATTCACAGTATCAAGTCCTTAGATTAATCATTCCTCTTTGGTTACAAATCAATGACTTCTCTTAATAACGATCTTTCGCCTGCAAAAGGCGACAGTTTGCCCTACTGGTTTCAGGACAACCTTAGTGACTTTGTTCGTTTTGAATTATCGCTTGAGAGAATTTCCTTTGTCTACATTCGATAGTTGCTTTGAATTCCAGTGTCGATCAAAGACTGTTTTGGTGCTATTGTCTTGCAAATTCTGTCCTTGTTTCTTAAGTTACACTAGGTCGCTCGTTTACGTTTGGGTCGTAGAGGTCATGCAGAGAGAGACCCAAAAGACCATGGTTTGAGACCTTTGTCTTTTGGATTTTCTGCATGACCCTAACGACTCAAAAGACCTAGTGTGAACCAGGCTTTACCGCTAGGAAAGTTCCACTAACCATAAATTGAAATTAGCCTTTAGGGGAAAGAATTTTAGAAAGATTCTTTTTGTTCCAATTCTCTTGTGATTTGTGATCTAAAAGTAGTCCAAAAGAGACTGCAAAACAGTGTCTAACTGCACGTGGACCTGTCTGGTCAATAAAGGAATTTTTAGTTCGGCTCATGAATTGAGTGAACAGACAGTAGGCCGTTTCTTCAAAGGCTGGCCGATTCCCTTCTGAAACAACAGTCAAATGCAGATACAACGTGCTCCAGAAGCATGTCACATTTCTACTATTCCGACAAATACGCTGATGAAGAATTTGAGTACAGGTAGGTAAAATAGTTTACTTTACCAAGAACTTCGAACTGTTAAAGCAACCCCTATATTTGATTTGTAGGTTAGGCCCAGGGTAAATCCGTACTTTAGACCACGTTTACAGCGCACCGGTTCGGTTTTGTCCCGCTGCAAAGTTGTTATAACGGTTCAAACGCACTTACACTGCTCCGGAACAAATGTTTCTGTTTATAGAAGGAACCGAAGTATCATAGATTAGAAGGAGGAGTGTAAACGGGGGGTTGATCCACTACACTTTTGTTACGGGTCCAAAGTTGTACCGGTACACTTAAAGGCATTGAGTCCGTATAAATGGCACTCTCATGACCAATATCAACTTCGTCTCAATCATGAAACAAGAGTTGTCATTTCATTCCTATTGAAATTTAACCAAAGAACTCCTCAGGATAACGTAAGGATCAAGAAGTCTTTGGTCTCCACTGCTAATGATTTTAGCACTATTGTGCGATAAAAAAGAGCCGTCAACGGTTTGTCAGCAAAAATTCAGGACAGCGTTAACGCTCAATTCCGTTAAACGGGTGTTGTACCCCACTTGTATGATACCGTATTCATCACATACTGGATTGCTCTTCGCATCGGATAGGGGGTTCAGTTACACGACGCCGATTCAATCCGGTGTCACTCCACGCCATGAAACCACTCCGCTCTGGAGGTGAGGTGAAAATCAACCCGATTCACTCCGCTCCGCATTCCATCTCGTGCAACTGCAGCAAGTCTGCGAAATGTTTTTGCCGCTTACCAACAGCACTATGCGCTCCCTCATTTTGTTAGAATCCGTAAATCTGGAAACACCCAGGAACAGTGAACAATGAAGTTTAGAGGATTTCTGTCCTTAGAGAATCAGCCTTTTGTCATTGGCACGTGGCCTGGGACGTAGGAAGCATCTCAAACTTGGGGGGGGGGTACGACGCTTTAAGAAAAGACCATCTTCTAAAAATAAAAAGGGCACTCCTTTTTTTGCAAAATCTTGGCGGGGGCAGGGGGCACGTGCCCCGGTACCTACGTCTACATGGCTACATGCACGTGCACATGGCTTCATGCACAGGATGGAATTCAATTAAAGATCTTATCGAAAAAGAAACAGCAACCCTAACCTATAAGGCATTGAACTCACTTGCTCCTCAATGTTGCTTTTTTGATTTTGCGGAGCTCGATTTGTAAAACAGTTACTTTTATTGAAATCTGTAAACCTGTATGAATATACGAAAATGACAATGAAAAGGTTGCATCGGACATATACATCCGAGGGGCGTATCACAATTAAAAAATCTCGTACAACTTTGTTTAAAGAAAAATCCGTTGAAATCCCTAAAGATCCCATTGTCTTTAGAAATCTTGGGCTCTCGTTTTCAGAAGAGTGATACAGTCCCTCGCATGCATCGAAAGCAAAGTGCATTCTTTTTCAGTCGTGACTGGACTCGCCCAAGTCTCTTCCGTGTCAAAATACAAACTGATGACCTCTGCGAAGACTACAAATGGGTAACTTTTAAGTGGCAGTTTTTGTAGACGTAAACAAAGGAAAGACTTAGGCAAATCCAATTCGTGACCCAGGGGCTACTTGACTTTTAATTGTGCGGGGGTTTGCTCTCCAAGAAATAATTTTTCACCTGGCTTTAAAATTTGTCCCTCGAAATGATAACCTACTTCAGAAAAACTTGGCAAAAAGCATTCTCCAGAACGTAAAAAATTGCTAGGAAAACAATGAAATAAAACTTTTGACAACCGGCTTTAGAAAGATCGTCTTCTTTTGATACTGTAAATTTGTCAATTGATGCTTAGTTCTTTTTTGTTAATTTTCTTTCTGTTGTGGTTGTTTTTCTATTTACATTATCGCTGCCATACCTGTAATTAGGTAGAGCATTGAAGCAAAAAAAAAGATAGTCGGCCTTAGAAAAAAAGGGGTGAAAACGATACCCGGGAAGGAGTGTACATCCCGTCAGCGAAATGTATCAAGATCCTCCCCCTGTGATTCATGAGCACTCTCCCCTGACCAATAAGAGAACCTTTGATGAAGCCATTGGTATTACATAATTTTACAGGCATGTCATAGTATCATCCGAAGTTAGAAAATGTATTCCAAAGGATAGACTGATGACAGAGGTTGAGTGGAGAAGTCTAGGAGTGCAACAATCTCGAGGATGGGTTCATTATTTAGTTCATTCTCCAGGTAAGTGTGTTTGTCAGTGGGGGTGGTTATTGCTGCAAAGCCGGGCCTTCTTTGAACCTTTGCCGTAGTTGTTCTTGGCAATGGCTTTCTTCTCATTCTTGGAAGGGTCTAAACTCGTCAGATAAAATCCTGCCCCATAAAAAGCGTCTTTTCTAGAGAGGTGCTTTGGGGTTTCACGGATTTGGCCAATTCTAGGGTTTCGGGATTTACGTTTAAATCGAACGGGTTTTCAGGTTTTGAGATGTGTCGCAGTTTGCAGGTTTGGCCATCTTTTGTGCTCGGGTTTCGGGTATTTCACTCAAAATCCCTATTTTGTCGGGTCTTCGAAGTCATGCAGTCCATATAGTTAACTGAGAGAGAAAAATCAGCGTTTGGATGCTTAAGACAAGGCGCAGGGAGTCGGTGGAAACGAAAATGCTGGAAATAATCGAAGATTATTGATGAAAATTGAAGATTTTTGTTCAGAACTGCAGTTTCAGGTTTTGACTTTTTGCTTACGGGATTTTGGGTTTTGCTTGTTTTGTTTCGGGTTTGCGGGTTCTGGTACCCCCAAACCCCCCTCTTTTCAGGCCCTTCTCATGTGTATGGGTTGATATCCCCAAGATTTTCCTTGCTTGTGTAATGAAATAACCAAGGCATTTCGCAAGCTACCACCAAGGCCAATGATATTGTCTTGCTTGTATTGCAAGGACCACCTGTTTTTCTTTACCTTCCTGGAAATAAGTGATGTTTCGTGGATCCAGACGGTTAATGGTATCACCTGCTTATCGAATGTTGTGTTCTGAGATATGATTGGAAAAAATTTAACCTGGTATGAGATCACCGGCCCCAGCCCGGGTTGAATCGTAAAAGAGGAATCCGTTTTCAGAGTGTTGCTGATCATTTTCTACCTTTACATTAGACTTATGACGATAAGTCTCTTGTTTCCTTGTGCTCTGTGACTTGATGATGGCGCTTTAGTCAACGGAGACTCATAACATTGCTATGGAAAACCTGGTCCCTTTTGGGCCCAAACTTCCGATTCCTACAGTACCAATCAGATTACGAGATTTGTGAATTACTTTTGTTACGGTGTAAATTTGATAGAATTTTCGATTCGATTGAAGAATTGAAAACACTCCCACAGGTATGAGATTCGAAGCCGTGATTCCATCATAATTCCATTGATGATTGAAGAAAACAGGGCCAAGTTTTTCACCGTTTCATTATGAGTCCCTTTTGAGCAAGGTTTACTGCAGGGATACAAGGGACTCATCGTCACGAGTCTACCTTTAAACTATCGGAAATGCTGCCAAGACCTAAGGAAGACCAACAATACAAATTTCAAGATTTATTGCCAAAGCATTTCAGCTTCATGTGAAAAGGTGCATCCGTAAATAAACTGCAAGCGTCCCTGTTTAAAAGGCAAAACGGCTCAAAATTTTCCCAACCACATGAAACGCACGAGTTGTTGTGACAGTAGCTACCAACATTGTGCAAAAAATTGTTGGAGATGCAAAACTTCAACATGACTTTAAAATCGTTAGTTTTCCAATTGGAACCTTGTTTGCTTTCATGATTTCATCTACTGCCCCATCTTTGATAATCTTCGTCTTACTTCTATTCTTAGCAAGTAAATGTATTAAAACTGCGCTTGCACAAAGAGAATTCTCATCCCGGGCAGGAAAAAATGGTGATTGTATGAGAAACCTCAGCTGAGCTGGAAATCCCAGCCTCCCTTCTCAAGGAGGGCTGAAATTTGCGAATTTAAGCCTGGCATTCTACGATCGCAAGGATCGCTTGTGACGCAAAGATGGCACAAATTTGTGACCAGCAATTGTCAGCGATTCTTACGTCATGTAGTTTCCATTTATCACAACGATCGCAAATTTCTTAGAAGTTTGGCGCCAAAATCCAATTCTCCCGATGGCAGTATAGGCCTCAATCGCTGAACTTCATGCTCAGTCGGCTTCCCTTTGACGCAAGGATCGCTGTGATCGCAGAGATAGAAAATTTTCTATCTCAAATGCAAGGATCGCTGGCAACGCAACAATCGCTGGCAAACTGAACGAGACAGTTTCCCTTTCGACGCAACGATCGCTGGTCACAAGTTGATACGATCCTTGCGTCGCCGAGCGTCGCCAGCGATCCTTGTGATCAAATAGAAACCAGGCTTTACAAAGAGATGCTGAGTTTTCACCCTGGTTAATCCTAGGTTGAATTCCTATTCGGACTGAAAACTCTCACACAATCAGCTCCTTAAGGCTATCAACGTTTTCCTTTTCAGAGCCCCATATTTTGCTGTTTCGTCGTCGTATACCAGAATCTGAATGCAAGCGAGAGGATGCAAGTCTGCTTCAAAACAATAAGAAAGCATGAACACCATCAAAAACATAGCTTCCAATTCTTAAAAAAATTTTTAATGTAAATTTCTGTGACATACTGGGTGAGCCAGAAAAAAGTTTGCACCTTTGAAAATTTATAGCATCGAGAGTACTTTACATATTTGAATGATTCAATTTCTAGTTAAGAGCCAAAAGCAATCTCGTCCCCAGAGTGAGTTTGTTGCTCTAGCTCTACTCTGGGATACAAGAGGGTGTTCGGCAATCTGATTGGCTGTTCGCCATTTTGAGCCGTAATTCCGTTTTGTCTCACATTAAACACATTTGCCGACCCCAGATTATTGTTTAAATGCCTGCAAAAAGGTTTACATAAGGTCCTCAAAGTGTTTGTTTTCAATTTCTCCATTCATCGTTTTGCAGAATTAGCGCAGGCCATTTTCCGTCGCTCGGTGATGCCTAGCCAACGGTGGAATCCATAATGGCTTCCAAATTGCCCATTTTCTGGGCAGATTTGATCGAAGTGTACCAGGGTGTTCGTTCGGCTCGTGATCAGCGTATGACGTAAGAACGCCCTGGGAACGAGGTTGAGGCAAAAGATTTTTGCGATTATTATCGCTGTCTCACAAGCACTAGAAATATGAGTAAATTCAACTTTTTGAGAATTTCTTGGATGCAGAAAATGACAAAAAAGGGCCTAAAACAATGATCGAATCATAAAGGACTCTTTGTACATGTCAATAAAGAAAATGCAATTGTTCATGGGTGGGAGATACCTACTGCACGCATATTGCCATGGGGTTGAAATTCTTGGGTATTTGTTCGAAAATTGATGTCGTATAACTCTAAAGTAATATGAAACGCCAATTGCGTATTACTTTGTGTAAGGAGAGTCATTAAAATTTGATCAATGTTTTAGGCCCTTTTCCATTCATCTTGCAACCATGAATCTTTATAAAGTTGAATTTACCATACTTCTAGTGCTGCCAAGACAGCGAGAAATATCATAGAAATAATTAAATCTTTTGGTTTGTAACAAGAATTTGAATCTTTCAAATTTGTGGAGTACTGTTGGAGCTATGAATTTTCGAAAGTGGGAATTTTACTGGCTCACTCGGTATATGACTTCAAAGCTTCATGTGCACATTCTGGTATTTTCTAGATAGAGGTGCTCTGGCTGGGGTATGCGCATACTAACCGGTTTTGTGTTGTGCAGGAAAATATAAAGCCCGAGGTCTTAAAAGTACAGACCGAGCTTGCGAGGTGTGTGCATTAAGACCGAGGGCTTTATATTTTTCTGTACAACAACAACACCGGTTAGTATGAGTTTTATTACCTGACATCTTCTAATCTTGACTTGCATTTCATCAATCACATTTTCTTACAATCATGTCGTTTGACTTTGCTGCAAATCTCTCAGGCCTAGGCCTAAAGCAGTTGCTGTCGCGACAAAAACGCGTCCTTATATCGTATTATACAAGGCTACGGGAAACCCGCGGGAAAGGTGCTATTAACCAATAGGAGTGGCGGGATTCTGTATTGCCTCGTTTTTGAAACTTCAGTCAGGTAATAATACAAAATATAAACCCAAAAATAATTTCTGGCGTAAAGCTGACACAGAAATTTTTTTCTGACCAACTGTAACCAAAATTACATGCATTCAGCATCTAAATCAATGGAAAAGTATTCTAACTGATAGATTTAGTGTAGTGTATTTGGATACCTAAGAAGTTTGGACGCTCCAAAGGGGTAGGTCGCTGGAGCCCTTGAGCCCATCATTTTGAGAGCTTGAAGCCCTGGAGCCCAAACAATTCCCCAGGCAGCTTTCTCAAATTTTCAGTGATGGAGCTCCTGGAGCCCTGAAAAGCATGCAATGGAGCCCTGGAAGATGGCAATGTTGCCTATATAGGATCCTGGAGCCCATTAAAAACGCCTTGGCGACTCGGAGCCTGAGATCCCTTAGCGGGCCTCATTTTGATCTTAACAACCTTGATTCATTGCAGATTTGCTTGTAAATCATGTTTTTCTCATATCTGAGACAAGATTGGAATCATTATAGCCGATTTTTACTCGTGGCCCATGGCCGGAAACCTTCCAAGCCACCTTTCCACGCACCAATCAGATGTCAAATAACTGAGGAAGACAGAAGAAATGAGTGAAGATTTTTCTAAATTTTACCTACGTTTGTAAAATGCAACCAGGGCAAAGGACTAATGGGAATTTCCCGAATTACTTTGGAGAAATCTACTCACCAGATGTTTGGGTATCAAAATTGGGATGCCGGGCATCCAAATCTGGGTACCCAAACATCTGGTGAGTAGATTTCTGCAAAGTAATTCGGGAAATTCCCATTAGTCCTTTGCCCTGGTTGCGTTTTATAAAGGTAGGTAAAATTTAGAAAAATCTGCACTCATTTCTTCTGTCTTCTTCACTTATTCGACATCTGATTGGTTCGTGGAAAGGAGGCTTGGAAGGTTTCCGGCCATGGGCCAGGTCGGCTAAAGCATTTGATTCTTATCTTAAACGAGACCCAACGCTATACACCACCAGACTACCTTGAATCCAACAAAATAATTATCAAATGACTTGGCCAAAAATAGACTAAACAATACTGCTAGATGTTTCTTGGAAATAGAAATATCAATATTACGTCATCAGTGACTGCAATGCATGATAGTTCCTGCCATACCAATGCATATTCATTCTATTTAAGACAGAGCTTACAAAGTGCAATCAGTTGATGTTCCAGGCAGTAAGGAGGAAACATCTTTTGACTTTGGCGTGTTTGTTTACTTTCTATGCATGCTTGTTTATATTTAGTTTGCGTATGTTTACGTTTTTTACAAATTTTTAACAAATTTTTATCAATGAAACACGGCATCAGCTGTCAAGTAGGCCTTCTTAAGCTGAATGGAAGGCTGCAAAAATCGTTAAAAAGCTAATTGCAAAATTTTCAAGCCTTCAAACGTTATCTTTTTCGGCTTTGGGGAAAAAGTTGGAAAAAATACCAGTCCTTCTCGTCTGATTCAAACATTTTGAAAATTCTCGAAAATTAATGTGCCTTCGGGCCTAAATAGGAAAGATTGGTTTTGATTCAAATGTCCCACAGCTTCTGTGTTTATACGACGCCATACATATCCACTACAAAGTCACGTGTAAAATAGGAGCCTTATGATTGGCCGCTCTAAAAATGCAAACAAATACGCAAAAATGTAAACAAACACAAAAAGAGTTTACTCCTTGCTGTTCCAGGCCCCATTTTAGCCAAAGTCTCCTTTTTCTCAAAGGGGTCTGGCGCACAGACTAGAAACTTTGGGCTCTATCTTTTAAAGTTAAGAGCAGTGCTAACTTCTTTGAAAAAACTATGACACTTTTGTAATTGATTGGGGGCTCTTCTAGCAATATTTCATTTCTTCACTTCATTTAACACTATTATAACACGAAGAACCCCTCAGAAATTGATATGAAAACTTACTTAAAATTCCATGACAGGAATTCTGTACTGAACCCTCAATGTTTGACATCCGAAATATGATATGTATTTCTAGTAGTGGTGCCTGGAGAGCCCAAATATTGTTATCTGTTGCTTATAGTATCAACAGATGAATTAACGGCTCCTTTACGACCATGATGCTTTGCGAGTTCCGATTTCATCATTCCCAGGGAGGATACGCAGACAGCAGTTAGGCTCATCGTGAAATGAAACACTTTGCGGTTGCCCCCATTGACGAAGGAAATTGCATTTGGGAAAGGAACTCCTTAGGAAAAGGCAAAGAAGACTTGAAATATCAATAGTTGAATTATCTAATTGCATTGGTCACTGTACGAGTGTACTAAATCGTGCTAAATTAGACGATTCTCTCTGTTTTCAGATTTTTGGACTCCTCATTGTTAATCATGCTCAAGTTGTTATTCACGGATTAGACTGGTGAAAATCGTCGTAGTTTTGCTCTTTGATAGGCTGACTTTGACATGGGAAGCCAGCTTTTAAAGGCCAAATTATTCCTGGGGTTTCACCACAGCAATCGACAGCAGTCCCTTGCACGTTTCGTCACATTTGAAGCCTCAGGACTAAAGGGAGGTTAATTCTTGGAAATATGTTGAAATGTCAATATCCTATTGGTCAGCTTGACCATAGTCAACTTTTGTTCGGAACTCTGCAATCTCATTGGTCGTGCCAGTTTCACGGCGATTTTGGCCGGATTTTCAGATAGTATGATTATCAGTCCCTTTTGCAGCGGAGTGCCATTATCAAATTCAATGAGCAAAGCGAAAACTGGGACTGAAGTTCAGGGTGTCTCAAAAAAATTGTTCGACGTTTCATTAAATACTAAAAAATAATGATACGCTGAATGCACCCTTAGTTAAGTCACCCTTTTTCTGAGATTTTAGATTAATTTTTAACACAAGAATCTTGCAAATCCGCCAAAAATTCATGGAGTTACAAGCGTTTGACGTTCAAATTTGTGCGAATGCTGAAACCAGAGGCCTCGAAATGGCATTTTTGGTAAAAGCTCCATAGGCCGTTGTTTCTGTTATTTCTCAATTGTTTCAGGGCGAACCAAGTTAGATTCAAACAGGTTTTCGATAACCTAGCTGTCGAGCATATGGATGCTTTGAGGAAACAGATTCAGTCTCTCGCCGATTATGTTCTGAACCACTGTTTTTGGACTTATGCAATGTAAGGAAATTTAGAGAACGATAGCAAGAAATAATTTACTTTGGAAGTCCTATTTGGTTTGCTCTGATTTCAACGAGAGGTATAGCATTGGATAAGCTTCTCTTACCTCCGTCTTCGAGCTTTTTGCAATACCAGTAATCTGGGGGGTCTCTGGTTTCAGCTATCTCATATTTTTGATCTTCGAGAGCTCGTAACTCAGTGAATTTTCAATCGATTTGGACGATTTTAGTCTCTAAAATTATTTCATAATCTTAGGAACAGGGTTATTTTTCCGTGAGCTTGTTCACTTTGTCCTCATTTTTCAATATTTTATCAAACATTGAACTATTTTTTTTGAGACACCCTGTAGTTACCCTATTCACAGATCCCAAATATTGATTTGATTATGGACAATAATGCACCGTGTTTGTAGCTAAAGAATTAAAGTTTATTACCTCGATATTACTGTTTTACTTTGTTGCCTTCTCTTCAGCTGAAGCCTAACCAGTACTATGATATGAATCAAATTCAAATGGCTCCTGCGCGTCTGAACAGTTAATTCCTAAACAGCGTTCATCCTTGTTTCAAGCTTCCTCAAGTTGTGTCGCAGCCAAGAGTTTAGACGCGCAGGAGCCATTGGAATTTGATTTCTGGCACTGGTTAGGCTTAGGCCAAGGAAAAACAACACAGAAAACTATGGTAATATCGAGGTAACAACATTAATTCCCAAGCTACAGACACGGTGCATCATTGCCAATGAATTGATGTAACATTTCAGACCCCAAATATTGACATGGGATGCCCCCGTTTGCACTTTAGGGGGCAGCCCCCTGGGAATTGCAAGGCATGATTTATACTATTCATGGTTTCACCTGCTTTCTGAGAAATGAATTTTTATGTAATGCATAGAAATTTTACGTTACGACGATCGAAATGCATGATTGTTACTAATATAAACCACAAAAAAATGTTGACCACAGTTTATTCGTGAACAGTGAAGCTCAGTATCACAACGGAGTAGAAGTTACAGAGAAACGAAAATTGTTTGAAGTCTTCCAGTTTGTTCAACAAAACAACAAAATGGCTTCAGGTGATATTGGTGACGATAAAATAACTCTTTATCACTACACAGACAATGACAGTCTTGAGAAGATCAAGATTTCAGGCCTAATCAAGGCATCCACAGCAGAAAGTACAGTCGGCCGTGCTTATTTTGGCTCAGGAACATACCTTACGAGCAAATCTCCTGAAAAGCATAGTAAGGAAGATCTAGCAAAAAACAACCACGACTTTTGGAAATCATTTCAGGCCAAAAAGATTCGTGATGGCAAGCTCGATTGGTATGTTGAAGTAAAGATCCCCAAAAGTGATGCAAAATGGCAAAAGGAAACTGATCCCCGCAATAAAAATCGAGATACATACCGATACAAAGGTGATCTAAATTTGAAAAACTATGATCATAAGTTTGGTAAACATTCTAGCATAGACGTAGGAGCCGGGGGGAGGGCACTGGGGCCACGGACCCTCCCAAGATTTTGCAACAAACAAAGGAGTGCCCTTCTTATTTTTAGAAATGCCCCCTTTTTCTTAAGGAAAAAGTGCCCTCGAAGTGTCGTGCCCCCCTAAGTTTGAGATACTTCCTACGTCCCTGCATTCTCGTTAAAAAGATGGTGAAGAAGAACAAAGTAACTAGTGAAGAGAGCAAGAACATTTCTATTAGGACATGTTATTTATTGACTGGCAGACAATTCACCACCTTGAAAGTTAAAAATCACAAAAGTAAGTACTGAAGGAGCAAAGCGTAATGAACTTGCACTAGACTTTGATAAAATATTTATTGTAACAGATTTAACCAGATAAAAGTAGGTGAGAATGTGATTTCAGAGCACTTTTTGTTGAGATATGAGTCAGTTTAGGATTTCACTCACAAGATATTCTTCGTCGACCAAGGATTTGTAAATCTGACTTCGGTACATAATATGATACCTTCGTTAACTCCGAAGACCCTGAAAAGCAGTTCTTAGCTAAACATTTGCTGTCTAGGACCATTGTTGTTGTCATGACTAAGAAATTCGTCTAGGAAAACTTTTGGAAATACTACAAACTGGAGAGCACGTTTGCAGCTTTCCTGTACCCGCAGCAGTTTTTTCAGTTGTTTCTCATTCGTCCAAGCGACCAATGGTAAGTAGCTCGAGAGCAAACAGTTTTTTTGGACTCGGTCTCTCTTGCGGCAAAAGCGGGAGAAGGCAAAAATCGAGAGAGACTTGCAATATTTGGCATGCTCATTAATATCGAAATTTGAGTTGGCCATTGTCAAAGAACATCACAGAGCCTCGCTCTGTTATATCATTGTCCCTTCTAAGCATATAATTGGATATTGGTTTTTGTAGAAGGATGCCGACTGGACAGAATCTTGTCCAGCCAATGACCCAGGCTACCAAGTATTACAAGTCTCTCTCGCTTTTATTCCTTTTCCCGTTTTTGTCACGAGAGAGACTTGTAGCAGGTCCAATAGTTCCTTTAAAAGACAAAAAACTACCAACATCCTCAAAAATTCTTTAAGGCCAGCTATAAGTGTTACAACGATAGTTTGCTCCTTTTAGAGATTAAGAGAAACCCACTAACATACCAAAATTAAGAGTAGCTAAGGGACTATTGACACTTATGTTTTGTTTTTCATCGTGACTTTTGGCTGCGATTGTCCGACTCCTCACCTTCCTCCCCAGCACGGCCTCAATTGAAAGCGGTGTGTTGGCACGAATTTGAGCCCGTTTTGTCCGACAGTCAAATCAGCTAAATGCGTCCAAAAACTCTCAACAGGTTATTATTTCTTGTGATCTGCAAGAAAAGAACACTGGTACGGTCTTCAAAAACAATGGATTTTGTGAATTCCTCTGGTGCTATCTGATTATTCAAACTCTGAAAACGCCTTATTGTTATAAGACTAGAACATTTGCTTTGCAATATTCTTGACATGAAATGTTAACATGACTTTAAGTGTTAGGGCCTTTCTGGGGGCTGCTGTGGGCTTTCTGCTTGACGAATGTTAGAGTGTGGGATCTGGGGGAATCTAGGGTGGGGGTTTTGTGCTGGGCTATTAGCCTCTTTACAATGTTTCTTCTAGTTTTCCAAGGCAATTTAAATGTCCTTGAACAGTAACAACTTTGTAACGGGTTAAAACTGCACCTTTAAACGTTTGTAACAAACGCAAAATTAAATTCTCTTCTTTATACAGTAAGGTAATATGCCTTGAGCAGCTGTGACCTCACTAAACTGATGACAATGAGTCCCTTGTATCCCTGCGGTAAACCTTGCTCAAGAGAGACTCATAATAGAACAGTGAAAAATTTGGCCCTGTTTTCTTCAATCATCAATGGACTTATAAAAGAATCGCGGCTTCGAATCTCCATCCCGTGGGAGTGTTTTCAATTCTTCAACCGAATCGAAAATTCTATCACATTTACACCTTAACAATAGTAATTCACAAATCTCGCAATCTGATTGGCACTGGAGTTGCGAAGTTTGGGCCTAAATAGGGCCAAGTTTTTCAGAGTAATACTATGAGTCTCTATTACCCGAAGCGCCATCATCAAGTCAAAGAGCACAGGGCAACAAGAGACTCATCGTCATCAGTTAGATATCAGTGATTTTCTTGTGTTAATTTGTTAATTCTGTCAACACATCGTGTATTTTGCCTTTCACATACAGTAGTGTCCCGCATATAAGAAACATGAATTTAAGAAACACCAGACTTTGATTTTCGAAATAATACCCCCTCTTATAAGAAACTGGTCCAGGTCTGAAAAAGGGTTGTTTCTCATAGAAAAACAATGTATAGATTAGAAATTTGAAAACCAGGATAAACTCAGCTTTGCAGTTGAATCAGACTGTATCTATTTAAAGAAAACAATAATTTTGAATGCAAGTGAAGCAAAAAGCACCTTCCTTGAATAACTGTAGCTTCTGTTGGTACTGAGAATTTACAAATACAAATCAAATAGTGTGTTTTATATGACAATCATACGGCTTGCGTCCGAGTAGTTCATTGATGGTACACAGTTTTTGTAATAAGGAACTTAAGAAACTTTGCCTTTATTGAAAGTTCATATCTCATTTTATGATACAGATCAGATCTCTAAGTGAAAACGTTGTTTCTTATATGCGGGACACTACTGTAATCTTTTTCCGCCAACCATACTAGAGAAAAGCTCCCTTCCCCCCTTTTCAACCAACTGATCACTTCTTAACGATAATAGACGTAATACCAAGACAAAAGATGTTTAAAATTGTGTCACGCTTTTCACACGTATTTTGTATAAGAAACTGCTTATAAGAAAGAAAGAAACTCAACTCAACTCACAGATTGCCAAAAATTTAAGAAACCCTAGTGAATTTAAGAAACTACTAGTTATTTTGATGATTTTGATAAAGTATATCCTCACGTTAATTTCACATTAGAATCGCTTGTTTCATGTGTCGCATTACTCCAAAGAGGATGAGAAGTCATTTTTTGAGAGTTAGGTACCCAGGCAACCCTCTTCTTCAGTTCCCGCCAAAAAGCAAAGAAAAGTTCCCGCCAAATGGAAACGAGGTCATCTAAAGATGTTGCTGCTTTTCTGTTGCTTTCCTGCGTTGATGTTGTTTGCTTGAGTAAATTTGAGAGCTGAGAGCTGCTGACTTCGTCGCCACCGGACTCCAACTCCACATTTCTTGAACTGAACGAAGAAGGATCAATTATCAAACACAACCTCAGTCGTGTTAGGTAAACAAAGAAATGTAGGCGCTAGCCTAGAGTCGCACACCCCTGTTTGACCGACTAGGATACTCTCTATTGCTTTTATACTTGTATCTTTGCAATTCTATGTTTATTATATGTAAGTTGAGGGTGGATTCAGTTTTTTATGGGATGTTGGGTCGGGTAAGTCACATTTTTGGCGGATTTTTGGATTTTGGATATTACTGACCGGATTTTGCCAGATTTTGCCAGATTTGCTTGCTTGGATTTTGCACATGGTGTACGCAGATTTTTTGAGTGGGATTCCTCACGTTTGACACCTTGTAGCACCTAAGAGCTTTCATGCCCATTTGTCTTCATCTCTGCACTATTATCAAGCCAGTCTGCAGAGTATGGCTTGTGCACACTTAAGATATGTTCCTCCCAAAACTTTTGCACACCAGGTAGATTTGGGCGTGGCAATGTAGATGGGAGTGGTCAGGGTGTGGTCCTATTGAATTACCATTACCTATGAACTCAAGATAGACCAGGCCCTGAGCAACTCCACTAATTTTAGAAATCAAGACATAGATATGACAAATAAATGGGGGACAGTGAGGGCAAAGCCCCCAGGAAATTTTTTGAGGACATGCCCTCTACTTTTGCTCTGAACACCTCTGCCAATCCCATGTTTGCTCATTTTGTACTCCAAATTTTTGAATATTTTAAGTAGAAGAAATATTAGTCTTCTTGCAAATAGATTTTGCAGACAAAATTATTCATCAATTTGAGTCTTGGAATATCATTGAAATGTAGAAATGCACAATGACTTTCCCAAATTTTAACCACAATGATTTGGTGTACACCAGCACACCAGAAATTTGTGGTGATGCACACCTGCACACCCGCCATTTTGCTCTTGCACACCAGAGATCTCGTCGAAAAGTGCCATACTCTGCAGACTGGTTATCAAGGGTATTAGGACACTGACGTTTCGATTGATTATTTGTTTACCTTGTTTTGATCCTTGGGTCTTATTTTGTTGTCTTGTTTTCTGTTCTGTTTCGTCTTCAACTAAGCGTGGTTAGGCCCAACCATTCTCAATTTGTTCGAATAGAGCTCCCTTGTATTTCTGTGTCTTAGTGCCCCTTGGCACAAGAATGGTTTTAAAACGGAAATGAAATGAAAGCTGAAATGATAGTTTCAAGCCCAGATTCAAATTTAGCACCTAAACATTAGTCTGGTTACATGTTTTTAAACTACTGGCATTTGCGATGTTGATTTTATCACAATGTAAAATTTAAAGATTTATAAGGGATTTGATGGTTCAAAATTGTTTGGGGTGAAACTTTACACCCCTACAGTCATTTACACCATCAAATCCCTTAGAGATTGTTGAACTTCACATCACCATGAAGTTAACACTACGACTGCTAGCAACATGAAAACCTTTGGTTAGACTAAAGTTCAGGCGCTAAATCCGAATTTGGCCTCCAAAAGTTCATATGAAAGAATTTTGAATAATTTCCAAAACGAGGCTGTTAATTGAAGTGGTGTACAGGGATAGCTATAGATATGCAATCAATCTAGGAATCGGTCACTATATTCAAATTCTGCATGGGATTTTCTCAGAGTGCCTTCAAGCAACAAGTGAATGTCCTGAGTTTTCTTAGGTTTATAAAGATGAGGTCTCTTAGATAACCAAGTGAAATGAGCTCTCTTAGGTTTATAAATAATTGTATTTGATAATGTGATGGTTGGTGAGTGAAAGCAAAGCACAAGAGAACAGAACAGTGTTTAGGTTTCTCTGTCCTATTTGTAGAAGCATGCTATGGTTTTCATTCGTCTTTGCAGGTTTTCAAGTGGTTTTCTGCCAAAAATTTACGGGAAAGAATGACAAGCGATTAAAGCTCAGTAAATTACTGAATCCAATTTTAAGTTTAACAATACAATGAAACAATGCAACATTCTACCAGGGGACTTAAAAAAAAGTTTACAAGCTTGGAAAAAAGGATGTGACTGATATTCAAAACTAAAATGTTAATCTATCTGTCAAAGGCTATGTAACTTAAAGTGAGAAAATTTTGTTTTGTAAAATCACGCGTCTTTAATATTTAACAATTTGAAAAATTTCTGTAAGGGTTTACTTGGGAATTGAGAATTCCACATCCCATTCTGATCCATGATTTATGAGGCATTCAAAGTTTACATTGTCAGTTTGAACAGAATTCCAATTTCAATTGCAGGTAAATCATAGACCCTAATGGAATGTGGATTTCTTGTTCCCAGACTTGTCATTTACCAGCATTTTCCTAATTTCTGGGTATAAAAGGTTGGTCATGCTACTGAAAAAATTTTCTCATCTAAGGTAGCCTTTGACTGATAGATTAACACTTCAGTTCAGAATATCAGTCTTATACTTTCCATTCCACAGCCCACCAAATGCGTTTCCTTTTTTTTGACTTACCGAGTACACAGGGGCATATCCAGCTCAAAGTTGAAGGGGGTAGTATGGAGAGGGGGTGCCAAAAGCAGGATGCAAAATGAGTGCACCAAAGGGGTGCAAAAATTTTTGGGTCTTTATTCAAGGAAATTCTCTGGTTTTTCTACTGAATAACACCTTAGTTTATATGTTTCCTAACATTCAGAACAAAAAGATGAAAAAAGATTGCATTTGGGTCAGGATGAGGGGTGCTATTCTAGCCAAAAAGGGGACGCCAAAGCTAAATCTGCTGCTGCCAGTACATTGCTCTTATATCCAAGACGCAGGAGCAGGAGCAGGAACAGGAGCAGTATTTTCAAAACACCAAGCTTATTCCTTTATTCTCCTGTTAGAATTTCAAGATACTTGTGTTTAGACCACTGGGGGGGGGGGGGTTCTCAGCTAAATTTTGGGTAGGGGTGTGCCACCCACAGTTTCAGAATGTAAAATTGAGTAGACCAATTTTTGTGAAAATGATATCCAAATTTTTAAAACTTGAGTTTGTTCACATGAATTATATAATTTTGACATTTCTTTGGCCAAAATTGCCAAAAGCATACCCTTGCCTAGACTAAACTCGCCTAAAATTGCCAAAAAGTATACCCTTGGCTAGACTAGAAGTCGAAAAAAGTATACCCTTGGGGGCAGCACATTCCCAGGTACCTTTACAAAGGAAGAACTACCATGTGGTTTAGACCCATGTTAGGAGACTTTCAAAATTTTAGACCCCAATTAGACTCCTCCTAAGGATGTTTCCAATACCACCAAACCAATCCTAATGAGGGCATTTATCTGTCTGTGAACCTGATTCCCAGGGGGGGCACTGAACACATGCACACATGAGGAGGTGGTTCCAATATTTTTGGGTTAGAATGTTGCCAGAAGTGATATCTTTGTGTCCAAAAAAACTGAAATCATGAACTTCATGATATTTTCGACATCAAATATTGTTGAACTGATATTTCTGGGTTTGGTAGAGGCAATCCTGACCTCTATTTGCATTGTTTCAGGATATTTTCTGTTCATGTACAGATTTTTAAGTATAAAATGTGCTGATATCTTGGGGTTGCAATGAAGCTGGAAGTGATATTTTTGGATTGCCTGAAAATTTCTTGGACTGACCCCCATATGCGTATGTGCTGAGTGACCATCTGGGATTTCATTTCCACAATTCGAATTTCAGTGAATTTTGCTCCTGAGGGGATGAAAGTATGAAAGTTTACAAGTAAAAATATCATTTTCATCTGAGTGAATCAAGGAGAATGATACGGCTAGTCATAATCGTGTTTACACAGATGAAAAACCAATTCTTTAGCGTGTGAACTCAGCTGCATATCGCTGTATTCTCCAGCTAATGAGGTTTTGCATCATAATTTGACATATTTCTTGTTGAAGATTTGACCTTCTTCAAGTCTCTTCTATGTATAATCAAAGTATCTAAAAGTAGCTAGTTCTTATCATAACAAAGAATGAAGTGTCAAGGCATCTTTAAGTCAGATGTTAGAAATGGATAATTCGATGGCCGCTCATGGTGGAGATCTAAAAACAAAATCCTATCTAAGCTGTACTAAACTGATCCTAACTTACGGGGGGGGGGGCACTCGGAACATGAACACACGGGGAGGTAAGTTTGATATTTCTGGCCCTGAATATTTCCAAAATTGATATTTTTGGGGCCAAAATAATTGAAATCATAGCCATGAAATTTTTGAAGTGTTCTTAACATCAACACAATCGCAGGCTCGTTCAGGTCGAAAGTGAAGTGTGCGAAATGATGACATGAATTATGACGTCATTTCGCACATCTCGCAGATTGAAACACGCAATTTCGCGGAGAAAAGAGAGAAAACGTTGGAAAAAAGTACTACACACCAATCACAACAACATAACCGTACATTTTATCGACAATTATACCAACCCCGGACTTGTCCTATGAACAATGGATTTCTTATCGGGCAGCTCCTCTAAGTTTGATCTCCCTCTACGCTCATGTTCGTCGTACAAAAAATGTAAGAGTGCTTCCCCCAGGCTGTAGATTTTCAAAGTTTTATTAAAATCCGTATTTGCTAAGCCTGCACCTGCAGATATTATTGTCAAAAAGTTTATCCCAGCTTAGGTTATTGTAGATTGTATTTGCTTTTGTTTTACACTTCTTTTTCATCAAGTCCCCCTAAGTCTATTTCTTTTGCTTGTAACTTGTAAGTTTGTTTCTCATTGGATGCTGAGGTCATTGGGCACAAATCCATTCAAATTTGAGATCGAATCTCCAGTTCACCCACGTTGTAAATAGACCTGCTTTTCCAAAGGTAGCCCGAAATACAAAGTTAAGTGAAGCTTGGTAGTTATCAGTTAGAATCGTTCATGCGTATTTTTCGTGGCTGTATATTTAATTTTAGTTTAGTTACACGTTCTCTATGTTAATGACTGTGGAGATGTCATGACCTCTTGCACTCCTTGTTATCGTCCTCTTAGTTTAGTAAAGTAGTTCGTTTTGTAAAACTTTATATTGAGTACAAAAATAAAGAGCCTTACTTCCTAACTTCCTAGAACTGCTAAAACCGGACAAAATCTTAGAATATGGCGTAGATCCTTAGAGTAAGGCGTTTTTTGCTATCATGGCTTTCAGAAAAGTACTGGCAATGTATTTTATGGTCCTGCAATTCTGGAAAAGTGTTTTTTGGCACTTTAGACTTGGCGGTTTGGAGATCAAGATAGCAGGTGACTTAGGCCCAATCGTTTAGGCCATATCATATCAGCATAAGGCTAATCCCTAATCCGTTTCAGTTGAAAGCGAGATTACGGCATGTCTTGAGTCTATTCCAAATACTGGTAAGATCTTAGCGAGAATTATGGCATTTGAGCTTTGGCCGGTGAGTAAGAATGAAACACAAGACTGTCAAAGAAGTCCTGCTCCCCTCCCTGGATATCTAAGCTGTAATATGGAAAATGTATTTTCAGTCGCAGGCAAGTCCAGTGAGATTTACTTGACTGAAATCAGCTATTACATCTTTGAATTATTTTGGATCTTCTCAAAAAGGATCTTTCTACTACTGGCCTTTCAAACGGTCGTGCCTTTTCTCCGACTCACGTGGTATATACGTCATGACACAAACCACGAAGATACACCACTTTAATGAACAGCCTCGTTATCGAAATTATTCAAAATTCTTCCATATGAAATTTAGACGCCAAATTCGGATTTACCACCCAAACTTTAGTCTAACCACAAGTTTTCATGTTGCTAGCGGTTGTAGTGTTAATTTTATGGCGATGTAAAGTTTGCAGATCTATAAGGGATTTGACAGTGAAAATGACTCGGGGTGTAAAAGTTTCACCCACGACGACTTTTCACGGTCAAATCCCTTATAAATCTTTGAACTTTACATTGTCATAAAATCAACATCACAATTGTCAGCAGTTCAAAAATATGTAACCAGACTAAAGTTTAGGTGCCAAATCCGAATCTGGGCTCGAAATTTTCATATCAACAATAGGAAGAGATTTTGACAAATTTCCAAAACGAGGCTGCTTAATTAAAGTGCCGTTTTCTATAAAGATATATTTTTTCCGTATGGGCATGTAGGTGTAGGAATAACTGCGGTATCCATGGTTTGAGCAGTATGCAGTAGAATCTTGTTTGGACGAAGCCTATGTACAAAAGGTCAGGCCACTTGGAACGAAAGTCTTCGTCAGGTGACTGAAGTTAAGCTTGGTCGAGTGAGGTCAGGTTTCCGATGGGTGACCACTGAGGCCTGACCTCGCAACTCACCTCGCCGTCCTTCGGAAGGGACGTTAAACTAGGGGTCCCGTGCCTGGATGCGGCATGCACAGTGGGCCTAAATTAGCTTTCAGTAGCTAGAAATCCTAACAAGCCCACTCAAAACAAATTGAAAACAAACAAACAAACAAATTCACATTGCGGGCTGCCGAAAAGTTGCGAGCGAAGCGAGCAAAAACAGGATCCAGGGGCTTGCCCCCTGGAGAATTTTTCATGATCTCGCCCTTTGGATCGTTGGAAGATGCACCACTTTTTTGGAAGTTTGCCATTTAAAGAAGTAAAGGTCATGACTGATGGTCTTTCCAGGAAAGTTTGAAAAGAAACATATCATTTCAGTCTTCATGATATCAAAGCTTTTGCCTTCTTGATAGATTAGTGCAGCTCCCTCGAATGTATACGAGTTTGAACCTTCACTTCCATGACCTTGGCTTTCACAGTCTTTTTACTTGTAAAATCAACAAACCTCAGAAAATTGTTGGGTGCTGAAGCCCCCGGCCCCCGCTTTCGACATGCCTGCAAAAGGTGGCTAAATTTCCCAATAACTTTTGACACACAAATTCTTACATAATAGGGAAATTAAAATTTCCTTTTCGTACCTGGGAAACCATTGGAAACTTTCCTAAATGGCTTAGTTTCCAACGCAAGAAATATTAAATGTTTTATGTAGGGTTACAAGGCTATGAGCTGAGAAACGTCAACGAGGTCCCTGAATAGACTGTATCCATTTAATATAGATCAGAGGTTATCTCTTTAAGCTACTATTAGTGAAACGATCTACTTTAATACTCAATCAACATAGTATTATCTTTTGATGCCTGTTCAAATAGAAATTTGCTTGCCGTAATTGCGCGACTTTGGTAAGCAACCACTACGAACGGCTGTGTACATAAACCTCTGCCTGTGATGCTTTGCTTTACAGATGACTAAACATGGGTATTTATTCGTAAGCATACTTTTACTGAACGAATTTACGGTAAGCGTATTTATAGTCCTTTCTGATCTGCCGTTGAATGACCCCTTCAGAGCTGATCATCAACATAGTAAGCGACTTTGCTGATAATAGTGAGCAGGATGTGCCGCTGTGCACTCTTCATAGTTGCGATTCTATTTGTAACGAGTCAAGTTGAAAGCAAAGGTAAGGAGTTTTTGGCTATTTTTGCTGGATGTAGCAGCAGCGAGGCGTTATGCTAAGCATCTCTTATAATGGGCCCATAAGACGATCTTCAACGTAGGACAGGACATCGCCTAGTTGACAAAACTCGGTATTTTGCATTCTTTATAGTTGCGATTCTCTTTGTAACAAGTCATGTTGAAAGCAAAGGTAAGGATTTTTGGCTTTTGTTCTGTGGGATGTTATATCAGCGATGCTTCGTGCTTAGTCTCCCATTCAATGGCCCCATAAGAAGATCTTCAATATGAAAGAGGGCATTGCTTCGTTGACAAAGCTCAGCAGTTTGCATTTGTTATAGTTGCGATTCTCCATATAACAATTCATGTGTAAACCAAAAATAAGGACTTTTGATTTTTCTTTTGCTGGATGATGCATTTACCACGCTGCTTTATGCTTTGACTCCCGTTTGATGGTCCCATGAGAAGTTTTTCAACATAGAACAGGAAGTTCCTAGCAAATTAGGTTAAGCAGATGTGACTTAAGTTTACTTAAGGAAAGCAATCTAGGATACCGATTTCTTGATAACTGGAAAGCTACTATTCGAAGATTTAGCAACAGTGAAACAAATATGTCTTGTGTCATGTTCAAAGGTGTTTTTCTAATGTCCTTTTTTAGGAGCCTGTCGAGTGTCATACTGATGAACGGACTTGATCGATTCAAAATTTGCAAAAATAGATAGGAGAAGTCTTAGAAATATATTCATAGACTTTCTAAATGAAAAAGTCGTAACAATTTCAAGATCTTGAAATCAGAGGCAATGGTAAAGGAAGGAGGGAAATTTTGAATAATAATAGCTTTCTTAGCCGATTTTGTCTGTTCAGGCCCAGAAATTAGGAAAATGCTGGTGAGGGGTTTGCATTGAAACAAGAATTCCACATTTGATTCTGGTCCATCATTTACTTGCCATTGAAATTTAAGTTATTTCTCTGAAACTGATAACTGCATTCAACAATGCAGATTTCAGTGGCAAGTAAATCATGGACCAGGATTGGACATGGAATTTTTCTTCCCATACAAACCTCTTACAAGTATTTTCCTAATTTCTGGGCCTGAATGATGAGTGATTTGGCCAAAAAATTTTCACATCTAAGTTAGTCTTTGACTGATAGATTGATGGTGAAGGTGAAGTTGCGGTTTTTAGCGCCAAGCGCTGGGATCGCAGAAGTAGCCTAGCGCTGTTCGAGCCCGCGACCCCTTGTCATGACGCTCAAGTGGTGAGGCCCTCAGACTAACTACTTCAGTCCCAGTTTCCGCTTCGTTCATTGAATTGGATGCCGATTATCAGCCTATCTAGGAGCGAAACTACGACGATTAGTCTATGAGGCCCTATCGCGTCTCGAACCCACTCCGCCTGACTGTTCTGGCTTCAAAGTCAGAGGATTACACCACTGCGCCACAACTCCTTCATTTCATTAGCATTAACATTGAAATTAACATTTCAGTTGTGAATATCGGTGGCGTATGTTATAATCTATAGCATGCCTAACGTGTCTACCCGTTTCGACTCACATACAGGGTGTCTTAAAAAGATTTTGTGCCCCGTTTCATGTAGTTGCTGTGGAGGAACTGTAGATTCAATCATTTGAACTTTTATACAGTTGCATAGGTCAGGATTTAACTTAGAGTTTGACATCTCGTTTGAGTCAATGTGACAAGTGATTGCTGATTTATGGCAGGGAACAGGCAAAATAAGTGGTTGTTCTCAAGTAACAACATATTTTGCCTGCTCCCTGCCATAAATCAGCAACCAATTGTCATATTGACTCAAACGAGGTGTCAAACTCTAACTTGAAGCTTGACCTATGCAAATGTGTAATATTTGAGATAATTGAATCTACAGCTCCTCCTCAGTAGCCACACAAACGGCGGACAAAGTTTTTGGGACACCCTGCAATATGTTGTGGAATTTAAAACATATGAACCTGAAGCTGAACCTGATTGAAATCCCTTCTCATTTTGCAGTTGATGGAAGTTGGGGAGCATGGTCAGAATGGAGTGGTTGGGCACGTGGTTTATGCTCGGGAAACCAAAGAGTGAAAACGAGGCCATGTACGAATCCTGTTCCCAGTTCTGATGGGACATATTGCGTTGGAGATAATGCTATCAATGAACCTGGTTCAGGTATGATTTGTATCTGTTCAAAATATTCTGATTTCTAACTGGATTAGGTGGTCTGAAGCGAAAATTTTTATCCAGGCAGATAAATAGCACTGTTGAATAACAATAACTCCAGTTTAATCCACCTTTTCAAGGTTAGAGGCGCGAAAGCGGAAGTCTTTTGTTCTTAGAGATATTGTATCTGTGAGTCCAAATTTCTGTTCTGCATAAAAAGATTAGTATAGAGGCAAATTTTCACTTTCATATCTGTCATTGTTTCGAAATTATGGCATTATGAATAATTTGAACTCATAAGGGCTTTGACCGTGAAATCAAAGTTTGGACAAAAATTTGTCCAAACATCTGATTTCACGGTCAAAGCTCTTATGAATTCAAATTCTTTAAATCGCCATAACTTCCAAACGAAGACAGATATGAAAGTGAAAATCTGCTGCCATACTAGAGTTTGCACGCAGAACAAGATTTTAAACTCAAAAATGCAAAATCTGTAACAACAAAAGACTTCCGCTTTCGCACCCCTTACCTTGAAAAGGTGGATTGATTGGATACCTTGTTTCATTTGCGAGGCATCCACCATTTTGTATGATCGGCTGATTACGTCAATTTTGTTGTTAATATCAGGAAGAAAAGGTTGACAGTGCTCCCAAAAGCGAATTAGCCGTAATTGCTCTGTTAAGCCCCCTTGAGGCTTGTTGCTTGTTTAATTTTTTGAACACTCTAGAGGGGGGCTTGAAAGAGAGGGGAAACATTAGAGACGAGGTTTATTCCAAACGTCAAACGGTAAGGATGTATGCATATGATACATAAGAGAGGGGAAACATTAGAGACGAGGTATTTTCCCGAAGTCAAACGGCAATGATGTATACATATGATAGCTTTTCAGTTTTTTACCCCATATTTTGCGAGTCAACGTACAACCTTAAAGGGTCTCTTTCATCCAGGATGCCTTGCACGTGTCATCTCTTGGCTTGCCTTTGTTCGTCGCCATTTTCGTGGACCATGAAAATGGCGGCAACAGAGGCAAACAAAGAGACGACACGTGCAAGGCATCCTGGATGAAAGAGACCCTTTAAGGGTCAGATACAAAAATTTGATGCAAGTATTTCCTGATACCGTGTCAAACCTAACATGCAACATGCTTAGCTAAATGAATGTAAAATCCTTCGTAACTTCTAGAATTTGATCGAAATGGTAGGGCTTAACAATAGAGAGGGAGTTTATTTTATATTTTGGCTTAGAGGGAGGGCTTATTAAAGAGAGGGCCTAACAGAAGGGGGAGCTAACTAGAACTTTTACGATATTCTGAAAAGGTTTTATCAATTGCTATGCCTTTCCAGACATCATATTAGTTTGTTGAACAATTTGCATTCCATTTATGTTGCTAAGCTGCAAAGTTTCTTCCAACTGTAACCTTTCAAATATACATCAAGATATAATTCCATAGATTCTCCTAGTTATTATACTTGTCAGGAAAAAGTGACGTCATCTGTGCGAAAAACGTACGTCGACATTCATTCATTTCATTTCGTTACATTTAACGTTACACGAAAAAGCTCTTCAGCAAATAAAATACAAAGCTTACTTATTAATTTACAATCTAAGAATCAAATGTTATAAACCTAAAAGCCTAAAATCCTAAATTCCTAATCTGCTGTTGTTTCAGGGAGTCGTGTTTTAACATGAGTCTAGCCCTTTAAATGAGTTTTTAGTTGCTATTTAAAACGATTTACAGTCGGCAACTCACGAATTCTGGAAGGCGTATCATTACAGGCTTTCAAAGATGCATAACGAAAACTCTTTTTGAAAAGTTCTGTCTTGCATCTAGGGATCTGCAGATCTTGAGAATTTCTAGTATTGTACGTAGAAAAACATGATCTGGGCAGGTATTTATCTAAAAGGTTTTAAGGACACAGTCTGTTTTATGATCTTGTAGGTCATCAAGCTCCTTTCATAATTGATAATATTTTCTACTTTGAGTCAGGAACAAGACCAGCGATCTTTTAGTTTCACACTCTTTATTATTGAGCATGCTCGGGCTTGGAGGCGCTGAAGAGCACCTAATTTCAATCTACACAAAAGTTTGAGGCAAGGAATAGGATTGTACCCAACTACATTTCGACAGAAAATGTTCGCGCTGGAGCTTACTTCTTCTTCTTTTTCCTCTACAGTGTTAATTGACTACTTCATAAAGGAGGTTCTGTCAATGTAAAAGAATAGAAAAAGAAAATGAGAAAGAGGAAGAGGGAAGCATGTGGTACAACAGCACATGCCAGCATGAAATTTTGCGTCACGCTTTATTTGTCGACCAGCTTAATTTACTGCGAACGGCAAGGGTGAATTTGCAAACAAGCACAATTATTTTTCTCGTCCGGTATTATCTATCAAAATGTTGAAACAGTAATTACTTTTGCTTTTTGCTGGCTGCTTATTAGTCTTTGCTCAAAATGATACGAAAAGGAACAGGCTGCATTTTTTAATTCCATATACCTGATTTGAGGTACAAAAAAATCATTGATATTTGTCCCCAGTTTCAATGCCACCAGTGATAACAATGGTGTTATTGATCTCTCTTTTTCTCCACCACATCTCCCTGATAAGGCTTCTTCACAGGCTACCTGTTTATCTATCTAAATTAAAATTTCCTATTGGAATTTTGAGATACATATATCTTTCAGTTGATGGAGGTTGGGGAGAATGGTCACAGTGGAGCACATGTGCAAAGCCGTGCGGAGGATCAACTGTCAACCGCACAAGGGAATGCAACAACCCAACTCCAGCTCATGGTGGAAAAAGCTGTTCTGGTGTTGCCACTGAGACGAAACTGGAATGCTTGGCTAAATGCCCTGGTAGGTGATGTTGAATAAATTGGGTTCTTCTGAAAATTTTGAGTCATTTTTTAGCATGTGGTTTTGTAAGTATATTGAGCAGATGTTTCGAAAAGAGAATATTCGGGTAGAATACTTACGGATGAATTCAGAGAAGTTCTGCACGACCAAGTAAGTGTCCATTTACTTTGCTCGATACTACAGGGTATCGATCGACTAGCTAACCAAGCCGACCAGCTACTCCTCATCCTTGCGTTTGCTGTAAACAACTAAGTAAGATTATGAATACATCGGCGAGCAACTAGCTTTATTTTCAAAATACTACTTGTCAAAGAACTTTTCAAACGAAAAAGGTCCCATAAGAGTAGTTTCCTAACAAACGTTGCCCTTTTTTAGACTTCAGGGTAGATGGTGAATGGGGCCATTGGGGCTCTTGGTCTAGATGTCCCAGCAAATGCAGCAAGACCGGTGGAGCAAAAATAAGGAGATCACGTAAATGTGACACTCCTACACCAATGAACGGTGGATCACCTTGCAAAGGACCCGCTACGGAGGAGATCATTTCATGTGGTAATGAATGCCCAAGTAAGTACGGTCCATTTTTTCTCTTTGTTTAGTTACACCAACTACACAAAAAGTCGGTTCTACGTGATTTCTTTAACCGAAAACCGGTCACCGAAACGTATGATCGCCGAAAATTCAGTTGCTAAGAGTTTTAAACACAGAGAATTTTTGAGACGTAGAGAGTCCTTGACTACGCTATAACTAGGCAAATTGTATCCTATTTTTCAAGGTTTCAAGGTACGAAGTCACGATCTACAAGCTGCACTTATTCTACAAAACTACGAAGTCGATTTGAAAAGTGCTACTCCGCCACCGAAATTGAACAGGGCCAAATTGTAAAACAATATACTTGTTGAATTTGTACCGTGTGTAAGCATGTTTAAAATATGAAAATGTGAATATGAAATAGACAGAGCAGAAACTGCGCACGCATGCGCGAAAACTCGTAACTTTCAGCCCCGCTAGCTCCCTGCAACAGATCCCAAAATTCGGCAACACTTGATATTTTGTTCCTTGCAACTTAAACTCTTGATTCATCAATTCAAAAAGCTTATCTATCCAAACACTTCCTTACCTCAGATTGCTTGATGACATTATTTTACGCAGTTTCTGCTCTGTCTATGAAATATGAAATAGGGGTCTGACTTGATGTTGAGAATTTTCAGAATTTATAATGTACAATCTCAAAGGACAAGTCCAAAGTTGGTATGACTAATAATTATATACAAGATAATACTTCCATAAATGGTGTATCATACATTTTTCTACTATTTTTCACCTCCTCTAACTTAAATATTCAAATCAGCGAATTGACAGAAATAACGTTTTTCCTGCACGACTTTGCAAACAGTAGACATATCTTGCCGATTCACCCGGTTTGATTTTCAATTTCAATGTAACACCGTCTTGTCTCTTTTCAGTCAATGGTGGATTCGGTCAATGGTCATCGTGGACCGAATGCTCAAAAACTTGTGGAACTGGTGTCCAGACAAGGGGACGGCTTTGCAATAATCCAGAACCAAAGGGAACGAATGCAAAAAGCTGTGTCGGACAGCTTTCTTCAACGAAGCCTTGCAGACTTGCTATTTGCCCGGGTATGTTCATCAATAATATCAATGTTATAGCCCACATCCGAATGGGTGCAATGTTAATAAAACCATCACACCACGCTCATCTATGACTTCACTGAGAAAAGGCTATATTTGAAGCAAAATAGAACCGAGAATCTCGGAGGGGGGGATATTGTTCCTAAAATGTCTCCTAGATTCTTCAAAAAAGGTAGATCTTAAGATTTTCATGCATTCGTATTTTTTATAGGAACTAAGAATTTGGGCCAGTACTAAAAGTTTCTTAAAATTATCAGGTTTTTTGAGTACTCAGAGTTTTTCATGAGTTTCTTGAAGGCTCCGTAACAATCTTCATGTTCACTTTGTGTTCCCTCTAGAAAATTTTAAAACACTGTTTTTGAAGCCTGTTCAATGTTTAAACATCACCACAGTACCTTCCGAGTACTATTAAGAAAAGAAACTAATTTCCATGATGGTTCTTTGGACAAACATAGGGTCAAATATTGTACAATACTTGCGCACCCCTTGTTAAAGGTATTCAGATTATTCATCGTAGGAAATACTGTGTACGACCTAGAAAGGTGATGTTTATTGATCGAAGAATGATATGTGTGATATGCCCCCTTGTTTGGATGTTCTATGATAGAACTTTAAGTCATAGAATAAATCGTATCCATAAAAGAGCATTGCGTTTTGCGTACAAAGACTATCAAACACATTTTGAGTCTCTTTTGGAGCAAAGGAATTTGCTATCTATCCACGTAAAGAATCTACAGTTGCTTATGATCGAAATTTATAAAACAAAGTCTGGCTTAAGTCCTCCTTTCATGAAGGATATTTTCGCTGAGCGAAACACTGGTTACAATCTAAGGTATGGTAACGACTCGCAGCTTCCAAAAGTGCATACAACAACATGGAATTGCGACTATATCCTTCCTAGGAAACAGGCTTTGGTCAGCTTTACCAAATATATTCAAACAAGCAAGCACACTTTCTATTTTCTAAAACCATATTAAATGTTGGAAGAGCGAGAGCTGCAATTGTGACTTTGCAAAATATATATACCACAGGTTGGGTACCTAACATGATGTATCAATCTTTATTTTTAAACGGCTGTAATATATTTTCCCTTAATTTTTAAGATAGTAGGCCTTAATTAGCAGTAATGTTGCTAGTTTAAAATTCTTTTGCCTACTGTGAATAAATTGTTGTTGATGATGATGATGATGATGATGATGATGATGATGATGATGATGATGATGATGATGATGATGATGATGATGATGATGATGACTTTATTGTGTTACTTTCTAGGCGCTGTGAACGGTAGTTGGTCAGGATGGTCAGCATGGTCAGCATGTTCTTCCCAATACTGTTTGAAAGGGGAGAAGACAAGGACCCGAACATGCACAAACCCATCTCCAGCCAATGGAGGAGACGTCTGCCCAGGATCAGATAAAGATATTAGAATCTGCCCATACACTGGTTGTACTCGTAAGTGATTTTATTATTTGACAAATATTTGCACAGAGATTTGTGGTTCAAAATTTAAGATAGTCTTATACTGCATTCACACTGACACAGTTAAACCAGCTTTATGTAAACCAGTATAAATTTCAACCAATCAGATGACTGGATTTTTTGGTTTGACCAATCAAAAGGCCTTATTCGAAAACCTGGTTTAGTTTAAACTGGTTTAACTTGCAGTGTGAATGGGGCATTAGATAACGATCATATCATACTTAAACCCATAAACGCAACAAAACCACCGTAATCTGTTGAAGGTAGACTGTCTACTCCTGTAAAAAAGACAACCAAAGTAAACCTGTAACTAAAGAGAAAACTGTTGACACATGCAAGAGAAAAACAAATTTATCTTGATATCTTAAAGGAAAGAAGGAAGTTAGTAACTCACCAGTGAATGCAATAAAGAACAACGTTCAATAAACAAAAACGCGTTTGGTCGCACACTCGTATATTCGGCTCATACGAAGAACATATATCATAGAAGTAGGCTTAAACCAAGGGTGTTAGGACACGGATGTTTTGATTGATTATTTATTTACCTTGTTTTGATCCCTGTGTCTTGTTTTGTTGTCTTGTTTATGTTCTGTTTCGTAGGCCCAACCGCTCTCAAGTTGTTCGAGTAGAGCTCCCTTGTATTTCTGTGTCTTAGTGCGCCTTCGCACAAGAATGGTTTTTAAAACCGCTAAGCCGAAAGAAAATCTTTAAGGGAAAAAATAGAGATTTTCTTTTGGCTTAGCGGTTTTAAAAACTATTCTTGTGCGAAGGGGCTCTAAGACACAGAAATACAAGGGAGCTCTATTCGAACAACGTGAGAGCGGTTGAGCCTACGAAACAGAACAGAAAACAAGACAACAAAACAAGACACAGAGATCAAAACAAGGTAAATAAATAATCAATCAAAACATCCGTGTCCTAACACCCTTGCTTAAACCGTGAATTTGTGTGTCTGAGTTAACGAGTTGCCATGCAGCCAGTATGGCAATAACCTGAAGGGTTTAATGGGTTTCTTTATTATATGTAGAAGCAGTTTTAAAGAGTTTCCGCAAGGTTTAGAGCTTGCCTTTGCAGGCGCAATAATTCAAAACACATCCCATTCAAACTGAAGCTGTGAGCAATGCATCAAAGGCTAACTTAGATAATAAATTTTGTTTGGTAAAATCACACATCTTTAAGACCCAATAATTGGAAAAATGCCTGTAAGGCGTTTGTACCGGAATCGAGAAATCCACGTTCCATTCTGGTCCATGATTTATGCCAAATTGAAGTTTTGATTCAATGCCGTTGTCAGTTCCAGAAACAGAATTTAATTTTCAATATCAAGTAATCATGGACCAGAATGGAATGTGGAATTCTCTTTCCCTAGCATACACCTTACCAACATTTTCCTTATTTCTGGTTCTAAATGATGAGTGAACTTACCAAACAAAACTTTCTTGTGTAAGTTAGCCTTTGGCTGATGCATTAACATCTTAGTTTTTAATATCGCCCACATTCTTTTTATTCCATAGCCCGCCAAATGTGTAAACTTTTTTTGACTCGCACAGTAGATGAATTGATACAATTTTGTAAAGAAACCCACATTTTTAGACTGATTTATGGATTTGAAGCCTTTGCTGTCCACACGACAGTTATGGAGCGACTAATGACTTATTTCTTCAAATAGATCTTGTTCCAACTCCAATTCCAAAAGTCCCTGTCACAGCTGGTAGCTACATGGCAAGGGAGTGTGGAGCAACTGAGAAGTTTTCTGGCACAGGCCTTCACAAATCCAAAGTACCAACAGAAGTTTACAATCATCTGAGCTTTAAGAAGAATAATTTTATGAGTGGTTATTTTGCAATGCAAAGTGAAGAGAAGGGAACTATTATCAAGGTTAGATAAATGCACTTTCTAATGACATGAAATAATCTTACACCCCTCTCCAGCTTTAAGAGGAGAATTTAAACCTGGAAAGGAGAGGAATGCAACTGTAGACCGTGTAGACCTTTCATGGCTCAGGTTGGGTTCTTGAAGCTTCTGCAAACATTGTAAAAATATTTCAAAAGTTTGTACATATGTACCGGGTGTCCCAGAAAAAACGCAACAGATTTGAACAATTCTAATGGCAACTGTTTCATACTCATTATCAAACGATTATTTTTATTGAAATCTGCAATGATTAGGTTGAATTTTGATATATTTTCCGCTATTTTTAGAGACTTGGTTTTATAGTTAAAAATCAGCAAACTTCAAAATTGCCCCTACGTCAAAACCAGAGCTGATGCATTAGCAATACTGAATTATAGTGTCGTATTATAAAACATGACAGTCCCAGCAATTACCGAAGACTGCTGACAAGGATGCAACACACAAGTTGATTAAACACTTAGCAGACACTTTTATAAAGATGTCGGTCAAGGCACAGTTACTCTTTCTAAGATGACTAGGCCCTCATCAATAAGAGTTATACTTTTGATTGGAAATCAACACTGAAAACTCCCTCACAACTAGATAACTCGTGAACCAGCAAGGGATCCCTTTGTCACAGTTTCTTGATCTAATTGTGTGCTTGTCTATAACCCTGTGAAGTTTCATGTATACCATGCTTGCAATTTTGCAGTATAGTAGTTTTGCACTAATGCAGTATAGTAGTTTGCAGCTCTGGTTTTGCGCTGACAACAAATTTAGAGTTTGTTGATTTTTAACTCTGCAACCAAGTCACCAAAAATTCTAAAAAATATATCAAAATTCAAACTAATTATTGCAGACTTAGAGAAAGATAATAATTCAATTATTAATTTGAAACAGCTCGTGTCAGAATTTTTTAAATCCATTGCGTTTTTTTTGGGACACCCGGTATTCATACCTAATTATTGTAAATCGTTGTAAGCGTTGTAAGCCCGTTGTTTCGAAAGCAAAGAACGTGACAAACCACCTAGTGTGATCGAAGCCATTGTCTTTACAAGTCTTTCCTTATTCATGCTAACAACCAATTTCTCGATTCTTCTCTTTAGTATTGCTTCGACCCGATCCCTGCTGTCACAATAAAAGATGTTGCTGATAGTTTAGTGACATCCTATAGGGGAACAAAGACTATCCTTGGATACACGAGACCGGATGAAAACCAGCCAATTCTTGGTTTCTCAATCAGAGTGAAGAATGAGAGTGGTTATGGAGTTAAAGGCTATGAATTTGGGCTACAAAAGCTTGAGAAGTTTAGTCCTGGACACAGAATTACCATTGAGGATGTTCTGTAAGTAATATGATTTTACATTAAGCTCATTACCTCCTCGCCATTACTTGTTAGATTTATTACTTATGCGTTTATCCAAATTAAAGGACAAGTCTAGACTTATGACGATGAGTCTTTTGTTTCCATGTGCTCTTTGACTTGATGATGGCGCTTCAGTCAAGAGAGACTCATAATATTACTCTAGAGAGTCGTAATATTACTCTTAAAAACCTGGCCCTATTTAGGCCTAAGTTCAAGATTTCTATGGTTGTTTTGGTCTTAAAAACATGGTAAATGTAGCGTTGAAAGAATTGATTTGCACTTACCAGGTGATGTGCACTGCCTTCTTCAGATTTATAGCAAGTTTCGTTGACAAAAATGTCTCTTTCTAGGTCAGAATGATTAGTGATAAAATGCAAAATAATACTGATGCAAATGGTATATCATACTTTTTCCACTATTTTTCGCCTTCTCTTTGTGAAATCACGTATTCAAGTAAGCGATTTGAGCGAAGTGACGTCATATCGCTCAGGCGAAAACGAGGCTGACTCATTGCTTTCTCGCCTCTCAATCGTTGCTAACCTCTTTATCGTTTTCTTATGCAAGAAAAGGAAGACAAAGCGATTTTAACAAACTGAATTTCAGAAATTAATGCAGTGTTACCTCCACAAAATACCCAATTTGAGTTTTAAACACCTCTAGAGTCACGATATAGTCCCAGTTGTCGCAACAATAAACATGACAAAGACAGTGACAACAACAACAGCATTTTTCATGTTTGCTCAAACTGGGACTTATGGACTTTCATATAAATTTGAGATGAAAATGAACACGTTTACGTGTGCGCTCAGGAAAGAGGGTAAGGTGTGGTCTCAGAAGCGAGGCAAGCAGCCCTTGACAGTTGGAAGCTCCTTTCGCTGCGGTGAAGTTCAGGGAAGCTAATTGGCCTAAAAAATGAGGATTGTTGATCCTTGGATCAACGTAACATTCATCTAGATATTTGCGGCTTTCGTTCATGGCTAGTATCAGTAAAAACGTGAATTTTGAGATGTTTAGCTTCGGAAGTTTCAGCCGGCAACGTAGGCCAATCCGCCATTGTTAGGAGTTCATACAGTGTTGCTATCGTTTCCATATCCAGTCTTGAACTTTCGGGAGAAAACTTTGTCCCAAATTTCAGTGTGAAAGTCCATGAGTCGTAGTTTGAGCGTCTATCTGTCTATCGATACCGATAACTACGAACATGCAATCAGTCTAAAACACCCCTTCAGTTTTGTCTGGCTCAACTGGTATATGGAATATCATGTATGAAATATTACATATTAAATATCATATCTATTAGTTATAGATTACAATACTTCTGCTTTTTTTACTGGATATGATATCCTTGCTCTCTCATCTCGCTGCAGTTAGACAAATGCCAGTCCTTATATAAAATTATGTCATTTTTTTAAATTAGGATGACGTATTACACAGAAGGAACGTACAGAAGTTATCTAGCAAAAGGAAAACTGGTTGAAAAATTCAAACCGAACACATTCGATGTGATTGTATACAGAAATTCCAGTTATCACTCCTCCACATCTCCGTTGCCTCCCGGTGGCCTGACATCAATGACTGGCAAGGCTAAAACATTGACCTTCCAAGGAATTCTTCACGGCTTGGGATTCAAGAATATGCCTGATTTTATGAAGACTGCCCTCAAGTTAGTTGCTTTCATGATCAATTCTAGAACTTTCTAAAGACGTTGGGCTCCCCATGATAACGTAATGATTTCGCCACAAGAACACACGCTTAGGCGCCGTCAACATTTATTTGTGAGTTAATTCATGAGCAATAGGACACCCAGTGTGTAGCAGTTTTAAATTTATATCAGAAGCGAGCCACCTTAACTTATTGTTTTTTGTACTTTGAAGTTACATTTACATGGTATACAACCACCTTTCACTGTCTCATGATTTTTAAATTTTCTTTAGTTAGCCACCTAAAGTGCAGAGCCACCTTAACCGTAAAGCTTTGCGATTAAGGTGGCTCTGCACTTAAGATGGCTCACTACCGAAAACTTTCAAAATTACGAAACAGTGAAAGGAGGCCTCATTTTAGCCTTTCGAATGATATATTACAAGGAGCATACAGAAACCTTGGAGGGTGCACTACATATGGTTTGGGTACGGGGACTAGCCACTGGGAAGGGTATCTATTTTCTAGGTATTGGTACAAAAAACGGTATTAATTTTCACATTTTTGGCATCACTAACGGTAGTGATTGTCAAGATTTTGGTATGAATTATAAGGTAGGATATGCTTTTCGAAAAGTTGGTTTTCAAAAAATTGGTACGAGGAACGGGTATGTTTTTGAGGCCTCGATGGCAGGTCCCCGACCAAAATCTGGTCGAATGCACCTTCCGGGACAGAGCAATACTTGCTTTGCGCAATATCAGATGATGTTCTCACTAGCGTTGCGTCCTAGTTTCGTAAACTCACTATTAGACTTGCTTGTGCCAAAGTGTTTGCTCATTTCCAAAAATTCCCGAAACCCCCAGGTAGAGTTTCATTTCTAAATGACTCTATGTTTATTACAGAGCCATTAAACTATGGGACCTGACATTTGGACCATGCACAATCGGTTATGACTTCTTTGAAGGATGGCAATCTACCTTAGCACCTTTCAGACTCACAGCGACAAAATTCATTGATGGTGTCCCGATACATTTCGAAGTGGTTGCTGCTTTTTCGATTGCTCGTTGGTTGTTCGCAATTGGTGTTGTTTTTGATGGTGAATCATTTGGAGCAATGTTAGGCAAGATTACCGGATCGAAGAATGAAGATGGTGGATTTTTTGACAGTATCGGAATTAATGTAGAGGTAAGTTATACTGAATACAGTGAGTCCAAGTGGACTCACTAAAGTGAGTCCCAGATATCGCTCACCAAAACGAGACTACTGCTTACCAAACCGAGACCGCTCAATCTGGCTGTAGCGGGGTATGTCAGTTTGGCGGAGGAGCGAAACTATGGCTTGTAATCAGTCTAGAGGTAAGTATGATCAATAGACCTTTTAGCTATTCAGCAAAAGAGCGTGGATCGAGTGTTGTTTTTATACATTTATATACAGGAGATTCGATCGAGTCGCGTTAGAGCCTCCATCGCTATTGTGCACATTCGAAAATTCTACAAAATGTAGGTAGCAAAGTATCGTTCGATTGAGATTCTTTTTCAGAATTGCTAGAAGGTCTATTGCAGGAGCCATCTATCTTCCTTTTGTTTCATAGATCGAAAACATTAAAATATAATGGGTTATGTTTAGATTACCCAGTCCCCTTAGCTAAGCTTGCTTTTAACCCCGTTGATTTATTTTAAACTTAGCAAAGATTCAAGCCCTATGTGCTCTCCAGGTGAATTTCGTACAAAGCGGGTCATTCCATTCTGATTTATTTCGATTTATTTCATAGTTTGGTATTATAGTCAACCCAACATCAGACTTCAGGTTGATCAAAACATCAACAGCTTTTACAAAACAACCAATTCATGAGCTTGGCAAAAGATTGGTCAAAGAAGGCTTTCAAGCTGCTGCTCAGGTTTGTTTTGATACTGAAATCTTCATTTCATTCCATTCAATTTTATTTTTGATAGCCATTTATTATGTACATCGTGTACCAAAGAAGTTGAGCTCCGTTTGGGCGGCTGCTCTGGAGAGAAACCGTTACTCTTGATAGTCTCGGTTTTTTACACACTTGCATAAGGCCAAGCCTCAATTTAGAGTGTAAAACCTTATTTGAGTCAATTTGGCAAGTGGTTGCTGATTTATGGCAGCGGAAAGGCAAATAGGTGATTGCTTCAAAAGCAGCACTTCCATTATTCTCCAGTAATGTAATGTGTGCAACTCCTTCTGTATGTGCTAATCAATTGACCATAGCTGTTCCCCCTCGATTTCGAGATGTAAACAGCACTAGAAGTATCGGTAACTTTATAAGCATTTCATGGTTGCTAGATGATTGAAAAAGGGCCTAAATTATTTATCAAATCATAAGTACTCTCTTAACATAGAATCTTTTTTATTTCTTGACAGGTCAGCCTGCCTTCTGACTGTGGTGGAAGTTCTTTCTGTACTGTATGCAAGAAGATTTTAGGCCCAAAAGTAACTTTCAGGATTGCAGCTCATATAAAGAAAGCTGGATACGTGAAAGTGTCTGCTGGCTTTTACAAAATAAGAATAACTAAAAATATTTACTTCTGGAAGGCAGAACTCTTCTTCGAGGTTCGTATATTGCAAATGTAGACTTGTTTTTGTAACGCTTGTGTCAAAGCGAGTTTAATTTCTTATCAATTTTAATACTCTGCCCCATAATTTTTGTCAGAAAAAGACACCTTATCGCATAACTTGCACCTCAAAAGGATACCCTGTTGAGTGGCACGTCCCTTCAGGTCAAGTATATGAGTAACGCCCCCTTTGGGAAGTATTCGTGTAAGATACTTTGAGGGTTCATGTGAGTGACATGTTATCTGTCTTTGACAGAAAAACACAACGAAAAAAGAAACAACGCTTGGTTTTGCATTTGAGATTAAAATTCCCATCAACTCTGGAGAAATCGTCGTGGATGGTCTTGTTGTAAAGGCAGAGCTTCGACTTGGAGGACAATTCAAACATAAGCTTGGATCGAAGGGCATCGATATACAGTTGTTCATGCGTGGGATGTGGAGAAATGCGTTTGGTTCTGATTGGTTTGCCATTGGAAATATTAACGTTGGGTTAGTATATCAAGTATTGCTTGATAATTTAATAGAACTTTCCGCAATTTGGAGAAAAGTACTGAGGAGAGCATGGCCCATTCTGACAGCTTTGGCAACAGTAAGAAATTATGGAAATCTCCTCTGTTTCGGTGATAAGCGTATGGTTTGCGTCTCGGCCGCAAAATCTCCCTTGCGAATTACAATTATTTTCGATACATCTGCACTTTTCAAGAGTTGCATGATACTTGCTTCGCTTGGCAAGTGTTCTCGCTGGAGTTTTTAGGCATCTTGTCGGTTCACTTTTCTTTACTCACTCAGTATGATGCCTTACTTTGTCTTACTTTGAATTCTTGTGTACACAGAGTTAAAATTCCAATCACACCTGTTTCTGGTGGAGTTCAATTTGGAGGGCAGCTAGAATTTGGCAAGAATTGTTTATATGATGCAGACTTTGAAAATGACGTAAGTCCTATTTTTTATCCTTGTTTTACTCGGTATGCAGAGATTATTTCAGTTTTGAGGGCAGCTACAATTTGGCAAAGATTGGTTTTTTGATGCAGACTCTGCAACTAACATAAGTCGTACTTTACTTCACGGTTTAAACCAGAATAGACCTTTTTGCTTGCTAGAAAGAGTTTTCGATCGAGCGTCTGAATCTGGTCAAATTTGAGAGAGAAAACGAAGGCACGACCCCCGTGTTCACTGAATACACTGCTAGCTGTGGCGTGAAGTTGCTTCGGATCTCAGAACACCTTTTAGGGGGTTCATCAAGGATATCTTCACTCAACGTGAATGCGAATATTAGTGTTTAGTCACAAAAAGCTTCTATTCTGTGTTGGCCTTGTTTCTCGTTATCTTAATTTTGCAGCAGTTGAATAAAAATTGCATGAGCATGCAAGGAGCTCACTGTGCGAGTTAACGAACTGACGTTTGCTGTTTAGCTGTTTTCAATCCTACTTATTCAAATGAAACGAACAGTCAGCTTACAGTTAGCGAAAATAATGAGGAGTAGGGGCAAAACGTGAATAAAAACTCGATATTTATAAACTGTACCATCTGTAACTCACATAGAGTGAGGTTATCGTTGATTAGCTATCTGAAAAGTGTAAATGTTAGAAATAGACATATGAAATAGGTCGTAGAATCCTACACCAAAAATCGAAGAACCAAGATCGCAATGATTGTCATTTTAAATTTCATTTTCAGTCCTTCCCAATCATAGTTGACAAAGTTCAGAAAGCAGAGACAATTTCATGTCAATAAGTTGTTAAGTAGACGAATCCAGTGACTTTGTTAGACGAATCCAGTGATAAAAAGTAATGATTAATAAGACTAAGCCATGTTTTAAAAGATTTAGAAACTTTGCACATCTTTTACAAATCTACCGGGTGTCCCAAAAAACGCAATAGATTTAGAATATTCTAACACAAGCTGTTTCAAACTAAAACTTTAAACAATTATTTTTCTCGAAATTTGCAATAATTAGATTAAATTTTGAGATATTTTTCAGAATTTTAGGTGACCTGGTTGCAGAGTTATAAATTGACAAACTAAAAATTTGCTGTCATGGCAAAACCAGACCTCCCACAACTAGTGCAAAGCATAATGCAAAATTGCAAGCGTGGTATTGTCTAAATCTTTACCGGATTACAGACAAGCACATAATTTGGTCAAGAAACTGTGACAAAGGAGATCCCTTAATGATTTACGAGTTATCTAGTTTCGAGGGAGCACTCAGTGCTCGTTTCCAATTGAAAGCATAACTGTAAGAATGGCCTAGTCATTTTAGAAAAAGTAACTTCGTCATGATTGAAATCTTCATACAAGTATCTATTCCATGTTCAATTAACTTTTGTGTTTGAGCGCTTGTCAGCAATCTTCGGTAATTGCTAAGACCTGTCATTTTTTATAATTTGACAATTTAATCAACTATTGCTAATGCAGCAGCTCTGGTTTTGACCTGGAAGCAATTTTGGACTTTGCTGATTTTTATCTTTACAACCAAGACACCAAAAATACTGGAAAATATATCAAAATTTATTTTAATAGTCGTAGATTTCAATAAAAATTATTGAAATCTACAACTTCAAATCTGTTGCGTTTTTTGTGGGACACCCGGTATAGCGCTTACGTAGATATTGTATCGAGATGTTTGAACTTAGTACCTTATGTGTCAAAGAAGTTTACACGTTTGGCGGGCTGTGAAGTAAGGCCGTAGCTGGACTTGCTCCAAGTCTCGCTCTTGATTAATAAACAAACGAGAGGGAAGCAGAAGAAGGAAAGGGAAGGGAGGGAAAAGGGAAGGAGAGCGACACTTGTGGCCTACGCGTTCCGAAAAAGAGGCTTAGTATTGGCCTGCTCAAGTTTGATTGGCTTTTCCCCTAACATGAAAGAAAGCCGCAGGTCAAGATCTTGACCGGTCGCGTTTTCGGAACGCGTAGTCCACAAGTCTCGCTCTTCTTCCCCTTCCCCTTTCCATTCCCACTTCTTCTTTTTCTTCCATCTCGTTTGTTATTGATGAAGAGCGAGACTTTGAGCAAGTCCAGTCTGTAGCCTATCTGAATTTCAACTCATGTCTTCGAAAAAAGTGAGGGGGGGGACTTTAATCCCTGCTAGTTCGATAGCTGCGTGTACCTTGGTTTTATTTCTTTCATAATTGTTGTTGTTCGAGTTAATATTACCTTTCATTTTATTTCTGAAGGGTCATTGCTTGATGATAAGGATCTACTTTGGGTATGGAGACCCGACGTATTTCTTTGGTGAGGTATCAGCACTTACTATTGGCAAACTTATTCGAATGTTTGGTGGAAAAACTGAAAGTGTTCCTGCTAAAGTTGCTGCTAGTGGCTTTCCTAAAGGAGCATTGGTGAGTACTTTCATTTCTTTTCTTTCACCTTATTATTATTTCTGACAACAAGTAATCTCCCTACGTAGAAACAAAATAGATCCATCGTAGCTGCAAAGGCCTCATCGACCATTTTTTCGTATGCAACAGCAAAAACTGTCTAAATAGCGCCTCCTGTCTGGCTGAAAGATAAATTCTAGCACTGTGATCTTTGATTGGTGAAAACGGAATCATTCTATGCGTGCCTAAATTGGGTCCACTGTTTAAAGGCAGTCTGTCACGTATCTGATTGGCCGCTACAATCAGAGATCAACACAACGGATTTCTTTGTGAATCTGTGTATTTGAAACAAAGGAGGGCTAATCTTCTTGACTTTCTACGGCCGTAGAGAGTCAGAGGATCATCAGCCATTCAAATTTCCTATTCTTTGTATTGTCATTATCACCAATCAAATGCGTGACAGACTGCCTTTAAGAGTAATATTATGAGTCCCTATTGATCAAGTGATGTCAGCAAATCAAAGAACACAGGAAACAAGGGACGAAAAGGTATAAGTCTAGAGTAAGGCTACTATTATCGTACAATACCACCTGCTTCAATGTAATATTGCCAATTATAATTTGGACTCCATCTTTCACTTTACAGGTTTCGTACTCACCGAAGAAAGATATCGACTTGACCATGGCTGGAGGACCATACGTTTACAAAGGAACAAGAGTTAAAGGAACATTGAATGTCTTTGGATATAATATAAGAGTAGATGTCAAATTTAGCGAAGATGTGAGTGGTTTTTTTATAAAATCAAAATTCAGCCAACCATGGCACTTTTAGTAACTGCACATGTGGTTGGAGCATGGGTTGTTGGAGAATGCAATCAAATGTTTTTCCTCTGCGGAGGAAATATGTGTCTTTCGAAAGAGGATTCGAAAGATTGAAAGGAAGGGGTCTTTCCTTCCATCTCTTTCGCTAGCTTCTCCGTAGAACCATATAAATTTTTCCTCCGCAGAAGCATACTCCGGATGAGTCAAAAAACGTTTACGCATTTGGCGGACTATGGAATAACAAGTATGCAGCCTACATTCATAAATGAAATGATTATCTATCATCCCCAGTTTACGTTTCGTAAGATGTAACAAAGATCTGAATTTGAAATTTACTCTGAAAAATGAAAACGCTTTCGAAGATTTTGAAAACGCTTGATTTTGAAAACGAAACTTTAAGCATCATGTGAAGGCTCAAATACAATGAAAACGGAACATTATTCGCCGCTTTCAAAACGAGGCTGATCGATTCTTAAAGCGTAGGTACATTTCGTTGACATCAAGTTCTTGGGGAGATTGCAACGGGTTTGTTACCATCAAATTTCCGATGTTTTACAAGTGTTCAGGTATCGTGTGAAATCTACCTAAAAGTCTGCTACCGTCACAGTTTTACCGTTTTGAAATGTGCCGGTATCGCATGAACATGATCAAAGTTTCCTTTCAAAAAAGTTCTGATATTGTTATGTTTCACAGTTCTTCGTATTTGCACTTCATTTTAAATTTTAGGAGGTTTACTTCGATGGAGAGATTGACCCAATCAATCTCGGTGGAGTATTGATGATAACAAGAAATATCACACATAAAAATCTTGGACCAAAAGTGTTATTCCATTACAGAAAGAAGATGGCTAAATTTATACCTGTGCCATATTTTAAGGTGAGTGAACCCAAAAGGGTAGACTTATGCCTCTTCGTCTCTTGTGTCCCTGCGTTCTTTGATTTGCTGATATCACTCAATAAGATCCTCAATTATATGCTAGTATTTTTTGTATACTTTTTAGTCTTCCATTCATGGAGCTATAAGCGAATTTCTTAAAATTTCTCGATTTCGAAAACACTGAAAATGACCCAAAAAATGTTGATCAAATTTTCTAAAGCCTCAACATGAACGGACAAAGAGAGACCGGTTTCGTTGTAATTTGAAGATTTAGAAGTGCATAGTTTATTTTGCCTGGTAGCACGTACAATTGTAACAAGATACACAAGTTTAAATTTGGAATGGGAGAGCAATTTAGTTTTACGTTGTGTTGATTAAAATCGAAACATCACCAGGAAGGTTTCCTTCCATATAAGGAATTCCAAATAGCATCATTTAGGTCAAGTAAATACAGTTTAAATAGTTATGTTTTCCAATTCTTAATCATCAGTGGTTGACATAAAATATCGATGTCAAAAAATTCGCAGAACCTGAATTATTCATTTACCTCAAATTGTCTTTCTCCCTGCTTGTTAAAGGTTAGAATTAATCTAAGAGGCTCCAAAATCATCCTAGTACCTCCAAAATTGAATGATCTGCTTTTTATCTCAAAGCGGACTGATAAATTTCCGGCAGATCTCCTCCTTCAAAAAATGTTCCTGATAACCTTTTCTTTTTTTATAGTTCTTCTTCGAAGGATATGGGAAATTCTTCGGAATTGAAGCTTATGCATTCGTCAACATCACAATGCAAGGATTTGAAGTATTTGTTTATGGCAAAGCATGGAACCTCATTTACGCTGAACTCTACATCTCTGCGAGCTATGACATTTTCGATATTACAAGAGCATCGTTTTATGTCAGAGTCATCGTTGATCTTAGAGGACTAACTGACGTAAGTGTTTTTCGTTTTTCCATTCAGTAAGGCGGGGGTTGCTCAGTGCGAGACAGGGATATCATCGTGTTGCTGGAGGGATAACATGTGGTAAGCAGTAGAATAATTGTTGTTCGAAAGGTTGACATAGAGTAAGGCAGATGGACACCATCAGATCTTTGGAGAGATAACATGCAATAAGGGACCGGTTTCTCAGTTATCCTAAGGGACACCAAACAATGCGATAGAAGGTGAAGGTGTTGTGGCGCAGTTGTGTAATCCTCTGACTTTGCAGCCAGAACAGTCAGGCGGAGTGGGTTCGAACCCTGGTAGGGCCCCACCACTTGAGCGTCATGACAAGGGTCGCGGACTCGATTAGCGCTTAGCTACTTCTGCGATCCCAGTGCTTGGCGCTAAAACCGCAACTTCACCTTCATGATAATAATAATATAATAATAATACAATTTATTTACAGTTGGCTAGAAGAATAGCTAATAACGCTAATAAAGGCCAACTCTACCCTATTTACAAATGTTCTACCCTATTTAAACGATACATATGCGGCAGTTGCATCCTTCACCATCACCATAGAGGTGCATAGGCACTCTGTAGGGTGATACTTCTGCGATCTCAGTGCTCGGTGCTGAAAATTACAGCTTCACATTCACCTGCACCCTCATCTTCTTGTTCTCTTCATAGGCAATCAAGAAAGCCAGGGAAGCAGTTGACAAGGCAATGAAAGCAGCACAAGCGACACTGCGAAGCAAAGTTGAAGATGTGAAAGCTGCGAAGCGTCGCTGCAAGGAAATCATGCAGCTGAAATGCTCGAACTGTTATTCTTTGAAATGTAAGGAAGCCGAGAATAATTGCAAAGGATTTTTGGATAAGGCTGGCAAATGGATTGGAGGAGTTATTAACGCTGCTGGTAGGATAAATTTATGTTTTTAAAAATTTGCTATGATCTTATTCCGAATTTGGACTTTTATGATAAAAAGTTAGATATCTGTTTTTAAGTGTTGTATACTATGTCTTCTGTAACATTTGTTTATATACATTCCTCATCGTTGATAATGATAATGGTGACTACCTGGTCTAGCTAGGCATTAATGTTGGCCAATGTTTTTTTAATCCCTTTCCAAGTCATTCGCACATTCTTCCTCGTTGCTGGACATGCCAAAATTGTTAACAATATATCAGCAACAAGTCACAGCGAGAATTTTACTGGATACTTTGTTTTCTTTTGCTGAAAAAACCTTCGAAAAATAATTAGAAACGAAAAAATACAACAGTATAATGACTTGCACTTTGAAATGAGTTTATCCTTGCACGGTGTTTCGGGCTGAGGCCGATTATCAAACGACAAGTAGCTGCCTCAAAAACATCTCTTCATTTATGCTGCAGCAATGTCAAAGTCAAGTAGATTTTGAAAGGGTTCCAGCGTTAGTTTTAGTTTTGCTATAGTTTTGCATACAAAGTAGCGCTTTCTTTTAACATTACTGGTAAACAAAAAGTAAGTGCTGTTTTTGAAGCAACCACTTATGTTGGCATTCTCCTGCCATAAATCAACAACCACATGCAAGATTGACTCAAACAAGGTCTGAAAGCCTATGTCGAAGTCTATCCTATGCAACTGTGCAAAGAATGAGACAATCGCAGTTACTGCTCCTCTACAGGGGCCCTACAAACAGGACATAATTTTTTGTGACGTACTTGTCAGTTTGAATCGGAGTAGACTGACGTGATTCTTTGCATTCTTTCAACATTTTCAATCCGTTGTGAAGCCGTAAACATAATCTTATTCAATGAAAAAACTGAGACTCATGTAATCAGTCTAGAATTAGAGTATCGATTGCCCAGCTTTTATCTATTTATCCCCTATTTATATTGTTCATTCGAGTGTAGAGCTCAGAAGCCAAGAAATTTATGTTCGTATAAGATGATGTTCTGTTTTGCAGGAAAATGGATCAAGAAGACTGCAAGGAAGATCAAGGATGGACTGGCAAAGGTATTTTATTAGGATTCTTACCCCTTTTAGGTAACACCACTTTAATATGATTGCTTTTCCCGAATCATCCCTGTTAGTCATAAGGTTGCTAGAAAAAGGAGAGCCTTCTAGAAAGTTGTAGAAAGTAAACTGACCAATATAAAGGATTTGTTCCTCTGTAATCCGTGCAAGTCCAACTTAAGTTCAGTAACTAAAGATGTAGGTACTCGAGGAGGGCAGTTAGTAACTTTCCATGATACGAGGTTGGCCTATTCAAGGAATAGAAGAATGACTTATAAATACAGAATATTTTCTGAAAAATTTACCTATAAATCCGGAAACTTGAAGAACGGAATGCCGATTTCGTTCAGGTAAATTTCAAAAATGGATTTGAACATGTCCACCATTTAATTTTATTTCTTCTAATATTATTGCATTGATATCCACGAAACAGTGACCTTTCTAATCTTTCGTTATGCCAAGGGAAAGGCTGGTCAGCACTAATCCTTCTACAGTGTAGTGAGTGGATCTCTTGGACTTGCAATCATCACAGTTCTTTTTCAATTCTTTTGTTTCATTGATAGGTTGGAAAAGCAATCAAGAAATTTTTCTGCGGATGGAGAAGACGTCGTTCTATCATCAACCATCGAAATGAAAACTTTGATTTACACGTCAGAAATCGTCGGTTTATCAGCAAACTTATCTGTGAAGGCCTCGTGGGAGGAGGGTGTAGAGGTAAAGTATACATTCAGATGCATTGTCATTGTTACATTCATATTTCTTTTATGATTTTAGCCAATCAATGAAGATTCGTTTTCATATATGTGGACTTCTTTACAAGGAGGTGTGCAAAAACAGACAAGATAAAGACATTTCATTGGTATCTTCCATAGATGATGATAGCTTAAGGCAGCGTGTAAACGGGAACGGTTCCATTTGGAACCGTACCCGAATGGGTACGTTTAGGCCTTGCGTTTACACGGGACCACTGGAACCGTTCCAAATGGAACTGCTGGCCGTACCCTGGTCCACTTACGACGTCGATCCCATTTGGAACCGTACCCAGAAAGGTCTCCTGTAAACGGGTGGAACGGTTCCAAATGGGAACGGCTAGGAAATGACGCTGCTATTCATTGTTTACGCACGGAAATAAACAAAAGACGTCTTAAACGATGGAATTAAAAGAATTTCTGTCTTTGTTTTGAGAAACAAAAGAGACGCCGACGTCTTTGTCTTGAAAAATATTTATGATTTAACAAAGCCCTTGGAACTGCTTGGAACCGATCCCGTGTAAACGCGATACAGTGGGAACAGTTCCAAGCAGTTCCAATCAGTTCCATACGGAACGGTTCCAACAGGTCCCGTGTAAACGCAGCCTAAGGCTAGCAAAGGAATAGGAAACATTAGAAATTAAAAGAAATAAGCCGACCCTGTAAAGTCTCATTTGATATATTTTTGAAAAGTGGAGGGGAGGGGGTTGCTTCACAGCTAAGCTTAGATTTAGCTTTTTGCCTGGTTCGACGAAAAGATGCCAACATCCCTCCCAGAGCAAGTTTCAAAGCTATTTAATCGCACCACAGTAAAATTGCATATCAAAGATTGTTACACTCTCTTTTCTTCAACGATTACTTTTTTCCTGTCCTTAGGTATCGAGCATTTATGTTCTGGCACATGCAAGGCGGTTAATTTCATTGGTCAAGGTCTTTGCAGTGTACTTGATGTTGCAGTTGGTGCATTAAAAGCAGCAGAGGCAGTTGTTGGTTGGGTCAATGCTGCTATTCAATTTGTTCTCCAGATGTTCCTTATCCATGGGTAAATTTTCTTTTCACATACTTATGTCATCATCATCATCATCATCATCATCATCATCATCATCATCATCATCATCATCATCATCATCATCATCATCATCATCATCATCATCATCATCACCATCATCATCTTCATCATCATCATCATCATCATCATCATCATCATCATCATCATCATCATCATCATCATCATCATCATCATCATCATCATCATCATCATCATCATCATCATCATCATCATCATCATCATCATCATCATCATCATCATCATCATCATCATCATTATCATTTATTTACAATAGCTGATAGAAATATAAGTATTTTTGTGTCTAATTACAGTTAATTTAAGCTCACTTTACATTGTATACAATTTACAAGTTAGATATTGATATATTGCTTCAGGATTAAAACAAGGTTTTCTTTCCTGTCAGTAAGCCAACCTGTGATATATGTACAGGGTGTCCTAAACAAGCTGTTTGAATTTTGATAAGATGTTAAAAGATAGCGAGTTGCAACTTTCATTACAACTTCTTCAGAGAAGCCTCTGGTCTCAGCTTTCGCAAGAACTTAAAAAACAAATCCTTGAAACTCTGTGAATATTCAGCGTATTTGCAAGAATGTGACGTCTAGAACCAATATTAGATCTTAGGTCGAATATAGAGACAGGGATATCTTGCCTTGGAGCCCTTTCATTATATCGGTCACTTCTTGATATTTAATCTTAGAGTTTACAATTTTTCTCGGGACAACCTTTATACAGAATGTTTAGGAGATCATGCAATCAGTTCGTTGTCGTAGAAGTTCATTCTACCGGGTTATCAATGTTTCAGGCTTCAACTGAATTAATTCTTTCCCATCTTTTCAGCATCCGTTTTGAGCTTGGTCTTGGCAAGAAATTCGGTGGTGGTTTCATGGTAGCTGCCGAAATTGACATGACGTTATTCGCACAACGATTCCATTTTGGTTTCGAGTTTGATTTGAAACATCCAGTAAGGAGTATTTTGAGTGCAAAGGATTCTGGGATGTACAAATACAAGAAAGGACTGAAACAACCGAGAACATCAGTCATGTATAATGCTTATGATCCACCAAATCCTTTCACTGATTTTGATCTCACAGGTAAGATAATTTGTTATCTTTACCACCGGATGTCCTGGTATACAGATATGATTAAGTGCAGCGATGTGAATTTAACTTTAATCAATGGCTAGCCACTAAACTAGGGCGGATTTCGTAATATAATGGCATCAGTTGCTTTAGTTCACACCACTTTTCAAAGCGATTAGCGAATACAGACAAAAAAGTTGTCACAACCCGTAACTGAAGAAAAAATCCGTAAAGTTGCCCTGAAACCAATAGGCCAAACTCTCGCTTGGTGAGGGCGAAGGGAGGTTTTTAGGAGAAGTTAAGGGCTAATAACGAAAGAGGATGGGTAAATCTAAAGTTCTGTCTGGCAGATTTTGTTTATTTGATTCAGGAGCTAAGGAGTGACTGTTTACATTTGAGCTTCCGAATCGCGCAAGGAAAATCTGCCAGACAGAACTCTAGATTTACCCTTCTCCTTTCGTCTTAAAAACATAGCTTCCCTTAAAAATCTTTTTGCTCGCACCAAGCGATAGTTTGCCCTACTGGTTTTAGGGCAATTTTGCGGCTTTGTTTGTTTTGAATTACCAGTTGAGAGAATTCTTTTGTCTTTATTCGCTAATCGCTTTGAATTGAGGTGTGAACTAAAACAAGTGATCCTATTGCATTACAAAATCTACCCTTGTTTAACCACTCTCAAAGTGTTGCTCGATAGTTAGCTTGAACACAGATACCTCGTTTGTTGATACTGGTTCTTTTGGAGGATTGTATTAACTTTGAAAGTGCAAACTTGAGTCCACATCCAAGCCAGAGCTTTGGTTCTTTTGGCCCTAGCAATTTCTTGAGGCAAACAAATAAATCAATGATAGCCCTGAGATATATACTGAGCAATAGTAGATCATATTATGTTTTGTGTGCCCATATTGGCGCAACACCCATGCTGTTGTTGTTGTTGTTCTTTTTGCCAAAAGCCACCCATTTGTTAGTTACTTAACTTTTCTTCTTTCGGTTTTTGGCTCAGTTTTGACTGTTGTTTATTTGCTATCATTCAGGTTCATTTGGAATTGAATCCACACAGTCCGGTTCTGAATCTGGAGATGGTATCCGACTCGGTTCATGTATGGGAGTAACTGATAAGAAGTCTGGTAGCAAAGTCATACTGAAAGGCTGCAACAGTACAGATACAAAGCAACAATGGACATACTCACTCAAGGGAGGCATTATTGTAAGTTTGAAGCATTGCCTTTCATTGTGTGATTATTCGTGTATTGATTCATTTCTTTTTACCAGGATTGCCTGTACGAGAAGAGCACCACTTTCTGAGCTTACGCCAGCAACGTTTCTTTAGTTTTGGGTTTTTAGGAATTGCTAAAATATTATAATCAAATTTCATTTGATTTTCATCTTTGATAGCTATTACAAAGTTCATGATGTTTTCTTCCAAAATCAAGCCTTCAGGGCCTCGATAATTGTGGCTTTTATATACTTGTTCTGTAGACTTTCTGTTATCTGTCAAGTTTCTGGCTTATTTTGTAAAACATTGTATCTTTTCGATAATTGCAGAACGCATATTCGTCACTTTGCTTGGATCTGAGCCCAACAGCTGGTTCTTACATCGTGCAGAAGACTTGCAGTGATAAGACAGATAATCAGCGATATGATTGTGATGTACCAACCAGAACATTGAAGCGAAGGAGGAGCAGCAGATGTGTAACTGCAGGTACCTGATATTCTTCAAGCTCGTTCCCCCGGTGTTCTTACATGATACGCCGATCACGAAGCCGAATAAACACCCTGGTACACTTTGGTCAAATGCGCCCAGAAAATGGGTGTAGTAGGTGTAGTAGTAGTCATTATGAATTTCACGATTTGCTAGGCAATGCTAATCGACGGAAAATGGTCTTTGCTCTAGCGTTGATCCTGTAAAAGATGAACTAAAAAACTAAGCTAAGAACAAAACTAAAAACAAACACTTTGCGGACCTTATTTAAACCTTTTTGAAGGTATTTGAACAATGATCTGAGGTTGGCAAGTGTGTTTAATGTGAAAATAAGGTGGGTTTTTTTTAGCGAAAATGGGCCTAAGTTGCAAATTAGAGAAACTTTCACCGCAGCTTCGAAAATGAAATGGTTCGTTACTCTCCGAATTTCGGAGATAAGTAGCAATTTATGATTGAAATGAGTAAGGAATGTGGTTTCCAGTTTCCCGTTGAATTTTGACATGCCGCGGCCGTTTACCGCGTGCAGAACGGAGCTACAGCCAATCAAATCGCGGAACGGCCTCTTGTATCCCTGATTAGAGGCAGAGCAACGAACTCACTCTGGGGACGAGATTGGATATTCTTATCGTTCAAAAATTTTGTCAGCCTGAAGTCAAATTCTTTTTCAATTGCATTCATATGCAAGTAAGTATAAATCAGTTCGAACAACACTCATCTTTTTTGCATAGGATTTGCCTCAGAATTTCTAAGCTTCAATAAAACTTCACCGAGAAGATACAAGTCTTTTTTCTTGGATTTCGTTATGGATCATTTCTGAATGCGATTATCCCAGAATACTATCTCAAAAAGTATTTCCGATGTCGAGGAAGTATACTCTCAAAATGGAACATGGAGGCCATATTGTAGCCTCAAGGAATGTTTCAAAGTGTTTGATACAGAAAATGGAGAAGACAAAAATACATTTTCTCAGAAAGATTTTCTATTATTACAGTGTACTCCGTAATTGAGTAACTGGTCTAATTTTCTCTGCCAGACCATTTTCAACAGGACATACTCTTCTACGCCGAGGTTCCCTTAAATTCCATACCACTACGCATTTTTCTTGATACCCGTCTTAATCTCTGCAATTCCTACAAAGAAGGATTTAAGTACTAAGTTGTGGCTTTGTTCTCAAATACCTTTTCTTCGATGGCGAATGCTTACCACGGATTGTTTCTATTCACGTATGATCACACATATGAACTTGCGGTATTTATTTCGGTCTTCATGGCAGTCTTACTACCAAAAAAGTTATTTCCTTTCAGTATTGTAATTGGAAAGTACCGAGTTTTGTTTTTATGTTTAAGACTCACCAATGAACTTCTTTTTAAGCCAAAATCACTTCATCTGGACCTGGCTCTCTTTCACATCTTGGATCCTTGAAATGCATCCATATAAACCCTTCAAATAGGCTCATGTTGCGACCTGAATGTTCACGGGCAGAGTAAGTATCTTCTTACCATGAGCTTCTGTTTCACCAATCTTTTTTAAAGAGCTGTTCCAAAGAGGTGCGTGAAAAGACCTCATGAAGGTATCTTTGAAAGCACGAAGAATGACATGCACCGCTTATGCTTTATCGATCGAGATTACGTATCATAGACTTATTTAGATTGATCCAGTACCCCAAGCTAAGCTACTTTTTGGTTGAGTTTTTGAAACTTTTGACCATCATGCAGTAGCCTGAATGATCGGTCATTCTATCGACAACATAATCCGCAAATCTGCAAGGCAGATCTGCTGTAGATTTGTCCTTCTTTTCTTTCGTTATATTCTCTTGAAGGTCATCTTTCGCGTGCACAAGGGGACACTTTGCCTCATTGGTTTCAGAGCAACTTTTGAACTCTCTTCTTGTCTTATTTATTGGTTGTGAGATCCTTTGTCTTCAGTCGCTAATCGGGTTGAAAGCAACTGATGCTATTGTCTTACGCAAGTCTCTTCTTTTTGATCTGTCTTATGTTATGACCATATTATTCATATTTCCTAGCACTGAATTTGTTTTACGTGCAAATGGAAATCTGGTTGCCACAAGATCAGGATATTGTGTGAGACCAATCAATGGCAATGCTGCCACTGGAGTTCAATTAGAAATGGCTACATCAGGATGTCATGCTTTCGCTTTCACAAAGAAAGGCTCAATTCAACATAAGAGCAGTAAATTATGCATACAGACTGCTAACAAGGTGAGCTGCCTTGGAATCACCTTCATTTGATGGCTTTGTTGCGATGACGCATCACTTGCTGTCGGAAAAGGAATGTTCTTACTCACACCCAATATTCTTCCTCACAGTGATGTGCTGTGTTGTTATTCGCCATCTTTAATTTCGACTGAAAGAGTCTTGTCCCGCTCAGGAGTAATTGCAAAGCCAAATTGCAAAGCCAAAACCAATTTTCAGTTGAAGTTAGAGTTGGCGACTAACGACACTTCAAATGAAGGATATAGGACTATTTCAATCGGAATAACGAGCTGGAGGCTAAAGAAATGAAGACCAAGGTGACTTTGAATGTCAGTATTAAATGATTAACCAATCCAGTTCGCTTCCTACGGTGCGTGGACTCATGTATGCGGAGGAGCATTTTAGCCGAGTCCATATGAGATTTGGTCTGATGCAGCATTTTGTCAGTGTATGCACAGCAAAAGAATCTTGAAACATAGGGCAGTAAACTCTGCATGCAAACAGCTACTGTAACCCTGCTGCAACAAGGTGTGTGAAAGGCCTTTATCATCGTTAGTGTATATCTTTAATTAAAAAATCCACACTTCTTGAAGCGACTGAGAGAAATTTTTGGTGACTCGACACTTTGGACGCATAGACTCCTGACTAAATCCATGATCATAACTAAGAACATAGAGCCGAAGGGGCTCACTATGAAATATCAATTGTGATATCAATATGCATTAAAGGATTTCTTTTAGTGATCCTACTAAAAGTCGTCGGTTTCAAAACATTTCCTGTGTTTCGAATGAATGATCAAGAAGTGTACCGTAAAAGCTCTATTAAGCCCCCCTGGGGGCTGATTTGAGTTTGGACACTCCAGAGGGGGGCTTATTAGAGAGGGAGGTTTATTCAAAAAGCCAAATTGCAAAGTTATAAATGACAACTTTTTAGTTCTTTTTCATCATATTTTGCGGATTCAATATACCATTTTATGAGTCAAGTACATAAATTCAACCCAGTCTGATCCCAAACCCCAAACTACATACGAATTAACATGCAAGCTTGTTTAGCTAAGTAAATGGGCAATCTTTGTTGGTCTCTGGAATTTGAAATAAGTGAGGGGGGGCTTATTTTAAATCTTAGCTCAGATAGGAGGGCTCACAAGGGAGGGGGCCTTAATAGAGAGGGGGGCTAAATAGAGAGGGGGGCTAAATGGGGCTTTTACAGTATTTGAGAATACGGCCGAGATCTTGTCCAAGATAAACTAAGTAGAGATAGCTGAATTAAAGACTTTTGCCACAGTCATGTTCCGTTTATTTCCTTACGTTGTCTTCTCTTACTTCCTTTGCAACTTGCTCACGAAAATGTTATTTAACCGCCGCTGTTTTTTTCAGAAAATGATACCATCTGATAATACCATGTTGGTTCTTGGAACAAAATGTGACAATGTTGGTACAACTAAAGCTTTGCCAGATGCTCAGATGTTGTTCTCTTTTATCCCAAGTGAGTTGAATATTCACTTTCAAGAATTTTGACATTAGTTGTTGTTTTGGATAACAAGGTCATTCCATTTAATTGCCAAGTATTACTAAGAAAAATTACTGCTCTTCTGCTAGGACTGTATGTGTTTAAGATTTGTCCTTGGGAATATTCGATGTTTAAGTATATTCAAGTACATCGCTTATTTAGAATAGAAAGAGCTTGGGTAGACATCGAAAATGTTCCGAGTCCTTTCGTTTCGGACTCTAAAGTGTTAAACTGCGAACGTTTACCAAGAAAATAGGCACTGAAGCAAAGAAAAAGCAAGGCCTTAGGAAATAATCATTTCGAGGCTCATGCCCTTTTGTATTTGCAGGGCTTTGTAATTAGTTTCATTTTGCCTGGACTGTTTTGCGAAAAATTTAATTTCATTTCTTGCTGATCCCTCCAGAGACCAAATTTCGAATTCCATTGACATATATTTAAATCTTGATGATTCTTTCTTCAAATTGAGAAAAGATTAGAAATACTTTAATGTCTCATTTTAGTTTCTGTTTGCCTTGGTAATACATTTGTGAATTTCTATTTTTCAAGTTAATGTTTATTTAATTTTGTATGTTATTTTCGATAACTTTCAGCTGACAAATACCTGAAAATGCAAGACTGTGCTGATTTCGGCTCTCTGAGAATGGACCAAAGATTTGAAATTATGAATGAAGAACTGGCAAGTGTTTGCTCGAAGTTCGCGCACGGTAAGGTCAATATTTTTATAAAAAAAGTTTGTTTACGAAATATTCGAAACAATAAAGCGTTTGCGAAATCAGTCTTTTATACAAGGATTTTGCTTTGCGAAAGTACGATGAATCTTCATGGTATACGATTAGATTTTCAGCTAGTAAAATGAGAACCTGTACTGTATTTGCTTGGCCACAGGTGGATTTTTTTATTGATTCCTTAGTGATTAGCAGTATGCTTAGATAAAGTCAGTGACAAAGGACCTACTAGATTAGTATTGTCCAAGCTTTCATGCCTTGGGATCTTTTTTCCCCAGTGTAAGGGAGTCAAATCGTTATTTTACATTTAATCTTTTTTATACATGATACTCCTTCACCTAAAAATATGTATAACATAAAATAAAGATAAAGATGAATGTATATCTAATCACACTGTTCTTCCAGGAGGTCATGTTTCAAGGGGTCTTCGATGTTGGCCCAAAAAATAGTTTCTAACCAGCTTTTTGAAAAGTGCAACAGATTCCACATTTCTAATGTTGTTTGGGATATCATTCCACACCTTGGCACCTTTGTACGAAAAGCTCTTTTTAGATATCTCTAGCCTAGGTCGTTGTATCTGCAGGTCACTCGCTCTCCTTGTTTCATATTTTGAAACATGAGATCTTTTTGTGAACTATCATTCAGTGAAATATCATTTGTAAAATATCATGGACTGAAGTTTCATGGCCACTGAAATTACAGAAGTTTGAATAGTTTCTCCTATTTTGATTGTTTTACTTATCCAATCAGAGGCCACGGCAGTTTGCACGTGACCTTTGAATAGTTCTTTTCTCTTTACGACCCATTACTAACTGACAGGGCAGAAACTGTGTAAAATGAGGTCATCGAGCGATCCGTGATAAGGAAGTATTTGCATACATAACATAAGCTTTTTGAACTGATAAACGAAGAGTTAAAGGCCTAAGGAAGAAATTATCAAACGTTGCCTAATTTCAGGATATGTTGCAGGGAGAAAGTGGGCTCAAGGTTACGAATTTTGACGCATGCGGTTACAGTTTCTGCTCTGTCTTGGTAATCTGAATCCTTTGTGGTGTCATGTATCAGGTATATTTTACTTGTCCTTTATGGCAACAGTGAAATCTTATTTTCCACACCAATTTTGTGTCGATTTCAACTCACTCATTTCGTTTTCTCCACTTTTCCAGATATTGCCATGCACAAAAGGGCCACACAGTCGAGTACTAGCTATAATGGTTTCCCCACCCGTGCTGTTGATGGTAACTTCAAATCCAGATGGGCTGATAAATCATGCACTCACACACGTGATGAACAAAATCCATGGTGGAGAGTTGATCTTGGACAGGAGTATATTGTAACAGGTAAAGGACCGTTTATTATTTACAGAGGAGTTGGTTCCAAAGAGAAATGGGTTGGGTAAAAGAAATTTTCCAACATGAAAAGATTTGGTGGATAGTTTTTCATGAAGTTTCAAGTTTGGGTAAACAAAATCTTCCCACTAATTAGTGCTAATTTTTTAAGTCCCAAACTGTCAATTTCATCATCATAATCATCACCACTTTCCATTTCACATCTTATATCTACTTTGTTTTCATCTTAGTCATAAATATTTTCAAAGCTTACAGTATTTAACATTCAAAATTTACATTTTTGACATCAAGAAATGTTTATAGGCGTGGGAGTGGGGTAAAATTTTTTTCAACCTGAAAATGGTTGGGTAGACCTTTTTCAGTCATCTTTTCAGTTGGGTAAGAAGATTCTTTTGAAGTAAGACACATTTCTTTTCAGTACCAACCCCTATGTCAGTAATGAACAGTCCCTAAATGAATGCTGTTTCATTCTCCTGATAGATTTTATTCAATCGATGATAGACTTATTACACGAGTCCTTTGTTTCGCTCCATTTACCTCAACGATACCGACCACGAAAGGATGAACAGCTGAGTTGGCCGTCTCCTTGTGGTTTGTAGTTGTGACGACAGGATTCGAACTTTTGCGGAAGCGGACTTTACGAGGTTCTAAACCCTGCACCTCAACCACTTGGCCACACCGTCAGTTATCTTTTCATTTACCTACTTTGCCCTTCTTGTTTCTTCTACAGATATAACTATTATCAACCGTGGAGAGTATGGTGACCGTTTCAAGAACATTCAAGTTCATGTTGGAAACGATGTTTCGAATCACAAAAGGAACCCAGTTTGCCATGACCGTGTCAAGCAAGCCTTTGATGGTGAAGCCGTTCGTTTGCAATGTAACCCACCAATCCCAGGCAGATATGTCGCAGTGCAAATGTATGGTAAAGGAATATTGAGCATGTGTGAGGTCATTGTCAATTCTCGACTAGGTGAGTTTGTCCCATAATGAAGTACTCCCGTTTAAAAACCGCCAAAATTCGATTATGAAACTTGCCATAAAAGTTTCTTCTCTTTTGTTAATGATCCAAATATATCTAAAATGAGAAAATGTTTGTTTTTGTTACTTAAAGAGTATGAAATAACGCATCGACAAACCCTATCCTAAGTTATGTTCTTTAAGCGACATCATTAATCTTGCCTAACTTTTTATTCTTCAAGTCTTTAATAGTAGCTTACATTTCATTCTGACATTTATTGCCAAACGAGAAGCTTGATAGATAAAAGAAATTGCTAACTTTTCGCAGTATGCTTCAAACGAGGTTGCAATAAAAGAGCTAAATTGTCTGATACAAAACAACCTACGTACTGATGGACTATGCAAGCTCCCCTCATTGAGTTCTCAGGGCTACGGAATGAAATCAAGAATCAGACCACGTTCCAATGCTTTACTTGGAAAATTTTCGATATTAGGGACAGTGCAAAGTTTATTTTAACATGGCCGGTGCAGAACGTAACGAGGCAACGTCTTTTTTGAGCTTATACACAACTGGGTAACACTTTTTATTAAGCAAGTATGAATGGGCTTGAGCGGGGCAGTAGCTTTTTATGAGCTCAAGATGGGATGAACTTTTATATATAAATGGCTCATCTTGAGGACAAAATTGTGAATCATGCAAGTTGAGAAATAATGCAATGTTTATAATTGACGTCAAATTTCCTTGTTAGTTTCTTACAAAATGAATTCATCAGTTATTGACAAAGACCATTATAGAGATGCACTGCCTTTCTTATTGTTTTTGGTTAATTCCTCGGTGGTACTGCAGTACTATACAACATCTGTTATTCATGAATACGGGGCAGATGCATTTTTTAAGGAAAAGATGACTGGGCAGTTGTCTTTTTGCAATGACTTTATACTGGGTGAGCAGATTCTTTGCAAGAATTTTTCTTCTCTACCGGCTATGAAATATAATAGATTTTGCGCTGTCCCTTATCGTGCTTTCTGTTTTCTGCAGGTGGAATTTCTGATTGGTGCATGATTGAAAATGGTGGATGTGATCATATCTGTTATAATCATTGTGATAAGAAGACTTCGTGTGGATGCTTGCCTGGTTATACTCTGGCTTATGACAAAAAGACATGTCTCGGTAAGAACTTGCTCGAATCATGACGTGAGCCATTGAATGCGTTCGCTTCAACCATTTATATTTCCATCAAGTCTCTCCATTTGAGTGAGTAGTGAACAATTTTTACTGGGTCTGGGCGCTACCGTTGCCTTTGTTAGTGGTGGTTTGCATTGGGTACACGTGGTGGATTGCTACTTTCGCTGCATAGTAAATGTTTCGAAATAGAGCTCCTTTAATGGATAAGAATATCATTCTGATGCTATCTTCACAGTTGTAAAAAACCTGTCCCTATTTAGTACTCTCGAGTACCGAATAATCGTCCCCCCCCAGCTTATTAATTTTTGAAAAGTTTTCCAACCCCCCTCGCTCTTATTCCAACCCCCTTTTATTAATTTTTGGAAAAATGAAATGATACTAGACATAATTTCTGAATAAACACAAGAAAAAGTCTCAAGAAGTGCATTCAACAGAACCAAGAACCAGAGTTCATAAGTAAATGTATCAGTAACATCACTGTTCACATAAATATATAACAGATACGTGTTTACCTAAGAAAAGGGCTATTTTCTATTTCTCCAAGCACCCCCCGATTATTCCAACCCCCAATTATTATTATATCAAACCACTTCCAACCCCCCGATTATTCTCAACCCCCCCCGTTTATTCGGTACTCAAGAGTATATTATCCCACATGTATGACATTTATATGATCCTTTCTTTCAGATATAAATGAATGCCTTGTAAACAATGGCGGCTGCCGAAAGGACAAAAAAGCATACTGCTCAAACTATCCAGGCGGATATTATTGCGCATGCGAGACCGGGTTCATACTTAAGGACAATAGCCTTACAGAATGCATGGGTAAGTACCTTGTGTTTATTGTCAGGAGAAACCTGCACTTATTTATGACGAAGGTTATTCCAACCTAGGTGCAGGATAGTTGCATTTAGGGAAACTTCAGTAATGAGGCTTGGCCTCCAAGGGTTGTCATGAGGCCCTTGACTCAAGACATAGTCCCAGTTATAGCAACAACAACAATAACAATAACAGCCACAATGACAACAACAACACTGTTTACACATTTTTAAGTAAATTTTCGAAGAAAAGGTTCTAGCATTGTTTTAGAATTTTTCCTCATTCTTACGAGAGTTCTTAGCAAAAGCGTACGGAAAGAAAAATTCTAAGGGGGGGGGCTGCCTGACACAGCCCATTGTTTACTAACACTGTTGCCCGACGAAGGGCAAAATTTTGCCCGCGTGGAGTTGATTTTCGAAATTTTCCAAAGTTAGGGGGGGGCTATCGCGCCTCCCCCGCATCGCACGCTTATGGCTCTCAGCGTTGTTATCTGTATTGCAACACTGTCAACCCGATGATGAATTCTGTGTTTTTATTTATCCTACAGATATTGATGAATGCGGGAAAGGAAATGGCGGATGCGAACAAATGTGTAATAACACGATCGGTGGTTATAACTGCGAATGTAGAGCAGGATATGAGAGGAATACAACAACAAATTATGGCTGCAAAGGTGAGGATGACAGATCTCTTTAGGTATTGTGATGTGATCTAAAAGTTCTGCAGGTTCTGTGTCCCAAAGACGTATCCTATTTAAGAATCACCAAAATCTGTTATCAAATTTTGGCAGATTTTTCTTTTTGACTTTTTTGTCACTGACACAAACATAGTGAAGTCTCCAGTTATAGTATATACTTATTTGTTTCTGTCATTTATGACCAAATTAAACGCTTAAAGACATGCAGTATGATTCAAAACCAGGCAGCCTAAAAAGACCTGAGTTTTGCTAATTTTCAAACCAGTTACAGGATCAACCATCATGCCCTTGATCTACTTACCAATAAAAAAGAAATTTAAACATCAGCTATCGTATCAAATTTGGTGATTTTTCAAACAGGAGTACTACGCTTATTATTCTAAGTATATAGTACATTACTTTAAAAATGTGGCTTTTCATTCATTTTCGCCTGGTCTTGATTAGCCTAAAGTCCTCTATTATTCAGATCAAGCAACGGATGTCTTTCATTCCTCAGTAACGGTCAGCTCCTTACTTAGAGGCATCGCTATGTGGAAGAAGCTGACCGTTACAAAGGTGCGAACGAAATAACTGTGGAATTATGGCCAAGTCGACTAACTGTAGAGAACTAACGAACGCAAACCTGTATCACGCAAAGCCCCCAAAATTCCCAACTTTGAGAAGCCATAAAATCGTAACCCCATGTCCGACTTCAGAAATTTTTTCACTGTTGACATTGAAATGATAGCGGCTACAAATAAATGAAGTAAGTTTTTTTTGTTAAGTTCCCCTTTAAGACCAAGTAGAGAGGAGGTGAGAATCGCATGAATGTATGTTGCGATCTGCCTGACGTAAATGGAGTCCCGATAGTGATCGCTCGAAAATCTAAGAAGCTGTGAAATAACGTTTTCTCATGTTGAAAAGGTTGTGCCTCGTTTGTTTGGTTGTTATAGAGGACCCTTAACTTAAGATACCCTTGTTTGTGCAGTTGCTTAGGGCAGGCTTTAACTTAGAATCTGAGACCTTGTTTGATTCAACGTGAAACATTGTTCATTTTCTATTACAAAAGGAAGTCGAAATATGCTGTTGCTGCACCTTAGAGTATCCAGGTTAATCATGTTCAGTATAGATTTATAAGAAGGATAAAAGATTATAATTTGATCTCTTTCTCTCTTGTATCTTGCAGACGTGGATGAATGTGCTACAAATAACGGTGGATGTGATCACACATGTACCAACTACCATGGTGGATACTATTGCAAATGTAGGACTGGATATCGACTTGCTGACGATAATCATCGCTGTGAAGGTACATTTGTGCCATTTCATTATAATTATAACAAATCTTGCGACGCACTCTGCATTTTGCACGAGTTTCTGTATGTTTTTACAAAGTACTTAGTAGAATATGTATGTACGTATCTTTCACAAGTTATTGTAATACATATGAAAAATAGATACAATAAAATATAGTATAAACTTTAAGGCTACGAATGTAAAAGGAAAGCACCCCTAATTACAGCGGCATGGATAACATTAAAGGGTCAAGCTCACCTTATTTCCATAATGGTCCCCTTAGAGTTGCTGGTACAACAACAAAAAATGAATGCCTGATGTTTCCAGCAGAATCGATGACATAATAGCAGTGATTTGACTTGATTGCTATTCTGCATGAAGATCCTCCTGCAGACCATTCGCTGACTGGTTCTTTCTGATGCGTAAGGGAAGCCTTGAATGAATACTGTATTCTGGTCTCTTTTTCAACACATCATAATCGACTGTAATCTGTCAGTCGAACAAAGTTTGGTAGATAAATTTCTGGACAACGCTGCCTTTATTTTATGTTTTTTCTATCGGAATTGCAAACTAACAACTTTCTGCTATCTTTAAGAAGATGCAAGTTTTTCCCAAGCATGTTATTTAGGCAGCGTATATTGAAGTCTTTGTTGATGATGATTTTTTATTCCGTATTACACAAGAAGCAAGCTATGCGAATTTCAACTACTGTTTAGAATATTTTTAACGCTTTATCAAAACTTCACCATCGCAGTTTACAATTTGTTAATGGCATTCACCAAAATGGCTGCTGCGTCAAAGTTTCCTAACATGGATTTTTTAAATTTTACTTCTAACCTCATGTCTTATCTATCAACTTCATCTCATTGTTAGTAAATAGACTCTGGCCTAACGCCCGTGGTCATATGAACCGTAAACTCAGAAAAATGCAAACTGAATCTTCTAAGATGTTCCTTCATTGCGTTCTGTCAGTTCAAGCCGTTCAAGGTCACCTATATCATATCTTTTATTTCAGAAATATTCTGCAAGACCCTCGAAGCACCTGTACGTGGAGCAATCACCCCTCCAGTTTGTACACAGAAGTATGGAAACATACCGATTGGCACTACTTGCAAAGTGAATTGTAGTCAAGGATTTGAGCTGACTGCACCAGCTGGACAACCGTTGCAAAATACAGCAACGTGTCAGAATACTGGAACGTGGAGCCATTCAACAGCATCTTGTCACCGTAAGCTGACTGTTCTATTTTTTATAGTTAGATATTTTGTTAGCTTGATTAATTATTAATATTCTCTGGAACTGATACCCCCCCATGACCGGATAGAGGAAAAAGAACTAATATTTTCTGACAGCAAAATCATTAACAACAGCTGCAACATTAACGGTTGTAGGAACATACGCTGCATTCATGCGTAACAGGGCTTAGCTACTTCTTCGGTAATTAGCTTTATTTCATAATCAAACATTGCAGCCCATGTGATTAGTAAATATCTATCAAAAATATGCCGTAAATTGAGTAATTTCTGTCGGAATTCATCCTGAAATGTAAAAAAATATCCATTTTGATAAATAATTTCTCCTACAAAAGCTTCCCAGGTAGGTCCGTAAATCGCAAAAATCCGACAGGTAAAGCAAAATTTTCGATAAGATAGCTTTCCAGCCGCCCTACTGGCGGTGGTCCTGTTGTTCTCAAATGTAAAGACTTGATTTCTTCAAAGAATTCCAGCTTTACTAAGCAAAATTCGACATGTAATTTTGCTCTGCCCCAAAAGAGACTTGAGCGAGAATCATTTTTTCAAACTTTTTAGAAATTACTAGATTCGAAAAATTGAAATCTCTTACCCTGAATTTCGTAGCTAAAGATGTGATTGGAGAGCAAGGATTGCAGGAAATAAGGCAAATTTTGGGTCACAATCTTGGCGGAAAGTTTTTTAGTATTATTCTTATTTTTCAATGCTGGTTTATCAATGCTCCAAATTTTATTCGTCGACGCAAGTCAGTAGTTTACGAGAGCGATTTAATTTGTACTATCCGGTAATGATGAACACGTTATCGAAATGCAACAATTTTTTCGATTTCTGTGCCAAAAAGTGAAATTTGTTATAACAATTGTAACTTCTCGACTTCCATTTCCTGTGGACAGTTGTTTTATATTATTAGTATTATTATTATTATTATTATTATTATTATTATTATTATTATTATTATTATTATTATTATTATTATTATTATTAAAAATCTATTTAAAGTAGGCTAAAAACGAAAGAATAGCTAAATTACAGCTAATTAAGGCCTACTATTTACAATATACATTATTTACAACCATCAATAAATATTACAGGACAAATCAGAGTTAAAAAGAAAATCTATCGCGTTAGAAACCCAACTTTCGGGATATATACTTTGCAGAGCCTACAGTTGCATTTTCCACCATTCCAACATCTAATTTGTTTTTTGAAGATGGTATGGCTGTTTTATTGTTTTATTTCTTGTGGTAAATTCTGCCACAGTTTATTTCCAAGGTAGGAAATGGATTCAACTCAAAAGGACGTTGTTCGTATTTTTGGCAGTAGTGCGTCATCGCCATGCCTTAGACTATAGCTAATATTTCGTTGTATGAAAATATCGTTCATGAATGGTGGATTCAGACCGCATTTTGTTTTATAAAATGCGGTCTGATATAGGAGCTGCAGAGGTGGAAAATGGTAAAAAAGGGCCTGTAGGAAGTGTCTGCATTTTCGAGCCTTATTTTAACTGAGAATGTAATTGAAAAAGAAGCGTTACAACAACATGAGAAAGCAGGCATCAGTATGATCTTTTGCGCATGTCCTTGTTTCTCAGTTTGTTCTGCTGACTGGTTTCGCTGCGGTTGGGTGACTTATGGAAGGGTGGGGTATAGGACTTCAATCAAATCGACCAGTTTTATGAATAAACTTTAAAGTAAGTTCAAGGATACACCTATGCACTGAGTCAGGAAGATCTTTATCGCCATTCAATAACAGTTGTTGCAAAAATTATGGAATTAAAAAACGTAGCAAATTTCTACAAGCTTGCTTGTTTCCTTATCATTATTAAAATTTGTGAATCCTGCCTACAGGTTACAACAATCCGTTCGAATTTAAAACACCAAATATATCAGATATCTGATCAAAGCTACACGCGTTTTACTCTCTTCCCTAGCCGTGAAATGTCAGGCATTAAAGATGCCAGAGAATGGTGGTCTAATCCCAGCGTCATGCCATAATGGAGAAAGAGAATTTGGTCAACGATGTGTGTCATATTGTAAACATGGTTATAAACGACGTGGACCAGCAGTCAAATATTGTGAAAGTAACAAGAAATGGAGCACTGATGCTGAGATGATATGTATTCCAAGTATGACATTTAATTTCTTGAACTCGGAATTAATCATTTTTTTGTATCTAATTTTGATGTTTTCGGGTAGGTAGTTTGCTAAAGGACAATGTCGACAATGCAAAATTCAAGACCGTGGCTTTTAATATGTATCTGTTATTAGAAGTGAATGACCGTCAGAATGAATAGACATTTTTACTTCTGAAGAAAGAGTTTTCACAAGGAAGGCAGCCCAGATTAACTAATCACTACGTTAAACTAGGGGTCCCATGCCTGGATGCGGCATACACAGTGGGCCTAGATTAGCTTTTAGTAGCTAGAAATCCTGACAAGCCCACTCAAAACAACAAACAAACAACCAATATGGCTGCCCCGTGGGAATTACATGAAAAACGTAAAACTACATGCAAATGCACGTATTAATTACCAATCATTAGATGCTTAAAAAATTGTTTCATTTTTGATTCAAAGCGATTTTTGTGATAGCGCAATGTTACTCATGTTTAGATCTGTCAGCATAATTCTCATTTACTAATATTCCGTTTCAGTTGTCGAAGTTCCGTACATCAATTGCCCAGCTGATATTCAACTTACATTACCAAGCGACAGAGCCAATTTCCCACTCGGATTCAAATTCCCACAGCCACAGACAAACATGAAAATCATTAAAGTCAGTCATGCGAGGAATTTCGCCTTCCCTGTTGGAACGACCATTGTTAAATTTGATGCAGAGGATTCAGAAGGAACGAAAAGGAGCTGCTCTGTACTTGTTGACATTCTTGGTAAGTTTTGTACGCAATTTTATTCACTGTCGGGAGAGTTTAAAAAAAACGCCCGGCGTTTGAAAGGCTATTGCTCCCTGATTATATAAACAATGATATTATCCGATACCTGATTCAATAGCTAACATGTTCAATTGTTTTTAGAAATTTTCCTGCGTAAAATCGGTCATTCAGTTCAGATTCTGTAAGCGATTCTCTAAAATGAATCCCTTTGAGAAGCCTTAAAAAACGTGCTAAAATTACAAGCAAGAATCCCTAATGTGTTATCCTCACAGCGATGACTTTCAGCACACTTTGGCACATGCTTTCCTTTTGATGGGTTGAAAAGTCTTCCTCCTAGTGTGATCAACTTATTCAGAGAGCTTCCATTCTCCCATGAGACAAAATACATGAATCCATCCAAGAGTCATTATTGCTAGGAAGGAGGACAAAGGTAAATCTTGCTTGGTATTTTCACTCGTTTTTGCAGGTTTTTGAAAGGGGCTTCCTGCAGAAAATCTCATATCTCGACGGGGACGAATGGCCGATTAAATTAGGGTAAATTACTGCACATAATTTGACATTTCGGGGATAAAATAAGACAGTTTTCAATGTCATTGGTTTGATATTCAGGGAGCAGGATTTTTTCAAACGCCGGGTATTTTTATTGACTCACCCGGTACAAAACTACGATCAGCCCATAGTGCTATTGATTTATCAACTTACATCAAATTTCCTCTAATTTTTTTGTTTATACCGGGTGAGTAAAAAAGGCCTGGCATTTAAAAGGCAACTGCTCCCTCCCTAAGTATATAAGCAGTGATATTTTGCAAAGCTGGTTGAATAGCTAACATGCTCAATTATTCTTTAAATTTTTGCAGGCCGAAATCGGTCACTCCGTTCAGATTTTGTGAGAGATTTTTCAAAACAACTTCCTTCTGAGAAACCAAGCGTGCAAAGTTTGGAGCAATTTTTCCTAATATGTTGACAAATGATTACTGGTACAAAATTTTTAAATGGCCTTAAGTAGCGGACTCATCTAAATAAACCATAATAATGATAATAATACCATATTTTCACAGGGTAATTCAATCGGCTCTAAATATATCTGCTATCAAGAGAAGTCCTAGATAATGGCTGCACAATAAACTTTTATCCTGTAAGAAAACACAATCAACTCCTTAAGAACAGGAATAATATAAGATAAACTTGTAACTGGAGAGAAAGCTGTTAAACCTGCAAGAAAATCAAGTAATCAGTTATCAACAGCGTTATTACAGGAAAAACCCGCGTATAAGAACCTAGTGATTAAGAACCTACTGGCTGAAATTCTGAAACTAGACCCCTAAGATATAAGAACACATTCAGCCTGATATTTGAAATAGGTTCTTATTTGCAGGGATCATCATATTAGATCAGAACTTCGGTTGCTTTGTCATTGAACCTATACAGACTGATACTGCCATATAAGCATGTTGCAAAGAACTCTAAAGATGCTTTGAAAATTTTTCATTGTATTCCGTAAAATTGTGATTCTTCCATGAACTGTCGTTGTGAATAAGGCCTCATGAACTGAGGTGCTCTGAACTGACAGTAAATAACGAGCTTGTAGTTTCAATCTGAACAAAAGAAATACCTAAAAACCCTTTTTGAAATAAGAACCGATTTAAGAACCTGAACAGCCTAATTTCACACCAAATACTCAATATATAAGAACCTTATCAGGCTGACTTGCAAAATTGTTGGTTCTTATACGCGGGTTTTTACTGTGCACCAATTTTATGGGGGCTACCCCATTCCGTTTTCTTTTCATTTCCTTGATAGACGATTATGCTAAAGATAATAGCGGGGAACTGTTTACCAAGATGCATTGCATTTTAATGACGAAGCTTGAACTCTTCTATAGGGATTTGATTAATGAGCAAATTTGCATCTTGGTTGAATGTTCCTTGCTGCCAGCTTCATCGTAATCATGTATTAGGTGTATGCCTATGATCTTTCTTTACCGGCTTTTACCTGTCTTGATAAATCATGCTTATTTTTCTTGATCTTTCCGCTTTTTATCGCAGACAAAACTCCTCCTCAAGTAGTCAGCTGCCCAAAAGATATCGTTCATATCTTGGTAACTGCCCAGGCACATATCGCGTGGACTGCCCCGGTTTTCAAAGATAATGTTGGGGTCGCAAGAATTGAAGCTCCTACAAGGAAATCTGGTGAATTTTGGCAATTCGGTGAAACAGCATTACTTCAATACAGAGCAGTTGATACTTCTGGCAACACTGCAAAATGCACTTTCAGAGTGACGATCAAATGTAAGTACTAGCTTTTGTCAAAGATTGTGAAAGATTATTATTATTATTATATTGTTCTTGATAAAATTGTTTATTATAACGTGAGGGAAAGGACACGAAAATGTGTATCAGTGCGAAATTTGGTCAATAATGAGCCGCCTTAACCAGTTGCGTTTGCGTGTTTGGAACTTATTTTTACTATGGGTCGCAGGAAACGAAGTAATAGTTAAAAATGTAAATGCAAACATACCTGTATCTTTATAGTGGCTTCTTCTGCCTTTCGTGGCTTTCCTTTGCTTCCCTGGCTCAGCTCAATTCATTGCTTCAAGTGCGTAGGGCCTAATTCAGTTTCTATGCAAAAGCAAAGCTGCCCTCGTTTGTGGTTTATGGTTTAGCGGCGGTCAAGAAAGGTAGAAGAAGCCACGATAAAGACACAGGCATGTTTGTGTTTACATTTTTAACTATTACTTCGTTTCCTGCGACCCATGTTTTTACTTGTATTGAGTCACCTTATGTCTATGTCGTGAGTTTGAAGTTTTCAGTAGTGAGCCACTTCAAGTACGGGTCCTCCCTAAGTGTAGAGGCTTACACTTAGGCTGCATTCACATTAAAGGATTGTATTTGCTTGCGTGTTTTTGCTTGCATAAGCTTGCTTTTGTTTGGGTTTTCCTGTCGGAACTCCATTGCAGTAGTTTTGATCGATGACCAACGCGTTTGTCTTGTACACAACCTGTCTAATAGAAGTGCATGCACCCTAGACAAACGTGCTGGTTGCCGTCTAAAACTGCTGACCAGCCTTTGGACATTGTTATACTAGGATTGGATTTAACGGTATCAAAAACACTGCCTGTTTTCTTTTCAGCTAACACGTGTCCTAAACTTGTTGGAGATGCAAACGCAAGAATCGTTTACCAATCATGGGCCCGTAATTATGCTGTTCATTGTGCCAATTCAAGAACGTTATTTGGTCCTTATGGTTTCAATTCTCAATACGCTTTCTGTCGACAAGGAAGCTATTATTTCAATTTGAATGGAAAGAATGTGGAGATAGGTTTAAGAGCTCCTGATTGCGTTGGTGAGTTGAAATTTTGTCTTTATTCGTATCAAAAAGTGTTGAATTATCATCTGACAGAAGTTAGGTTTGAATCTAGAATGATTTGATTGGTGCTTTTATGTGATTGGTGAAGGAGAGAGACCAGCTTTCAAAACTCATAGCACCTGTGGTGTCTGATGGATTTGAATCTTTCAAGTTCTACCGTGTGAGTCAATAAAAATGTCGGCGTTTGAAAAAGAATCTGCTCCCTGGCTATCAAAGTAATGATATTGAAATCTGTCTTGTTTTATTCCCGTTACGTCAAATTAGGTTCAGTAATTTACCCGGCTTTAATCGGTTATTACTTCCCGTCGAAATAGGAGATTTTCTGCAGAAAGCCCCTTTCTAAAGCCTGCAAAGTGAGTGAAAACATCGAGCAAGATTTCCCTTTGTTCTCCTTCCTAGTAATTATGACTCTTGGATATGTTCATGTATTTTGTCCTCACGGGAGAATGGAATCCTCCTGAATAAGTTATTCACAGTAGGGGGAAGACTTTTCAACCCGTCAAAGAAAGCACATGCTACCATGCTACAGCGTGCAGAAAGTCATCGCTGTGAGGTTAACACATTAGGGATTCTTGGCTGTAATTTTAGCCCGTTTTTAAGGCTTCTCAAAGGGATTCATTTCAGAAAATCGCTTACAGAATCTGAGCGGAGTGACCGATTTTAGTCAAAAAAATTTCAAAAAATAGAAATAATTAAACATGTTAGCTATGCAATCAGGTATTGCAAGATATCATTGCTAATATACTCAGGGAGTAGTAGCCTTTCAAACGCTGGGTGTTTTTTCACTCAACCGTTAGTTATTGCCGGAAGACTGAAGAATTTATTATTGGTGTTGCATTTTATGAACGTTTCAATTTCATGGCAATAAATGTGCCAAGGCGATGTCTCTCACTCGTGAGAAGTTTTTCTTTCCCCACCAACCTGTTTCAGAAGTTTCATCATTAATAGAATATTTTTTTCTGCAGAATACGTACGAAGCAATGCTGCTGCTGCTTGTCCTAAAGGCAAGAAGAAATTCACTGTTGTTGATGATTGGTGGGGAACAACAGATTATTATTGTTGTAAGTTGTTTAAATTGTTCTCATTTCATTGTTTTCGTTTCATTGTTTCCACCTTGGTATATGCTGCATCAATTTTGGCAATGTTTCTTTCTGTGGGTGTGTTCAATTGGTAATCCCAAACCAACCTAATTCCAACTGCTGGTGCGGGAGCAGTACGGGCAAAGCTATTGCCTTTTCCAAAACTTTCTTGTCCTCCACATTTTGAAACATTTTGCTAACTGAGAGGAATGCAGTGGTTCGTTTGATCCAATACTTCATGATTGCAAGCAAAGTTGACATAGGCTACTTGCTAGTACATATAACTGGCAGATCAAAAGGCCATATGTCTTTGTAGCCAACGGTTTGAAAATCCTCCATGCAAGCGTATAACCCTAGCAGATTACATTTACAAAAATACCAAGGGGTCGTCCAAAATCTACCGGAAATCTCTTAGTGGCATTTGGCCGCTAACTTCTCGAACCCTTCCCTCCCCTTCCGTAGCGGACTTATGTATTCCTATTTATGCTTCGCGGCTACATGCAATTTTTCCGCTTGACATTCATAGAAAAAAAACAATGATCTGGAGCTTTCATGGTCGACAATTTAGCAATTTGATGACGTCGCAATGTCTGAACGAGAAGAAATTTAAAGCGCTGAAATGCCGACAATAATGCTCTCTCTGGGATAAAAGGAAATTACCTAAAACTTCTTTGGAGCGATTCATTTGGCAAGACGGGCAATAACAGTTTATACAAATGATTTCAATTTTTTAGAAATATTCAAACTATGTGCTATCATTTCCTTTTAGTGTTGATGGTACGGGTATGTGCCGCCCATATGGGTGGGTTTTTTGGCCTAAAATTCTCTAAGCAAAGGTCCCTTTTTCGGAAAACTTTCCATAAACTTGGGTGGGTTATCCAGATTTTGGTAAAAAATAGCCAAAAATGGATTGCTTTCCGCCAAAATTCATCATAAAAGTGGCTATGACGGCATGTTGCGATGATTAGAAGAGGGTACCTTTCTGAAAACCGGGGAGCAGACCCCGGCCCACCCGCAAATCATGTACTCCCCCCCCCGGGAGATGAACATTCATTTCTCGTTATTCCAATTTTAGCAAGCTGTCCGGCTGGCACATTTTACAATGCAACAGCATCCGAATGTCTTAAATGCACTGGAGATACTTATCAAGATGATCAGGGCCAAACATTCTGTGAAGACTGTCCAAAGTTCACAAGAACCACCAAACTTGGTGCATCTACCATCCATGATTGCATCGGTAAGTGTCCCTTTTTATTCGGCAAGATCACATGTCACTTGACATCATCGTTTTGCGCTCAAAATTGAGACTACGATCACAGGATACCGGCCCAGTTTGACAACTTGTTTGCTTTTATGTTGTTTGTCATGTTTTCCCCTCATTGTTCTCTTTGCGTAAAATATTCGTGTATTTGTAGGAAGGTGAACTTTTGCATGTAAAGTTTAGTTAGAGAAAAGTAATACTGTTAGGAAATACGTCATGGTCAAGGGCTTAGGATTTGGAATTTGCCTTGGAGTATACTTATCTTCAGTTGCACATCTGAGAGAAGTTTCTAAAAAGGGTTTAATCCTTGTTGTCTCCTGAATACCCACAGAGTACCAGTGATAAGCATTATACTAAGAATGTATCAGAAGACGATACGTATACATGTCAACACTCGTTAAACAGTGTCAGTTGACGCATGCAATCTTGAACCAATCAGCGTGTAGGAGACATTGCAAAGCAGTATGGTATTGTAAAAGTTATAAAGATCATGGTTTGAAATAGTTCAAATGCAGTTCGTAGCCAGGGGTTCAATGACAGGGACCTTACGGTCTCCAGCCGAATCCCGCCAAAGCTATAGTAGATATATATCGATAGAATAGACATTGTGATATGGATGAATAAATACATAAAACTTCGAAAGAGTTTTCTTTATTGGAGTATTAATTTTGAACCACCATTGTGTATGGACACCGCCGTTCCCGAACCCCGCCAACCAGGTGTTACATATTGCCCTTGATTTGTTTCATGTATCCTTGGGGGAGTTGTATCATTTGCCCCCTTGGTATCGTCCCCGTAGTGTTGTATAGTTATGATTAGATAGTATGGTAGGATATGGCATATATTGTAAATTTATATCTGCATATCGAACAAATTTTAAAGATGAAAGATTTCACGTCAGCACATTTTTAGCTATAGCATTCACACCATACCAGAACAATTTGGAGCGGTAGGAAATTTAACGGTAACAAGGTTGCTGCAATCTCGCCAAGAATTTGAAGTCAAAGGAGTGTATATTTCGCTTTAAATGTCGATCAGCCTCGATTGTTTTGAAAGCGTCGAAAATGTTCGTTTTCTTCGTTCTCGGGTGTTCACGGAATGCCATTTTCAATATGTACTAGTTAGGGTCCTGTTTTCAAAGTCTACCGTTTTCAAAGTCTACCGTTTTCAAAGTCTACCGTTTTCAAAGTCTACCGTTTTCAAAGTCTACCGTTTTCAAAGTCTACCGTTTTCAAAAGCTACCGTTTTCAAAGTCTACCGTTTTCAAAAGCTATTGTTTTCAAAATCTGTCAGCAAAAGTGTGTTGTTTTCGTATGAACGGAAGGCCTATCCTTTATATTTCTACCTCTTTTAAGTTGTACTATTATCATGTGAACTGAGAGTTGAGATAAATGAAGTCATTACAAAGCACAGCGTCATTATGGGAATTGATAAAATGTTTCATTTGTTGCTGAAATGCTGAAATAAATCAAGTTCAAAAGCTTGCAAGGTAATCAAATAATTTTAACAACTCTCGGGACGGATAACTGAGCGTAGGAAAGAAGCTTAAAGATCTATTGCAGAATGTCAAAAATTTTTGAAAGTTCTGAGGAATTACGAAGACATGAGACCGTTCTTACATCAGGGGTTTGAAATATTCAATTTCAGCCTCAAGCTTCTTACAAAGAAGAATAAAGAAAGCCACCTTAAATGGTATATTTTGTTATTTTTGGCAGCTCAATGTCAACCTGGTACTTTCTCACCATCTGGTTTGAATGAGACATCATCGCCATGCCAACCATGTCCCAAGGGTACATACAGTGGTCTTGATGGTGCAACTGAATGTAATGCTTGTCCAGGTGGTACAAATACTGTCGGAATTGGAGCAGAAAACGTTTCCATGTGTGTCTGTAAGTAATTTTAATGCTGCCTTTTGCAAAGAAACAAACAGATCTACCGAATGACCCAAAAGAACTTCACCAGCTAGCCAATAACCAGTTCTCTGGAAATGAGAGCTATTAAAAGATTTCAGGTTTTGTGGAAGGCTCAGCTATCTTTTGAGATGCTGCATGATCATTTTAAGTAATAACTACTATCAGGAAAATCCGATTAAAAGAAAACTTGCAAGTTACAATCTCAGATTCCTTGTGTCGAATGAAATAATTAGCACAATTTTCCAACCACAAATTAAACGAAGACATGGATTTGGAGTCGTTGATGGAAGTCTGTTGTTGGCAAAATGATTCATCTCTGTTCCTTATTCAAATTTCTTACTCCCAAGCAAATTTAGATTTTTGCTTTTGCCACATCTTCGAAAACATGGACGAGGCACTAGTCTTACAAACTGATGAAATGCCACACTTTTGAAACAATATTTTCAGGCGATTGTCAGAACTCAATGTGACCAAGATGCAACTAAAGAGATAGCTAAGCCTCTCAACTACATGCTGATACTATGTTTTGTTCATAACTTTCGATTTCTTGAAGTTTTCAGCGATGTAGCTCGTGAAGTTGTTTTGGGCAACCGCTACGAGCTTTTATGTTATCTGTGGATTTTTCCTTGAGTCCCTCTTCATAAGTCACATTTGCTTCAATTCTTGTGGCTTGCAAAGTTATTTATTGGCTCTTGAAATGTAAATCAAATCCTCCAATGTTTATGATTGCTTTTTGTGAATTATTGAGCAAGCCCCAAAACCATGGTCTCTCTCTTACACTAAATTTTGGCAGAGATTTGCAGTACAAACTTATTGATGCAAATAACATTTTTACCTGATATCTAATGTGAGACAAACAACTTTCTTCAATAGTGTCCTGTAGGGGATCGATATCATAGACACTCCTTACTTGATGTTCCAAGCACTGAGTAGGTTTCTTGTTAGCATCGCTTTTCGTCTCTCCACAGCACCGCCAAATATAAACAACGTCTTCCCATCTGGGACAATGACAGCCAAAGTTGGAGAGGATATCACAATGGAATGCTACTTTAAAGCTGCCAGTCCTACACCAAAAACGTCATGGAAGAAGCAAGGAGGTAGACTGATTGCTTTATTTGTAGTTATCGCTATTGATAGACTGATGGACGGTCAAACTATGACTCATGAACTTCCACATTGAAATTGGGACCAAGTTTCCCCCTAGACTTCATGTCTGCTTATGGAAACCACAACAAAAGTTCGAAAGATGTACACACATGGGCTACACGAGGGACAGGGCTTTCTTACTTAGAACGATGGTCCTTCCTTTTCCGAAAACCAGTAGTTGACGAAAATATTTTTCACAGTCTTTGTCCCAAGGAACTGATCGTTTTGATGCAAAATTTCTGCCTTTATTTTTCTTAAATTCGGTGGAAAATTTTAACATGATTTATCACTGGCGATGTTTGTCTAAAAAACTGGTAGTTTCGAACAAATACCCTCAGTAGAAAGCAAGTGATAATTTGTACCATGAAAGTGTAAGTATCGTGAAAGCGGTTGTATCGCGAATTAGAATTCCATATCTCGTAAAATTGGTGAGAACTTGGAATTCCTGGTCATCTTCCCGTAAATATGGCGGTTAAAATATGGAACCGCAGTTGTGATCAATTTGAAATACTGGTCTCCCTTGTAATTTTGGCGGACAAAGGTAGAACCAGCTTACAGTTAACTTTCATGATTTTGATTTGACTTGCTACAAGTCTCAGTTTTAATCTCAGAATATCTCAGGCAGCGTAAAAATGAAGGGATAAGAAGGAAGGGAGAGAAACTATTCGTTCTTCCCCTCTCCCGCCGCCCTCGCGCTGCGCGATCGTTGCGCCTTCAGTGCGGTACGACCTTTTCGCCATGACAATGCGAAGAGAAAGAAAACGAAGACTTGTATCAAGTCAAGATTTTGATCAGATAGGAGGTTCATAGAAACTTGACTTTTGTTACAAATTAATGGCAAAGGAAGGCATTTAAAAATCTCACATTTTATCCCAAACTGGTTGTTTCGGGCTGACAGTCGCACTATATGATAAAAAAACCAGGTTGCTGATACTGCAAACCAAAAGCCGGCCGCCAACTCAGCTGCCCATCCTTTCGAGGTCGGTAAACGAGTACTGAGAGGCAACGCTGAGGGTCCAAGCCGTAGTGCCGCAAGCCTACATCAGTTGCATAGCTGCCGCAAACCTCGCGTTAACAAATAAATGTTACTTGCTTGCTGGAACTTCAATATTTCTTTCTTTTTCTTCTTAGGTTCATTGCCTAACAGTTCCCGAGCTTCAGAAATCCTCAATATGCAACTTGAAAAGGTTGGCATGATGCTAGAATTAACTCAAGTCCAGGTATCCGATTCTGGCACATACGAATGCAATGTCCATAATGGCATTGGTGCCCACTCAAAGACCATTACATTGACTGTATCATAAGTCGGCATCAAGAAACCTTATGAGGGTGTTTAGTGATCCTTAAGCTATTATCTACTGATTTTCAATGCAAATTACGTGCATATATTATTTGTTAAGTAGATAATTTAATGTTTTTCTTTGTTTCGCTCTTTCCGTTGCTTTTGGAGTGTGACAGTTTAAATGGCATATAAGCTTATAAAGTGATTCAAGTTTGGTTCAAGCCACTTACAGTCAAATTCTGGTCTGTCACTTATCAGTATTTCCTGTCATCTTTAACAATATATGGATCGGCTAGGTAGGGTGAACCTTGTCAAACAAAGGACATGATCTTGTTTAGGACAAAGCAATTTGATAGCCTCAAGAATAGATTTTACACCTTCAAGCCTTCTTTCAAGTATGGTCTAATTTTGACCGCCAGTGTGTGGATCCGGCTTTGCAGTCTAAAATCGTTCCTATTACAAGATGCTTTTTTCGTTACATTTGAAAAATTAGCGACTAGGAAACTTTCATTGGGATGATAGTTCGTAGCACAGAAGGAACCAGCTTTTAGGGGGCGTTAGTTGCCCTACGTTAGTAGCATGTTTCGCAGCAGTTGCATCTGTTGTTTGTGCGGTAGATCAATTTCTGAGAGATTTTCCGAGGCAGAGTACGCGAGACTAGAATATAAACAAAAAATCCTTCATTTTTTCATTGTGACATTTCTATGATGCCGAAAGGGACTGTCAGGCATGAGCCATGCTATAAGATGGTTCGTACACAAAAAGCTATGCAGAATTTATCCCCATGATAAGTTCAAGTAATGTATATTAACATGGGTCAAGCCACTTTCGAATTCTAGCCCAAATATGGTGTTGAGGGAATTTTTTTGCTTTCCACGCAAAATATTCAAAGGTAAAATGGATGTTTGGTAGATGTTTGTAGCAATCTATTTGTCGTTTGTTCCCTTGCTAAAGCTTGCACTTGCATACCTTAATAATGCCAAAGAAACGTCTTGCAGGATATTGCTGCATGTTGAATGCTTTTGTTGCAAATGTTTCCGGTGGAGGGTGGTGAAACCAGGAACCGGAAGTTTATCGTCTTCTTTTGTTTATTTAACAGGAAGTCATCATAGCCTCAGTTTGAAAGTCTCCCGCCAATTTTATTCAAAAGTACAGCAGGTGCACACAAATAAATAAGAAATCTTTCTCACGATAATCCAAGCTCACAGATCAAGACCAAAATGTTGTTCTTGCTTCGTTTTTCAATCGAATATCGAGGCCTTAGCCAGCCTGAGTTATTCAAGATATGGCTACAGGAAGCAGAAGTCGCTCTTGCTGCTTTACAAAGTGGTCTGGTAAAAGAGATTTGGAAGGTGAGAATCGAAAGGGCCCAGTAGGCCGCCGATAAAATTATTGATTATTTGGAAGATTTTTGGCATTTTGTCAATACTGATACTTCCCGAATCGTTAATCAGTATATCATCGGTATAATAGCAAGAATTATAATTGATTCTTTACTCATTATTAACATGGTATGGGCTCATCATCTAATAAGGTTTATTGGGGGTAAAAAATAGGTACTGGTGACAATGGTCCGGATTCCTGCCTGGAAGGTAGACCTGGAGATGCAATATAAACATTCATTCTTTCACTAGGTCAAGGAAAGGAAGGTAGCTCAAGCGGTTCTAAAGAAAGCTCCAAACAAGGCTTTTGGCAAAGTTCAGTCAAGTTTTTCACCCAGCCTATGTTACGCTATACTACAGTACAAAAAGTTACAATGCATATCATATGTATTTATTTTTCAGAACAAGCTGCTGATACAAAACTCAACTCTCAGATCAATAAAATGTTAAGAGCACTAATACTGCCAAAGATAACTTCAAGACTATTGATTTTGAGAAAGGAAATCCTTATAATATTTTTGCTTAATTTCACCCATGTATCAGATAACTGCAAAGGTGCTTGACTGAATAATGTCTTAAAAGGCTTCAAAAAAACTTTGCTTTGAAACAGTCACAAGGGTACATAAATGTATACCAGGTGAGTCAAAGAAAGTTTAGGCGTTTGAAGGGCTGTGGAATAAAAAGTATGTGGCCGATATTCAAAACTGAAATGTTAATCTATCAGTCAAATATCAACTTAGATGAGAAAATTTTGTTTGGTAGTATCCTTCATCCTTCAGACCCAGAAATTAGGAAAATGCTGGTAAAGGGCATGTTTGGGAACAACAGTTTCACATTCTATTCTGGTCCATAATTTACCGTAATGAAATTAGAATTCAGCATCAGAAACTGGCAATGCAAACCTCCATGCTAAATAAATCATGGACGAGAATGGAATGTGGAATTCTCGATTCCTATACAAACCCCTTCCAAGCATTTTGATTATTGTTGGGTCTCAAAGATGCTTAATTTTACCAAACTAAATTTTTTCATCTGAGTTAGCCTTTGAGTGATAGATTAACACTTTACTTTTGAATATCAGTCACATACTTTTTATCCCACAGCCCTCCAAATGGCTAACTTTTTTGACTTGCCCGGTAGTGAATTAGGAGGTTGTTAACAAACACTTAAGAACTTGGTAAGAGACTCTAAGAACTGAAAATCTGAGAATTTCAAGAAAGTCCCAGTACTCACTCAAATTATTAGTTTCTTACAAAAGAATGATAACATGTCTTAGATGGGCAAGATATGTTAAAATGGATGACATTTTTGTTGTGTCCTGTATGCAGAATCCAGGTTGTACTTCTTTTTATGACTTGTTGATCTTGTATTGCATAGATGTATCAACATCCATTTTATTATATATTTCTGCCTTTGTTGCAGGTTGTTGGTGAAAGAAAAGTTTTTGTAGGTAAATGTGTTTTTGAACGTTCATACTGAGAAATAATTGTGAGAACTGAAGGCGGAGATGAAGTTGTGGTTTTTAGCGCCAAGCTCTGGGATCGCAGCACTAGGTAAGTGCTAATCTAGTCAGTGACCCCTTGTCATGAAGCTGATAGGGCCCTACTAGGTATTGAAGACTGTTCTGCTTTCAAAGTCAGAGGATTACACCACTGCACCAAAACACCTTCAGCCTCATTCAGCCATAACTGTCTTTATTCAGTCATAATATAAATGGCCTCTTTGAAATTTAGATTTACCAGGACATCATGACACTAAAGAAAAGCATCACTAAGTCAGGGACAGATCAGGCTGAAGATGAAGGGCCAGCAACTGATAAAGTGGTTACTGTGTAACAAAGTAATACTGAGAAGGAGAACACTGAAGACACATAGCATTTTTGTAATTATGTGGTTTTTCCATGTGTCAATGCCACACCAGAACAATACAGTATCTTATTCTCACTTATAATCTGATTCATATCTGAAAAGGTGAAATTTTTTTCAAATGATTAAGCAGGGCATGGTTTGGCTTCAGAGAAGTTTTAGTAAATATGCGTAAATGAGGGTACCCTTAGCAAAATCTTGAATAAGTTTGCAGCATCCTTCAAGCCTGACACTAACTTGTTTTGAGTTTGATTTGAGTAAGTTTTAAAGCTTGATTCAAGGAAGGATTTTGCACCGCTTACTCAAGCTTGCAGCATGCATCTTTTTAACTGCAGACAAAATCAATTAAGCTTGATTGTAGTAAGTTTGAGAATGATTTTAGCATAAGATGATTGGGTTCAAATCCCACCAGCACCTCTTGAGTGTCATGACAAGGTGTTGCAAACTTGATTAGTGCGTAGCTATTTCTGCAATCCCAGCACTTAGGGGGGGGGCTGAAAACCGCAACTTCACCTTCACCTTCACCTCTAATCACATATGAAAACTGGCCAAAATTGTGTCAACATACTCATTTTAAGCTCCTTCAAGTACCTTCAAGCCAAAGTCATGCATCCATCAAGCTTGCGCAAGCTTGTTGCAAGCTGAACTTTTTCTTTAAGGGTATCACTCTAGAAAAATCTTCCTTGATTCCAAAACCAGGTCACTTGGTAGATCAGATGTATAGAGTCCCTGTTTTATTCAATTATTTTTGCTTGATATATATACATATATACTTACCTGAGAACCCCCCCCCAAATCTTGTGGGATGATCTGGTGCAGAATTTCAGCCTAATGCTTGAAGCAATTTGACCACATCTCTCTTGATTTCAGTTGTAGAAGCAGAAAGCCCTGAACAGATTGATAAACTCTCCTTCTCACTTCCAATAATGAAAGAAATGGGTGATCAAGTCCAAATAGAAGTTACTGCCTTGATTCCATATTATTCGTTTGCTAATTTTCTGCTGCAAAGCACTGGGGAGGAGCAAGATGCCAAATCATCAGATGTTGCAGTTAACCCTATGAAAGATGGAATCTTTTATTGGCTTATTTTTCATATTGAATACTCAGGTTAGATATCCAAATAACATCCATTCTACTTTAAATTTGAATTTTGAGGAAGTGCAGTACATGCCTTGCACTTACGGTATTAATATGAAACCAAGTCCCAAGGATTCTTAAGAATTCAAAAGAACCTTCAAGAATTCTTGAATTCATGAGAGGAATTCTTGAGCCACACGATTTACTGTAGATTTAAACAGGAATTCATATTTGGCTAATTCATCAAGTGGGTAAATGTAAATTATTGTGGCACATTACTTCAGGATTTGATGTCATCAGCTGGCAAGTCTATATGATGAAAAACTCATTTGTACAGCATGACCAAGATGTGATGTGTTCAAAACTTTTTTGTTATTTTTGTAAAAAGGACCTATTGTGGGTGACATTTTGCTTTCTTGATCACTGAAATCAAATGTTTACATCTACACCATTCCTGCCTATTCACAAACCAAAGATCATAAGACCTAAGACCTCGAAAGCTAAGACCTCGAAAGCTAATACCTCGAATACGAAGACCTCGAAACCAAAGACCTCAAAAACGAAAACCTCGAAGACGAAGATCTCGAAAACGAAGACCTCGAAATCGATTCCGCACTTACATTGATACTTTTTAATGTTGACCGAGCAGAAATATTTTCAAATCCTTTTACTGGGGACAGGGATGACAGAATTTTTAATGACAGAGATGAAAGAATAATTTTCGGCACCCTATTTCAAAATTTACATGAAAACATTTACCTGAAAGTGTAATCTAATAAGTAGGAAAATAGTCATCAAAACGATGATCCATCACTAGCTATTTTAAATATCTTCTTCCCTGTATGATGAACACAGCATTGAGACATATAACTTAAATAAAAGATCTAATTTATTTCATCTTGATGTTTGTTCGAGTTCCAAAAGTCTTCGATTTCATCTTTTGTTCACACTGCTTCTGTTTATGCTGCCCGTTCACATTGCTCATTTTTGAAGGCAACCTTAGAAACGTCCGCTCTTACACATGCTGGTATAAGAAATTACTGTTATAGATTGCAAAAATTCTAAGAAACTCTAGTTTTCGAGGTCTTAGTTTTCGAGGTCTTAGCTTTCGAGGTCTTCGTTTTTCGAAGTCTTCGTTTTCGAGGTCTTCGCTTTCGAGGTCTTCGTTTTCAAGGTCTTAGGTCTTCGCTTTCGTGGTCTTAGTTTTCCAAACACCCGGAAATAGTGTGTAAAGCCATGAAGCAGCTTCTCAGGAAACTATGCATGTCCGGAAGGAAGAGAGAGGGAGGACAGAGAGAAAGTGGAATAGAGGGTAGCAAAAAAGAGGAAGCAATGGAGGATGGGCAGAAGTTCCTTGTTTCTACAGACAAGAAAGAAGAAGAGAACGAAAGATGAGATGAAGAAAGGATGAAATGCAAAACAAAGATTGAATTTCAAAATTGGAAAGACAGGGACAAAGGAAGGAAAGAAGGAAGGAAAGAGGAAAGGAATATTTGGAGAATACTCTCTGCATTTATGGTTAATATGCGACGTATGGTTAATATGTCGTTCATATTACGACAGATTATGGAGAAATGCAGAGAACAACAAAGGGATTTGCATATTGCCTTTATTGACTTTTCCAAGGCCTTTGATTGTGTGAATCGTGGGCTCCTCTTCAAAATCTTAGGTAAGCTTGGATGTCCATCAAAATTTGTTAGTATCATCAAAAGTCTTTACTCCGACGTGCATGCTAGATTGATTATAGATGGAGAACTATCGAAGCCAATTAAATACAACAGTGGCGTAAAACAAGGTTGTAAGCTTTCTCCTACCCTTTTTGGAATCTATGCAGCTGCTCTTCTCCTGCTAGCATTCAGAAATACCAATAACGTATACAGCATCAAGGTTCGCTTCAGGTGTGATGGTGATATCTTTGATCTTCGTAGATTAAAATCAAAAACGAAAACTCTCACCTTATTTATTAAAGAAGCCCAATATGCAGATGACATTGCTATCTTTTGTAACAGCGCAGAAGGTCTCCAACTTCTTCTGTCTGCTTACAATGCATTATCCACAAAAATGGGCTTAAGTATCAACATAAAGAAAACTGAAACTATGAGCATTGGCACTTGTGCGGACTTTAACATCGATGGAAAAATGCTAGCTAAAGTGGATCGCTTTAAATACCTAGGCAGCTATATCACCAGAGACTGTAAAATGGATGAAGAGATTAAGGCACGTATCCAGGCTCCTTCATGTGCTGTTGGTAGGCTAAGGAACAGAGTGTTTGATTGTCGGGACCTTACAACAGAGACAAAACTTGAAGTGTACAATCAGTGTGTGATTCCGTTGTTAATGTATGGAAGTGAGACTTGAACACTTTACCGAAAACAAGTTAGACAGCTTAGAACTATTCAGCAACGTCACCTACGATTTATCTTGAAAATCAAATGGGACGACTTTGTTACAAACGATGAAGTCCTTTGTCTCGCAAAGGCAGATGATATAGAACTTCTTCTTAACAAGAACAGATTGCGTTGGTTGGGTCATGTTGCTCGTATGCCAGAGACAAGAGCAGTTAAAGCTCTTCTTTGCGGTGAGCTTGCAGAAGGGAAGAGAAAAGTAGGACGACCTATGCTCAGATTCAAAGATACCATTAAAGATGTTCTCAAAAGAGGTGAAGTTCTTGATTCTTGGACAGAAAGTGTGGACAATCGACCTGAATGGCGCAAGTTGACCCATGAAGTGTGTAATGGAATAGATGAGAAGCGGAGAGTTAATAACGAACGGATGAGGGAGAAAAGACACCAAAGAAGATAGGCAAGAACCATGGTAGTCTTCTCGAACTTTTTAGTTGTGTATTTTGGACTTAATTACTCGTCGTTGTTTTGTGTTATACTCGTATCGGATCGTAGGCGTATATATATATGGTTAATATGTGATTCACAAGATTAATTCCAGTCCGTTCCTTGTGGATTATCATCTTCACTGCGCACAATATTGCAATTCATGTCAATAAGTTGAAGATGAAAAGACGGGAGAGAAAATTACATCATGATGCTGCTTTGCAGGATGGCAAATATTTTCCCATCATTGTTCATTCATCAATTTTTCAACAGGAATGAGCCGTGATGAACTACTCAAAACCTGGGTGGAAGAAGCAAGAGAAGTTTTGAAATCACAAGAGGAAAGTGAAGATGGACTTTGTGTGTGGAAAAGTGCTGGAAAAAGAGAGGTATTATTGATCTTTGGTTGTATCCGACTTAAAAAGTCCATTTTCCGTCTCCCAAAGCTTCGAGGGGAGAATCGTCACCTAATTTTTGGTAGGGACGAGCCAGCTACATTTCAGTACATATGAGTTCCAGATGCAAATTGGTCGGGAAATTGGTATGCCCGATGTTATACTGACTGTTTGAAAATGACCTACTCGTTTGTCTTTTGTGCAAAAATTTACACACATGATGGATAGACAAAATCGGCTTGTTTATACCCATTTCAAGTCATATGATCAGTCTCTCGATTAATAACACATCGTTTGATTTCTCCGATATAGCCGACATACTTCATGCATAGTCACAAGATACTATGCTTCATGCCATGCAAAGTTGTGCGATGAACGGAAAAAATAGCATAATACCAAAACTTCCCATGGGCATGATCATACGACTTGAAATGGGTAAAACAAACCTTAGCCGATTAGGTTTATTCGTTCTCGCTAAGTCATGAAAATTGTTGCTGTACACCAAAATCGAGAGAATTTATGTGATTCCTCACAGGGGAAGGAGGGTGGGTGACGAGGGACAAATCACTCCACAACTAGAGTACGAGATTTTGGCATTTTAGAAATATCTAAGATTTTTGCCTCAAGAATTTGTCTAGGCAAAAAGGGCAAGAGCTCTGGTTTGGAACTGAACGCAAATTTTAGCTTTCGGATAAATCTTTCTGCTATCAAAGCACAAATGAACTATCGATGTTCAAGTTGAAAGAGATAAGCCACTGATCAAAGGTAAATTCACATTGCTAGATCAGTCAAAATCGGGAAAGGTCTCTTTGGAAGTCCGGTACGATTGACGTCTTTTCTTTCCGTAGGTGCATGCTTTGATCAGAGTACGCACACCCGATGATCTAGATGCAATGAGTATGGACTTACCGATCATGAAAAAAATGGGTAATCAAGTACAGATAGAGTGCAAATCAGTTAGGCCGTATAAAGAATTTGCTGATGATATCAAGAAGAGAGCTTAGGAACAGTCGTCTAAAAATCCTTTTCTGCTCGCTTAGTGGCATTTGGCCGCTAACTTCTCGATCCCGTCCCTCTGGCAATCCGAAGAAATTTTGAAAGAATAGGCAATCCGAAGAAATTTTGAAATGTGTTGTCTTTAGAGCGACACTGTTATAAGAATTCGCCGTAATGTTTTGTCGCAGAATGTTTTAGTAGCTTTGTACCAATTATGTCACTAGTCATTGATTCCAATTTTGAAATCATTTGCAATGTTTTCATAGAGCGTATTTTCTTCACATCATGTTATTCGTCAATTTGGATAGTGCTTTTGACAACAGCAGAACCACGGGCTAGGGAGACTTGCTTAAAAACAGTTTTGAATAATAGACTCATCATGATAACCCCACAAACGCAACATTAGACACAGAATAGTGCTCAAATCAACCTGTAACAAGGGAAAAAACTGTTAAATTTTGCAAGAGAAATGATGAATCAAGCTGATTCACTGAAAGAAGAGAAAATTAGTTGATGGTTGTAATGAACCAATTCATGTTTCGTCGTACACTCGTCTGTTCTGAAAGCAGCTGAACAGCAAGCCGCTAATCAGCTAATCCTCTTGTCCGTTTGGAGCTGCACAGGCGCTATATTCCTTTCCCGGAAAAGCAACCACCCACAGAACTGAAAACAACATTGTTCGGGAACGATCGACTCGTTGAAAGGATAAATTGACATTATCAAGAAAACTACTTTCAAATGCTGACAAAGTCAATGCACCTATGAAGAGCTTGATAAACGTATTTGCGCAAAGTAAACAATTTACTGTGAACTTCTGGGCAAATTTCGCTTGTCAAATTCCAGAAAAGGAAGTTGAGATTTTTGTGAAATATGTCCGTTCCGCAGCCGGTTTACTTCGCAGCGGTAAATCCGCGCGGATTGAATCCGTCCATTGAAGAGCTGGAACTTGACAGACAAAGCTGGTTAACTGCTGAAGAAAAGATTAAAATTCAAGAGGTTATGGTGAGAGAAAAGGTTCGTATGTTTTACTGGAAGTGCGCGTTAGGCCAGTTTGAAATTAAAGCGGCTTTTTGGTACCAGTAAACTGGTTGAATCGATGAATTAATGAAGTTTATCACCTGCTCATTTCTGCCCACCAATGGGCCTAAGTTATAACAGGTATGATCACTTCGTGGCATGATTTAGAACTCGCTGCCATTAGGCTAGGAAAGACTGCGAAAAAGATTTCATGCACCTTGCAGCAGGAATTAATTTACCTGTATTTGAACCAGGAATCGAGTTACTTTGACGCTTTTATAGTATACCGGATATCTGCTTCCACATTTGGAGGCAGCCAGAAGTCTGCGCAAAGTTTGGTGATATCGGGAGGATTGTTTTTGAAGAATAACCTCTGACCTTGTGCATCCTAGGCCCAATTTTGTCCTTGGCTTGGTAGGGCAAGTAGAATCAGTATAGCATCAAAAACAACACGTTATGGATAGATGAAAACTTGGCAGACTGGAAAGTTTGCTGTGCAGCACAATGACTTGAACTAAATATCAACTTAAATGCACAAAACCTTTCATATTTGTTGATCTTAGCACAATAAAATAGTCGCACAAAATCAAAATGCTGGTCAAAGATTAATTGTTCCCCTCTTGCTTTTTCAATGCTGGCTGCAGAGTATGGCATTTTTCAACAAGATGTTGGATGCAAATTGCAAGTGGCCATCAAGTACAAAGATTTTGATCGAGTTCCTATTCTGTAAAAAGGTCTAGCAAAAGATGATAAGAAATGATGTGAAATACACAAACCAAGTGAAAGACTTTTCTTTCCCAGCACGTCTAGCAAAATGAAAACGTCAGACAATAGACCTACGCCCAAATCTTGCCATGCTGTACAATTTCTCAGTGGCGAGGCCTGAAACTTAAGAAACAAATCTTGGATGTGCCCTTACATTTGAGGAAAAGATTGTCTTTTATCCAAACCCAAACACTGTGTGTAGTGCTACCTTTAAATAAAGATCTGTTCATGCAAGACAAGTGACACCTGTGGAATGCCCCCTTCAGTGGAAGTGCCAGAGGGGGGACTGGGGGGACTTCTTCCCCAAATCCTAAAAGTTGGCAACAATTGTCAAAGAAAAGTGGCATAAAATTTGTTGGGTATATCTAAATTACATCAGAATCCCACCCATTTCTCTTGCATTTTTCAGAGCTGGGGCTGCCACCCCCTTCAATCCAAAACATTTGGCAAATGCTTGACAGCCTGTCATGACTTGAAAAAGTTTGTTATAGGCACCGGAGCAAAGAGCTTTGGTGTAGGATTTCAGGGAAAACTGGAAAATGTTTTAGATACAGGAGACTTCAATGCGCATTTGGGACAGACTGTAGCCTTGCAGTCAGTTCATGAAATGTAATGTATTACAGTTCTATTTCAAGCAGCAATATAGTGTTGAAACAGCCCTTAGCAGAACATTAAATTGACTTTTTGCATAAACAAATCAATTACTAAAAGTTTCTAAAAGCAAGGCCAAATGTTCCTCCAGCATAGTATTGTCTTGGTCTAGCTTTCAATGAGGACAGTCAGCTGCTAAGAAAGCTGCACAAACAAAATATGGTACAAGCAAACAAATAACAATTTGGCTGCCTCAAATTCTCAGCAAGTCATTTCACCATAGCCACAAAGATTCCACAAAGCAGAAGATAAAGCTGTAATGAATTTTTTAAGTACCATATATATATATATATATATATATAATGTGGTTTTCTTTTTTCAGGAATTTATGAGCAATGAAAGTCAAGCTCATTTAAGAGGGTAAGAATCAATTTGCCACTATAAGAATCACTCTATTAATTTTGATATGTAGATCAAAACATAAAAGGCAATTTTATCCATTCATAAAGGTGTTTCATAAACCAGAAACTTTGAAAATCAACATTCATATGAAATAGCAATGCACAATGACATCAAAAGCCATTCATTCTAAAGAAAGATGCATTACTGTAGCCACTCAGACACTCCTTTGTATTTATGCACAGTTTGACCATTGAAATTGAAATTAATAAGTTACTAATAAAGTTTTGTCAAACATGAATTTAGAGAAAGAGAAGTCTAAATGCAGGTGTATATAATATTATGTTGTGAAGTAAAGAATAAAAGTTAAAAATATAGTCTGAACATCCTTAGTTTAGAAATTTCAGGGAAAGCATTAAATGCCACTTTGTTTCCATATATGGTATTCCCTCTTTCAAAGATTTGACACTGTAATTTCTTGCTCATTTGGGTACTGTATATTGCCTCTTGGCAGCTTTTTGGAGAAAGATATATACAGATACAAGGCATGTTAATGTATTGTCAATGTTATCATTCTCTCTCTTATAGAAAAAGCATGGAAGGACAGCTGAGTAAGTTTACTAATCTGGTTAAAGGGTGGCAGAATCGATGGTTTGTTTTGGATGCTGAATCGGGAAACCTGGCTTATTTCCTGGTAATGTCCTTGCATTGCATTACTTTTACATTTAACCTGATTTTTTTTTGGTTTGGGGCTCATCCTATTTGTTTTTCTAATATCTTGGTATGGAGGACTTTGATTAACGGCTTTCAGATGTGTCAAGTTTTTATATGAAATCTTTTTGAGAACTGCAAATGACTTCATCATGTCAGCTGACCCTGAATTTTTGTTTTACAAACTTCATGACAAAACTGTGGAGAGAGGGGGTAGCCAGGGTAGGTATCAAGGGGCTTGGGGCCTTTAGGGGCCCAGAAAACATATATGAATATTACACAATTTTTTTTTGTTTACAATTTCCTCCAGGAACGTTTCCAGGTCCACAGGCTCATTGGCATTATCACTTAGGCTTTACACATGGGATAAATATTCTGCCAGTTGGTATTGTGTCTGACAGTTCATAAGAGGGCATTTCCATCTAGAAGTAGCATTTTGACAGTGAAGTGGAGGTAATGATTCATAGGGAAAAGGGTGTGGGTAAGGGTTTTTCAGCTTCTTTGGTGCCCAAGGGCCCCTTTCATTCCCAACCCTGGGGCCCAGGCCACCTCTCGATGGCCCGTTGCAGAGATAACAATCATTGATAGCAGAACAGTATATAGCAAATATAGTTTTGGAAAATTGTTCTCTTACAGTGATGTCCTTCCATTACCTAAAGTTATGTTTATCATTTATTAGGAAAAAGATAAGGTTAAAAATGGACCAAGAGGATCAGTCCACTTATCAGTAAGTAATTGTTGCAAATCTTTTGTTTTGTCGATACAAATCATCTGTGAGTCAAAAAATTTTCAAAATTTGCAATGCTGTGGAATGAAAGTATGTAGCAAATATTCAAACTAAAATTTTCATCCAGTTAAGGGCTATGTAACTTAGATGCAAGCATTTTTTTGGTAAAATCACTCATCTGTTACACCCAAAAACAAGGAAAATTCAAGCTAGAAATTTGCATTGGAACAAGGATTCCATGTTAGATTTTGGTACATTGCATATCAACAGGAAGTTGGTTGCAAATCTTAGTTGGTTTGGTAATGTGAATAGGGTTTTCAGGGAATTTTTCATCCTTGGATACAGATGAGCACCAGTTTACATATGAAAGTGGAGCTGTCCTTAAAGCATGTTTCAAATTCAACAACCCTTGCAAAATTGAGTGAAATATTTTTCTTGTAAGTATATCCATGTGATGCCTCCATCTTTTTCAGGGGGCTGTTATTGCACCAAGTGATGAGGATTCAAGTCTTTTCACTGTCAATGCATCAAATGGAGACATATACAAACTACGTAGTAAGTGATTGATCTTTCAATGATATTTGGCTGAGATATCTTTGATTCTACGGGGTGAGTAAAAAAAAAACGCCCAGCGTTTGAAAGACTACTGCTCCCTGAGGATATAAGCAATGATACATATGTTGAAATACCTGATTGAATAGCTAATATGTTCAATTATTTAAAGACATTTTTCTCACTAAGATATATGTGGTATTTTACAGTTTTCCCCTTTAGCATCTGATGCAAAAAGTCGACAGCACTGGGTTAACATGATACGAGCTGTCGCTGAGTTTCATGGTAAAAGTCCAACTCAACAACAACAGCAACCAGATGTTCACCCAGCTCAGATCCAACGTAGTGCATCCGTTGGTGGGGCTTTCCTGTCAAAAGCGGCAGCCCTGAAACGTAGCACGACTTTTTCGCCTACCAACAGCTCAAAATCCTTACGTCCGCCTCCACCAAAGTCAGTCACAACACCTGCTGATGATGAGTTACATAATGTGAAGGATGCAATGAATTCTGTGGACGAGTATCATGCAACTGTTGTTGAGACGCTGGAGGTATGGAGGATCTATGATTGAAACTTAAGGTTATTTTATGAGGAGAAAATTTTGTGGCAAGAAATTCTCGTGTGTTGAAAGAAACATGAAATTTTTGGAATTAACTTCCGCGAATCGGCAAAAATGGAAAAATTCGTGGGAATAAGCTTACACGATTTTTCAAAAATTGTATCATTCGCCGGGAACGCATATTCGTGATTTTCATGTTTTAGAAAAAATCTCATGGGAATGAAATTTCGCGAATTCTGTATTTGAGGAAATTTTGCGGGAATAAACTTTCGCGAATTTCACTTTTTAGGAAATTTTGTGGGAATAAATTTTTCGAATTTCGGGCTAAACTGAAAAAATTACAAAATTTTATTCCTGCAAAAGATCCAGTCTATGGAATTTTCCAAGCTGGCAGAATTTCACACAATCAAAAAATTTTTAATCCAGAATTCTATCAAAATAAAACGACATTTTTTCTTGGAAATAAAACAATTGCCGCTCCCTTGGCGAATTCTGGTGACTGGAAACTGGTCCTAATGCCAGTTCACTGCAAGGTTCCTTGTTCCACCGGCAGAAAATTTTGAGCAAAACCAAAATGATACGTTATTTTCAATAGCTATTCTTCGCAACTTTTTAGCTGATTAGACTTTCAGATTATTAACTGTTTTCTTCGGTATTTGGCCTAGAAATTAGGCCTTAAGTTCATCGTTAGAGCACTTCCGTTTTTCATAAAGGACGGCACTGCCTCTGTTTCTAAAGACAAACTTTCTTTTCCCTCGGCGTTTATTTATTCCCGTCTTCTTGGTAATTGCTTTCTATTTCATTTTATCATAGAATGGAACTCATGCAGGAGATGTAGCAGGCTCACTTGATGAGGTGGGTATCGTACCATTTTGTATTCAGAATAGGAGCCCACATAGAGCCCCATAGAGCCTACGTTCTCTATAGGATGCAGTTAGCTGTTCCCTTGTAGTGCATGGTTGTCTTTACCACTAGATTGTTTATGGCAGATACATAAAAAGTAGAAACTTCGGTTGTGAGGCTACCCACTTACGAGCCGTGAGACTTGCATAATCTAGTTTCTATTGCAGCCTCCTTGTCTCCCATTTTCTGTGTCTTAATCAATGCATGTTGGGTAGATAATTTCAGCTCCAGCCCTCAATCGCTTTTGCAACCATCAGCTCCAGGCTTGGGTGAAATTTTCAAATTTTATCTTCATTTGTTTAAAAAAGAATTCCTTTTTGGATCTTCTGAAACTTTTTCTCCTATTTGGTTGCTTCAACTCATTTATCGCCAACGAAAAGAATATCTTATTCTTCAAAGCTTCGTGATTCAAATGTTTATCATTGAGCATGCTGGTTATAAATATATATATAATTTGATATATAATAGTCCTTTTCATTTTATTTTTGCAGAGTGTGCTTGTCCTGAAAGCAACCTCTCAGGTTTGTGCCCTTCATTCTTCTGTCCTGATAGACATTCGCAGAAATGAGGACAAATTTAATCACAATTTTCAGAGCGTAAGGTCCAAAAGAGCCTTCTTTGGTGGTCGACTTTCAGGTTATTTTGTGTAATTACTTTCTCGCTTACCAGTGATTGTCAATCCAAGAAATGTCATGTGCAGTCATACTCTCTTGCAAATTTTATTTTCTTGTTGATCCGAGAATTGCTCAAAATGCCTTGTTTATCATCAAAACAATCTTGTTGTAGGTGAAACCATATTGTTCATCATCTTTGATTAGATCATAGGTAATTTCAAATTAGCATTTGATGAAAAGTGATGTGGGGCAGTGGTGTAATCCTCTGACATTGCAGCCAGAACAGTCAGGTGGACAGGGTTCAATAACCGGTAGAGCCTCACCACTGGGGTGTCATGACAAGGATGGGGTCGCGGACTCGATTAGGTCCTCCATACTTCTGCGATTCCAGCGCTTGGTGCTAAAAACTGCAACTTAACTTGCACCATGATATATTTGATTCGTTTTTGCTCCCTTGCAGGCGATGGTAAACATTTTACATCAGTGCTACACAATCCTTCATCAGCAGGTGAGTATTTATAGACTACCCTCAGCTTGTACTAAATTCAGTCGCGAACAATTAAGACGGTTAAGTTCTTGACTTCTACTTTCACAATATTTACATAACGTAGAGGGTTGAAATTTGGAGTAGAAAGTACGGGAACTCACCCTTAATTGACAAACTTCATACTAATTTCAAAGTAACTACCACATAGAGAAATATACATGTCGATTTCTTACATGACCCTACAGATTGTAGTAATTATAAAGTTTCCTCACAGAAGACATGATAGTTAAATTTACCGTAAATCTTCGAATAGGCTTGGAGTCTTATTTGTGCAAATAGGGCTGGGGATAGGATTGGGGGAGGGGGGGGGGCTTATTCAAAGGTGGTCTTCTTAATTGAGGATTCACGGTGACTTCAAAGGATCTTCTCAGAATTTTGATTTTTTAGCGCAGTCACGTTGCTTGTTATGAGGAAAATGACTGCATTAACTCCAATTTTCTAATGCTGTATGTTTTTATGTCTGCACAGGCTGCCGATTTGCAAGCATCTGCTCAAGCTACTGGTCTGCCTCCAGGTATGAATCCGTAAACATGTGTGTAATTAGGATAGGGTTTTTAAACGATGAATAATTTTTTTTAGATTTTAAGCATGGCCACCTGAAAAGCAGTCTCCTTAGATTGACGGGGTAACCGTGGATAAATAATTTAAAATGAAATTTAAAATGAAATGAATAAGTTAAAGATCTCCCTGATTGATTATTTACAATGTTTTAAGTTGCATGATTTAATTCAATTTTATTCGCAGAATACAACATCCTAGTGAGATGTAAGATAAAAAATATATGTATTCTTCGCGACCCAAGGGAAGCAGAGCTTATCTGGCCTTAGGCCGTAAACTAGAATCTAAAAGGCTATACGAAAAAGAAGACAAATTACCTCATAGTACAATGCTAGAAATTCTACAATATGATATATTTTTGTTAGTTAGAAGTGTTATTGGTTTGTAAGTCTTAATCTAGACTCATGACAATGAATCCTTGTATTCCTGCGGTAAACCTTGCTCAACAGGGGCTCATAATGAAACAGTGAAAAGGCTGGCCCTATCTCCTGCATTCGGTTGATCGAATCAGGATTGAACGACTGCCGTAGCTTTGTTCAACGGTCACTTCTCGGAAAGAAAATGCCATAAAAACCACGTTAAGCAGATATTTAATCAAGGAAACTTTGCATGAATCTGAAGAAGGAAGTTCACTTTGCCTGTTGAGTACAAAGTAAGTCTTTCAACGCAACTTTTTCCACGTTTTTAAGACCAAAACAAACCAGAGAAATCTTCAGCTACCTGCCACGGCAACTTCATTCAAAATATAGCATCATTTGAATTTAAAATTTGACAGCATTGTTCTCTGCCAAATCTCGCAATCTGATTGGTACTCAAGGAATCGTGGAGTTTGGGCCTAAATAGGGTCAGGTTTTCCAAAGTGATATTGAGTTTTTGTTGACTGAAGCGCCATCATCATCAAGTCAAATAGCACAAGGAAACAAGAAACTCATCGTCACAAGTCTGGTTTTAATCATTAATTTTTGATAGTTTATTTTGGTATCTAGATTTTATATTTTCTTTGAGTTTTTACTGAAATGTTTACGTTGTTCAAGTAAGCAGCGATTCTTGAGACATGTTAAAATGGCATTTTTCTTATGTTTTTATTTCAATAGTATCCTATACCCCAAATGCTACTATTTTGATACGTGTCGTGGAGGAATAACGAATTAAATTTTAACCAGGAAGGGACAGTTACTGGCTTTTGTATAAACTGAGCGTATAACCTATAGATATCTTCATTCACCCTCACACGTCTTTGACTAATTTCATTCATCTTTAAGGTGCTCGAATTGAATGGCTAGAGCCTTCACATCCAGTGTAAGTAATTGCTGCAAATCAGCATCATAGTCTGGTACAAAATCTTGTCAGTTGATTCAGTCTGTTTGTCGGTTTGTTTACAATTGTGACTGTAAAACGATATTGCCTCTGTTACCATAGATAGTAGCGCATGTGCAGTATTTACAGTTTGATACAAATATCTTACTGCTGCGTGACTGCATTGTATGTATAGTCAATGGACTGAATAAAAAAGTAATAAACCCACTATTGTGCTCTGGAAATACATCTATCAGGGTTTCAGGATCTCGTAGGACCATAGAGGGTTTTTATGTGAAGCCATTGACGTGCAGAAGTTGCTGTTGATCACAATTTTAAACATTTTGACAACAATTTTGATGAGTGAACCTAAATCGCAACACTCGCTGACTATTTCTATTGCTAGTTTCAGTCGTCAATACCTTATTTATTGCCAGAATGTTACAGATTCGATGAGACTCGTCCCCAGCATGTTAGGTGTAGTTGTAGGCACTTGAGTAGAATATAGTGCTTGCGGTATGACAATGATATTTGTGGTCAAGAAAAGATAGTAGGAATAAGAAGCAGGTTGCGTTTGATTTTTTGTTAAAGACGTCTATTTTTTGCAGTGGCCAAAGTCAATTTAGAAACAGAGATGATGATTTCACGTCAGATGAAGATTTAGAAGACAGTTTTAAAAAATTAGATGAAGGTAAGAAGGAGCTGGAATATTTGTTGTCCGGATTCCAGAATAGTCATAGGTCCACGGTTGTCAGCCGGAGGAAGATTTTCCTTGTTAAAGGGGTTTGTATGTAAATGTATTCCAATAAAATTTAAAATGCACATTTCGAGCTATACTATTTACAAAATTACTCTACAATGCTGCTAGGATGGTACACCCCGGGAAGCAAAAAGCTGTGCCTACCCCGAGGCCATTAATAAAGATACTGCACCAAACGACAACTTTACGAGCAGGACAGTTCCTGCAAATCGGTCACGAAGCTGGATGGCTTATGAAGGGATGGGGTGGTAAATTTCTACAAAGTTACATTCGAATTGACCAGTTTCATGTATGAAATTTATCATAAGCTCAAGAATTTGTTTATTCAGTGAATTGGGAAAACCTTTATCGCCAAGTTGTAAGAAAGCTTCATCTTCAAGGTTTACATATTCAAGTGATCGTACTGTTGCGTAGATACCCGCGAGAATTTGTGCTAGGCAAGGAGCTAGCAAGCATATTTGTTTTTGCTCAAAAAAAAACCTCTTGGAATAGCTTGTACAGCACTCATCATCTACACTGAATTTTACTGAATGCAAATAACAAATTAGTCTTTGTTCTCCTTTTTAACCGATGTCATTTTTAACAAAAAGCCATTGAAGAATGCTACTCTTCCGTTGTGAAATGTATAACTGGGACGATTTGCTATTGAATGTTTGAATGGCCTTTTGGAACCAATCAGAAGCCTTCAGAAACAATAGAAATTGCATTTGTAATTAGAGTTAAAAAAGTTTATGTTCGATGTGAATTTAAAGGAAACAGTGAGCTGAAGACAGTTAATGGTTGGTGACGTATAACAGGACAATTTACTTTCTAAGCTTCGTTTTGTGTGGGCTTGTCAGGATTTCTAGCTACTTAAAGCTAACTTAGGCCGCATCTAGGCATGGGACCCATAGTTAAACGTCCCTTCCGAAGGACGACAAGGTGAGTTGTGATGTCAGGTCTCCGAGGTCACCCATCCAGAGTTTGACCTCTCTTGAACGAGCCTGTATATAAGCCGCTCGGCCTCTCACCCTGTAAATTCGATATATGTAAATAGCCACCTCAAAGCATGAATGAAAAATTACCCGTTTAAAGTCTTATCGATTGATTGATTGATTGATTGATTGGTTGATTGATTGATTGATACAATTATCTTGTAGAATTCACGCACATACGACAATACGAACATTCAGAAGTAGTCGATTCTATGGATATAGAGGAATCAGATGAGAGTATGGAGCCACATAGGACTATGATTTTGAGTATTTTGTCACAATTGAAACTTGGAATGGATCTGACAAGGGTAAGCTTTAGTGTGTATTGTTATTCATTTTAAATCAAGGGGAATATATATTTACTAAATTTCTATCTTATCTCCAAACTGTTGACTAGTTGTTCCCATCTTTTCCCAGTGCTTCAAACTCTAAAATGCATTTTCATAATTCCTTTAGCTTGTGTCATATGAAAGTTCTGACCCAATATTCACATTCAGCACCCTAATTTTAGTCTAGTTGCAAATTTTCGTGTCAGCGAATTTAATGTTATGAAGATAACCTAATTGAAAATTTATAAGGGATTTGACCGTGAATGATGACTGAGGGTGTAAAGTAACACCTCCGAACGATTTTGACGGTCAAATCCAATATAAATTCTCAAATTTATTGTCGCCATGAAATCGAAATCGCATACTCTAGGAATATGAAAATTTGCAGTTAGACTGAACTTAGGCTGTTGAATCCAAATCCGTTATAAGAAATTTCATATCAAGAAATTTTCAAAATTTCCAAAATGAGGCCTTTGGTTGAAAAGGTGTATTTTTCAGACCTGTTGCGTTTTCTTCTGGGACACCCAGAAAATAACTGGTCCCTAAAAATACCAACAGTTGTTACCCTGACTATATGGTCATCACAAGAGCCAATTATAACTGTTTTCCGAACAGAATGCGACTGAATATTAGATAGAGAGAGAACCAGTAAAACTGAGTGTGGAAACTTCTTTCTTTGCTGCTTAGTTATCGACCTTAGAAATCTCTTTCAAATATATTCCCTTATAGCACCATATTCATTTCATCATCTTTTGTGCTAAAGTTCATGTTTTTTAGTGAAATCAGTTCCGCTACTGGTGAAATTTTCAAGGTCTCTGATTACTCAATTCGTATTTTCTAGGTCGTCCTCCCAACTTTCGTCTTGGAGAAAAGATCTTTACTTGAAATGTATGCTGATTTTTTTGCACACCCAGATCTCTTTGCAAAGTAAGCTAGAATTTTCAGATTTCATTTATTTCAGTTGATATTCTTAGTTAGATATGACATCTCAGTTAGACTGTGTTCACACGATGCTGGCTTATTTTAGAAACAATGAAAAATTCAACGGATAGGCCTCCCGTTCACACGAAAGCAGCACATTTTTTGCCGGTAGATTATGAAAACTGTGAATTTTGAAAACGGAACTCTAACCAGCACATTTTAGAAACGGTGTTGTGTGAACACTCGAAAATGATGAAAACAGAAAATTTTTCGAAACTTTAGGAACGAGACTGATTGATTCTTTAGATGTAGGTACATTTCTTTGGCATCAAAGTCTTGCGGTGAGTTTTTTTTACAATCAGATTTCTTACCGTTTTCAAATTTTTCCAGCATCGTGTGACTGCTTGTTCAAATTTTGCTGCCGTCACGTTTTTCACCGTTTTCAAAATCTGCCGGCATCGTGTTAACGCATTCTTAGGCCTCGTTCACACATGAACGCAATAGTTCGGTTCCGTCTTCATTCCAGTTTCAGGAACGCAAAAATAGATTCTTTACACGGGAACTAAACGATTGCGTATCGGTTTTTGTTTCTGTTAACTCGGGAATGCAATCGTTCGGTTCCACACTTTTTTCGTCAGTCCTTGCCATTTTTCCAGCAACAACTACATCCACACACACGCTTAGGGCAAAACTCTTATCGTTCAGTTTTTTGGACCAGTCATGCTCCTCGTTGCCTGCTCATAGGGGCACGGAACGGAACGATTGCATATCATTACTCTTTTCGTATCACCTTTTTTATCGTTCCACATGTTTGAACGGAACGATTTTATTGCAAGCGTTCCCGTATAAATGCAATCCCTGAGCTGTCCACTTTTCACTTTCTTTACTGAAGCTGTGTGGATTTTGTTACAACTTCGGTGAAACATTGGTTTAATCAAATTTCTTCTTTCCTATGAACAGGATTCCAGATGCAAGCACACCAGAAGATAGGATGTTATCTGTATTGGAATTTTACTTGACGTCCTTCCATGTTGGAAGAAAAGTATGTTTACTTCTCACAGTACCGTCGATGCATTTCCATTAATTTTTCTCATGCATTTTAAGGTCAAATTGAAAATGATCAAGATGAATCAACCTTTATGATGCGCCTTCATGAAGTTTAAAATCGCTCTGTATCATTGTTAAAATGTTTCTGGTTTGCCCTTGTTTCCTTTGGGAGTCGCGTGCTGGAGTTAGTTTTGATCTTCACTCTTTGTAAAAATGACGGTGAGTTACTTGCTGCCCATAAGTATAAGAGCTTATTTGATTTGTACTAAGTTAGAAAGCGATAGACTTATCAGACTTGGAACTATGGCTTGATTGACCCTGACAGTAGACTTTGTAGGCTTTTAAGGCCTTATGAAAGACAGTGGCGCCGCCAGAACTCTTATTGGGAGGCAAAGATGAATGGGTCTGGGGTGAAGATTGTAGAAACTTACGATCATGCATAGTATATTTGCCAGGATCATTGGCCTTACGCCCCCCGCAATTTTTACACCAGAATTAGAAGAATTAAGAAGACGGTCTTGGAGAACATTGGAGGGGAAACCAATCCTTCATCTCTCCCTCCCGGCGCTTCTGATGAAAGACAGACATCTTCTCCAAAGGGCTAAGATTTTAGCAGACCTTGTAGAGATTCGGACTTTCATTAACAAAAAAAAAAACTTTCCATCTTGAAGGTATTGGAAAATAAGTTTTCGTCTGTGATATATATTTTCATTTATGTTATTTCCATTATTTTCATGCAGGCTCCAGTTGCAAAGAAACCATACAATCCGATTATTGGAGAAACATTTCATTGTTCTTATGACATTGAAAATATATCAACGAGACAACCAGAAAACTCGGAACATGTTGTTAAAACAACCGGAGAATCCAGTGACCGTCTATACTACGTTGCAGAACAAGTTTCACACCATCCTCCAAGTAAATCTTTGTTAGTTTTTTCTACAGTTGATCATCATAGATAGTCTTGTTTGATTCATTTTGCAATCAATACGTAGACATTTATTTTGTTTATGGAGGCTTCCCCCCCCCCGCCCGCCGAGGTTGTGCTATTTGTAGACTAGGGCTCAAATCTCTCAAATCTTTGAAAATATGGGTGTATAATTGTATCATATTTTTCTATGAATTGGATAATTTAAAAGGAACTTTGGTAAATTGGCGCAAGTCTTGATAGTTTTCAAAATGGCGGAATTTGATTTTTTTTGTAAAAATTCATCTAAAATTTTGAAAGAATTGATATAATCGTAAATCTTAAATGACCCGAGGAAAATTGATACAATCTACAAGAAAGCCATAGTTTATGAAGATCTGCAATATGGTGGCAAGCAGAAATCTGTAGCTCTTCTGGTTAAAGATTTCTGGTTAAAGATTCAAAAAGCTTATGTATCCAAACACTTCCTTAATCGTTTTCACAGATCAGTTTCTCAGATGAAGTCTTTATACGCAGCTTCTGCTTTGTCAGTTGATTCTGACAGTTTAAGAACAAAGACAGTGCTGGAAGCAATCACTTTTTTAACTTTCCTTAGTCATAAATAAGCAGCCACACGTCTGAATTGCAGAAACAAGATCTCAAAGTTTACGTTGGGCCTATTTTAAGCAAATGCATCAGAAGAGGGACAATATAATCAACAGCTCCTTCATAGAATCTGCGCAAATGGGGAACTTCTTCGGGACACTGTGTACAAAGTCAATGCAGTTTACATCGGCTGCCTCACAAATTCACTACTTCGAGAGGCAGTATGTCACTTGAGCCACAAATGTTAGCTCGTTAGCCTTTTGGATCAAAGCGTCACCACCCCAAAATGAACTGAATTTATTCAAAGCATCATTGATTGTTTTGCAGCAACTTTGTATTTTGTACGCAGGGAATATGTGTGCCTATCAAATACACATATAATGTTTGCTTTCCTAGTATCTGCATTTTATGCTGAATGCCCAAACAAAAAAGTGAGCATGAATTCACATATTTGGACGAAATCAAAATTTTATGGAATGTCGATTGGTGTGGTTAATGTAGGAGAAGGTATGTGATCAGTTTGCTTATAGAGCTGGTTGTCGATATGACAGTACTTTGAGGGAAATATCCCAGATATTAGTTATATTTCTTACCCCGCAAAGGTTGCTGTTTCCATTAAAAGAACTTAAGCACCACTCTTGGCTGAACAAGATTTGTTAGAGCATAGGTTTCAAAACTTTGAAAAGCTGGGTGTAAAATTTGATGACCTATTTTTTGAACTGAACGGCTTCAAAGACACTTGAACTATTTTACAGTAAATCTGCCGTTGGACTTCTCTAAAGTCTTCAATATTTTCAGAATTACTGTGTTTTTCTTCTTTTTTAAGAATTCAAGAAAATTTTCGTAAAAAACTTAAAACTATCCGTAATTTCTGAACCTTTTGACGAAAGATTAAATAATTTTAAAGAGAACTATAGTTTATGGGTGCCTACAACATGGTATCAAGCGAAACTCTTTTACTCTTCTGGTTTATGATTTAGAAATTTGATGACGTCACATCATAAAATGAGCTGAAATATAAAAAAGGCTGTAATTTCGACAATAATCAAGATTTCTGAAAAGTCCAACGGTAGAATCATAGATAAGTGGCTAAAGTTTCTTCATGTAATTCAGTTTAAGGAAATAGGTCATTGAATTTTACACCCGCCTTTTTTCGTAGATTTAAAGATTTGGAACCTGTTTTTCTTTGATTTCGTTTTTGTAGATAATAGGCTTGAATATTAAGTATTGTTTTACTTTATATGCGTGTGCCTTCTTCAGAAAAATTAAGGGACTAGGTCACGTAATGTAAACAAACTTCTTTCAAAACAACGATTTTTCAGATGTTTGACGGGCCATATCGCAGAGATTTTACTTCTATTCAATTGTTATTTTGAAATGGACTCATGAATTTCATGGAGCAACAAACAAGGCACTCGTATGTTGAACGATTGTAGAAATATTGGTGGATTTTTAGAAGTAACTTTATTATAGATTCACCCCATCCACCAAAATCTGTCAGCAGAATACAATGGCTACGTCCGGGCAGCGACATAAATTACAGAGATAAGAAGTTTGTTTACATTACAGTTACATGACCCAGCCCCATTGATATTTTGTGAATCGAGTGCTATGTAGAAAAATCCAATATTCAAAGCTTTTGCTGTTTAGGAAAATACCAGTTGTTGTTTCATTTCAGGAGTTCTTATTGATCACGTTCATGAGGAAGAATATGTAATTACTTTCCCTAATGCCTATTGCAGGTACTGTTTGCTTCTCGTTTAAGTTCAAACTCATTTACTTTAATCATAATGATCATTTTGAGGCTGCCTTGCAATGACCTATTTGATTCGTTGCAAGCATAAATATCTGACATTTTCAGAATCTATACTGTGTCCAAATCCCCTAATTCTCGACCTTATTTTGCAATGAATTCATTAAGTCTGAAGAGGCCAATAGTGATAAACGTTGTGGATAAATAATCCACAACGTTTATCACTATTGGCCTCTTCAGACTTAATGAATTCATTGCAAAATAAGGTCGAGAATTAGGGGATTTGGACACAGTATAGATTCTGAAAATGTCAGATATTTATGCTTGCAATCAAGGCCAATAGTGATAAACGTTGTGGATTGATTCATTTTCAGAAGTTGAAGTCTTTCAAGATTTCAAAGTGCACAATATCTTATTTCAAATGTACTTTTCTGGCATGTGATTCTCCCTAGCTAGTAGCGAGGCGACTCTTTCTGCATTGGACAGCCAAATACCCGTTGAGCTTCGTGTGAGCATAGTAACAATCAACTGCAAATTGCGCTGGAAAAGAACGAAGATCAGCAATGTTAATCCAAAAACGAATACTTGCGAATATAACTCGTAACTTGATGGAAGCGTATCCACAGTCATCCGTGGAAGATGTGTGGCTTGTGGGCCCTTTTCTTGTAGTCAAAGAATCATTGCAAGTTCTTCATATGTCAGTTTCATTACTTTGTAGATCGATCCTGACTTATCCATGGGTTGAACTCGGTGGACGGACTCTGATTAAATGTGTGAAGTCTGGATATGCTGCTGTTGTACTATTCCATACAAAGGTATTTTGACTAATCATTGTCACTCTGAAATCATAGTTTATTCACATCAAAATTTAGGTGAATAAAAATGACTGAGCTTCCAAACCTGAAACTTTGTGAAGGAAAACAAAGGAATGACCCCCATTCTCGATATCAACATTGTTAGCTGTGGCGAGAAGTTGCTTCGGATTTACGGGTTTAAGAACAATCTTAAGAGGAGACGAATCGATAAATTTGCGCAAAGTGAGTTTGCAATAGTTCAGTTTGCACAGAGACATGTGTTATTGGTTGTTCTGCTTTGTTTCTCGTTATTTCAATCCCTTGTCAGCTGACTGTCTGTCTTTCAATTGAAAAACAACTGTTGAAAACAGCAAACTTCGATTTGCAACTCGCAGAATGAAACCCTTGCACGAATGTGTAAATTCTATTTTATTCTCATCCAATATGCTCCTATTTTGTAGCCATTCTATGGTGGCACAGAGAACAAGATATCAGCTGAAATCAAGTTAGTAGGATTTAATCTATCCTTCTTCAGTTTATTGGGATATTGCTCAGCAAAGACAAATTTCTTCGACACATGCTCTTTACAAAAGAGAAACTTTGGAGTGACGTATCATATCTCCCATGTGATCTTCGAAGACAATGCATGTGTCCAAAATTTCAGGCCATGAAGCAACGTCAATATTTTCAAATGTTCTGGATGAACAAGGAAAGCTCACAAAATTTATCAGCCTCTTCTGCATAAAAATATGCTGTTTAATGTTTCTTTGATCAATCTGGTTGACAGTCAAATTTTTCAGGGGTTATTGAGTTGCGATTTTCTATGCTGGTTCAAATGGCATTTTAGTAGCTGCCAATCAGTTATAAAATAGATTTACTTTCTCCTAGGAATATCGAAACTGGTGCTATATACTGTCATGCAGAGGGAGCTTGGAATGGCAACATTGATATCACTTTTACAGATGAAGAGGTAAAATCATTCTCTGTTATTAAGAAATTAAGGATTTTAATTTCCTGAAAATTTTTCAGTTACCGTGAATGCTCTATTAAAGGTCCTAGGGGCTTACTTAATTTCGGAGATTCCAAAGGGGTGTCTCTGGAGAGAGGTGAGGTTCTAAAGAGAGGTGAAATTCCCCAATAAGATGACAAGGGTATCTAAATGGCATTTTGTTGGTTCCTATACCCCATATCTTGTAAACTTGCTTCAAGTCTATTCCGTGGTCAATCAGCACTAAGGGCTTACTCCTGGGAGGCGTGAACCATGAAGAGGATGATGCAAAGGAGAAACGTGATGCTGCAAAGGAGAAGCGTCTGCAGGGATTAAAATGGTGCCTTCGCAAGGAAAGTTCAAACAGAAGGTCGATATATCTCGTACGAAATGATAAATTAAGACAGAAATAATTCGATGTATCAAACGTAAATCTTTTTTCCCTAAATTCAGCGTCTCTTTCAGCCCGTGGCATAAATATACATTTTGAAGAAGTTCCGCCTTCTATTGATTTGTCTACTCATGAGCCTAAATTTATTCTTTTGACTGTAGCTCTTGCGAAGACTTTTCTTCCGAAATGTTGGACTTTTTACTGATTGTTTTATTTAAATTTTCAGAAAAAGGGTTACTCAATCGACATAAGCAAGCTTCCAATTTCTTCGAAATGTGTTAGACCGCTTGAAAGGCAAGGCGAATTTGAGTCGAGAAGGTAAGTGCTATTTCTTTATTATATACAATATATTTTCACCAGTTTTTTAAAGATCCCCTTTTATAGATGTCCAACAAATCATTTTTCTCAATGTAGCGGGAAAATTATTTTTACTTGCCCACAAGAGCTACGGGTTTGCTTCTGCCTGGGTTGGGTTGTGTGTGGTAGATCACTCCCAAAAAAACTCATGCACCTTCTGCAAGATATCCTTTTTTTTGCAAGAAAGTCCATCAAAATTCAGTATAATCCGTTTTTTTAAAAGATCTTGCATGCTTTTCCGAATGATTGAAATTTCCCTCTGGGTTTGAGTTATACCTGCGATATTTTGCCTGGGTTATGAGCGCTTTACGAATATTTTATGGAAGTGCATTTTCAAAATGTTGTCCTTGTTATGGATCCCCTTCTGAATTATCAGATTTTACCAAATCCCAAATAGGAGCTACCCCACTCTCCAAAGGTAAAAGCATACCATATTGCTAATTGCAAAATAGATTTAGTTATTCTAAACATTTTGGATTACATTGTCTTGCAGAGAGTTTATTTAGCGGTCCTTCATCGTAGCCTGGGGAATCGTTGTGCACCTTTGGTTGCATTTTCAGAAGTCCAGTTGTATCATACAGTTTCAGTTCTTTGGCTTTATGAATCCCTAGAGGACAGTTAAGGCCTCAAAGGAATTGATACAAGTCATCAAAAAGACAAACTTTGCATTAATAATTTTGCATGCAAAGACCTTAAGAGTTCCTGCTAATTTGTAGGTTATGGAAAGATGTTACAGCTGCTCTAAAGGACAATAATCTTGAAGTTGCAACCGCTGCAAAGCACAAGGTTAGTATCTAGTGAATCTTATCGCTTCTATTTAGATTTAATGTGCTTTCTTTATTGACTGATTACCTATGGCCTTCGTATCCCTGTGATCCGTTGCTCAACAGGGACTCACAGTGAAGAAGCTGACCTTTTTCTGCATATTTATCAGTCAAATCATGGCTTAGGCCTTTTTAAATGATCAATCCTCAGGAATGAGATGCTATGAATTTAAAGATCAGTCCTTTGTTGGTATGGTACACTATTCTTGAAAATACAATCTTAAATATTTTCATCAGTAATACCAACCTCGGACGTTTCCTTTAAGCAAGAAGTTTATCAACAGAATCATTATAGATACAAAGAAGACAGGTCATTTCATTCCAATATACCAGAGGAGAACACTGAAAACAGCACAGGGAAGCAAGGAGCTCAGATGATCAGTCCTCCTTCTTCCCAGACTTGCTGCATTCATCAGGGTTTTTCTCCCTCGCCTGAACTAACATGCCACTGCAACATCCAGGTAGCTAAGTTACACTAAATCAGTCATTTTTGCTATTATAGTGAATGCAAATTTCTTGCAGCTTGAAGAACGACAGAGAAACGAGGAAAAACAGAGGCAAGCCCTGGCAATCAAATGGAAAACGAAAGTAAGTCTTCAAAGCGAGTTTTAGTTGTACTGTTGTTTAAAGGTTCTAGTTTCAAGGTGATGCTGTAGTCACATCTCCAGTGTTGTTTGGTGGATGAGTTTAAGGTACAAGGTATCTCATCCAAGTTTAAGATTAACAAGTGTAGTTTTGTACTCGGAAGGTCGCGATACATCATCGTTTCTTTACTATATCCAGTCAAAAGGGGATACTTTCAAAAGGGGGTCAAAAGGGGGTCTTAGACATCCGGTAGAACTTTGAAAAATCTTTCTTCGTAGTCCTATCTCTTGTTAAATTTCCATCATGACCACCCCCCCCCCTCGGGCAGCCTGGAGGCCAGCAAAAATTTCATGCACGAATATCTGAGGGTCAGGGGGGGTTTAGCAAATACCCAGTGGGCGGACACTGAGCAGTGACACATTCCCTGTAACTTTATAAGCAAAATGACACAGTATTGTCAAATACCCTGGGGGCTAGAGAAAAATTGATAGTAAAATGCGCGGGGGATTTTTCTTGTGCAAATGCCCGTTGGTGTTCCAGGGGGGATGGTCAAGGCAGGATTTGAACTAAACATTAATTCATTCTCACGAATTTCAGAAATTCTAGCCTAAAGATCATTCTTATATGTGGGGTTTTACTGTAGCCTACACTCACACTTTATTTATTTTTGATATCGTTTTTATTTTTCAGCTCTTTCACAAAGTCGATGACGGTTGGTGGTTTAACAAACATGTCAAACAAAGAAGAAAAACAAGGACTTCTCTTTCATCATAATCATCATCTCAGTTTTGAAATGATCCCCATATCCCCATCTGCTTGGATGGGTGGAAGCTTGGTTGTTATTCCTGGGTGAGTCAAAGAAAATAATTCCTACTGGGTGAGCCAGAAAAGGGTTCCCAATGTTGAAAATTCATGGCATCAAGAGAACTCCACTGATTTGAATGATTCAAATTCTAGTTAACAGCCAAAAGATAAAGGTATTTTTATGATTTTCCTCGCTGTCTTAGGAGCACTAGAATTATTGGTAAATTCAACTTTAAAAATGTATTGCTTTGAAAATGACTGAAAAAGGGCCTAAAACCACCAAATGAAACAGGACTCCTTGCACCTAGAATAATGAAGAAAATGCAACTTTTCATGGCTGAGAGATATTCAATTGACATGTATTGCCATGGGACTGAAAATCCTCAATATTTGTTTGAAAAACTGATGTCTTATAACTCTTCAGAGAGGTGAAATCCCACTTCATATTGTTCTGTGTGAGGAGAGTCTATACGACTTGAGCTATGTTTAGGCTCTTTCTCAGTCATTTACCAACCATGAAATTAACATAAAGTTGAATTCACCTATACTTTTAGTGCTGGCAAAAGAGCGAGAAAAATCACAAAACTACGTGTTCTTTCAGCTTTTAACCCTATTACTGTAGGGTCACACGGTAGCTCACATTCCTGTAGGGGGGGGGGGAATTTTTCCCCACAGTGAATAGTGCCTCTAATTCAATAAATGTTTGGATAATTGCAAAGTTATTGATGAAATACGTCACATGTAGTTGAAATATTAGTACTATGTGGACTTTATCTCATTTTTAACCACATTTTTCGCATGTTTTCAATGACGTCATGATTCAGTCACACATGACAAAAATGGTCTTAACTCCCGTAAAAACAGCTGCTGAGGCTAAATTTTTAGCTTATCTTAGTCCTCTTTCTATTACCTTTCGAATGCTATACCACACAACGGAATTAAACAAAAATTTATTTTTCCAAAAATTGGGTCACATGATTGATGACATCATAGTTATGTCACGTGTCAAAAAAATTTTTTCTTCTAACCATAATAATGAGGACCGATAAATTTTAGTCACATATAAAAAATTGCCTTGTATATCAAAACTTTAAAAGTTTTGAGGGTGGGGAAAAATCCCCCCCCTACAGGAATAGGGTTAACTAGCATTTGAATTATTCAAATCTGTGAGGTACTCTTGGTGCTATGAATGTTCAAAGTGGAAACTTTCTTGTGGCTCATCCGTTATTTGAAAGTCCTTGTTCACTGGATATTAAGCAATCATATAGACCTTTTAGCTATTCTGAAAACAATCTAAATCAAACAATATTTTGATATATTTTGTAGAATTTTCGAACGTGCACAAAAAAGATAGAAGCTCTTTCGCCACTCATTCAAACCTTTTGTATAAAAATGTATAAAAATATTGCTTGATTCAGATGTTTCGTAGCATAGCTGAAAGGTCTGTTGGCAAATTGCCCACTAGATAAAGGATAAAGGAATTAGATTGAAACACATTTACCAGACTTAAATCAGTTACATCCTTTTGAAATTTTGAGGGATATTTTCAAGAAAGCCCCTTCAAGAAACTTCCAAAACAGGCTTAAAGTCACAACCAAATTCTGTACCTTACAGCGATGAATTTTACATCCTGTAGCCATGCGAGGATGAAGGTGTCACCTCTGCAAGCATGATACCATTACCTAGGGCGATTTCATTTAAAAACATGAAAATCACAAAAACAGAACAAATGATGAGAAAGAAAACAAAGATTGTTCAATAATTTTACTTCATGATTACTACAACCATGTGCTGCTACCTGTGCATAAGCTTGTAAAATATACTGACAGGAAATCAGGCTAATAGGCTTAAAATTCCCCAAGATAAAATCTATTGTTAACACAGGTGAAAAAATAAATGTACCATTTCAAAATGTCTGGATCAAGAATGAAACTCATAGGCAAATACATGAATTGTTTTCCTGTAGGGCATTAAAATCTATAGCAAAGAATAGAAAGCAGTAGCTTGTAACAAAATATAATTGAAATAACCCAATACAAAATTATTTCAAAAGTTTCTCTTCTCTTTCCTGTTTTGCATCACAAAGGATATTCGTACTTTGTTCCGGACCCCGCAATATTTGGCCAAAACCAGGCTATTCCCTTTGAAAATTCGCATTTGTGGACCCATCAATGTTTGGCAAAAGATCAAGGTCCCCATTTCTAGATCCCTCTACATTTCACCAACGTTCAAGGCTTTGAGAATTTCCATTTCCTGGATCCCCTATTTTTAGCCAAAGATCATGAACCTCAGAATTCCCAGTTTTTCAAAGGGTATATCCTTGGTATTTGGCTCAAAAATTAAGGGCTTCAGAATTCCCAGTTTTTCAAAGGGTATAGCCTTGGTATTTGACCAAAACTCAAGGACTTCAGAATTCCCTGTAGTTCAAAGAATATAGCCTTGGTATTTTGCCAAAAATCAAGTCAGACTTCCCGATTTTCCATAGGGTATAACCTCTGTTTCTTGCCAAAAATCAGGGGCTTCAGAGTTCCAAATTTTCCAAAGAGTATAGGCTTTGGTTTTTGCCGAAAATCATGGGATTCAGAATTCCCAGTTTCATGAAAAATCCAGTGGTTCACAATCCCCAGTTTTTCAAAGGGTATAACCTTAGTTTTTGGTCAAAAATCAAGGGTTTCTGAATTCCCAGTTATTCAAAGGCTATGATCTTAGTTTATTCTTCTTCTTCTTCTTCTTACTGGCTTTTCCGTCTTATTCAAGACATTAGCCTTGCTACTGTTTTCTTCCATTCCTTTCGCTCATAGTCGTTTTCAGTTAGTTCATCCACTGTTTTATTTATTGGCTTCAGGTCTTTATTTATTTGTTTGATCCATGTCTGTTTTGGTCTTCCTCGGTTGCCCTTCGCTTTTTTCAAATGTTCTCTGTAAGCTAGTTTTGCTGGTGTTTTTTCTGGCAACCTCAGCATGTGCCCAAGCCAGTTTAATCGCCGTTTCTTTATTTCGGTTGTGATGGGTATCTGATGTGATCTTTTATATATTTCTTCATTTCTTACTTTATCTGTTAATTTGATGTGTAGCATCCTACGTAGCAGTTTTCTTTTGAAGATATCGAGACTTTCTTCCAGTTTCTTGGTTAAGGTCCAGATCTCGCAGTTATAAAGCAGCATTGGATATATAAATGTATTGAGCGTTCTTATTTTTAGTTTTATGGATGTCTGTCTGTTGCTGAGAATTCTTTCATATTTGTTGAAGGCATCAATCGATAGTCCTTTCCTTCGTTTTATGTCCTTTTCGGTGTCTAAGATACTTCCAAGATATTTTATGGTCTTCCATTCATCGTTGCCATCTGTGCCAACACAAAATTCTTCAGTTTTTTCAGTATTGATATTTAGGTTTCTTTGTTTGACTTTGTTTGTATAGGGTATCTTAGTTTATACCCTATGGAAAATTGGGAATTCGGAACCCCTTCATCATTTGGCCAAATACCAAGGCTCTAAATACCCTTTCCAAAATCGGGAAATCTATCCCTGTGATTTTTGGAAAAAAACCAAGGTGACACCCCTTGAAAAGTTGGAATTTCTTAACCCCTTGATTTTTGCCAGAAACCAAAGTTATACCCTTTCCAAATTGAGAATTCTGAGCCCCTTGATTTTTGGCAAAATAACAAGGCTGTACCCTGTGAAACATCGGGAATTCTGGACCCTCTTGGTATTTGCAAAAAACCAAGGCTGCAACCTTTGGAAAATGCGGAATTCTGAACCCCTTGATTTATGGCTAAAAAGGAAGGCTATACCCTTTGGAAATTGGGGAATTCTGAACCCCTTGATTTCTGGCTAAAAAGCAAAGCTATACCCTTTGGAAAATGGGGAAGTCTGAACCCCTTGATTTCTGGCTAAAAACCAAGGCAATACCCTTGGGAAAATGGGGAATTCTGAACCCCTTTATTTTTTGGCTAAAAAGCAAGTCTATACCCTTTGGAAAATGGGGAATTAAGAATCCCTTGATTTTTGACAAAAACCAAGGCTATACCCTTTGGAAAATGGGGAATTCTGAACCCCTTGATTTCTGGCTAAAAACCAAGGCTATACCCTTGGGAAAATGGAGAAACCTGAACCCCTTGATTTCTGGCTAAAAACCAAGGCTATACCCTTTGGAAAATGGAGAAACCTGAACCTCTTTATTTTTGGCTAAAAACCAAGGCTATACCCTTGGGAAAATGGGGAATTCTGAACCCCTTTATTTTTGGCTAAAAACCAAGGCTATACCCTTTCAAAAATGGGGAAGTCTGAACCCCTTTATTTTTGGCTAAAAACCAAGGCTATACCCTTTGGAAAATGGGGAATTCTGAACCCCGTGATTTTGGGCGAAAAACCAAGGCTATACCCTTTGGAAAATTGGGAATTCTGAACCCCTTGATTTTTGGCTAAAAAGCAACACTATACCCTTGGGAAAATGGGGAATTCTGAACCCCTTGATTTTTGGCGAAAAACCAAGGCTATACCCTTGGGAAAATGGGGAATTCTGAACCCCTTTATTTCTGGCTAAAAAGCAAGACTATACCCTTTGGAAAATAGGGAATTCTGAACCCCTTGATTTTAGGCAAAAAAGTAAGGCTATACCCTTTGAAAAATAAGGAATTATGAATCCCTTGATTTTGTGGCTAAAAACCAAGGCTATACCCTTGGGAAGATGGGGAATTCTGAACCCCGTGATTTTGGGCGAAAAACGAAGGCTATACCCTTTGGAAAATTGGGAAGTCTGAACCCCTTGATTTTTGGCGAAAAACGAAGGCTATACCCTTGGGAAAATGGGGAATTCTGAACCCCGTGATTTTGGGCGAAAAACTAAGGCTATACCCTTTGGAAAATTGGGAAGTCTGAACCCCTTTATTTTTGGCTAAAAAGCAAGGCTATATCCTTTGGCAAATGGGGAATTCTGAACCCCGTGATTTTGGGCGAAAAACCAAGGCTATACCCTTTGGAAAATTGGGAATTCTGAACCCCTTGATTTTTGGCTAAAAAGCAACACTATACCCTTGGGAAAATGGGGAATTCTGAACCCCTTGATTTTTGGCGAAAAACGAAGGCTATACCCTTGGGAAAATGGGGAATTCTGAACCCCTTGATTTCTGGCTAAAAACCAAGGCTATACCCTTGGGAAAATGGGGAATTCTGAACCCCTTTATTTTTTGGCTAAGAACCAAGGCTATACCCTTTGGAAAATGAGGAAGTCTGAACCCCTTGATTTTTGGCTAAAAACCAAGTCTATACCCTTTGGAAAATGGGGAATTCTGAACCCCTTGATTTTAGGCAAAAAAGTAATGCTATACCCTTTGGAAAATGGGGAATTATGAATCCCTTGATTTTTTTACTAAAATTCAAGGCTATACCCTTTGGAAAATAGGAAATTCTGAACCCCTTTATTTCTGGCTAAAAAGCAAGACTATACCCTTTGGAAAATGGGAAATTTTGAACCTCTTGATTTTTGGCTAAAAACCAAGGCTATACCTTTGGGAAAATGTGGAATTCTGAACCCCTTGATTTTAGGCAAAAAAGTAAGGCTATACCCTTTGGAAAATGAGGAATTATGAATCCCTTGATTTTTGGCTAAAAACCAAGGCTATACCCTTGGGAAGATGGGGAATTCTGAACCCCTTGATTTTTGGCTAAAAAGCAAGACTATACCCTTTGGAAAATGGGGAATTCTGAACCCCGTGATTTTGGGCAAAAAACCAAGGCTATACCCTTGGGAAAATGGGGAATTCTGAACCCCTTGATTTTAGGCAAAAAAGTAAGGCTATAACCTTTGAAAAATGAGGAATTATGAATCCCTTGATTTTGTGGCTAAAAACCAAGGCTATACCCTTGGGAAGATGGGGAATTCTGAACCCCTTTATTTCTGGCTAAAAAGCAAGACTATACCCATTGGAAAATGGGGAATTTTGAACCCCTTGATTTTTGGCAAAAAACCAAGGCTATACCCTTGGGAAAATGGAGAAACCTGAACCCCTTGATTTCTGGCTAAAAACCAAGGCTATACCCTTGGGAAAATGGGGAATTCTGAACCCCTTAATTTTTTGGCTAAGAACCAAGGCTATACCCTTTGGAAAATGAGGAAGTCTGAACCCCTTTATTTTTGGCTAAAAACCAAGGCTATACCCTTTGGAAAAAGGGGAATTCTGAACCCCTTGATTTTTGGCTAAAAACCAAGTCTATACCCTTTGGAAAATGGGGAATTCTGAACCCCTTGATTTTAGGCAAAAAAGTAATGCTATACCCTTTGGAAAATGGGGAATTATGAATCCCTTGATTTTTTTACTAAAATTCAAGGCTATACCCTTTGGAAAATAGGAAATTCTGAACCCCTTTATTTCTGGCTAAAAAGCAAGACTATACCCTTTGGAAAATGGGAAATTCTGAACCCCTTTATTTCTGGCTAAAAAGCAAGGCTATACCCTTGGAAAAATGGGGAATTCTGAACCCCTTTATTTCTGGCTAAAAAGCAAGACTATATCCTTTGGAAAATGGGAAATTTTGAACCTCTTGATTTTTGGCTAAAAACCAAGGCTATACCTTTGGGAAAATGGGGAATTCTGAACCCCTTGATTTTAGGCAAAAAAGTAAGGCTATACCCTTTGGAAAATGAGGAATTATGAATCCCTTGATTTTTGGCTAAAAACCAAGGCTATACCCTTGGGAAGATGGGGAATTCTGAACCCCTTGATTTTTGGCTAAAAAGCAAGACTATACCCTTTGGAAAATGGGGAATTCTGAACCCCGTGATTTTGGGCAAAAAACCAAGGCTATACCCTTGGGAAAATGGGGAATTCTGAACCCCTTTATTTCTGGCTAAAAAGCAAGACTATACCCTTTGGAAAATAGGGAATTCTGAACCCCTTGATTTTAGGCAAAAAAGTAAGGCTATAACCTTTGAAAAATGAGGAATTATGAATCCCTTGATTTTGTGGCTAAAAACCAAGGCTATACCCTTGGGAAGATGGGGAATTCTGAACCCCGTGATTTTGGGCGAAAAACCAAGGCTATACCCTTTGGAAAATTGGGAAGTATGAACCCCTTGATTTTTGGCGAAAAACGAAGGCTATACCCTTGGGAAAATGGGGAATTCTGAACCCCGTGATTCTGGGCGAAAAACCAAGGCTATACCCTTTGGAAAATTGGGAAGTCTGAACCCCTTTATTTTTGGCTAAAAAGCAAGGCTATACCCTTTGGAAAATGGAGAATTCTGAACCCCTTGATTTCTGCCTAGAAAGTAAGGCTATACCCTTGGGAAAATGGGGAATTCTGAACCCCTTGATTTTTTTTGGCGAAAAACCAAGGCTATACCCTTGGAAAAATGGAAAATTCTGAACCCCTTTATTTCTGGCTAAAAAGCAAGACTATACCCATTGGAAAATGGGGAATTTTGAACCCCTTGATTTTTGGCGAAAAACCAAGGGTATACCCTTGGGAAAATGGAGAAACCTGAACCCCTTGATTTCTGGCTAAAAACCAAGTCTATACCCTTTGGAAAATGGGGAATTCTGAACCCCTTGATTTTAGGCAAAAAAGTAATGCTATACCCTTTGGAAAATGGGGAATTATGAATCCCTTGATTTTTTTACTAAAATTCAAGGCTATACCCTTTGGAAAATAGGAAATTCTGAACCCCTTTATTTCTGGCTAAAAAGCAAGACTATACCCTTTGGAAAATGGGAAATTTTGAACCTCTTGATTTTTGGCTAAAAACCAAGGCTATACCTTTGGGAAAATGTGGAATTCTGAACCCCTTGATTTTAGGCAAAAAAGTAAGGCTATACCCTTTGGAAAATGAGGAATTATGAATCCCTTGATTTTTGGCTAAAAACCAAGGCTATACCCTTGGGAAGATGGGGAATTCTGAACCCCTTGATTTTTGGCTAAAAAGCAAGACTATACCCTTTGGAAAATGGGAAATTTTGAACCTCTTGATTTTTGGCTAAAAACCAAGGCTATACCTTTGGGAAAATGTGGAATTCTGAACCCCTTGATTTTAGGCAAAAAAGTAAGGCTATACCCTTTGGAAAATGAGGAATTATGAATCCCTTGATTTTGGGCAAAAAACCAAGGCTATACCCTTGGGAAAATGGGGAATTCTGAACCCCTTGATTTTAGGCAAAAAAGTAAGGCTATAACCTTTGAAAAATGAGGAATTATGAATCCCTTGATTTTGTGGCTAAAAACCAAGGCTATACCCTTGGGAAGATGGGGAATTCTGAACCCCTTTATTTCTGGCTAAAAAGCAAGACTATACCCATTGGAAAATGGGGAATTTTGAACCCCTTGATTTTTGGCAAAAAACCAAGGCTATACCCTTGGGAAAATGGAGAAACCTGAACCCCTTGATTTCTGGCTAAAAACCAAGGCTATACCCTTGGGAAAATGGGGAATTCTGAACCCCTTTATTTTTTGGCTAAGAACCAAGGCTATACCCTTTGGAAAATGAGGAAGTCTGAACCCCTTTATTTTTGGCTAAAAACCAAGGCTATACCCTTTGGAAAAAGGGGAATTCTGAACCCCTTGATTTTTGGCTAAAAACCAAGTCTATACCCTTTGGAAAATGGGGAATTCTGAACCCCTTGATTTTAGGCAAAAAAGTAATGCTATACCCTTTGGAAAATGGGGAATTATGAATCCCTTGATTTTTTTACTAAAATTCAAGGCTATACCCTTTGGAAAATAGGAAATTCTGAACCCCTTTATTTCTGGCTAAAAAGCAAGACTATACCCTTTGGAAAATGGGAAATTTTGAACCTCTTGATTTTTGGCTAAAAACCAAGGCTATACCTTTGGGAAAATGTGGAATTCTGAACCCCTTGATTTTAGGCAAAAAAGTAAGGCTATACCCTTTGGAAAATGAGGAATTATGAATCCCTTGATTTTTGGCTAAAAACCAAGGCTATACCCTTGGGAAGATGGGGAATTCTGAACCCCTTGATTTTTGGCTAAAAAGCAAGACTATACCCTTTGGAAAATGGGGAATTCTGAACCCCGTGATTTTGGGCAAAAAACCAAGGCTATACCCTTGGGAAAATGGGGAATTCTGAACCCCTTTATTTCTGGCTAAAAAGCAAGACTATACCCTTTGGAAAATAGGGAATTCTGAACCCCTTGATTTTAGGCAAAAAAGTAAGGCTATAACCTTTGAAAAATGAGGAATTATGAATCCCTTGATTTTGTGGCTAAAAACCAAGGCTATACCCTTGGGAAGATGGGGAATTCTGAACCCCGTGATTTTGGGCGAAAAACCAAGGCTATACCCTTTGGAAAATTGGGAAGTATGAACCCCTTGATTTTTGGCGAAAAACGAAGGCTATACCCTTGGGAAAATGGGGAATTCTGAACCCCGTGATTCTGGGCGAAAAACCAAGGCTATACCCTTTGGAAAATTGGGAAGTCTGAACCCCTTTATTTTTGGCTAAAAAGCAAGGCTATACCCTTTGGAAAATGGAGAATTCTGAACCCCTTGATTTCTGCCTAGAAACTAAGGCTATACCCTTGGGAAAATGGGGAATTCTGAACCCCTTGATTTTTGGCGAAAAACCAAGGCTATACCCTTGGGAAAATGGGGAATTCTGAACCCCTTTATTTCTGGCTAAAAAGCAAGACTATACCCTTTGGAAAATAGGGAATTCTGAACCCCTTGATTTTAGGCAAAAAAGTAAGGCTATACCCTTTGAAAAATAAGGAATTATGAATCCCTTGATTTTGTGGCTAAAAACCAAGGCTATACCCTTGGGAAGATGGGGAATTCTGAACCCCGTGATTTTGGGCGAAAAACGAAGGCTATACCCTTTGGAAAATTGGGAAGTCTGAACCCCTTGATTTTTGGCGAAAAACGAAGGCTATACCCTTGGGAAAATGGGGAATTCTGAACCCCGTGATTTTGGGCGAAAAACTAAGGCTATACCCTTTGGAAAATTGGGAAGTCTGAACCCCTTTATTTTTGGCTAAAAAGCAAGGCTATATCCTTTGGCAAATGGGGAATTCTGAACCCCGTGATTTTGGGCGAAAAACCAAGGCTATACCCTTTGGAAAATTGGGAATTCTGAACCCCTTGATTTTTGGCTAAAAAGCAACACTATACCCTTGGGAAAATGGGGAATTCTGAACCCCTTGATTTTTGGCGAAAAACGAAGGCTATACCCTTGGGAAAATGGGGAATTCTGAACCCCTTGATTTCTGGCTAAAAACCAAGGCTATACCCTTGGGAAAATGGGGAATTCTGAACCCCTTTATTTTTTGGCTAAGAACCAAGGCTATACCCTTTGGAAAATGAGGAAGTCTGAACCCCTTGATTTTTGGCTAAAAACCAAGTCTATACCCTTTGGAAAATGGGGAATTCTGAACCCCTTGATTTTAGGCAAAAAAGTAATGCTATACCCTTTGGAAAATGGGGAATTATGAATCCCTTGATTTTTTTACTAAAATTCAAGGCTATACCCTTTGGAAAATAGGAAATTCTGAACCCCTTTATTTCTGGCTAAAAAGCAAGACTATACCCTTTGGAAAATGGGAAATTTTGAACCTCTTGATTTTTGGCTAAAAACCAAGGCTATACCTTTGGGAAAATGTGGAATTCTGAACCCCTTGATTTTAGGCAAAAAAGTAAGGCTATACCCTTTGGAAAATGAGGAATTATGAATCCCTTGATTTTTGGCTAAAAACCAAGGCTATACCCTTGGGAAGATGGGGAATTCTGAACCCCTTGATTTTTGGCTAAAAAGCAAGACTATACCCTTTGGAAAATGGGGAATTCTGAACCCCGTGATTTTGGGCAAAAAACCAAGGCTATACCCTTGGGAAAATGGGGAATTCTGAACCCCTTGATTTTAGGCAAAAAAGTAAGGCTATAACCTTTGAAAAATGAGGAATTATGAATCCCTTGATTTTGTGGCTAAAAACCAAGGCTATACCCTTGGGAAGATGGGGAATTCTGAACCCCTTTATTTCTGGCTAAAAAGCAAGACTATACCCATTGGAAAATGGGGAATTTTGAACCCCTTGATTTTTGGCAAAAAACCAAGGCTATACCCTTGGGAAAATGGAGAAACCTGAACCCCTTGATTTCTGGCTAAAAACCAAGGCTATACCCTTGGGAAAATGGGGAATTCTGAACCCCTTAATTTTTTGGCTAAGAACCAAGGCTATACCCTTTGGAAAATGAGGAAGTCTGAACCCCTTTATTTTTGGCTAAAAACCAAGGCTATACCCTTTGGAAAAAGGGGAATTCTGAACCCCTTGATTTTTGGCTAAAAACCAAGTCTATACCCTTTGGAAAATGGGGAATTCTGAACCCCTTGATTTTAGGCAAAAAAGTAATGCTATACCCTTTGGAAAATGGGGAATTATGAATCCCTTGATTTTTTTACTAAAATTCAAGGCTATACCCTTTGGAAAATAGGAAATTCTGAACCCCTTTATTTCTGGCTAAAAAGCAAGACTATACCCTTTGGAAAATGGGAAATTCTGAACCCCTTTATTTCTGGCTAAAAAGCAAGGCTATACCCTTGGAAAAATGGGGAATTCTGAACCCCTTTATTTCTGGCTAAAAAGCAAGACTATATCCTTTGGAAAATGGGAAATTTTGAACCTCTTGATTTTTGGCTAAAAACCAAGGCTATACCTTTGGGAAAATGGGGAATTCTGAACCCCTTGATTTTAGGCAAAAAAGTAAGGCTATACCCTTTGGAAAATGAGGAATTATGAATCCCTTGATTTTTGGCTAAAAACCAAGGCTATACCCTTGGGAAGATGGGGAATTCTGAACCCCTTGATTTTTGGCTAAAAAGCAAGACTATACCCTTTGGAAAATGGGGAATTCTGAACCCCGTGATTTTGGGCAAAAAACCAAGGCTATACCCTTGGGAAAATGGGGAATTCTGAACCCCTTTATTTCTGGCTAAAAAGCAAGACTATACCCTTTGGAAAATAGGGAATTCTGAACCCCTTGATTTTAGGCAAAAAAGTAAGGCTATAACCTTTGAAAAATGAGGAATTATGAATCCCTTGATTTTGTGGCTAAAAACCAAGGCTATACCCTTGGGAAGATGGGGAATTCTGAACCCCGTGATTTTGGGCGAAAAACCAAGGCTATACCCTTTGGAAAATTGGGAAGTATGAACCCCTTGATTTTTGGCGAAAAACGAAGGCTATACCCTTGGGAAAATGGGGAATTCTGAACCCCGTGATTCTGGGCGAAAAACCAAGGCTATACCCTTTGGAAAATTGGGAAGTCTGAACCCCTTTATTTTTGGCTAAAAAGCAAGGCTATACCCTTTGGAAAATGGAGAATTCTGAACCCCTTGATTTCTGCCTAGAAAGTAAGGCTATACCCTTGGGAAAATGGGGAATTCTGAACCCCTTGATTTTTTTTGGCGAAAAACCAAGGCTATACCCTTGGAAAAATGGAAAATTCTGAACCCCTTTATTTCTGGCTAAAAAGCAAGACTATACCCATTGGAAAATGGGGAATTTTGAACCCCTTGATTTTTGGCGAAAAACCAAGGGTATACCCTTGGGAAAATGGAGAAACCTGAACCCCTTGATTTCTGGCTAAAAACCAAGTCTATACCCTTTGGAAAATGGGGAATTCTGAACCCCTTGATTTTAGGCAAAAAAGTAATGCTATACCCTTTGGAAAATGGGGAATTATGAATCCCTTGATTTTTTTACTAAAATTCAAGGCTATACCCTTTGGAAAATAGGAAATTCTGAACCCCTTTATTTCTGGCTAAAAAGCAAGACTATACCCTTTGGAAAATGGGAAATTTTGAACCTCTTGATTTTTGGCTAAAAACCAAGGCTATACCTTTGGGAAAATGTGGAATTCTGAACCCCTTGATTTTAGGCAAAAAAGTAAGGCTATACCCTTTGGAAAATGAGGAATTATGAATCCCTTGATTTTTGGCTAAAAACCAAGGCTATACCCTTGGGAAGATGGGGAATTCTGAACCCCTTGATTTTTGGCTAAAAAGCAAGACTATACCCTTTGGAAAATGGGAAATTTTGAACCTCTTGATTTTTGGCTAAAAACCAAGGCTATACCTTTGGGAAAATGTGGAATTCTGAACCCCTTGATTTTAGGCAAAAAAGTAAGGCTATACCCTTTGGAAAATGAGGAATTATGAATCCCTTGATTTTGGGCAAAAAACCAAGGCTATACCCTTGGGAAAATGGGGAATTCTGAACCCCTTGATTTTAGGCAAAAAAGTAAGGCTATAACCTTTGAAAAATGAGGAATTATGAATCCCTTGATTTTGTGGCTAAAAACCAAGGCTATACCCTTGGGAAGATGGGGAATTCTGAACCCCTTTATTTCTGGCTAAAAAGCAAGACTATACCCATTGGAAAATGGGGAATTTTGAACCCCTTGATTTTTGGCAAAAAACCAAGGCTATACCCTTGGGAAAATGGAGAAACCTGAACCCCTTGATTTCTGGCTAAAAACCAAGGCTATACCCTTGGGAAAATGGGGAATTCTGAACCCCTTTATTTTTTGGCTAAGAACCAAGGCTATACCCTTTGGAAAATGAGGAAGTCTGAACCCCTTTATTTTTGGCTAAAAACCAAGGCTATACCCTTTGGAAAAAGGGGAATTCTGAACCCCTTGATTTTTGGCTAAAAACCAAGTCTATACCCTTTGGAAAATGGGGAATTCTGAACCCCTTGATTTTAGGCAAAAAAGTAATGCTATACCCTTTGGAAAATGGGGAATTATGAATCCCTTGATTTTTTTACTAAAATTCAAGGCTATACCCTTTGGAAAATAGGAAATTCTGAACCCCTTTATTTCTGGCTAAAAAGCAAGACTATACCCTTTGGAAAATGGGAAATTTTGAACCTCTTGATTTTTGGCTAAAAACCAAGGCTATACCTTTGGGAAAATGTGGAATTCTGAACCCCTTGATTTTAGGCAAAAAAGTAAGGCTATACCCTTTGGAAAATGAGGAATTATGAATCCCTTGATTTTTGGCTAAAAACCAAGGCTATACCCTTGGGAAGATGGGGAATTCTGAACCCCTTGATTTTTGGCTAAAAAGCAAGACTATACCCTTTGGAAAATGGGGAATTCTGAACCCCGTGATTTTGGGCAAAAAACCAAGGCTATACCCTTGGGAAAATGGGGAATTCTGAACCCCTTTATTTCTGGCTAAAAAGCAAGACTATACCCTTTGGAAAATAGGGAATTCTGAACCCCTTGATTTTAGGCAAAAAAGTAAGGCTATAACCTTTGAAAAATGAGGAATTATGAATCCCTTGATTTTGTGGCTAAAAACCAAGGCTATACCCTTGGGAAGATGGGGAATTCTGAACCCCGTGATTTTGGGCGAAAAACCAAGGCTATACCCTTTGGAAAATTGGGAAGTATGAACCCCTTGATTTTTGGCGAAAAACGAAGGCTATACCCTTGGGAAAATGGGGAATTCTGAACCCCGTGATTCTGGGCGAAAAACCAAGGCTATACCCTTTGGAAAATTGGGAAGTCTGAACCCCTTTATTTTTGGCTAAAAAGCAAGGCTATACCCTTTGGAAAATGGAGAATTCTGAACCCCTTGATTTCTGCCTAGAAACTAAGGCTATACCCTTGGGAAAATGGGGAATTCTGAACCCCTTGATTTTTGGCGAAAAACCAAGGCTATACCCTTGGGAAAATGGGGAATTCTGAACCCCTTTATTTCTGGCTAAAAAGCAAGACTATACCCTTTGGAAAATAGGGAATTCTGAACCCCTTGATTTTAGGCAAAAAAGTAAGGCTATACCCTTTGAAAAATAAGGAATTATGAATCCCTTGATTTTGTGGCTAAAAACCAAGGCTATACCCTTGGGAAGATGGGGAATTCTGAACCCCGTGATTTTGGGCGAAAAACGAAGGCTATACCCTTTGGAAAATTGGGAAGTCTGAACCCCTTGATTTTTGGCGAAAAACGAAGGCTATACCCTTGGGAAAATGGGGAATTCTGAACCCCGTGATTTTGGGCGAAAAACTAAGGCTATACCCTTTGGAAAATTGGGAAGTCTGAACCCCTTTATTTTTGGCTAAAAAGCAAGGCTATATCCTTTGGCAAATGGGGAATTCTGAACCCCGTGATTTTGGGCGAAAAACCAAGGCTATACCCTTTGGAAAATTGGGAATTCTGAACCCCTTGATTTTTGGCTAAAAAGCAACACTATACCCTTGGGAAAATGGGGAATTCTGAACCCCTTGATTTTTGGCGAAAAACGAAGGCTATACCCTTGGGAAAATGGGGAATTCTGAACCCCTTGATTTCTGGCTAAAAACCAAGGCTATACCCTTGGGAAAATGGGGAATTCTGAACCCCTTTATTTTTTGGCTAAGAACCAAGGCTATACCCTTTGGAAAATGAGGAAGTCTGAACCCCTTGATTTTTGGCTAAAAACCAAGTCTATACCCTTTGGAAAATGGGGAATTCTGAACCCCTTGATTTTAGGCAAAAAAGTAATGCTATACCCTTTGGAAAATGGGGAATTATGAATCCCTTGATTTTTTTACTAAAATTCAAGGCTATACCCTTTGGAAAATAGGAAATTCTGAACCCCTTTATTTCTGGCTAAAAAGCAAGACTATACCCTTTGGAAAATGGGAAATTTTGAACCTCTTGATTTTTGGCTAAAAACCAAGGCTATACCTTTGGGAAAATGTGGAATTCTGAACCCCTTGATTTTAGGCAAAAAAGTAAGGCTATACCCTTTGGAAAATGAGGAATTATGAATCCCTTGATTTTTGGCTAAAAACCAAGGCTATACCCTTGGGAAGATGGGGAATTCTGAACCCCTTGATTTTTGGCTAAAAAGCAAGACTATACCCTTTGGAAAATGGGGAATTCTGAACCCCGTGATTTTGGGCAAAAAACCAAGGCTATACCCTTGGGAAAATGGGGAATTCTGAACCCCTTGATTTTAGGCAAAAAAGTAAGGCTATAACCTTTGAAAAATGAGGAATTATGAATCCCTTGATTTTGTGGCTAAAAACCAAGGCTATACCCTTGGGAAGATGGGGAATTCTGAACCCCTTTATTTCTGGCTAAAAAGCAAGACTATACCCATTGGAAAATGGGGAATTTTGAACCCCTTGATTTTTGGCAAAAAACCAAGGCTATACCCTTGGGAAAATGGAGAAACCTGAACCCCTTGATTTCTGGCTAAAAACCAAGGCTATACCCTTGGGAAAATGGGGAATTCTGAACCCCTTAATTTTTTGGCTAAGAACCAAGGCTATACCCTTTGGAAAATGAGGAAGTCTGAACCCCTTTATTTTTGGCTAAAAACCAAGGCTATACCCTTTGGAAAAAGGGGAATTCTGAACCCCTTGATTTTTGGCTAAAAACCAAGTCTATACCCTTTGGAAAATGGGGAATTCTGAACCCCTTGATTTTAGGCAAAAAAGTAATGCTATACCCTTTGGAAAATGGGGAATTATGAATCCCTTGATTTTTTTACTAAAATTCAAGGCTATACCCTTTGGAAAATAGGAAATTCTGAACCCCTTTATTTCTGGCTAAAAAGCAAGACTATACCCTTTGGAAAATGGGAAATTCTGAACCCCTTTATTTCTGGCTAAAAAGCAAGGCTATACCCTTGGAAAAATGGGGAATTCTGAACCCCTTTATTTCTGGCTAAAAAGCAAGACTATATCCTTTGGAAAATGGGAAATTTTGAACCTCTTGATTTTTGGCTAAAAACCAAGGCTATACCTTTGGGAAAATGGGGAATTCTGAACCCCTTGATTTTAGGCAAAAAAGTAAGGCTATACCCTTTGGAAAATGAGGAATTATGAATCCCTTGATTTTTGGCTAAAAACCAAGGCTATACCCTTGGGAAGATGGGGAATTCTGAACCCCTTGATTTTTGGCTAAAAAGCAAGACTATACCCTTTGGAAAATGGGGAATTCTGAACCCCGTGATTTTGGGCAAAAAACCAAGGCTATACCCTTGGGAAAATGGGGAATTCTGAACCCCTTTATTTCTGGCTAAAAAGCAAGACTATACCCTTTGGAAAATAGGGAATTCTGAACCCCTTGATTTTAGGCAAAAAAGTAAGGCTATAACCTTTGAAAAATGAGGAATTATGAATCCCTTGATTTTGTGGCTAAAAACCAAGGCTATACCCTTGGGAAGATGGGGAATTCTGAACCCCGTGATTTTGGGCGAAAAACCAAGGCTATACCCTTTGGAAAATTGGGAAGTATGAACCCCTTGATTTTTGGCGAAAAACGAAGGCTATACCCTTGGGAAAATGGGGAATTCTGAACCCCGTGATTCTGGGCGAAAAACCAAGGCTATACCCTTTGGAAAATTGGGAAGTCTGAACCCCTTTATTTTTGGCTAAAAAGCAAGGCTATACCCTTTGGAAAATGGAGAATTCTGAACCCCTTGATTTCTGCCTAGAAAGTAAGGCTATACCCTTGGGAAAATGGGGAATTCTGAACCCCTTGATTTTTTTTGGCGAAAAACCAAGGCTATACCCTTGGAAAAATGGAAAATTCTGAACCCCTTTATTTCTGGCTAAAAAGCAAGACTATACCCATTGGAAAATGGGGAATTTTGAACCCCTTGATTTTTGGCGAAAAACCAAGGGTATACCCTTGGGAAAATGGAGAAACCTGAACCCCTTGATTTCTGGCTAAAAACCAAGTCTATACCCTTTGGAAAATGGGGAATTCTGAACCCCTTGATTTTAGGCAAAAAAGTAATGCTATACCCTTTGGAAAATGGGGAATTATGAATCCCTTGATTTTTTTACTAAAATTCAAGGCTATACCCTTTGGAAAATAGGAAATTCTGAACCCCTTTATTTCTGGCTAAAAAGCAAGACTATACCCTTTGGAAAATGGGAAATTTTGAACCTCTTGATTTTTGGCTAAAAACCAAGGCTATACCTTTGGGAAAATGTGGAATTCTGAACCCCTTGATTTTAGGCAAAAAAGTAAGGCTATACCCTTTGGAAAATGAGGAATTATGAATCCCTTGATTTTTGGCTAAAAACCAAGGCTATACCCTTGGGAAGATGGGGAATTCTGAACCCCTTGATTTTTGGCTAAAAAGCAAGACTATACCCTTTGGAAAATGGGAAATTTTGAACCTCTTGATTTTTGGCTAAAAACCAAGGCTATACCTTTGGGAAAATGTGGAATTCTGAACCCCTTGATTTTAGGCAAAAAAGTAAGGCTATACCCTTTGGAAAATGAGGAATTATGAATCCCTTGATTTTGGGCAAAAAACCAAGGCTATACCCTTGGGAAAATGGGGAATTCTGAACCCCTTGATTTTAGGCAAAAAAGTAAGGCTATAACCTTTGAAAAATGAGGAATTATGAATCCCTTGATTTTGTGGCTAAAAACCAAGGCTATACCCTTGGGAAGATGGGGAATTCTGAACCCCTTTATTTCTGGCTAAAAAGCAAGACTATACCCATTGGAAAATGGGGAATTTTGAACCCCTTGATTTTTGGCAAAAAACCAAGGCTATACCCTTGGGAAAATGGAGAAACCTGAACCCCTTGATTTCTGGCTAAAAACCAAGGCTATACCCTTGGGAAAATGGGGAATTCTGAACCCCTTTATTTTTTGGCTAAGAACCAAGGCTATACCCTTTGGAAAATGAGGAAGTCTGAACCCCTTTATTTTTGGCTAAAAACCAAGGCTATACCCTTTGGAAAAAGGGGAATTCTGAACCCCTTGATTTTTGGCTAAAAACCAAGTCTATACCCTTTGGAAAATGGGGAATTCTGAACCCCTTGATTTTAGGCAAAAAAGTAATGCTATACCCTTTGGAAAATGGGGAATTATGAATCCCTTGATTTTTTTACTAAAATTCAAGGCTATACCCTTTGGAAAATAGGAAATTCTGAACCCCTTTATTTCTGGCTAAAAAGCAAGACTATACCCTTTGGAAAATGGGAAATTTTGAACCTCTTGATTTTTGGCTAAAAACCAAGGCTATACCTTTGGGAAAATGTGGAATTCTGAACCCCTTGATTTTAGGCAAAAAAGTAAGGCTATACCCTTTGGAAAATGAGGAATTATGAATCCCTTGATTTTTGGCTAAAAACCAAGGCTATACCCTTGGGAAGATGGGGAATTCTGAACCCCTTGATTTTTGGCTAAAAAGCAAGACTATACCCTTTGGAAAATGGGGAATTCTGAACCCCGTGATTTTGGGCAAAAAACCAAGGCTATACCCTTGGGAAAATGGGGAATTCTGAACCCCTTTATTTCTGGCTAAAAAGCAAGACTATACCCTTTGGAAAATAGGGAATTCTGAACCCCTTGATTTTAGGCAAAAAAGTAAGGCTATAACCTTTGAAAAATGAGGAATTATGAATCCCTTGATTTTGTGGCTAAAAACCAAGGCTATACCCTTGGG